>JBAMNC010000443.1:0-600000 GCA_037902135.1 Cetoscarus ocellatus
CTTTAGTGTATTAAGTTAGCAAAACTGGTCAAATAATAGGTGGGGTGGAAACCTACATTTATGCCCACTTGCCACATAAACAGTAATAACAACACTCCAGATGGACTGGAGGGCAGAACCTTTCAGATCATATCTGGCAGATGATTGGACAATCGTTTTGTCCATCAACATTTATTATCGGACAATCAGATAATGTCATGGGTGGGAGCTACTGCATTACAGAACGTGAACCACATGGGTAAAACAAACTCTCGTCAAAATATATCAGAAGTGGAGCAACAATATCCTTACTACAGAGAACTTTGTAGTGTTGATATATATTTTTTTTAATTTACTGTAATTTCTCGATTATAACACGCACTCGATTATAACTCTGACTCCACATTTTCACGATTTTTGCCTGAAAAAGATTGTACTCGAATATAACACGCACCACCAAACTTTGCCCAAACCTTACTCTTTCAGACAACTTTAAAATTACCTTTATTCAAAGTTTTAATCAATGAAATTTCAGTATTTTTACAACAAACACACGGTTCTCTCTCTTTCAAACGGATGCAGAAACAACTTTTGCTTCATGAATGCGCAATTACTTGATTTCTGCCCAAGCATGCTCAGTCGTAGGGCACCAACCAATCAGAGAGCAGCTATCAACATTCCGATGTCTTCGACCAATCACAGCGCAGCTATTTTGCATCCCCTTGCTCACAAGATGGCAGCGCGCTGTGTTTGCCATTGAGTGGTAACACTTGAGAATTAAACGATGATTACACAAAGTTAAACTGATTAAGACCCAAATATTTTATTAGAACAGTTTAAGTCAGTTTAATAAGAATTATGCAAGTTTGGTGGGAATGTTTTGCAGAGAGAGAATATTTCAGCTTTTTGTATCAGATGTGTTGCGATGTTGGTGAGCCTAAATATTTTAAGTATTTTGCTTGTACTCGTGTATAATACGCACCCGCCCGAAAAAATTAGAGCTTATGTTAAAGCAAAAAGAGGGTGTTATTATCGAGAAATTACGGTAATAAAGAAATGAGCTCCAGATCTGATAAAACTACTACTGAAGCTGTTAGCATCTTGTTAATCGCTGTATGAACAGTCACTTCCTGTTGTCGTCTTGCCCGTAGCTCCAACCTCTTCCTGCTCTAAAGGACACTGATTGGGCCGTCCCACTTTGGGCCGCTTACAATCATTGTAGATTGGAGCTTGGACAGATGGATCTGCCTGATTACAGACAATGAATCAGGCAGATTCAGCTTCTGTGCAAGGTTACATATACAGAGGGTCCCCACGTTTCCAACCATGTAATCCTCCCTAAATAAAAGCATAAAAGCCAGAAATGAATCTGAAATGAAACAAGGGAGCAGAACTGAAGAAAAAGCTGTGGAATTTTTTGATGCTCCAAAATTGAGAGGGATAATCCACTGATAAAACACAAAGAAACTAAAATAAACTGAACAGTGTAATATAATTTAGTCACATTTATCACAAAAGCTGATGGAGATATGAAGAAATAAAGTCTATGAGTAATGCATCAAACTGTGTTCGCTGTTTGCTGTACAATTGCATCTACGGGAAAGTGCAGTCCTCTGTAGTTTCAGAGAATACAAAGCATTGATTTTCCTTCCCCCAGGCCATTACAATGGTCCTGATGGAAAAAGATTCTTGACTGAGGTAATTCAAGATTCTGTAGATGAGCCTTTACTCTGGTAAAAGACAGGGCAATTCTAATTTTAAGCAGGCTACACCAGCAGACTAGAAATTAGGAACTTTTTCTTACAAAATGTCGAAACTGTATTTGATGGAGAAAAGATGGTTACAGTGGACCACACTTCAAGCTTAATAACCTAAAAAATTCAAACTTTTTGTTGAGAGAAATCCCGTTTTCAAAGCATCTAACTAGATTACAAATGTAATTTTAAAGTTCTGGGTCATTTGTTGGTAATATTTTGTTGTTTAAGGTCTGTTTTAAGGAATACAAGTACTTAAAGAAACCAAAAGCGGTAGGTGAAGAGACGCCCCTAACCTTGCTTATGGATGAAGTTTAAAACTTGAGCTTTTTATTTTCTTGCTGTCTGACTGCTTCAAGCACTACAATCACTTTTCACATTCACACAAACCAGATCCACACCGGCCATCACCCACTGATGTAGGAGGCTGATATTGAATGTAAACTTCGGTCTTGACTAATCTGACTTAGCAGTGGATACAACTTAAGGTTAAGTGTCTTGCCAAAAGGGAACACTGATGTTTAACCTCAAATTCCCCAATACCCCCTGACTGAAACATGGTAACCACTCCTAAGTTTGTGCTTTAGTTTTTATAGATTAACTGTTGCTTATCATGTCTTACATATTTGATGGATAGATTTATAAATCCCAAATCCAATTAAGTTGGGACCATTGTGTAAAAATGTAAACAGATTACAATGTTTTACAAATCCTTTTTGACTTATATTCAATTCAATACACAACAAAGACAATATATATAATGTTCAAACTGAGGGACTTTTAATATTTTTTGCAAATATTTTCTTATTTTGAGTTTGATGCCTGCAACACATTCCAAAATAGCTGGGAAAGAGGCAACAGAAGACTGAGAAAGTTGAGGAATGCTTAAAAACACCTGTTTGGAACATTCCAATGATAAACACGTTAATTAGAAACAGGAGAGTCATGATTGAGTATAAAAGGAGCATCACCAAATGGCTCAGTCGTTCACAAGCAAGGATGGGCTGAGGTTCACCCACTTGTGAACAACTGCATGAGAAAATAGTCGAGCAGTTTAAGAACACTACTATCAAAAGATTTAAGAGAATGCAGAGAAATCTTGTTTGTTGTTACATCTACAAGTGCAAGTTTAAACTCTGCCATGCAAATGCAGAGTTTAATATCTGAGATGAACTGACACAGAGTGGGAAAGTGTGGTGTGGGCTGGATGAGTCACATTTCAAGGTTTTTGAGGGAAAATCATGGACGTTGTGTCCTCCGGGCTAAAGAGGAATAAGGCCATCAAGATCTTTAAAAGTGAACTTCAGAAGCAGTATCTGTGATGGTATTGGGGGTGTGTTAGTGCCCATGGCATGGGTAACTTGCACCATCTGTGAAGGCACCATAAATTAAGGTCTTGGTCAACGTATGCTGCCATTTGAAGTGACATCTTTTTAGAGATGTCCCCTGCTTTTTTCAGCAAGAAAATGCTAAGCCACATTCTGCACGTGTTACAGTGTGGCTTCATAGTGGAGAGAGTGAAAGAGTGCAGGTACTGGCATGCATACAGTCTGAACCTTTCTCCCGTTGAAAATTTGTGGTGCATTTTGAAGTGCAAAATATGACAATGGACACCCCCAGACGGCTGAGCGAGTGAATTCGTACATCAAGCAAGAATGGGAAAGAATTCAGCCTAAAAAGCCTTAACAATTAGTGTCCTCAGCTCATTATTGAGTTCTGTTAAAAGTAAAGGTGATGTAACACAGCGGTAAACATGCCCCTGTCCCCAGCTTTTCTTTAGAACATTGTTGCAGGCACCAACATTCATAATGAGGGGAATATTTGCAAAATAAAAATTAAATTGATCAGTTTTAACATTAAATATCTTGCCTGTGCAGCGATTATAAATCAGTCACATGCCTGCACAGCCAAGCGCACAGAAACAGCAGCTGGACATCTCTTTCAAATAAAATAAATGTAAAGCAAAAGCAGTGAGACGTGCAGTGCAAACACATGCGCATCAGCTCAGTCATCTGAACATATCACATGTGAAATGATAATAATACGATACAGATGCCATGTTCATGCTGCCATATGGCTACAGGCTGCAACACACTGATATGACCACTATATGTTTTTATGCATGAAAACACACACACCTGCAAGCAGCATGCTCGTTTAGTTTCAAACACGCTCACTTCCCCTTTGTTTTTCTGGACATGCGTGAGAGGAGGAGGTGTTTCGATAAAAGAGAACAGGTGAAACCCAGAGGGAAAAAGACTTATGAGGGGTCCATAGCAGAGAAAGAGCAGCGTCAGGAGATCCAGAGTTTAAGCTGACGTGTAGATGATAACTTTGTCTTAGCAGGCAGTGTCACGCAATCACACACAAATACAATAAAATTAAGGATGAATTATTTTTTCTTTTTCGTTGTAAATGACACATGCTATGACTACACCAAATCAGAAGTAACCTTTTTTTATGTCTTTTTTAGAAGTCAGTGGTTTTACATTGCAAAAAAAGGAAAAATATTTAATTAGGAAGGAGGGATATATATAAAACTTGAAAGCACTCGGAGAGCGCATACCCCTGCCAAGGTAACACACATATTGCTGTTACATCTATAAGCAATGGTTCCTTGATAAAGTTACCATCATAATATGATTCCTTGACCCTGAAAACCCACACGTAGCACTCAGAATCATGTTAATATCATTAGTTAGACAGTTATTAGAAAAAAATATCATTTGCTAATGGCGGTTATCTGGATCACCACAGAAATCTAACTATTTTTAAGTTGGACCATTACTAACACCTCCTGAAAATTTCAGCAAATCTGTCCAGTAGTTTTTGTGTAATCTTGCAAACAAGCATAGGCAGACAAAACCATAACCTCCTCGGCAGGGGTAAGAGGAAATATTTAAAAAGTAAGATCAACAATTGAGATGTAAAAAGACAAAAAGCCCTAAAAGCTCCCGACTTGATCCCGATACAAAAACCGCTGCAGAGATGCAACATTTCCTTGAGCAATTTGCCTTTATGTGTCAAAGGAGATGTCAGAATGATCTGTGATGTTTAAACAAACTAGTCCACAGTCTTGGCAGGGTCTCTCTTGAATACAAAGATTAAAAGTCAAGGGTCTCACTGCTCAGCCAAGAGAAAGGTCAGACATATTTAAAGCTTTCTGACCCAGCATTAAGTGAAAGACCTAAGGCAGGATTGTTGCAAACATATTCTGATTTTCTAATTCCCATAAAACAGAGTGGGATTACATTACAATATGTTACTGTGATTGAGTGGCCCTTTTTAGAGTTTTGTTTTTTGGCCTGCGTGCTTTTATCACTAGTGTAGAGGGACGTGGGGTAGGATGAGAGAGCAGGGGTAGACATGCAGCAAACTGGCCTTAAGCTGGAATCAAACCCCAGGGCCACCCACATGAGGCAAGAGCCTCAGCATTCATGGACTTGAGACAGACTTGACCACAAGGCTGTCAGCTAGTTCAAGTGGCTATATTTACTATACTTGGCATTGTTTCTGGTATTTTTTGTATTTGTTTTCCATCCCTTAATTTTACTTCTTCACATAGCAATGGTGACAAAGTAAAGATATAATGAAAATCTACACTGATCCAAACTTTTCATCGACAGTAAAACTGGCCCAACTGATCAGCTCAAGTCTATCAACTTGACTTTTCTGCAACGCTTTTCTGTTTTAATACAGTGGATGTGTCTTAGTAAATGACCCTTCAACAACATTATGTATTTGCTGTTACTTTGAATTTTTTGTTAGAGTCTTAGTTATGATTCATATCCTCATGTCTTTTATGTACAGTACAGAGAAGATTTTTCTAAGTACCCAGGACTCTGAGCATTCTCAATAAAGTACCTTGAATTGATTGATGGAGAGCTTATTTGTCATGTAAAGTAACTGTATTTACAGCTATAGAATGCTGTACTCTTTTCAACCTTCAGATACATTTCAAAAAGGGTAAAAGAAGTAATCTTGGCACCCTTTTCTTTGTATTCGACTTATATTTATGAACATATGAAATGAAAATGTATCAAATACAAGTTTGGTCACTTTTCTGCTGGTCTGAAAGTTGTTGCCCAAAGCTAATCAACTGGTCGTTTCATATCTGACGCTGAAGCCTGTGAGGCAGAACTCGGGGTTAAATGGGCGCACAGCAGTAGCTGTATTAACGCTGGAAGGTGGTCACCTGGAAGCTGCTGTTAGTATTAAAGTCAGAGGCACACATCTGAATTATATAGGAGCATATAATGGTCTGAGATGAACGAATAAGAGGAGGAGGAGGGTTTTTTTTTTTTTTATTGTGGTCTTAAAAAAAATCACATTGACAAAAAAGTACTGTTATTTTCAAAATGTAAAAAATACGTCATGCCGAGATTAAAAAAGCGGAAATGCTGCGAAAAAGTTTTAACTTAAAACTGAAGTTAAGATATTCATGCTGTTTTGAGATAAAAGAGCAGAAATGCTGTGTGAGGGATAAAAAAAACCAAATACAAGACAAATGTTGAAACAACCATATCCTTTTAACTAAATTAGTATAAAATGTAGCAAAATTGTCAAATTATGCGGAATAGAGCTGTACTGAGCAAGTATGGAACATTAAAAACAAAGTTAACTGAATTCTTTTCGTTTTAACTTTATTTTGAACATTTTTACACTAGCCTATATTTCACCATGAGCATTTGTAACTTGACGTTTTTTATCCCTCTACAACAATTAACACATTTAAATAAAACCAGAATAAATGAACTGATAAGAAAAAAAAAGAAGTAAAAACAGACTTTGTTGCCTGTGAGTCTTACTCAGGGAGAATAAACGATTTACAGACCCTCCCAGCGCTGCAGAGGGGCCTTCATGGAGAGCTGCAGCGACATTTAATCATAATTTATCGACAAAGATGCTCCTGTTTCGTGAAAAACTGCTCTTTGGTAAGCTAAAGATTATCTGGAACGGTTTTCTTTTACGACCAAGCTGTAGAAGTTGATATAATTTTGCGAAGAAACCATTGTTATTGTGGCGGTGGAGGCAACGTCAATTATCTTGTGGGAATAAATGTTCGTTTTTAGCGGAATTAAAGTCACAAATGAGCCCTCAGCTAGCTTACTTACCTCACTTTGTTTTGTCAAATAGACTGAAATAGACCTGAAAATGAGAGATTTTCAGATAACTTAAGTTCGAGTAAGACCGATGTAATCTGTCACCATGATTGAAAGTCGAACCAAAATGTTTATTTTGCCAGCTATGAGTGTATCAATCAAACCAATGAATTTCCTTTTTTTTACTTAAAGAAGTTGAGTTCTCTCTTTGAGCAGAAAAGCCCAGAAACTTTACTAAACCAAATACTCTTAAAACCATTGAGCTATCAATGTACTGGTTTTGACATATTCATGTTAAATCGACATGTTTTTAGCAGGTGGAGCACAGGTGGCATCTATTTACTTGATTAAGGCTGCAATTAAGTAAGGAGCCCCAACTCCAGAGCCAATACCAATATTTTCCCCCTTGTGATTGGTGATGTATAATATACTCATATCCTGCATTGAATTTTACTGCCTTACCAGTATTTAAGTAAACAATGTAATTGCTACGGCTCTATTTGTGTCTGACAAACCTATTTTTTGAGGTAAAGGCTAGAGTTTATGACACCCCAAATTAGATTATTTTTGGTTTTGTTACAATGTGGTTCATTGCTGTTAAGGATTATATACCGTGACTCTTTAAGTAGGCTTTATTTAACTAAAAAAAATTTCTTAATAATGTGGAATCATGCACAAGATCTGCAGATTGTATAAAACAATGTAGGTGGACACTGTGATGTCACCCATTTCTATCTTATGGTGATCAGATGGTTGCAAATTAGATATGTTAATGGAAAAGCCCCCTGGTTGGGTGATCCTCAGGTATGCCGATGTTACTAGCTCATAATGTGCTTAACTGGGATGCAACATAATTTTCACTTCCCACATTCAAGTTCTGAGGTTCATGGATCACACCATTAGACAGTGAAAGCTCAGCATTGGCATACACCATGTTTTTAGATGTGATCTCAACCTATCTTATTGATGAAACAGGCAAAGAGGTGGGTTCAGGGTGGGTCTTCAACACAGCACATGTCTATGACGCCTACCTCAACCATGCCTCTGAATAGACAAAGCTATGATTAATATTGGAGTCTGCATGGTCAAAAGAGATTAGTTATAAAGAGAATGATCTCATGTGCAGTGTGCAGCTGTAGAGGAAAGCGTGCTCGTCTGGACACATAACTTGGTTATCAACCAACCTGTGAACATATTTTATTTCAAGGTAAAACAGGATCATGGACCTAAGGTGTCATTCCTTGAATTTTTACAGCCAGTCTCAAAAGGACTAAAGGGGATCTGCAGATTTTTTGTGCTGCCATATCAAAGTTATTCACATGAGGTGGGATTATGTCCAGCAGGTTAATAGAGTAAAATCCATCATAGTGGCAACCAACATTAAATTTTTGTCTTCACTTCCCTCAGGTTCTACCCTTCGACGACAATGTTTGTTTACGAGAGCCTTGCCAGAACTACATGAAGTGCATTTCAGTGCTGCGCTTCAACAGCTCCGCCCCCTATCCTCTCCTCACCGTCCATCTTGTTCCGGCCAATCCATCCCATCGCAGGCCTGCGCTGCGCTGCCCCGTTGGCTTCACGGGTGGATTACTGTGAGACGGAGATCAACCTGTGCTACTCCAACCCCTGCCTGAATGGAGGAGTGTGTGCCCGCAGAGAGGGGGGATACACCTGTATATGTCGTGAGGACTTCTCTGGTGAGTAGAAAGGGAGTGTGCATGTTCTTGTGCTGCTGTGGCAAAGCTGTTTTTTTTTTTTTTTTTAATTCACCACATAGACTAACTTGCGCTCTACAAAAATGTTGTCCAACTCTGATGCTGTGATGTTTTAGTTGAGATAAAGGAGGGGAGACCAACACCCAAAGGAAGGCTTTAAACAAACATACTGTGTTTACTGCACCATACTGTACTTGTTTGACTACACAAACAAATGTGATGAATTACTATGGCAGCTTGATTCTTATTGGGCACTTGCTCACCTGGTTGCTGAAGTGAAACAGCTATTTCCATAGACTGTGGAAATACTGGATAAAGGTTGAATGATGTCAGTAGTTTTTGATTTTTGGAGAGGGCTTTTGGACGCCAATTGCAGCAGCTGCTATACTGCTTATACTGTCTTAAACTAACATTTTAATGTTAAAGGATAAGTACGTTTTTTGACACCTGGACCTTACTTTTAGGATTAAATATGCTCGTAGACTCACCCAGACAATTTTGGCGGAGCTCAGAGCCGTTTTCGAGCAATTTAGATCCATCCAACGGCGCTTTTTCCTCATGCCATAGTAGCAGACGGGGCCAGAAATCGAAGCCCCTAAATTAGACATTATCTGCTGCGAAACTCACTCATTTCAGCTACATTTTATAATGAATAGCCAGTGTTATCACCATGTCAGCTCAACTTCGTTGTTATGGTCATCCCGGGGCTTTTACAAGGATGGGTAACTTTTGCTGACGTCACAGACATGCGCCACAAGAGCGCAGCTGAGCAGAGCCGCTGTTGTTGCTAGGCTACCACGGCTATTTTGTGCAACATGGCGGAATATTTATCCGATGTAGAAGTCGAAAGAAAGAGCCGAAACAGCTTGGCCAGAGAACAAGCAACCTCTGCATGTCCACGAATGGGGGCTAACTGGTGTGGACATTGCATGGCAATGGCAACAGAGAAGGGCGTTTTGCAGCAGATAATGTCTAATTTAAGGGGCTTCGATTCTCTGGCCCCGTCTGCTACTATGGCATGATGAAAAAAATGCCATCGGATGGATCTAAATTGCTTGAAAACGGCTCCGAGCTCCGCCAATATTGTTCTGGGGTGAGTCTACGAGCGTATTTAATCCTAAAAAATAAGGTCCAGGTGTCAAAAAAACCGAACTTATCCTTTGAAAATATACAAAGAGGTGGAGCTGAGGCAGGCCTTCAGCCTCTGACAAAAATACTGCAACTCTCGGCTTGCAGTCACTATCTATCATTGCCCCATTTATAATAACTCGCATTCTTCTTAAAGCAAAAATGATCATTATAGCACAAGGATATAAAGACACTATTCCAAACCAGGAATCGCTTTAGAAAAGAGACTGTAAACCTGCTCATTCCTTAAATGGGCATTTTAATCTGCTGCCAGCCTCAATAACTCAGGATATCGATATTTTTCCATTTCTACATTGACTTTATGCTGCTTGGTTATGTTTGTTCAGCATTTCTCTTTCTTTCTGTCTGCTGTGACAGTTCCAGTACACCATAAAGGCATGGATGTTGTATTCAGAGTTTTCAACAAACTTTTTCACTGTCTCATAGTTACCTCCACCAAGAGGTCATGTTTTGCCGGTGTTAGTTTTGTCAGTCTGTTTGTCAGTCAGGTAACTCGAAACGTTATCAGCAGATTGAAACTTTCTGGGAATGTGGTATTGGCACCAAAGAAGAATGGATTAGTTTGCCAGTGATGGGATCCAGATTAGGGATGTAACGGTTACCAATAAAATGATAAACCACGGGTAAAATTTGAAATGGTTAGTATTACCGTTTCCTATTTCAGTTTACCATTAAAACCCTGTTTGATTATCTCACTTTGTCAATAACTCACGGTGATACTGCTCGTTGCTTGGAAAAGCCAGAACTATGTCTGCTCCCTCAGCAAAGCAGCAACAGGTCTCTCAGATGCAGACACACGTGCGCAGTATTTTCAATGTTTGGCCTCTGAAAGCTTGAAGTATGGCAGTTGGTGCCTGCACGGACACTGTACCAGAGATTTTTTCTGCCCTTGAAACAAACAAAGACAGGTCTGAAGTGGCCGTATTTTTGATTTCACAAGGATGCCGAGGGTAAACTATTGAGGACGGTCACCCTGTCTGAAGAAAATACTGAAAAAGTCTGCGGGAGGGGAGGAGGGGGAGAAACCACAAAGCACCACAGAGCACCTCCACCAAAAACACCCCCACAGCACCATCCTGGCTGGACTGTTGAGAAAGACCTCAGCAAGAAACCAGAGGTGAAGAGGGTCAGGTTCTGACCACTGCAGATCGTACTTAAATTCAGATTATTTTTACTGAATAAAACTTTGTTAAATTACTTTTTGAACATTTTGAGAACATTGCAACAATATCGTGATAGTACTGATAACCATGATAATTTTGGTCACAATAACTGTGATATGAAATTTTACATCTCTAATCCAGATCCAGGAATTTTTCAACGTGTCCATTAACATTGCAAAATTGGGCTTTTTTTTTTTTTTTTTTTTTTTTTTTTTTTTAACTTTTTGCTATTGATTTTTTTTTAATACATCAGCTGATAAATGCCTTGGCGAAGGTTTCCTAGATCAGTCTTGCTGCACCAGTTTCCTTTTTTTACTTGTTACTTTTTGAGGGTGCAAACAATCAATATTTCTGTTGACTACCACTGACATGATGGATAAAATACTCAGAAAGCCAAATGAAAAATACACTTCCTGTTGGCAGGTTTGTTGGTGTCCCATGTGTAGCCTTGATCATTGATTTTTAAAATGGGGGATAGGGACAATATTATCGGAACAATATCGATGTTGGCAGACAATTGCTTAAAAAGGTGATAATCAGTATCGGCAGATTTGAAACTCATTGCAGACATTTACAGATGATATTTTGGCAATGCAATTGGCCATTTATATATATGTACCTTAATGGTTTATCTCATCATCACTGAATGTCCACTTTATAAGTCAGCAATATCAATATCAAAGCAATGAATGTTGTTTTAGTAAAATGGTGGCTTTGTGTTCTTGAAAGAAATATTGGTGTTGATATAGATATTGGCTAAAATGAGTCTGAAAATATCGTGCCACCCCTGTTTTAAGACCCTATTCCTCGCCAGATTGGGTTGACTTGTACTGTACATAAATAGTCTGCCCTTGATAAAGTGCAGTTACCTGATACAGGGTACTGTTGTGATGACAGCATTAGTGACTAGATTAATTACAGCATTAATTTGTAATCCGTTTGTGCAATGACAAAGATGCAAGTCTCTTTAAAAACTTTAAAGTGGTATAAGTTTTTAGTTTTGAGCTGAGAAGTTTTATTTTATATACACTAACGTCTGTGGTTGGTGAGCATCTGTTCATTAACAGAGATGAGAGGTATTGATGTAAGGACTGCTTTTATATTTTAGTTTGAATCTGGTCCAGTCTAACTTATTCTAGTTAAACTGAGCTAACTGATGTTGGGTCTTTGTTTGTGTCCTAGTACTGAATTTCTTTTTGATCTGCTCTTTTCTCACTCTGTTGTCATGTTGAGTTCGACAAGAAAAGCCTCTCTCTGCCTCCTGGGTACTCTTCCTCCTCCTCAGCACTCTACCTCTTATTTAGTCTTTACAACACACACACAAACACACACCCCACTGCTGCTACCATTAACTCCTCACTCTGCTGCACTGTCACCAAGCTAATTTGTTCACTCTCTTACACACGTTTCATTCTTTGCCATCTTTTCCCAATACTCTAGACTAATTTCCTGGCTTTCTTTCTCTGCCCCTCAAACTGCTGCATTGCCTCACTTTCAAGCTACTGAGTGGATGTAGGAGAGGATAGATGTTATAAAAGTCAGTGTGTGTCAGGGGGATATTTCACGTAGCCTTTTATTTGGAATCAAAGTGAGCTGGGGGAGAAAAGAAACACTTTTCTTTTATGAACAAGATGGAGTGTTTTCCGTATTCCCACAGAGACAGATAGGAGACTCAAAGAGAGAGAGAAGTGGTGAAGTAGAAACAGAGTCTAAGGGAGAGACAAAACATAGACTGAGTGAAAACTCAAAGTTCTGGAAATTTTTACACAAAAGACATTTTCCAGAGTAGGCTGGACAATCAAGCAACCATGATAAGGGACTAAGATTGTTGTAGTTAATTACATTTTTAGATGTCACTTTACGGCTTTACGAGCATTTCACACTAATAAAATAGCCAAACTACAGCCAGAATAGTCTGCAGTTTTCTGCTTGCACATGAAGGACAGGCAATAGTTTCCACCCACTTCCCACTTCAAGCATCGTTTAAGCTGCCACTGAGAGAGGAGAAAGTTTGCAATAGAGGAGTAAGGAAATAAATGGAGCTTGGCTGCACCAAACAGTGACTTTGAAAGTGACCTAAGCCTTCCTCCTAAGATGAGAGAACATATGGAAGACTGCATACGTGGACTTCAAGAGCTTTGGCTTTTCAAGTCAAATAAATATTGCTCTCTATGGGTCTTATTCACCATAAGATCACATTGATCAGTATACCAAAATGCAAAAAAAAAAAGGCTTGGATGCTCTGATGAGACCAAAACAAAGAAAAAATAAAAATACAAGGCTTGGCAGTTTTTTTCACTCTGCAAGGTTTACAATGCTAGAGAGTGAAATTTCAGTGGTGGGTGACTTGGCCTTTGACCTCATTCCTTCCAAATTTGATCAGTATATCATCAATTAAGAGCCAAACGTTTGAGCAAATTTTGACTGAAACCCTCATAAAATGTTTTACAGGTAGAGCTCTTAAACAAGACATGGTGAAAAGGCTTGAGGACGTTTGACCTTGTGTCTACAAAATCGTACCATTTTTTTAAGTGGGTGTTTGTGTGAATTCAGAAAAATCCTGCAAAGTGAGATATTGTGATCACAAGCAGGCAACAAACATAATGCTGAATAACTTTTGACCCAAGTCCTCCAAAAACAATCAGGTCTTATTTCAGCGTGAAAAGAAGCAATTTTGTTGGTGTGCAGTTTCACAAGTTGTCCTTCAAAAGAAGGATTATTAGGAATTAGGGTGGGTGACGTGGAACAAATTGTATCACATTTTTTTTTTAAGTCAGCTTCACTATCTGGATTTTATCACTTTTCTCTTTTTGCCCTCAAAGTTCAATCCTTATTTGCAAATTTCTTATAATAACTGACAACATATACTCAAATGTTCTTTTCAATTCAAAAAAACTGAACCTTAGGGTATGGTATTATTATTCTTCTATGACGCAAGATGAAGACTTTTACAAAGTTTGAGGGGAATCACTGAAAGTATTCCTTGGGTCACCTTAAATTTTCAACCTTTGACCTTTTGAGATGGTGATCATTTGTAAAAAGTTTGAAGAAAATTCCCACAAGCATTCTTGTGATTTTGCATCCCCCAACATTAGTCCACGACTAGGTTTAAAAAAAAAAAAACTTGACCTTTGACTTCCAAACCACAATATGATTATGCAGGAATGAGTTCAAAAATGCAGAAATGAATTAGCATTTAGCACTCCTCCGACTCTCCAACAAAGGGTCACAAACATGATGTTTAAAACGTAAATACTGTAACTGTTAAGTCTCAAGCTGCCATGTCGTAGTTCCACAGTTGCTCAGAAGTAGCTTTACACTCTGGCCCGCTTTTGATTAGGCTTAAAAATCAGTGAACAGTTATAATTTGTTTGTCAAGATTGTTGCATTGAACAGATTGTTTCTTCATGTGTGCTACAGCGCCTTGTTATGAGCAATGGTCAAAATCAGTGAAAAAAGGCTTTTAGCAAAGAGAACAAGAACAATGCTAAACTTCTGCTTTGGCCTACAAAAGTACATCATCCCTGCTCCACTCTACTAGTTTTTCCTGGAGTCACCGGTGGATCACCGTATTTTGAAGGAAGTCCTCTTACACTGTTATTGAGATTCAAACTGCAAAGTTTGAGCACAAGACTCCATGAACTTTGGCATTTGACAGAATCCTATCACTTTATCATTCAGTCTAGGTGACTTTAAAATAATCCATAAGACTTTCTGATCTGAACTTTAGATAAAAATAGCTATTAAAAGTGTGTCCTATGCTCTTGATTTTATGGTAGTGGGAAATCTTTGCACACTGATCAAGTTCCCATTTCAAACTCTTCTGAATAAGCATCAAAGGTTTCCCATGGAAGCTGATGTAAGCCAGCAGCTGTTCTGTAAGATTTAATGACTATTTAATGCCAACTTATCAGAAAATGTGTTGAACCCCACTTAAAATAATCGTCTATGCAGGAATGTTGTAAGCCTCTCCTGTTTTGTTTGGAGAACATGGAAAAAAGTGGCAGTGATATGTCTAAACTTGGCTGACAAATGATGTGTCTCTGCAAGGATTTATTTCTGTCTGTGTCTAACTGCTCTGATTCACCAGACATCTATTGCTCACTTGGACACTACCCAAGATGGGTAACAGCCAGTCAAAGATTTTTATTAGTCCAACCCCTGCACAGTTTGATGTGCAGTTAGCCCACTGGATCGCTGTTCACAAAGGACAAGACGAGGGGAAAGTAAGACAGAAAGGACAGAGGATTAAAGACTAAATAATTGATCTTAAGAGTTAATATAAAAGAGAGTATGATTTATGATGGAGGTGAGTGAGCTGGACAAGACTGAAATAAAAGTATTGAAAGATTTGACAGAGGAGGAAATGAGTGGAAGAGGGCAGAGGAGGGCCATGAGGAAGAGTAGACATGTATGACAGCAATATGACACATGAGGGAGATGGATGATTTCAGGGAGAATAACATGGAAGAAGGGACTTCAGGGGGAAGAATGGGGATGGGAGACATCTGAGAGCAATGAAAAAGAGGTGGAGGACATGAGGTGAGGGGTAAAGCGAGGGAAATCTGATGGATTCTGGGTAGTCAGTGTTGTGCTTTTCCTTCTTGCGTAGGCGTTGGGTGTTGCTGGTGTCTTGTCAAAGCCTGGGGCTAGTGGGAGGAAAAGAGGGAGGAGGAGAAGGAGGAGAAACGGATAAACAGGGACGAATTGATTCTGCAACACGCAGAAAATCTCCAGACATCTTCCAGCCAAGTTTGCTTGCTCCCTCATTCGTTTTTGTCCAACCTGCTTTCATCCATCCCCTCATACGCTCTTTGTGCCTTTGAATTTGCTTTTGCTGCTATGGATTGCTCTCACCCGGCCTCAGCAAAGCCTGGGGTTTGATGGAGATTGGAAACGTTCTTTTTCCATTGAGTGTTTAATATTTTTCAGCCGCAGAACAGAAGCTTCCAGCAAATCTGGAGTAAAACATGCTTTATGAACAATTGTTCAGGTGCTTTCTTTGGGCAACATAAGCAAAATGTTTGATGCAAAAATACCTTCATGAAATAAAGAGGGAAGAGGGAGAAGTTGTCCCTAATAAAGAATGAGGATCAGATGCCTCAAACAAGTTTTTGTTTGGTAGCTGGTGGGAATTCTTTGTGGAAGGAAGTGCCTGATCAAAACATACCAGAAAACTCTCATCCTCAATTTAATCTGTGATATGGTATTATAATCAAAACTTAGTATGTTTGAATTGTCAACAGCAAATAGAAAGACAATAAAGGTACACAAACACTTTCAACTGATTCTGATCAAATCAGTTCCTGGTCTCTTAAAACCATGAAAATCCCTCCCGTCAGAAATCCACATAAAATGGCTCTCTAAGGTAGTTTTCACACCCAGATCGTTTGGGACTGTTGTTCCATCTGCAAGTTACAGTTTGATACAGTTTGTTTGAATATTCAGTATATATGAACACAACCATCAATCTGATTCAGTACAAACATCTGCACCAAAATCACTTGAAGTAGGTTGCTCTAGGCTCGCCTCTAGTCAACCCCTGGAGCGATTTGTTTGAAGTGAGGACACAGTTGACCCAGCGACTGACCTAAACAGGGATAAAAGTTAAATAATGACACTACTATAGAAATGTAAGTAGCAATGCTAGTGATAATAATTGGATTACAGTGATAAGTGCTACATGATATTGATGTTTTGGATCCCACAGAGTCACTCCTTTGCATAGTCACAAACATACCGTAAAAACATGGGCTGATCAAAAAACATAGGACATTTATCCTCTGTTATAAATGATTCATCAGCTGTGTGTGCACGCTAGTGTGAGTGACAGCTCAACACTGTGAACTCTGATTTTATTTCAAGCTACTGTCATGTCAACCAAATGCAACTTTTTTAGCAGTGGTTTAGCAAAATGTTTTATGATGTTCAAGTAACCCAATAATTAGCAGCAACATTTTTTTGTATTCTTTCTGTACGTATGTCTGCACAGCTGTCATGATGTCAAGGGAAGGAGAGCAGGGGCTGAGCACAAACGAGCAAAGTGGGCCATGGCCCAAACTCAGGAGAGTCCTGATGTATGCTTCCTTTTGAGTGTAAATTAAATAAGACAGTTATATGCTGAATTTCTTCCTATTTTAAA
Source organism: Cetoscarus ocellatus (assembly GCA_037902135.1). Taxonomy (NCBI): domain Eukaryota; kingdom Metazoa; phylum Chordata; class Actinopteri; order Labriformes; family Labridae; genus Cetoscarus; species Cetoscarus ocellatus. The sequence goes on from JBAMNC010000443.1 coordinate 17,005, forward strand.
CACAAAAATGGATTTAAACCTTTTAACTCCCAGCTCAACTGTTTGGCAGGGGTCAAATAAATTAGGGAATATTTAATGTATTAAAAAAACACAACATGTTATTGTTTGTTTCTGTCAATGTTTTATGGTACAGAAAGACCTGCAAACAAACCAAAAGAACTGATGTTTTCTTTGTGTGGGATTTAAAGGTTTAAAAGCTAAAAGCTATTATTATTATTTTAAATACTTAACCATTTACTGGTATGTGTGCACACACACACAAACACACACACACACACACATATATATATATATATATATATATATATATGTGTGTGTGTGTGTGTATGTATCTATATATACATATATACCACATATATACATATATGTATGTATTTATATATATGTATATATATACATATATATATATATTTACATATATATATAAAATATAATCTGTCATTCATCAGAAACATTTTTTTGTGTTTGTCAAACTCAATAGTATCTATTTTAAGTTAATTTTGCTTTTTTATGTGCAGACATTTCTGCTGTTTCTAATTGCTTTTGTCACAAATATTTGTGCATTTTTATGTCATCATGTAATCAGTTGTTATTTTTTAAAACCTTTAAATCCCACACCAAGACAATATCTAGTTTTTGGTTTGTTTTTATTTTTTTTGTTCCCTGAAATATTAATAGAATCAATCAGTGATTTGATTTGTTTTTTTTAAACATTAAATATCCCTGAATCTGTTCAGTACCTCTGCCAAACAGTTGTGCTGGTAGTTAAAGGGTTAAAATGTTTGATGAGCAGATTTGAAATACAGATCAACTTGAGACCAAAAAAAAAAATAAATAAAGTCATCATTAAACAACAAATATAATTAATGCAAATTCAAAATCACAACACACGTATCATATGTAGTGTCCGTTTTTTTTTTTTTCAACCAAAAACTCACATTAGATATTACCCAAGGACAAGATATCATGATATTTTTCCAGTATCCTTCAGCCTTATGACAAGACAAAATACCTTTTTACCAAGGCTCTGCAGTGAAGCTCAGCTGTCATTTCACTTTAAATGATTGTGTTGATGCCATAGGGAATATCATTGGTGTCAATTGACAGAGTGGTACTGTGTGAACTTTGCAACGCAGCCAGATTCCCCTGATTCATTGTCTGTTATCAGACAGACCTGTCTTACAAGGCTCTCACAACAAAACAATTGAGCTTGGTCTGCAGAGGCACTTCCCAAGCAGCATCCCTTAAAGCAGGAGCAGGCTTTACTTTCAACAGCAAGAAGCGACTGCTCAAAGACCTTAGCATGTATGCTAAAAAACATTTCTTGATAGAAAAGATATTTTTGCTCCACCTCAAACATGTCCTGGCGAGAGTTTGCTGTACACATTGGCACAGGTTTTTTTTTTTTTAAGGCAGTACAAAATGGCAAAAGCGGCTGCCTACTACAACATTTGACTGGCCTGTGAAGAGTGTGATGGACACAAATCACCTTCTGGATCTGTTTTTGAAATGTTCTGCCCTCTCCAATCACTTTCTATGGTGTGTTGCCCAAAAGGACATTTACATTTTGTGTAGTATATCGAACTGTCTATTAGGGCTGGGGCGATATAACCTAATCTCAGTATCACGATTAATTGAAGCTCTTACCTCGATTACGATTAATGAACTATTATTTTATGCTATGCTGGAACAAATTGGTGGTGTTAGTGATGGTTGTCGAAACAGTCTTCCTGCAATATTTACACTTTATTTTCTGCTCGATGTCCTCTGCACAGAATCCAAAATGTGTCCAAACAACTGAGACAGCATTTTTCTTGGCTACAAGGTCCTCTGATAGATTGGCGCTTCTCTCCTCCATGTTGGCAGCGTGTCCTTCTCTCTTGGCGAAGGTGAACGCAGACTGTATGGAGGGGGTGTGGTCACCTGACTTACACAGGGAAAATAATCAAAATAATCAACATGAGTAGACTTACTTTGATTAAAGGGTCTAAATGTTGGTTTTAATTATTTTTTGATTAATTGCCCAGCCCTACTGTCTATCTGGCATATCAGTTTAGTCCAAAATTTCATAAAGGATAGAAAACAAGGCACAGTGGAAGCTCCCCATACACACACATAGATAAGTTTACACACACGCAGAGTACTGCACTCTGCCATACCTCTGTTACCACCTCTAAAACTAGCACAGAGATGGTATCCCTTTGTCCCCTTATTATGTCTATGCATCTATAGTGAAGGCAAAACACCACTGAGATATTTACATCACACCTTGAAACAGCACTGTGAACAAGCCTAAAGGCAAGGAACACAGAGGTTTTCATAAAACCACTAACCTCAGGCAAACCCTTTCAAAATTTTCTTTTAACTCTGGTATAACTAAGCTGTGATTCTTTTAACAGAGGTTAAAAACTTTAACGCATGAGAGAGAAACCCCTGCTGTGCAGAAGGTTAACACCAGCTGCATGGTGCCAAACACAGAGGTTTAGAAACAGTGGGAGACTCTGCTTCAGCTGGGTCATGTACTGTTCAGTGAAGTGCTGCCAATCCAGCCAGCTTTGATTTTATTGGAAAAAACAATATGAGAAGAACACTGACTTGTATGACAGATCAGACTGTTTTTATCTTCCTTTCCAGTTTGGTTTTGGTGTTTTGGCCTTAAAGTGGATCAGATGATGGGCAGAGTAGGAGAGAGGGGAAAGTTGAGGTGCCAGGCACTGACCTAGGCCTCCCCCTTGGAAGACTGCCGCCTCCACATGTAGAGAATGACATATGATGTAAATTCTGAAAAACAATCTGGTATGAGTCAACACATTTTCCATGCTGCTGCTGATGTGTTTTTTAGGATGTTTTTCATTAGATCATTAATTTACTTCCATTAATTCATTTTTTTTAAATGTTTTTTTGTAACTGAGTCTGTGTAGCTGTGTTTTAAATGTTAGCTGCAAAGCAAATTTTGTTCAGCGGACAACAAAGTTAAAGTTAAAATTTTTGTGGAAATCAGATTTGTCATTTTACAACCTGAGTTGTTGAAGTAAGGATAAAACATATTTATTTTAACATAGGCAATAGTGGATCAGCAGTGAGGTAAGTCGTCTTTTGACCTTGAGGTCAGGGTTTGATGTCAGCATGTGCAGTCACATGTTGATGCATGACTGCATAAAATTTTTAAACCTAATTTTCTGCTACTGCTGCATCACGCGTTCAATGTTAATGAAAGTGAGGAACTGTAATAAGCCTACATTGACTGATACTTCACATATCAACTTCCACCATAAGTGTGTGAATGTAGGTGTTATTGATACATTTGATTGGTGGTGTACAAAGTACTTGAACCCATTATCTATAACGTCAGTCCCTTTTGAGGTCTTCGGGGGGCTGGAGCCTATTCTAGCTGACATTGGGTGAAAGATGGGGTACAGTCTGGACCAGTCACTTGCCAGCTGCAGGGCTAACATTTAGGGACAGACTACCATTCACAAACACTCACACCTAAGGACAGTCAAGAGTCACTAAAACCCACACATGCACAGCTAAAACATGCAGACTCTAACTCGGGGAGTCGATGCAGAAACCATCTTGTTGCTGCACTACCCTGCAGCCCAGCCTGATGAGTAGTACAGTCTAATGACTATCAGGCTCCATCCCATGAACCGTTTATCAGACAATCTACTGGTAATCTTAAGGCCTTGTCATTTGAATAAGTTTGGTCGACCAAAACAGACTACTGTGATGCAAAAACACACCATTAAGTGAGCCAGCATGATCAGTGTTTTGACCAACTTGGACGTACATACCTAGAGTGCTTTTATTGGTCAGATATGAGCTTACTGACCTCAAAACTGGCTTGTTTGTAAGCTTGCACTGACTGGCAATGGAGTCGAAAAATGCATAAAAATGCTGTAAAATATACTTGTGAAAAAACTGCATCTGGTGTGCAAAGGCCTCTAAACTTCATATTTCCAAACATCAAAAATGATTTAGAAAATCAGGCATATATACTTTATAGCAAAAGTGTTTTATAATTTATTTTGGACAGTTGTTTCTTTCATTTTGGATCCTATAAAATGATTTTATAAAGTTTTAAAGTCCCTCAAAAGCATAAAAAATGCAGTGTTTCTCCTCTTCTTCTGCAAAATGAAATTTAGCTTAAGGGCTGCTGTTTGCACTTTGACTTAAAAGCTTCAATGTTGACCTTTTAGTTTGGGAATGTGTAGGTGTGGAGTGATTACTACTGTTGCCTTAGGGCAAGAAGGTCCCTTGTTAAAATCTGTGTAGGTTCAGACCCCTCTGTGTGAAGTTTGCATGTTCTCCCCATGCATGAATGGTTTCTCTCTGTGTGCTCTGTCTCTCTTCTGCAGTACAGTGACATGCTGGTTTGATTAAATGATCATTCAAAACTGTCCTCATGTGAGAGTGTGAGATTGTCTGGTTGTTTGTCTTAACATGTCAGTCCTTTGATTAAATGGTGACCAGTCAAGGACCTGCCTCTTGCTCAGTGACAGCTGGGACTAGACCCAGCCCCCTCCCCCCAAACAGGATAAAGGGTATAGATAACGGACGGATGGATGGATGACCTCTGGCTCTGTTGTCTTTAGAAAGCTGTTGGAATATTCCCCTTCATTAACCCTGAAATCAACAAGCTCACCTATTTGACAAAAAGAAACAGGAGTTCCTTGTGCAGCAGCAGACAGACAGGGAAGCTATCAGAGAAATACTCATAATGTAGGCAATAGTGTGATAAAATGCAACAAATCTGCCCTGAAAGCCTGAAATAGATGATGGAAAACTCAGACAGAGAGGCATAAATGCAAACTAAATTAGTCTGGGAGGAGATAAAATTGGGAAATATGAGGGGAGAGGACCGGTAAAGTAAAAGTGATTGGTCTTGTGTAGTGATATGCACTTCACTCAGGGTTAGCTGAGAGACAGGAGAGAAAAGAAGCTGCAGTAGGAGGTGAGATTAGTTTTAGATGTGCTGAAGCAGATATGGATTATACACCAAGAAATTTAATCCAGAAGATAAGAAGAGGAAACAGATCATACATTAAAATTAATTAGCTTAGGTAGCATGCGCAGTATAATGCCATTATACATGTGAGATTTAGCCTTATGAGAAAGACGTGTGTGGTTTGAATGGTATGGAGGAGGGAATTAAAGACCTGGCTGTGAGACTGGATTTGTTTGATTAAAGAACAATGAAGAAATGGGGAGAAAACAGAGCATGAAGTGAGGCGGGATTAGTTTTGTGAATGGTTGAGTGTGTGTGGTAGGTAATAAATTCAGAGGAATAGAAGATTAGGTTATATTTGGCAAGGTAAGTTTGAGGACATATGGAAAGGACATTAAATTTATATGGAGCCGGCACATGTAATATGAAGTCCTCATATATTTTTAAAGTGAACTCAAGACAGAAAAGTCCATGCATGAGACGGAGGAAGCACGAAATGAGAGAGTTAGCTGTGAACCTGTCTCAACTGGACAACAATCACATACATGGTTTTATTATGAAAGAGGGTGGAGCCCAGCTATGGTCTCCATTATTGGTGGAGGCTTTTCTTGGATACCAAAAGCAATAAAAAGGGAGACACATGATCACAAGTCACAATGCTGTGTAAAACATACTGCTAGTCAGGTCTGGGGAAGGACCAATGAATATATGTCTCCCTCTTTGAAGCTGAATCCAATACCATTTTTAAACATGTAGAGCTTACAAAAACAAACTTGGACTTTTTGCCAAATCTTTAAGGGTAAAATGAACAATACTACATGTTTTCATTATCATTATCACTTTTGAATGATCAAAAACCAGCTACACAATGGCAACATGCAATTAATTACAAATGAGGAATAAAACAGATTAAATGTTCAGTCTCCATTCCCCTAAAAACTCCAATATATCTTGTAGTCAGAAGAAAACATGTTACTGTTTGTGGTTTGTATTGTGAGTTTTTATATATATATATATATATATATATATATATTATATATATATATATATATATAAAATGCAAACATCATGTGATCATCTTCTCTTTCACTTTTAATGTATTTCCAATGCATGACTAAATGAAATTTGTGTTTGGTGTAAACAGCTTAAAAAAGACCCAATATATTGTCTGTCTTTGCATCTATAACAGGTAATCTGGCATTATTATTGTACACAAAACACCCAGTAGGAAAAACCATCAACCCAAAACCTCCTCAGTATTTGCTCTAAAACTTTTTAATATGAGAAGCTGGTTGGTCAAGCAAAGTGATTCAGCTGGTTTGAGTTTTTTGGAGCATGAAGGACAGCTTCAGAGTCAGGACCATGGACAGCACCCATAGAACTCTCTGCACAAACTTGACAATTAACATATCAACTCACCTGAACACTTTAGGCAGAAGCTCAGGGGTAATTTAGACAGAACTAACCTGAAGACTTAACGTGAACCTCAAACCACTAAGCTACACATGTTCATTTTTTAACAGAGCTTAATTCTGACCAGACATTCTGCAAAATGTTAATTTTCTTAGGTGTTCACTTTGGTCATCTAATTGCAGGGGGATAGAGAAATGAAATCACATTGAATTATTAATCTGGTATGAGCTTATTATGTACTTAGCAGCTTATAAATCCCACATGAGGACTTAAAGTGCTGTTATCTGCTCTTCATTGTTTTTAAGCGGTACAATTATGAGGTGGACATATTTCTACCAACCCCTCTTTGTTTAAAAGTGATCTCTCAATAATTGAGAAGTAAATTGAGAAATTAATTGATTATACTCATTGATAGCCTGCATTGTGTACTTTAGCACAGAATTTCATGGGTAATTATTGCAATCTGATCACGGCAGTGCAGCAAAATTACAGGACTGTAACAATAAATCCAGATGCATTTAATGAGGAATGATAAGGCATAATGTGAGAAACGTGGAATTTAAACACAACTCATGTTTGACTGAAGTTCTTGGGTGATAAGGCGAGTCATGTTTCAGGTCTTAAACTGTAAAGCAAGATTATTTTTAAAGATTTTAAAAGGATGAGCATATCCATCATGCATCCCACAAGACAGAAATAAAGAATATGAGAGGCCAGATGAGAGGATTTAAAAAAAAACTGTTCAGGTGAAACCAAAACCAAACTAACTAAAACGGGCTGATTAAACAAAGAAAGGAGAGACAATAGTATGAGCTCAAATCAAGCCTGTCAATGAATAAACTGTCATTAATTTTTTTGTGCCAAATAGATTCTTTTGAACACCCCATCACCTTTTTGTTTTCTGCGCAGCAGAGTGGTAGTTAAGTGTTCTCTACCCTCCATGTCCAGTATCTGCAAATATCAGCAATACAACCAGGGCTTGTTCGCTTTACAGATTCTCTGTGTTCATGGCAGACTATGAGCTGAAATGTATTAACACACTTTGGTACAATTCACAGCCCTGCAGCGATTTAAATCTCTGTTCCAATGACTTAAACAGCTAAAGGTGTGTCAAAACCTAAGGATGGCTAGTTTGAGGTTTTAAAAGGTACAGAGAGCCAGTCTGCAAAAATCTCTGCAGCTCTCAGTAGTAGCATTTCAGGTTTCGTCTGTGAATAACACTTCTCTCTTGACAAGTTTTCACAATTAAATTCAACAGATGTAGTTTTAGTGGCTTACTTGTTTTTATTTATTTACAAAAAAAGTTTACCACACCTCAGCAGAAAAGTGAAACACATTTTCAGCTGCTATTACATAGAAATGGATTTTGTTAACTTAATTTATTATCTCTCCACTATTTATATTTGCAGATAGTAGTTGTTTTGACACCATAGGCTTGTTTTAGTGAGGGAAGGGGATTAGAGTACTTGAGAACACAATTAAATGCATGATTTCTTTCAATTTTTTAAAGACCATCACATAACAATGTAGCTAGCTGCAAAAAAAGTGATGTATTGCTCTACCGTCAATGGAATTGATTCTGGATGTCATTAAAAGATTGACTAAAGGTGAGAGTGTGTTCTGTTAGATGAAAAAAGGGAAACAAAGGATGAAGTGTGCTGGCGTTTTTATGCTTTTTTTGTAAAAGCACAGGTGTCTTAACTACTTTGGGAAACTAAGAATAGTCTGTAAGCATTTTATATGGCTGCTGGTGTGTTAGAGGGAGAGCGCGAGGGGACAGACAAAGAGGAGAAATTAGCTCTTTGAAATGTTAAAAAACATTTAGTGATGTAAATAGCCAGAGCAATGAGACTGCTTTGGGGTTTTTTTGGATGAGTTTTGGAAAGAGGACAGATCGTGCAAGTGGGCAGAAAATGGAGACATCCAAATTTTTTACAGACATGATTTGGAAATATTAGAGATCCATGATAAATGCACTGCAGGGGACACACTTTGCTGAGCTGTGTGGGAGAAATGCAGTAAACAATGGTAGCGGAAGAGGAGGAGAGACTAAATTAGTTTTGCAAAGATAAGTTGGAAAAACTGTCTCGATGGGAGAGAAGGGACGTGAAGGAAATAATGCACAATTATAAGTACCTCAGGCCCTCCTGGAGCGTTTATTATAGATATGCATGTGTGACTTGAAGAATTAACAGTTAGAGCTGTGCCTGGAATAACTGTGCAGGAGAAGAGCCTCAGCTTTAGTTAAACAAACTGTACCTCGCAAGAGTTTTGTGTTCCTCTTTCTTGTGTATTAAGTAATTGACTGCAAACTGATACTTATAATTTATGAAAAGTATTTCTTCAACACCAAGACTGTCTGGATGAATTAGGCTCTGAGTCACCTGAAGTTTTACAGTGACTTTATGTCTGCACACAGGAGAGACAATAGAAACATGGTATCCAGTCTTTTTTTAAATAATCTTTTACTGATCTGTTTTTTTATTCATATTTTGGTTCATACTCCTGTTTTTTTAGTAATTGGGTTTCCATTCCTTGGCTTTACATTTTCTGTCATTTCATGAGTTGTCTTTTTGTAAAATGTTTGAAAAAATAAACCTTTTGTCATCAAAATACAAAGCAGGCATGTAATATATTACTTTTACATTTGTGTGCATTGTCTGTCTTACAGCCTCATAGATTTAGACAGAAATAACAGTTTTGCAAGGATGTCCTATAAGCCTCATCTTTTACACAAGGGACTGACTGGATATCTTGAGGTACTGGAAGTCTTTAATCATCTTTATTTTTTTTTTACCTTATTGTCACTTGTCACTTGTGTTAAACTTGATGTAAACTAAGAGTGAATCATAAAATCAATTCTGCACTGATCTTTGTGCCATCAAAATTAATAATTTAATAGATAATTTCACTATTATTATTGACATTTTAGATTTTGTTGAAATCTATATGCAAGTGAAAATTGTGATCAGGGTGAATTCACCCAAAATCATGCAAAACTATAGTTAAGTGTAGACCATGCTTTTGATGGGACTTTGTGTCCTAACTGAGAGTGATGCGCGTAAGCGTTGGTGAAAAAATCCAGTTAATTACACTGAATCATATGCAGGTGTCCTTATTGCTGCGAACAACGCAGTGTTTTTTTCCTCCACATCCCATTTCTACCTCCCCAAATCGTGTACATCGATGCAGAGGAAGAGCAAGGAAAGTGGAATTTTGACGACAATCAGTTGGAATTTCTTGGTTTTCTCTGACTTTCTGTCTCAGCAGAGCTTTTTAAGCTTGCAAAGCAGCTTGTTAAGCTTGTTATCATGGTGGAGACAGCGGAGCATTCTCCTGTTTCACTGAAATGATGAACATTCACTTTCAACACCGGGGGAGAAACTTTGACTCACAGAAAGCGGTGTATTGATGGGCCTTTGAGACCACCTCTAGTCAATACAAAGCACTTTACTTCTGTTTCTCCAGCTGTACTGTAAAAGGACTTGATGTACTATTTACAAGGGGAGACATTGGACATGGAGTTACATTTTTGACTGATGCAGTGTGGTCAGCAGGTGTGCTTGGATGGGACACTGCATCCGACACTTAGCACTGGGTGTTAGTGTGTGAGCTGTTGTCTCTTGTTACTCTTTGTATTAGCCCTGTGATTGGCCTGTGACCAGTCCAGGTGTACCCTGCCTACCACTAAATGTCACTGGGATAGGCTTCAGCCCCCAGCAACCCTGAATGGGCTAAAGTGGCATAGGATAGTAAAATCAGCAACCAGAACTACAGTCTCAGCCCAAGTCTGCTTAAATTCAGTCAGTTGCAACGACAGAGTGAGACTTGATTTCTCATGGCAGCAGACTAAAGGATCATTTTTGAGACCAAAAGCTGTGAGGGAGCTTTGAATCAGTCAATGTGTTTGTGATCCAGTCAGACCGAGGGCCACCAAACTGTAAATGTTGATCTACTGGGATCTTAGTCTAGAGGACCTTGAGGAGTAGATGGTTTGGTCTTTACCATATACACATACACAGAGTGGACCATTTCACTTCTTTATGACACACATGGGTCTGGTGAATGTGGCTGCTTTGCAAGATTGATTGGGTGGCAAGATATTCAGGTAGATTAAAATGTGTTTAATACTTACACGGTTCCAGTCTTCAACTCTTTAGTATCAGGAGTTTTGTTATGTGTTAAGCTGCATATACAGTAGAAATCTGGGTAAAACTGGAGAATGATTATTGAATATGAACTTTTTGTCTGTGGTTCTCAGTGATTTTGGTTGGGTAAATCTAGCTTTTTCTATTGGCATGACTGGGGATCTTCAGTTGAGAAACGTTGGTGATACCTGAGCTAGGCAATCAATACATCTTAAAGTGTCTGGGCCAGGGCACTTAGTAATTTGGTGAGTTTTTGAGAATACGATACAAATCTTAAAGTTTTCCCTCATCACATCATCATAAGTCTTTATTTTTTCCTCACTTATTTATTTATTTATTTGTTTATTCATATTTCAACCAAGAAACAGCTGCAGCAGTTGTCAAAGGACTTGGCTTGAAAGGTGAAAAGTGATCTGATGACAAAAGAGTAAAATAAACCATTTTAACTCTGAAAACTATAAGGACAAAGCCTCTTACAGCATTTCTGGTTTATTTCACCCTGAACTCAAGCTCTGTATTCCTTCGCGAAGGAAGAAAAAGCGCAAAACAAGAGCCAGGGTGAGACCTACACAAGGAAAGACAAGAGGAAGGAGCAGAGGGAAGCAACTCGGAGTGTATTGGCCTCGAGGGATGTACCATGTGTTGGGTTGAAGGAGGGGGGTGATAGGGTGGGAGGCAGGGCGGAGCAAACTAAGATGCCGAGGGGCGGCTGAATAATACCGGCTTTGATGAATAAAACATCTGCGTGAATGAAGGGGTGGTGTGAATGCATTAAGTCAGGCATAGAGGAAGAAGAGAGGAAGGAAAAAAGTGTAATGGAAAGGTATGGGAAGAGGTAGAGGAAGGAAGATGAGAGGAACTGTAAGGCAACAAGAATTTTATTTTTAGAGATGTAGGACAGAGGTTAGATAGAGAGGGAAGGAATGAACAGGGGGCTAAAAAGTTAAGAAGCATGAAGAAAAGGGGCAAACAATGAAGGAGGTACATGAAAATAGATCTTAGTTTTTTCAATAACAAGATGCAGCAAAGGCGTCTTTAGTTTTTCCAACAGTCGGGACAGCTGCTAGAGCTTGTTTAAATGGTTGTTGTGCGGTGGATTTTTTTTGATGCCTTACAGCAAATGAAAAGTTGACTTTAATGGACAATGCCTTTTCAACAAAATTTTTTCAAAATCATGTAGAGACATCGAAAAAAAAGAAGAAACAAATGTGAAAACTGGAAATATTACTTTGTAATAGATTTGATTATAGCGATGTATGCATTTGGTTTAAAACGTCAAACATTGACACCCCTACTAGTTTGTTTCGTTTCAAACCTGAATGGGTTAAACTTTGCGCCCTTCGAAGGCTAAGGCCACTAGCCTTTGCTCCCGCCAGTGGACCCTTTTCTTTGTTTGTAAACAGATTAGGCATCCAGAATTCTTTTTGTGTTTGAATCAAATAGTACACGTGAAAAATTCCATAAATTGCTTTTCATACTCTTATTTTAAAACCTCCTTCTTTATTTTCAGCAGCAGCTCAGCCCTCTATCCTCTTTTTAAGCATACTGAACAAGGGATGTGTTGTACCTGGTGTGTTAAATGCATCATTTAGCTTTTTGGTTTTGAATTAAACTGTGACAGGGCTTAGGTACCAAAAACCGGTCCCACTTTGGAACTAGTTCCAAGTTTTCAAGATTTGAGGATGTGAGTAAGGGATGTGAGTTTGAGTGCTGCTCTTTGGTTTCTTAAAGGTGCATAAATCTTTATTGGTGATTAAACCTTAGTGAGGGTACTCTCCTCTGTGTAAGTTTAATGTATAAATTTAATGTCTGAGTCAAAGTTTTTAGAGGGGAATCACGGTGAACTTAGGCAGCAAATAGTATAACTAAACTGCTAAAAAGATAATGACAGCGCCTACATTTGGCACTGGGACAGACGGGCTTTAAAAACTACATGATGAAGCATTTCCTTCAGCACAGTGTAAATGTGGGGAAATGTGTACGGTGTGTTATGATCTCCCATCCACATAAGCATACATATTCCAAGCCACAGGTAGCTGCAGCTGCTGTGTTAACTTCTTGTCACCCAGCTAAAAACTCAGCTGAGCTCACGTTCACATATCTGTATAGGTACATGAATCATTTTGACAGTTATTATAAATATATTCCTCAGGTATGAGTCCAGAGAGCGCTTCATTAACTCCTGTCTTTTGTAAAGAGACCCTGCAGAGCTCACTGTAGTGATGAATGAGTGAGGAGAGGAGGGATATGTCACTGCTCAGTGAGGGATAAGGTTTGATGAAGGGGTTAAACCTCTTTGACATAGTTAGTGGTATAGATGTACAGTATGTTAATAACATAACTTATCTTTGGATATCCACAGTAATATTCATAGATTTAAACCTTGTTTTATGTCATAACTTTAAAAACACATTTATTTAAAAGTTGCTTAAAGAAAAAATAACAACAGAAACAATAACACTGTAAGAAAAATGTGTGTGTATATATATATATAGGTAATTATTTTATTAACAGTTTAGGTAAATAATTATTTGTTTCAGTATGTCCTCATAATAAGGGCAATGTTAAATGATATGTAAAAGGGAAAAATAAAAACCTCTGTAACATTTGATGGCACTATCTTGATATCTTAAAAAGGCCAGGGAGAAACCAGGGTACCAGAAGAAAATGCATGCATGCACAATGAGAACATGCAAACTCCACACACAAAAGCCCTGCCTGAGTCAACTGCGAAAACTTTCTTGCTGTTAGGCAACGGCACCGCCTGTGCAACTGTGCAGCCCTGAACATTGTTTTGCCAATTTAAATGAAGTGTGTTTAATTCAGACTGTTTTCTGAGTTTTTCCTCTACAGAAAGAGAGAGAGAGACTGAGAGAGAGAGAGAGAGAGAGTACTCTCCTCTTCGTAATTAGCATGACTTCTTAATTAGCTTTAAAATCAATTTGATTTCCTCAAGTTTTCAACTAATGATGAAAATTGAAAGCACAGAGATGTTTTGGCATGTGCCTATCATATTTACAAAGCTGCCGTGGTTGGTTGTTTGAAGACATTACAGTGTGAATTATGTGCGCACATCCTTATGAAATTATAAATCTACAAAAAAAACCTAGCAGCTGCAGCTGTTCAAAAACAGCAATAAAAACATCACAACATTTTTTTCTCTTTTAAACGTAAAATATAGGAAGAAATTCAGATATGCCAGAGCAGATAGTGAGGATTTAGCCCAGCTGTTTCCAGTACATTCGTATGAAGAGCTCTGGTGCACTCTTTGTTTGGCTCTGACTGTCGTGTGTGCATTAGTTCCTTGTACATTAATTAACAAACATCTGTTCATTTTTGGAATTAATACTTTTGTATACACCTCAGGTATGCAAAAGCACATTTGGACAAGCCAGCTTCATTTTGGAATAGGGGTGCTGTGGACTGATGAAACAAAGATTGAGTTTTTTGGTCATAAAGGGGCCATATGTGTGGCGGCAGAAGAACACAGTGTTCCAATTAAAACACTTGATACCCATGGTAAAACCTGGTGGAGGGTCTAACATACTGCGGGGCTGCGTGGCCAGTGCTGGTACTGGGGATCTTGTTAGAGTTGAGGGTGGCATGTCCCTCAACTTTAACAAGATCAGCAGATTCTTGAGAATAATGTTCAAGAATCAGTCACAAAGTTGAAGTTATGTTGGGGCTGGATATTTCACAGAGACAACGACCCAAAACACTGCTCCAAATCTTCACAGGCATTCATGCAGAGGAACAAGTACGATGTCCCCAGACCTGAATATCATTGAAAATCTATTGGTTGACTTGAAGGGGCTGTCCATGCCCAGCAACCATCAAACCAAACTGAACTGGAGATGTTTTGTAAGGAGGAATTGTCCAAAATACCTTCATAAAGAATCCAGACACTCTTTAGAGGCTATGGGAAGCCCCTGGAGGCTGTTATTTTTACAAAAGGAGGCTCTTTGGGGTGCCCAAATCAATGCACCTGTCTAATTGTGTTTTGATGCATATTGCACATTTTCTGTTAATCCAATAAACCTGATTTCACTACTGAAATATTATTTTGTCCATCAGTAATTTGATATTCAAAATGAAAGTGCTGATCCAAACACCCAATGATTTATAAATTAAAATAATGGAAATGGTCAGGGGTGCCCAAACTTTCCTACCACTGTATATATTAGTTTAAAGGCAAATTGGAAGAGTGAACCGTTTGATTGACCTGCCTATTTATGGTTGCGGTGTGTGTGTGTGTGTGTGTGTGTGTGTGTGTGTTTCCCATCACTGCTGATCAGTCTAAGTGCCTCAGTGAAGTGGGCGCCTCCACGCCATCTGCACAGACGAGAATAAAAAAGACTGTTGTTGAGTCAGACTGAGATCACGTCTGCTCTGTTTTACTTTAACTGATGTGTGTGTGTCTGTCAGATTTTGTGTGAGTGTGTTGTTTTTTAGTGTCTACAGTTGTTATTTTAGATTGCATGCAGAGGTGTGCTTTTTTTTGTTTGTGTTTTTGTCTTTGTTCTCTTGTCAATTTATTTTCTTCCAGTCTGTCAACCTGTGAGCAAATGTGTGCACATAATCATCCAGCATGTGTATTCATAGGTGAGGGTGTGTATTTGCATGTCCGTGTGTGTTTATGTCTCTCTACACGCATAATTCATGAGTATTAATGTCTATTTATTTATTTTAATATTAATGAGAGGGTCTTTATGGTTGAGAGGGTGCTCCAGACAAAGGCAGTGAAATAGTGATGTGTTAGAGAGTGTGAGTGTGCGCCTGCATGTTCCCCTGTTTAATTGGTCTCTGTTGTGTGCACTTACATAGATGTATATGTTTAATGTGAGAGGGTCGAGGGATGAGAGAAACGGGGACAGACAGATGTGATAATCTAAATGTCCTTGGGCTATTGTTATCTGAGCTGGCTATGTGACCGGGTGTCTGGCTGTGTGTCTCCTCAGGGTGATTTGCTGGTGTGTGAGACTGTGTTTGTCAGACACTAAGTGGCTTTTTTTTTTTTTTTTTTAGCTGCCTATGGCACGAGGACAGAGGTGCCGCTGGGAGAATGAGTGAAGAAAATAGATATGGACAAATGAATAAGCAGTGATAAAGTGACTGATGGCTGAAGAAATTAGATTTGATGGAAAGTAGGAAGAATGGAATAATTTAGAGTGTGTTCATAGGGCTGTAGGACATATCAGGATTCATATTTTATGTAGTTTTGCATGGTTCAACTAAAAGCTGTGGATGAAACTCTTAGAGCAGTGTGGGCTAAGACCCCTAGTCATGGCTTAAATGCACTCTTAATAGATTAGAGCATATTGCTTATTTTTCTCATAATGTTTTCAGCTGGTGTATATCAGAATAGATTATATGATGTTGAAAAATAAATATAATATGATAAATATTTTACAGATTTTATGCTAAGTAAAATAGATTCTTCGCAGTTCCAAGAGGGATGCAAATGCAGAGTTTGGTACGTACCTCAGGTTTTTTCCTCATGATTTTTCCTCATGATTTTTAGTTCAGTTCAGTTTTGACGACTTTACCATTTAAACCTTCCAATTTTCAACCTTTTTCATCCTGAGGTGTTTAAGGCATGACTTTCCAGAACAGTAAGGGGTTATCGATAAGAAAAGCTATTTTGTCATTCCTATAAAATGTCTTAATTTTACTTTTAGGCAAAAAAGAGCCATTGCCATAAACATCCATTATGGAGTTTGTAATATAACAATTAAGAGATGATGACAAAAATTGAGTGCCTCCTACCCCAAGGGAACGCCCGTTAATATTTATTTTAAAATGCAGGGGAAACGAACAAACAAATTAGACCTGCAAGCAGCTGTAATTATCACCATTTTGAAACAAATGCTTTGCTTTTCTGTATTTAAACACATCATTCTGACATTTTGCCAATTCATCTGCACAGGTCTTGAGGCAGACAACCATTTTGTTTTTGATCAAAATTCTGTCTAGCTGCTCTTCTTGCCAAGCTTGAATTGAATGGGTTTCTCCTCAGTATCATGAATCAAAGATGTGAACAATCTCTTGCACACTGTGTAAATATTGTGGAGTTTGTGGAGTTCTCCCTGTGCATACGTGGGTTCCTCCCACTGACCAAAGACATGTGTTTTGATGTTTTCCCAGGATTATAATAAAGTTTGTCGATCTGATGTTGTATCAACCATCTACAGCATTTATATGTATACTGTTTATCACCACTCACCAAAAAAAACCCTGATATGATTATTGTCCATACTGCTGCACCCTCAGGAGAATAAATTGTTTGCTGAGAGAAAATACATTAAAGGGCTTTGTTAAGTTATAATTATCAGAGTTTGATAAGAAAAAATTGATAAAAACGACTACACCAAAAGCCTATAAGAAAACTTGAAAAATTGCAGGGCTCCGCACTCATGCCTTAATTTCATTTTTTGGAGGTTGTCTTTTAACTATAACAGATTACTTTCATCATATTTGCTTGTTTATTCAGTTTTATTGTCCTTTCACATTTGTGACTTGAATCAGCTCATTCCATTCTGCCTGTCCTCCATATTATTCCTGGTCCACAGCTTATTGACTCACAGTCACATCTGTCAGTCTCAGTGAGGTTACAATAAACTTAGGGTGAATCCCAATTCTACCCCTTAGCCCTTCCCCTACCCCTTCCCCTTAGCCCTCTGTTTTGAGGGCCAAGGGGAAGGGGTGAAAATCCACTGCAGAGAAACAGAACGCCACTCGATCCCCGCTACTTCATCACCCACACCACTTCACTAACCGTGAGGGGTAAGGGGTAAGACAAGGGGTAAGGGGTAGTATTGGGACGGACCCTTAATCTCAGGAGAGCACAAAGAAAGGATTTACTGTACACTATGGACTGCATGGTACAGAAACCATTATGTCAGACTTCTAATCTTAAACCAGGGTCCTGTACCCTCATGCCACAATACATGATGAGAACATGGACAAATGGATTAGCAGGATTATAATCCTAATACAAGTGGTCTTTAGCTTGAGTTATGTAATCAACCTTGTATGCTTTAAAGTTGCTGTGATGTCATTACAAATATCTTGTTGAGTCAATAATGTTTTGATTGCTAAGCATGTACCTCCATAAGCCGTATTTTACCCCAAAACATGAAGGTATAAGGTAGTTATGAGTTAGTTAAGCTTTTGAGCGTTCCGTGATACATTTTTCAATGAAGCGAGGTCAAAATCATGAATTCAATAAATAACATTTTTATCACTATACCTCTGTGGAAGATAAAATAACATACATAATAATCTATACAAAGATGATGGACAGATGAAGAATGAAGAGAAGTTTGGGATCGTTACGGCTGTTCATGCTTTGACTTGAGCATTTTACAAGTAGACCCTCAAATGTCAAAGTGACTATTTTAGTAGTTTGTGTCACAAAGAGTCATTGTCAATCATCCGTCAAATCTGTTGTGTGTGCCTTTGCATTATTTGTACTTATTGTGCATGTGTTGTGCATTAGATGTGTGATCATGGCTTGCCCTCAGGTCTGTGTGTGCATGTGTGTGGCTTTTATTGACTGAGCGTTTGTCTGATGTTTGTCAGATTACGTTCGTATCAAAACAATCATGAGAAAAGATGTTTTGACCGACTGTTGCAATACGTCATCTTTGTGTGTTTGTTTGAGCATGGCTCTTAAAAGGACTTCGCCGTGGGTGCTGTAGTGTCTAAAAGCAGCACCAACGATGGGCAAACACAAACAGATACTTGATAAAACCTGACAGCCTGGAGGGTGGGGGCAGTGATCCTTTTGTCTCAGTGTGTGTACATGATTGTGTAAATGTGTGTGTGTAAATGGATGAGCAAGGGAACAGGAGAGAAAGGAGACATGCCGTTGAGGAAGACACAAAATATGTACTTCATTAATAATTAATGTATGTTCATTTTTGTTGGTTTATTTGTTATCCTACCAGCTGTGTGTGTCTGTGTATTTGTAAGTGTGTTGGTACACTTGTGTGTTTGGAGCCCTCAGCAGGCTCTCAAGTGGGTCCTCAAGGAGCAATGTGTCTTCAGGCTGGTTTCAAAACCTGTCTGCTCTGTAGATATGAAGGGCACAGGGTGTGGGTGTTTTTGTCTGGAGCTGCTAAATGTCAGACAATGTGTGTGTCCAAATATGCTCAAGGAGGTGTGAAGCCCAAAAGAAGTGTATCTACTCATACAAACCTCTTTATGCGAACGATACAGTGTATTGAGTGTGTTTCATTTGTGTTGCGTGGGTGTTTCTGCCTCCCGAGGAACTCTCAGACAGGCTGTTTGTTTCTGGCAGCCAATCCTGTGTTTATTTCTCATCTGCAGATTTGTTTGTGGTGGTTTTGTGTTTTGTTTTCCACAAACTTCTAAAGCAACAGATTCCCAGTCTGCAAAAGTCCCCCTCCCCGACTTTTTCTCCTGCAGACATACTCGTGGAAATTCCAGGAACTATTTTTTTTGTATTTCAAGTATCCTTTGAAGGATGGTAAAGGTTAGTCGTCTATGACAGCCGCTCTTGCTCCTGCTCCTCAGGAATCAGCACCCTGCTGCTTGCACCATGTAATCAAGTACTAATTTACATCTTAAATGGTGAAGGCAGTTTGCTGCCTGGTAAGAGAGAGCCAGCAGCTCTCACTGAAGTGGTTGACTTGGAGAATGAAGCACTGCTTATAGACTGAGGCAATTTCAAGACCCTTATGTTACAACAGCCTCATTTTAACCAACAGAAGGTTTTTTGGTGACTGAAACAACCCTTTTTGACTAACAATAAGGTCCTTAATCCACCTCCACTGTCAAAAAATGTTGTTGTAAATCTGAACATCCAGCACAGATTTTGAATAGCCATTATGTTATCAACTAGGCATGCACAATATTCAGACAGACAACTAGAGCTACGTTGATTTCACACCAGACACGTATCCTTATTCAGTTACCTAACAAGCATCCTGCTAATTAGCTGCCTGTTTAAGCTGAAAGATTAACTCTTACTTTGCCTCTGCCAGCTTGCCCTGTATCAGTACCATTCTCTTGCTTTGAATCCTCCTCCAACCCAGCCCTCTCTGAGAGGCGGTTAAAGTTAACATCTCGTCACTTCTTAATTTTACATGTAGAATAAATCTGCAAGGAGTGATGAAGTTGGAGCCTAAACACCAAACTCAGACTATGTTATGCCGGTGGAATGAATGTTGGAAAAAAATTACAAAACATGAGTTGTCTGACTGAATAATTCTGTTTGTGAGCTTTAAAAATACATAACAGTCCTTTGATTTACAATATAACATGGGAGAAACTTGCTTCTTCATGACAACGGCACAGCCTACATGTCCCTTTGCAGCAGACAATCAGCTGCTCCACAAGAGGAAACCTCCGCTCCTAACTGGATAAATGGTTGATTTTTGCAGCAAATATTGCAAGCTGGATACTTGGAAAACATTGTGAATACTTGTATACATAGGAATGCCAGCAGAAATCTTCTGTAGTAGTCAAAACACAGCAGTTTGGTTGAGAAAAAGTAAGTCTACATAAAAAAAAAAAATAATATATATATATATATATATATTATTTTTTTATATGTAGACTTACTTTTTCTCAACCTAGCTGCTGTGTTGATAACTACAGAAGATTTCCTGAGTGATTCCTATGTATACAAGTATTCACAAGTTTTCCAAGTATCCAGCTGCTGTATTTGCTGCGAAAATCATCCATTTATCCAGTTTAGGAGCGGTGGTTTCCTCTTGTGGAGCAAGCTGATTGGCTCTGCTGTCAAAGGGGCATGTAGGCTGTGCCGTGTCATGAAAAACAAGTTTCTCCCTGTTATATTGTAAATCAAAGGGACTGTTATGTATTTTTAAAGCTCACAAACATAAATTTATTCAGTCAGACAACTCATGTTTGTAATTTTTTTTCCAACATTCATTCCACCGGCATAACATAGTCTGAGTTTGGTGTTTAGGCTCCAACTTCATCACTCCTTGCAGATTTATTCTACATGTAAAATTTAAGAAGTGACGAGATGTTAACTTTAACCGCCTCTCAGAGAGGGCTGGGTTGGAGGAGGATTCAAAGCAAGAGAATGGTACTGATACAGGGCAGAGCTGGCAGAGGCAAAGTAGAGTTAATCTTTCAGCTTAAACAGGCAGCTAATTAGCAGGATGCTTGTTAGGTAACTGAATAAGGATACGTGTCTGGTGTGAAATCAACGTAGCTCTAGTTGTCTGTCTGAATATTGTGCATGCCTAGTTGATAACATAATGGCTATTCAAAATCTGTGCTGGATGTTCAGATTTACAAACATCTTTTGACAGTGGAGGTGGATTAAGGACCTTATTGTTAGTCAAAAAGGGTTGTTTTCAGTCACCAAAAACCTTCTGTTGGTTGAAATGAGGCTGTTGTAACATAAGGGTCTTGAAATTGCCTCAGTCTATAAGCAGTGCTTCATTCTCCAAGTCAACCACTTCAGTGAGAGCTGCTGGCTCTCTCTTACCAGGCAGCAAACTGCCTTCACCATTTAAGATGTAAATTAGTACTTGATTACATGGTGCAAGCAGCAGGGTGCTGATTCCTGAGGAGCAGGAGCAAGAGCGGCTGTCATAGACGACTAACCTTTACCATCCTTCAAAGGATACTTGAAATACAAAAAAAATAGTTCCTGGAATTTCCACGAGTATGTCTGCAGGAGAAAAAGTCGGGGAGGGGGACTTTTGCAGACTGGGAATCTGTTGCTTTAGAAGTTTGTGGAAAACAAAACACAAAACCACCACAAACAAATCTGCAGATGAGAATAAACACAGGATTGGCTGCCAGTCAAACAAGCCTGTCTGAGAGTTCCTCGGGAGGCAGAAACACCCACGCAACACAAATGAAAACACTCAATACACTGTATCGTTCGCATAAAGAGGTTTGTATGAGTAGATACACTTCTTTTGGGCTTTCACACCTCCTTGAGCATATTTGGACACACACATTGTCTGACATTTAGCAGCTCCAGACAAAAACACCCACACCCTGTGCCCTTCATATCTACAGAGCAGACAGGGTTTGAAACAGCCTGAAGACACATTGCTCCTTGAGGACCCACTTGAGAGCCTGCTGAGGGCTCCAAACACACAAGTGTACCAACACACTTACAAATACACAGACACACACAGCTGGTAGGATAACAAATAAACCAACAAAAATGAACATACATTAATTATTAATGAAGTACATATTTTGTGTCTTCCTCAACGGCATGTCTCCTTTCTCTCCTGTTCCCTTGCTCATCCATTTACACACACACATTTACAACAATCATGTACACACACTGAGACAAAAGGATCACTGCCCCCACCCTCCAGGCTGTCAGGTTTTATCAAGTATCTGTTTGTGTTTGCCCATCGTTGGTGCTGCTTTTAGACACTACAGCACCCCACGGCGAAGTCCTTTTAAGAGCCATGCTCAAACAAACACACAAAGATGACGTATTGCAACAGTCGGTCAAAACATCTTTTCTCATGATTGTTTTGATACGAACGTAATCTGACAAACATCAGACAAACGCTCAGTCAATAAAAGCCACACACATGCACACACAGACCTGAGGGGCAAGCCATGATCACACATCTAATGCCACAACACATGCACAATAAGTACAATTAATGCAAAGGCACACACAACAGATTTGACGGATGATTGACAATGACTCTTTGTGACACAAACTACTAAAATAGTCACTTTGACATTTGAGGGTCTACTTGTAAAATGCTCAAGTCAAAGCTAGAACAGCCGTAACGATCCCCAAACTTCTCTTCATTCTTCATCTGTCCATCATCTTTGTATAGATTATTATGTATGTTATTTTATCTTCCACAGAGGTATGTGATAAAAATGTTATTTATGAATTCATGATTTTGACCTCGCTTCATTGAAAAATGTATCACGGAACGCTCAAAAGCTTAACTAACTCATAACTACCTTATACCTTCATGTTTGGGGTAAAATACGGCTTATGGAGGTACATGCTTAGCAATCAAAACATTATTGACTCAACAAGATATTTGTAATGACATCACAGCAACTTTAAAGCATACAAGGTTGATTACATAACTCAAGCTAAAGACACTTGTATTAGGATTATAATCTGCTAATCCATTTGTCCATGTTCTCATCATGTATTGTGGCATGAGGGTACAGGACCCTGGTTTAAGATTAGAAGTTCTGACATAATGGTTTCTGTACCATGCAGTCCATAGTGTACAGTAAATCCTTTCTTTGTGCTCTCCTGAGATTAAGGGTCCGTCCCAATACTACCCCTTACCATTGTCTTACCCCCTCTACCCCTCACGGTTAGTGAAGTGGTGTGGGTGATGAAGTAGCGGGGATCGAGTGGCGTCTGTTTCTCTGCAGTGGATTTTCACCCCTTCCCCTTGGCCCTCAAAACAGAGGGCTAAGGGGAAGGGGTAGGGGGAAGGGCTAAGGGGTAGAATTGGGATTCACCCTAAGTTTATTGTAACCTCATGAGATGACAGATGTGACTGTGAGTCAATAAGCTGTGGACCAGGAATAATATGGAGGACAGGCAGAATGGAATGAGCTGATTCAAGTCACAAATGTGAAAGGACAATAAAACTGAATAAACAAGCAAATATGATGAAAGTAATCTGTTATAAGGTTAAAAAGACAAACCTCCAAAAAATGAAATTAAGGCATGAGTGCGGAGCCCTGCAATTTTTCAAGTTTTCTTATAGGCTTTTGGTGTAGTCGTTTTCTATCATCACTTTTTTCTTATCAAACTCTGATAATTATAACTTAACAAAGCCCTTTAATGTATTTTCTCTCAGCAAACAATTTATTTCTCCTGAGGGTGCAGCAGTATGGACAATAATCATATCAGGGTTTTTTTTTTTGGTGAGTGGTGATAAACAGTATACATATAAATGCTGTAGATGGTTGATACAACATCAGATCGACCAAACTTTATTATAATCCTGGGAAAACATCAAAACACATGTCTTTGGTCAGTGGAGGAACCCACGTAATGCACAGGGAGAACTCCACAAACTCCACAATATTTACACAGTGTGCAAAGAGATTGTTCACATCTTTGATTCATGATACTGAGGAGAAACCCATTCAATTCAAGCTTGGCAAGAAAGAGCAGCTAGACAGAATTTTGATCAAAAACAAAAGGTTGTCTGCCTCAAGACCTGTGCAGATGAATTGGCAAAATGTCAGAATGATGTGTTTAAATACAGAAAAGCAAAGCATTTGTCTCAAATTGGTGATAATTACAGCTGCTTGCAGGTCTAATTTGTTTGTTCGTTTTCCCTGCATTTTAAAATAGATATTAACGGGCGTTCCCTTGGGGTAGGAGGCACTCAATTTTTGTCATCATCTCTTAATTGTTATATTACAAACTCCATAATGGATGTTTATGGCAATGGCTCTTTTTTGCCTAAAAGTAAAATTAAGACATTTTATAGGAATGACAAAATAGCTTTTCTTATCGATAACCCCTTACTGTTCTGGAAAGTCATGCCTTAAAACACTCAGGATGAAAAAGGTTGAAAATTGGAAGGTTTAAATGGTAAAGTCGTCAAAACTGAACTGAACTAAAATCATGAGGAAAAATCATGAGGAAAAAAACCTGAGGTACGTACCAAACTCTGCATTTGCATCCCTCTTGGAACTGCGAAGAATCTATTTTACTTAGCATAAAATCTGTAAAATATTTATCATATTATATTTATTTTTCAACATCATATAATCTATTCTGATATACACCAGCTGAAAACATTATGAGAAAAATAAGCAATATGCTCTAATCTATTAAGAGTGCATTTAAGCCATGGACTAGGGGTCTTAGCCCACACTGCTCTAAGAGTTTCATCCACAGGCTTTTAGTTGAACCATGCAAAACTACATAAAATATGAATCCTGATATGTCCTACAGCCCTATGAACACACTCTAAATTATTCCATGCTTCCTACTTTCCATCAAATCTAATTTCTTCAGCCATCAGTCACTTTATCACTGCTTATTCATTTGTCCATATCTATTTTCTTCACTCATTCTCCCAGCGGCACCTCTGTCCTCGTGCCATAGGCAGCTAAAAAAAAAACAAAAAACAGCCACTTAGTGTCTGACAAACACAGTCTCACACACCAGCAAATCACCCTGAGGAGACACACAGCCAGACACCCGGTCACATAACCAGTCAGATAACAATAGCCCAAGGACATTTAGATTATCACATCTGTCCGTCCCCCGTTTCTCTCATCCCTCAACCCTCTCACATTAAACATATACATCTATGTAAGTGCACACAACAGAGGACCAATTAAACAGGGGAACATGCAGGCGCACACTCACACTCTCTAACACATCCACTATTTCACTGCCTTTGTCTGGAGCACCCCTCTCAACCATAAAGACCCTCTCATTAATATTAAAATAAATAAATAGACATTAATACTCATGAATTATGCGTGTAGAGAGACATAAACACCACACGGACATGCAAATACACACCCTCACCTATGAATACACATGCTGGATGATTAATGTGCACACATTTGCTCACAGGTTGACAGACTGGAAGAAAATAAATTGACAAGAGAACAAAGACAAAAACACAAACAAAAAAAAGCACACCTCTGCATGCAATCTAAAATAACAACTGTAGACAGTAAAAAAACAACACACTCACACAAAATCTGACAGACACACACACATCAGTTAAAGTAAAACAGAGCAGACGTGATCTCAGTCTGACTCAACAACAGTCTTTTTTATTCTCGTCTGTGCAGATGGCGTGGAGGCGCCCACTTCACTGAGGCACTTAGACTGATCAGCAGTGATGGGAAACACACACACACACACACACACACACACACACACCGCAACCATAAATAGGCAGGTCAATCAAACGGTTCACTCTTCAATTTGCCTTTAAACTAATATATACAGTGGTAGAAAGTTTGGGCACCCCTGACCATTTCCATTATTTTAATTTATAAATCATTGGGTGTTTGGATCAGCACTTTCATTTTGAATATCAAATTACTGATGGACAAAATAATATTTCAGTAGTGAAATCAGGTTTATTGGATTAACAGAAAATGTGCAATATGCATCAAAACACAATTAGACAGGTGCATTGATTTGGGCACCCCAAAGAGCCTCCTTTTGTAAAAATAACAGCCTCCAGGGGCTTCCCATAGCCTCTAAAGAGTGTCTGGATTCTTTATGAAGGTATTTTGGACAATTCCTCCTTACAAAACATCTCCAGTTCAGTTTGGTTTGATGGTTGCTGGGCATGGACAGCCCGCTTCAAGTCAACCAATAGATTTTCAATGATATTCAGGTCTGGGGACATCGTACTTGTTCCCCTGCATGAATGCCTGTGGAAGATTTGGAGCAGTGTTTTGGGTCGTTGTCTCTGTGAAATATCCAGCCCCAACATAACTTCAACTTTGTGACTGATTCTTGAACATTATTCTCAAGAATCTGCTGATCTTGTTAAAGTTGAGGACATGCCACCCTCAACTCTAACAAGATCCCCCAGTACCAGCACTGGCCACGCAGCCCCGCAGTATGTTAGACCCTCCACCAGTTTTACCATGGGTATCAAGTGTTTTAATTGGAACACTGTGTTCTTCTGCCGCCACACATATGGCCCCCTTTATGACCAAAAAACTCAATCTTTGTTTCATCAGTCCACAGCACCCCTATTCCAAAATGAAGCTGGCTTGTCCAAATGTGCTTTTGCATACCTGAGGTGTATACAAAAGTATTAATTCCAAAATGAACAGATGTTTGTTAATTAATGTACAAGGAACTAATGCACACACGACAGTCAGAGCCAAACAAAGAGTGCACCAGAGCTCTTCATACGAATGTACTGGAAACAGCTGGGCTAAATCCTCACTATCTGCTCTGGCATATCTGAATTTCTTCCTATATTTTACGTTTAAAAGAGAAAAAAATGTTGTGATGTTTTTATTCCTTTTTTGAACAGCTGCAGCTGCTAGGTTTTTTTTGTAGATTTATAATTTCATAAGGATGTGCGCACATAATTCACACTGTAATGTCTTCAAACAACCAACCACGGCAGCTTTGTAAATATGATAGGCACATGCCAAAACATCTCTGTGCTTTCAATTTTCATCATTAGTTGAAAACTTGAGGAAATCAAATTGATTTTAAAGCTAATTAAGGAGTCATGCTAATTACGAAGAGGAGAGTACCCTCTCTCTCTCTCTCTCTCTGTCTCTCTCTCTCTTTCTGTAGAGGAAAAACTCAGAAAACAGTCTGAATTAAACACACTTCATTTAAATTGGCAAAACAATGTTCAGGGCTGCACAGTTGCACAGGCGGTGCCGTTGCCTAACAGCAAGAAAGTTTTCGCAGTTGACTCAGGCAGGGCTTTTGTGTGTGGAGTTTGCATGTTCTCATTGTGCATGTATGCATTTTCTTCTGGTACCCTGGTTTCTCCCTGGCCTTTTTAAGATATCAAGATAGTGCCATCAAATGTTACAGAGGTTTTTATTTTTCCCTTTTACATATCATTTAACATTGCCCTTATTATGAGGACATACTGAAACAAATAATTATTTACCTAAACTGTTAATAAAATAATTACCTATATATATATATACACACACATTTGTCTTACAGTGTTATTGTTTCTGTTGTTATTTTTTCTTTAAGCAACTTTTAAATAATGTGTTTTTAAAGTTATGACATAAACAAGGTTTAAATCTATGAATATTACTGTGGATATCCAAAGATAAGTTATGTTATTAACATACTGTACATCTATACCACTAACTATGTCAAAGAGGTTTAACCCCTTCATCAAACCTTATCCCTCACTGAGCAGTGACATATCCCTCCTCTCCTCACTCATTCATCACTACAGTGAGCTCTGCAGGGTCTCTTTACAAAAGACAGGAGTTAATGAAGCGCTCTCTGGACTCATACCTGAGGAATACATTTATAATAACTGTCAAAATGATTCATGTACCTATACAGATATGTGAACGTGAGCTCAGCTGAGTTTTTAGCTGGGTGACAGAAGTTAACACAGCAGCTGCAGCTACCTGTGGCTTGGAATATGTCTGCTTATGTGGATGGGAGATCAATAACACACCGTACACATATCCCCACATTTACACTGTGCTGAAGGAAATGCTCTCATCATGTAGTTTTTAAAGCCCGTCTGTCCCGTGCCAAATGTAGGCGCTGTCATTATCTTTTTAGCAGTTTAGTTATACTATTTGCTGCCTAAGTTCACCGTGATTCCCCCTCTAAAAACTTTGACTCAGACATTAAATTTATACATTAAACTTACACAGAGGAGAGTACCCTCACTAAGGTTTAATCACCAATAAAGATTTATGCACCTTTAAGAAACCAAAGAGCAGCACTCAAAACTCACATCCTTACTCACATCCTCAATCTTGAAAACTTGGAACTAGTTCCAAAGTGGGACCGGTTTTTGGTACCTAAGCCCCTGTCCACAGTTTAATTCAAAACCAAAAAGCTAAATGATGCATTTAACAACCAGGTACAACACATCCCTTGTTCAGTATGCTTAAAAAGAGGATAGAGGCTGAGCTGCTGCTGAAAATAAGAAGGAGGTTTTAAAATAAGAGTATGAAAAGCAATTTATGGAATTTTTCACGTGTACTATTTGATTCAAACACAAAAGAATTCTGGATGCCTAATCTGTTTACAAACAAAGAAAGGGTCCACTGGCGGGAGCAAAGGCTAGTGGCCTTAGCCTTCGAGGGCAGCAAAGTTTAACCCATTCAGGTTTGAAACGAAACAAACTAGTAGGGGTGTCAATGTTTGACGTTTTAAACCAAATGCATACATCGCCTATAATCAAATCTATTACAAAGTAATATTTCCAGTTTTCACATTTGTTTCTTCTTTTTTTTTTCGATGTCTCTACATGATTTTGAAAAAATTTTGTTGAAAAGGCATTGTCCATTAAGTCAACTTTTCATTTGCTGTAAGGCATCAAAAAAATCCACCGCACAAACAACCATATAAACAAGCTCTAGCAGCTGTCCCGACTGTTGGAAAAACTAAAGACGCCTTTGCTGCATCTTGTTATTGAAAAAACTAAGATCTATTTTCATGTACCTCCTTCATTGTTTGCCCCCCTTTTCTTCTGCTTCTTAACTTTTTAGCCCCGTGGTTCATTCCCTTCCCTCTCTATCTAACCTCTGTCCTACTTCTCTAAAATAAAATTCTTGTTGCCTTACAGTTCCTCTCATCTTCCTTCCTCTACCTCTTCCCATACCTTTCCATTACACTTTTTTCCTTCCTCTCTTCTTCCTCTATGCCTGACTTAATGCATTCACACCACCCCTTCATTCACGCAGATGTTTTATTCATCAAAGCCGGTATTATTCAGCCGCCCCCTCGGCATCTTAGTTGCTCCGCCCTGCCTCCCACCCTATCACCCCCCTCCTTCAAACCAACACATGGTACATCCTCGAGGCCAATACACTCCGAGTTGCTTCCCTCTGCTCCTTCCTCTTGTCTTTCCTTGTGTAGGTCTCACCCTGGCTCTTGTTTTGCGCTTTTTCTTCCTTCGCGAAGGAATACAGAGCTTGAGTTCAGGGTGAAATAAACCAGAAATGTTGTAAGAGGCTTTGTCCTTATAGTTTTCAGAGTTAAAAATGGTTTATTTTACTCTTTTGTCATCAGATCACTTTTCACCTTTCAAGCCAAGTCTTGACAACTGCTGCAGCTGTTTCTTGGTTGAAATATGAATAAACAAATAAATAAATAAATAAGTGAGGAAAAAATAAAAACTTATGATGATGTGATGAGGAAAACTTTAAGATTTGTATCGTATTCTCAAAAACTCACCAAATTACTAAGTGCCCTGGCCCAGACACTTTAAGATGTATTGATTGCCTAGCTCAGGTATCACCAACGTTTCTCAACTGAAGATCCCCAGTCATGCCAATAGAAAAAGCTAGATTTACCCAACCAAAATCACTGAGAACCACAGACAAAAGTTCATATTCATAATCATTCTCCAGTTTTACCAGATTTCTACTGTATATGCAGCTTTAACACATAACAAAAACTCCTGATACTAAAGAGTTGAAGACTGGAACCGTGTAAGTATTAAACACATTTTAATCTACATGAATATCTTGCCACCCAATCAATCTTGCAAAGCAGCCACATTCACCAGGACCCTTGTGTGTCATAAAGAAGTGAAATGGTCCACTCTGTGTATGTGTATATGGTAAAGACCAAACCATCTACTCCTCAAGGTCCTCTAGACTAAGATCCCAGTAGATCAACATTTACAGTTTGGTGGCCCTCGGTCTGACTGGATCACAAACACATTGACTGATTCAAAGCTCCCTCACAGCTTTTGGTCTCAAAAATGATCCTTTAGTCTGCTGCCATGAGAAATCAAGTCTCACTCTGTCGTTGCAACTGACTGAATTTAAGCAGACTTGGGCTGAGACTGTAGTTCTGGTTGCTGATTTTACTATCCTATGCCACTTTAGCCCATTCCAGGGTTGCTGGGGGCTGAAGCCTATCCCAGTGACATTTAGTGGTAGGCAGGGTACACCTGGACTGGTCACAGGCCAATCACAGGGCTAATACAAAGAGTAACAAGAGACAACAGCTCACACACTAACACCCAGTGCTAAGTGTCGGATGCAGTGTCCATCCAAGCACACCTGCTGACCACACTGCATCAGTCAAAATGTAACTCCCATGTCCAATGTCTCCCCTTGTAAATAGTACATCAAGTCCTTTTACAGTACAGCTGGAGAAACAGAAGTAAAGTGCTTTGTATCTGACTAGAGGTGGTCTCAAAGGCCCATCAATACACCGCTTTCTGTGAGTCAAAGTTTCTTCCCCCGGTGTTGAAGTGAATGTTCATCATTTTCAGTGAAACAGGAGAATGCTCCGCTGTCTCCACCATGATAACAAGCTTAACAAGCTCCTTTGCAAGCTTAAAAAGCTCTGCTGAGACAGAAAGTCAGAGAAAACCAAGAAATTCCTACTGATTGTCGTCAAAATTCCACTTTCCTTGCTCTTCCTCTGCATCGATGTACACGATTTGGGGAGGTAGAAATGGGATGTGGAGGAAAAAAACACTGCGTTGTTCGCAAGCAATAAGGACACCTGCATATGATTCAGTGTAATTAACTGGATTTTTTCACCAACGCTTACGCGCATCACTCTCAGTTAGGACACAAAGTCCCATCAAAAGCATGGTCTACACTTAACTATAGTTTTGCATGATTTTGGGTGATTCACCCTGATCACAATTTTCACTTGCATATAGATTTCAACCAAAATCTAAAATGTCAATAATAATAGTGAAATTATCTATTAAATTATTAATTTTGATGGCACAAAGATCAGTGCAGAATTGATTTTATGATTCACTCTTAGTTTACATCAAGTTTAACACAAGTGACAAGTGACAATAAGGTAAAAAAAAATAAAGATGATTAAAGACTTCCCAGTACCTCAAGATATCCAGTCAGTCCCTTGTGTAAAAGATGAGGCTTATAGGACATCCTTGCAAAAACTGTTATTTCTGTCTAAACTCTATGAGGCTGTAAGACAGACAATGCACACAAATGTAAAAGTAATATATTACATGCCTGCTTTGTATTTTGATGACAAAAGGTTTATTTTTTCAAACATTTTACAAAAAGACAACTCATGAAATGACAGAAAATGTAAAGCCAAGGAATGGAAACCCAATTACTAAAAAAACAGGAGTATGAACCAAAATATGAATAAAAAAACAGATCAGTAAAGATTATTTAAAAAAGACTGGATACCATGTTTCGATTGTCTCTCCTGTGTGCAGACATAAAGTCACTGTAAAACTTCAGGTGACTCAGAGCCTCATTCATCCAGACAGTCTTGGTGTTGAAGAAATACTTTTCATAAATTATAAGTATCAGTTTGCAGTCAATTACTTAATACACAAGAAAGAGGAACACAAAAACTCTTGCGAGGTACAGTTTGTTTAACTAAAGCTGAGGCTCTTCTCCTGCACAGTTATTCCAGGCACAGCTCTAACTGTTAATTCTTCAAGTCA
Organism: Cetoscarus ocellatus; assembly: GCA_037902135.1. Classification (NCBI taxonomy): domain Eukaryota; kingdom Metazoa; phylum Chordata; class Actinopteri; order Labriformes; family Labridae; genus Cetoscarus; species Cetoscarus ocellatus. Next base: position 48,609 of record JBAMNC010000443.1, read on the forward strand.
CACATGCATATCTATAATAAAACGCTCCAGGAGGGCCTGAGGTACTTATATTGTGGCATTATTTCCTTCACGTCCCTTCTCTCCCATCGAGACAGTTTTTCCAACTTATCTTTGCAAAACTAATTTAGTCTCTCCTCCTCTTCCGCTACCATTGTTTACTGCATTTCTCCCACACAGCTCAGCAAAGTGTGTCCCCTGCAGTGCATTTATCATGGATCTCTAATATGTCCAAATCATGTCTGTAAAAAATTTGGATGTTTCCATTTTCTGCCCACTTGCACGATCTGTCCTCTTTCCAAAACTCATCCAAAAAAACCCCAAAGCAGTCTCATTGCTCTGGCTATTTACATCACTAAATGTTTTTTAACATTTCAAAGAGCTAATTTCTCCTCTTTTTGTCTGTCTCCTCGCGCTCTCCTCTACACACCAGCAGCCATATAAAATGCTTAAAGACTATTCTTAGTTTCCCAAAGTAGTTAAGACACCTGTGCTTTTACAAAAAAAGCATAAAAACGCAGCACACTTCATCCTTTGTTTCCCTTTTTTCATCTAACAGAACACACTCTCACCTTTAGTCAATCTTTTAATGACATCCAGAATCAATTCCATTGACGGTAGAGCAATACATCACTTTTTTTTGCAGCTAGCTACATTGTTATGTGATGGTCTTTAAAAAATTGAAAGAAATCATGCATTTAATTGTGTTCTCAAGTACTCTAATCCCCTTCCCCTCACTAAAACAAGTCTATGGTGTCAAAACAACTACTATCTGCAAATATAAATAGTGGAGAGATAATAAATTAAGTTAACAAAATCCATTTCTATGTAATAGCAGCTGAAAATGTGTTTCACTTTTCTGCTGAGGTGTGGTAAACTTTTTTTGTAAATAAATAAAAACAAGTAAGCCCACTAAAACTACATCTGTTGAATTTAATTGTGAAAACTTGTCAAGAGAGAAGTGTTATTCACAGACGAAACCTGAAATGCTACTACTGAGAGCTGCAGAGATTTTTGCAGACTGGCTCTCTGTACCTTTTAAAACCTCAAACTAGCCATCCTTAGGTTTGACACACCTTTAGCTGTTTAAGTCATTGGAACAGAGATTTAAATCGCTGCAGGGCTGTGAATTGTACCAAAGTGTGTTAATACATTTCAGCATCATAGTCTGCCATGAACACAGAGAATCTGTAAAGCGAACAAGCCCTGGTTGTATTGCTGATATTTGCAGATACTGGACATGGAGGGTAGAGAACACTTAACTACCACTCTGCTGCGCAGAAAACAAAAAGGTGATGGGGTGTTCAAAAGAATCTATTTGGCACAAAAAAAATTAATGACAGTTTATTCATTGACAGGCTTGATTTGAGCTCATACTATTGTCTCTCCTTTCTTTGTTTAATCAGCCCGTTTTAGTTAGTTTGGTTTTGGTTTCACCTGAACAGTTTTTTTTTAAATCCTCTCATCTGGCCTCTCATATTCTTTATTTCTGTCTTGTGGGATGCATGATGGATATGCTCATCCTTTTAAAATCTTTAAAAATAATCTTGCTTTACAGTTTAAGACCTGAAACATGACTCGCCTTATCACCCAAGAACTTCAGTCAAACATGAGTTGTGTTTAAATTCCACGTTTCTACACATTATGCCTTAACATTCCTCATTAAATGCATCTGGATTTAATTGTTACAGTCCTGTAATTTTGACTGCACTGCCGTGATCAGATTGCAATAATTACCCATGAAATTCTGTGCTAAAGTACACAATGCAGGCTATCAATGAGTATAATCAATTAATTTCTCAATTTACTTCTCAATTATTGAGAGATCACTTTTAACAAAGAGGGGTTGGTAGAAATATGTCCACCTCATAATTGTACCGCTTAAAAACAATGAAGAGCAGATAACAGCACTTTAAGTCCTCATGTGGGATTTATAAGCTGCTAAGTACATAATAAGCTCATACCAGATTAATAATTCAATGTGATTTCATTTCTCTATCCCCCTGCAATTAGATGACCAAAGTGAACACCTAAGAAAATTAACATTTTGCAGAATGTCTGGTCAGATTAAGCTCTGTTAAAAATGAACATGTGTAGCTTAGTGGTTTGAGGTTCACGTTAAGTCTTCAGGTTAGTTCTGTCTAAATTACCCCTGAGCTTCTGCCTAAAGTGTTCAGGTGAGTTGATATGTTAATTGTCAAGTTTGTGCAGAGAGTTCTATGGGTGCTGTCCATGGTCCTGACTCTGAAGCTGTCCTTCATGCTCCAAAAAACTCAAACCAGCTGAATCACTTTGCTTGACCAACCAGCTTCTCATATTAAAAAGTTTTAGAGCAATACTGAGGAGGTTTTGGGTTGATGGTTTTTCCTACTGGGTGTTTTGTGTACAATAATAATGCCAGATTACCTGTTATAGATGCAAAGACAGACAATATATTGGGTCTTTTTTAAGCTGTTTACACCAAACACAAATTTCATTTAGTCATGCAATTGGAAATACATTAAAAGTGAAAGAGAAGATGATCACATGATGTTTGCATTTTATATATATATATATATATATATATATATATATATATATATAAATATATATATATAAAAAACTCACATTACAAACCACAAACAGTAACATGTTTTCTTCTGACTACATCGATATATTGGAGTTTTTAGGGGGCATGGAGACTGAACATTTAATACTGTTTTATTCCTCATTTGTAATTAATTGCATGTTGCATTGTGTAGCTGGTTTTTGATCATTTCAAAAGTGATAATGATAATGAAAACAATGTAGTATTGTTCATTTTACCCTTAAAGATTTGGCAAAAAGTCCAAGTTTGTTTTTGTAAGCTCTACATGTTTAAAAATGGTATTGGATTCAGCTTCAAAGAGGGAGACATATATTCATTGGTCCTTCCCCAGACCTGACTAGCAGTATGTTTTACACAGCATTGTGACTTGTGATCATGTGTCTCCCTTTTTATTGCTTTTGGTATCCAAGAAAAGCCTCCACCAATTAATGGAGACCATAGCTGGGCTCCACCCTCTTTCATAATAAAACCATCTATGTGATTGTTGTCCAGTTGAGACAGGTTCACAGCTAACTCTCTCATTTCGTGCTTCCTCCGTCTCATGCATGGACTTTTCTGTCTTGAGTTCACTTTAAAAATATATGAGGACTTCATATTACATGTGCCGGCTCCATATAAATTTAATGTCCTTTCCATATGTCCTCAAAACTTACCTTGCCAAATATAACCTAATCTTCTATTCCTCTGAATTTATTACCTACCACACACACTCAACCATTCACAAAACTAATCCCGCCTCACTTCATGCTCTGTGTTTCTCCCCATTTCTTCATTGTTCTTTAATCAAACAAATCCAGTCTCACAGCCAGGTCTTTAATTCCCTCCTCCATACCATTCAAACCACACACGTCTTTCTCATAAGGCTAAATCTCACATGTATAATGGCATTATACTGCGCATGCTACCTAAGCTAATTAATTTTAATGTATGATCTGTTTCCTCTTCTTATCTTCTGGATTAAATTTCTTGGTGTATAATCCATATCTGCTTCAGCACATCTAAAACTAATCTCACCTCCTACTGCAGCTTCTTTTCTCTCCTGTCTCTCAGCTAACCCTGAGTGAAGTGCATATCACTACACAAGACCAATCACTTTTACTTTACCGGTCCTCTCCCCTCATATTTCCCAATTTTATCTCCTCCCAGACTAATTTAGTTTGCATTTATGCCTCTCTGTCTGAGTTTTCCATCATCTATTTCAGGCTTTCAGGGCAGATTTGTTGCATTTTATCACACTATTGCCTACATTATGAGTATTTCTCTGATAGCTTCCCTGTCTGTCTGCTGCTGCACAAGGAACTCCTGTTTCTTTTTGTCAAATAGGTGAGCTTGTTGATTTCAGGGTTAATGAAGGGGAATATTCCAACAGCTTTCTAAAGACAACAGAGCCAGAGGTCATCCATCCATCCGTCCGTTATCTATACCCTTTATCCTGTTTGGGGGGAGGGGGGCTGGGTCTAGTCCCAGCTGTCACTGAGCAAGAGGCAGGTCCTTGACTGGTCACCATTTAATCAAAGGACTGACATGTTAAGACAAACAACCAGACAATCTCACACTCTCACATGAGGACAGTTTTGAATGATCATTTAATCAAACCAGCATGTCACTGTACTGCAGAAGAGAGACAGAGCACACAGAGAGAAACCATTCATGCATGGGGAGAACATGCAAACTTCACACAGAGGGGTCTGAACCTACACAGATTTTAACAAGGGACCTTCTTGCCCTAAGGCAACAGTAGTAATCACTCCACACCTACACATTCCCAAACTAAAAGGTCAACATTGAAGCTTTTAAGTCAAAGTGCAAACAGCAGCCCTTAAGCTAAATTTCATTTTGCAGAAGAAGAGGAGAAACACTGCATTTTTTATGCTTTTGAGGGACTTTAAAACTTTATAAAATCATTTTATAGGATCCAAAATGAAAGAAACAACTGTCCAAAATAAATTATAAAACACTTTTGCTATAAAGTATATATGCCTGATTTTCTAAATCATTTTTGATGTTTGGAAATATGAAGTTTAGAGGCCTTTGCACACCAGATGCAGTTTTTTCACAAGTATATTTTTACAGCATTTTTATGCATTTTTCGACTCCATTGCCAGTCAGTGCAAGCTTACAAACAAGCCAGTTTTGAGGTCAGTAAGCTCATATCTGACCAATAAAAGCACTCTAGGTATGTACGTCCAAGTTGGTCAAAACACTGATCATGCTGGCTCACTTAATGGTGTGTTTTTGCATCACAGTAGTCTGTTTTGGTCGACCAAACTTATTCAAATGACAAGGCCTTAAGATTACCAGTAGATTGTCCGATAAACGGTTCATGGGATGGAGCCTGATAGTCATTAGACTGTACTACTCATCAGGCTGGGCTGCAGGGTAGTGCAGCAACAAGATGGTTTCTGCATCGACTCCCCGAGTTAGAGTCTGCATGTTTTAGCTGTGCATGTGTGGGTTTTAGTGACTCTTGACTGTCCTTAGGTGTGAGTGTTTGTGAATGGTAGTCTGTCCCTAAATGTTAGCCCTGCAGCTGGCAAGTGACTGGTCCAGACTGTACCCCATCTTTCACCCAATGTCAGCTAGAATAGGCTCCAGCCCCCCGAAGACCTCAAAAGGGACTGACGTTATAGATAATGGGTTCAAGTACTTTGTACACCACCAATCAAATGTATCAATAACACCTACATTCACACACTTATGGTGGAAGTTGATATGTGAAGTATCAGTCAATGTAGGCTTATTACAGTTCCTCACTTTCATTAACATTGAACGCGTGATGCAGCAGTAGCAGAAAATTAGGTTTAAAAATCTTATGCAGTCATGCATCAACATGTGACTGCACATGCTGACATCAAACCCTGACCTCAAGGTCAAAAGACGACTTACCTCACTGCTGATCCACTATTGCCTATGTTAAAATAAATATGTTTTATCCTTACTTCAACAACTCAGGTTGTAAAATGACAAATCTGATTTCCACAAAAATTTTAACTTTAACTTTGTTGTCCGCTGAACAAAATTTGCTTTGCAGCCTAACATTTAAAACACAGCTACACAGACTCAGTTACAAAAAAACATTTAAAAAAAATGAATTAATGGAAGTAAATTAATGATCTAATGAAAAACATCCTAAAAAACACATCAGCAGCAGCATGGAAAATGTGTTGACTCATACCAGATTGTTTTTCAGAATTTACATCATAGGTCATTCTCTACATGTGGAGGCGGCAGTCTTCCAAGGGGGAGGCCTAGGTCAGTGCCTGGCACCTCAACTTTTCCCCCTCTCTCCTACTCTGCCCATCATCTGATCCACTTTAAGGCCAAAACACCAAAACCAAACTGGAAAGGAAGATAAAAACAGTCTGATCTGTCATACAAGTCAGTGTTCTTCTCATATTGTTTTTCCAATAAAATCAAAGCTGGCTGGATTGGCAGCACTTCACTGAACAGTACATGACCCAGCTGAAGCAGAGTCTCCCACTGTTTCTAAACCTCTGTGTTTGGCACCATGCAGCTGGTGTTAACCTTCTGCACAGCAGGGGTTTCTCTCTCATGCGTTAAAGTTTTTAACCTCTGTTAAAAGAATCACAGCTTAGTTATACCAGAGTTAAAAGAAAATTTTGAAAGGGTTTGCCTGAGGTTAGTGGTTTTATGAAAACCTCTGTGTTCCTTGCCTTTAGGCTTGTTCACAGTGCTGTTTCAAGGTGTGATGTAAATATCTCAGTGGTGTTTTGCCTTCACTATAGATGCATAGACATAATAAGGGGACAAAGGGATACCATCTCTGTGCTAGTTTTAGAGGTGGTAACAGAGGTATGGCAGAGTGCAGTACTCTGCGTGTGTGTAAACTTATCTATGTGTGTGTATGGGGAGCTTCCACTGTGCCTTGTTTTCTATCCTTTATGAAATTTTGGACTAAACTGATATGCCAGATAGACAGTAGGGCTGGGCAATTAATCAAAAAATAATTAAAACCAACATTTAGACCCTTTAATCAAAGTAAGTCTACTCATGTTGATTATTTTGATTATTTTCCCTGTGTAAGTCAGGTGACCACACCCCCTCCATACAGTCTGCGTTCACCTTCGCCAAGAGAGAAGGACACGCTGCCAACATGGAGGAGAGAAGCGCCAATCTATCAGAGGACCTTGTAGCCAAGAAAAATGCTGTCTCAGTTGTTTGGACACATTTTGGATTCTGTGCAGAGGACATCGAGCAGAAAATAAAGTGTAAATATTGCAGGAAGACTGTTTCGACAACCATCACTAACACCACCAATTTGTTCCAGCATAGCATAAAATAATAGTTCATTAATCGTAATCGAGGTAAGAGCTTCAATTAATCGTGATACTGAGATTAGGTTATATCGCCCCAGCCCTAATAGACAGTTCGATATACTACACAAAATGTAAATGTCCTTTTGGGCAACACACCATAGAAAGTGATTGGAGAGGGCAGAACATTTCAAAAACAGATCCAGAAGGTGATTTGTGTCCATCACACTCTTCACAGGCCAGTCAAATGTTGTAGTAGGCAGCCGCTTTTGCCATTTTGTACTGCCTTAAAAAAAAAAAACCTGTGCCAATGTGTACAGCAAACTCTTGCCAGGACATGTTTGAGGTGGAGCAAAAATATCTTTTCTATCAAGAAATGTTTTTTAGCATACATGCTAAGGTCTTTGAGCAGTCGCTTCTTGCTGTTGAAAGTAAAGCCTGCTCCTGCTTTAAGGGATGCTGCTTGGGAAGTGCCTCTGCAGACCAAGCTCAATTGTTTTGTTGTGAGAGCTTTGTAAGACAGGTCTGTCTGATAACAGACAATGAATCAGGGGAATCTGGCTGCGTTGCAAAGTTCACACAGTACCACTCTGTCAATTGACACCAATGATATTCCCTATGGCATCAACACAATCATTTAAAGTGAAATGACAGCTGAGCTTCACTGCAGAGCCTTGGTAAAAAGGTATTTTGTCTTGTCATAAGGCTGAAGGATACTGGAAAAAATATCATGATATCTTGTCCTTGGGTAATATCTAATGTGAGTTTTTGGTTGAAAAAAAAAAAAACGGACACTACATATGATACGTGTGTTGTGATTTTGAATTTGCATTAATTATATTTGTTGTTTAATGATGACTTTATTTATTTTTATTTTTTTGGTCTCAAGTTGATCTGTATTTCAAATCTGCTCATCAAACATTTTAACCCTTTAACTACCAGCACAACTGTTTGGCAGAGGTACTGAACAGATTCAGGGATATTTAATGTTTAAAAAAAACAAATCAAATCACTGATTGATTCTATTAATATTTCAGGGAACAAAAAAAATAAAAACAAACCAAAAACTAGATATTGTCTTGGTGTGGGATTTAAAGGTTTTAAAAAATAACAACTGATTACATGATGACATAAAAATGCACAAATATTTGTGACAAAAGCAATTAGAAACAGCAGAAATGTCTGCACATAAAAAAGCAAAATTAACTTAAAATAGATACTATTGAGTTTGACAAACACAAAAAAATGTTTCTGATGAATGACAGATTATATTTTATATATATATGTAAATATATATATATATGTATATATATACATATATATAAATACATACATATATGTATATATGTGTATATATGTATATATATATACATACACACACACACACATATATATATATATATATATATATATGTGTGTGTGTGTGTGTGTTTGTGTGTGTGTGCACACATACCAGTAAATGGTTAAGTATTTAAAATAATAATAATAGCTTTTAGCTTTTAAACCTTTAAATCCCACACAAAGAAAACATCAGTTCTTTTGGTTTGTTTGCAGGTCTTACTGTACCATAAAACATTGACAGAAACAAACAATAACATGTTGTGTTTTTTTAATACATTAAATATTCCCTAATTTATTGACCCCTGCCAAACAGTTGAGCTGGGAGTTAAAAGGTTTAAATCCATTTTTGTGTTTAAAATAGGAAGAAATTCAGCATATAACTGTCTTATTTAATTTACACTCAAAAGGAAGCATACATCAGGACTCTCCTGAGTTTGGGCCATGGCCCACTTTGCTCGTTTGTGCTCAGCCCCTGCTCTCCTTCCTTGACATCATGACAGCTGTGCAGACATACGTACAGAAAGAATACAAAAAAATGTTGCTGCTAATTATTGGGTTACTTGAACATCATAAAACATTTTGCTAAACCACTGCTAAAAAAGTTGCATTTGGTTGACATGACAGTAGCTTGAAATAAAATCAGAGTTCACAGTGTTGAGCTGTCACTCACACTAGCGTGCACACACAGCTGATGAATCATTTATAACAGAGGATAAATGTCCTATGTTTTTTGATCAGCCCATGTTTTTACGGTATGTTGTGACTATGCAAAGGAGTGACTCTGTGGGATCCTAAACATCAATATCATGTAGCACTTTATCACTGTAATCCAATTATTATCACTAGCATTGCTACTTACATTTCTATAGTAGTGTCATTATTTAACTTTTATCCCTGTTTAGGTCGGTCGCTGGGTCAACTGTGTCCTCACTTCAAACAAATCGCTCCAGGGGTTGACTAGAGGCGAGCCTAGAGCACCTACTTCAAGTGATTTTGGTGCAGATGTTTGTACTGAATCAGATTGATGGTTGTGTTCATATATACTGAATATTCAAACAAACTGTATCAAACTGGTAACTTGCAATGGAACAACAGTCCCAAACGATCTGGGTGTGAAAACTACCTTAGAGAGCCATTTTATGTGGATTTCTGACGGGAGGGATTTTCATGGTTTTAAGAGACCAGGAACTGATTTGATCAGAATCAGTTGAAAGTGTTTGTGTACCTTTATTGTCTTTCTATTTGCTGTTGACATTTCAAACATACTATGTTTTGATTATAATACCATATCACAGATTAAATTGAGGATGAGAGTTTTCTGGTATGTTTTGATCAGGCACTTCCTTCCACAAAGAATTCCCACCAGCTACCAAACAAAAACTTGTTTGAGGCATCTGATCCTCACTCTTTATTAGGGACAACTTCTCCCTCTTCCCTCTTTATTTCATGAAGGTATTTTTGCATCAAACATTTTGCTTATGTTGCCCAAAGAAACACCTGAACAATTGTTCATAAAGCATGTTTTACTCAGATTTGCTGGAAGCTTCTGTTCTGGGCTGAAAAATATTAAACACTCAATGGAAAAAGAACGTTTCCAATCTCCATCAAACCCCAGGCTTTGCTGAGGCCGGTGAGAGCAATCCATAGCAGCAAAAGCAATTCAAAGGCACAAAGAGCGTATGAGGGGATGGATGAAAGCAGGTTGGACAAAAACGAATGAGGGAGCAAGCAAACTTGGCTGGAAGATGTCTGGAGATTTCTGCGTGTTGCAGAATCAATTCGTCCCTGTTTATCCGTTCTCCTCCTTCTCCTCCTCCCTCTTTTCCTCCCACTAGCCCCAGGCTTTGACAAGACACCGCAACACCCAACGCCTACGCAAGAAGGAAAAGCACAACACTGACTACCCAGAATCCATCAGATTTCCCTCGCTTTACCCCTCACCTCATGTCCTCCACCTCTTTTTCATTGCTCTCAGATGTCTCCCATCCCCATTTCCCCCTGAAGTCCTTCTTCCATGTTATTCTCCCTGAAATCATCCATCTCCCTCATGTGTCATATTGCTGTCATACATGTCTACTCTTCCTCATTGCCCTCCTCTGCCCTCTTCCACTCATTTCCTCCTCTGTCAAATCTTTCAATACTTTTATTTCAGTCTTGTCCAGCTCACTCTCCTCCATCATAAATCATACTCTCTTTTATATTAACTCTTAAGATCAATTATTTAGTCTTTAATCCTCTGTCCTTTCTGTCTTACTTTCCCCTCGTCTTGTCCTTTGTGAACAGCGATCCAGTGGGCTAACTGCACATCAAACTGTGCAGGGTTGGACTAATAAAATCTTTGACTGGCTGTTACCCATCTTGGGTAGTGTCCAAGTGAGCAATAGATGTCTGGTGAATCAGAGCAGTTAGACACAGACAGAAATAAATCCTTGCAGAGACACATAATTTGTCAGCCAAGTTTAGACATATCACTGCCACTTTTTTCCATGTTCTCCAAACTAAACAGGAGAGGCTTACAACATTCCTGCAAGACGATTATTTTAAGTGGGGTTCAACACATTTTCTGATAAGTTGGCATTAAATAGTCATTAAATCTTACAGAACAGCTGCTGCTTACATCAGCTTCCATGGGAAACCTTTGATGCTTATTCAGAAGAGTTTGAAATGGGAACTTGATCATGTGCAAAGATTTCCCACTACCATAAAATCAAGAGCATAGGACACACTTTTAATAGCTATTTTTTATCTAAAGTTCAGATCAGAAAGTCTTATGGATTATTTTAAAGTCACCTAGACTGAAGGATAAAGTGATAGGATTCTGGTCAAATGCCAAAGTCATGGAGTCTTGTGCTCAAACTTTGCATTTTGAATCTCAATAACAGTGTAAAGGACTTCCTTCAAAATACGGTGATCCACCGTGACTCCAGGAAAAACTAGTAGAGTGGAGCAGGGATGACGTACTTTTGTGGCCAAAGCAGAAGTTAGCATTGTGCTTGTTCTCTTGACTAAAAGCCTTTTTCACTGATTTTGACCATTGCTCATAACAAGGCCTGTAGCACACAAAAAAACAATCTGTTCAATGCAACAATCTTGACAAACAATTATAACTTTCACTATTTTTTAAGCCTAATCAAAAGCGGCCAGAGTGTAAAGCTACTTCTGAGCAACTGTGGAACTACGACATGGCAGCTTGACTTAACAGTTACAGTATTTACAGTTTTAAACATCATGTTGTGACCCTTTGTTGGAGAGTCAGGAAGTGCTAAATGCTAATTCATTTCTGCATTTTTGAACTCATTCCTGCATAATCATATTGGGTTTGGAAGTCAAAGGTCAAGTTTTTTTTTTTTTAAACCTAGTGTGGACTAAATGTTGGGGATGCAAAATCACAAGAATGCTTGTGGGAATTTTCTTCAAACTTTTTACAAATGATCACCATCTCAAAAGGTCAAAGGTTGAAAATTTAAGGTGACCCAAGGAATACTTTCAGTGATTCCCCTCAAACTTTGTAAAAGTCTTCATCTTGCTCATAGAAAATAAAATACATACCCTAAGTTCAGTTTTTTGAATTGAAAAGAACATTTGAGTATATGTGTCAGTTATTATAAGAAATTTGCAAATAAGATTGAACTTTGAGGGCAAAAAGAAAAGTGATAAAATCCAGATAGTGAAGCTGACTTAAAAAAAATGTGATACAATTTGTTCCACGTCACCCACCCTAATTCCTAATAATCCTTCTTTTGAAGGACAACTTGTGAAACTGCACACCACAAAATTGCTTCTTTTCACGCTGAAATAAGACCTGATTAGTTTTTGGAGGACTTGGGTCAAAAGTTATTCAGCATTATGTTTGTTGCCTGCTTGTGATCACAATATCTCACTTTGCAGGATTTTTCTGAATTCACACAAACACCCACTTAAAAAATGGTACGATTTTGTAGACACAAGGTCAAACGTCCTCAAGCCTTTTCACCATGTCTTGTTTAAGAGCTCTACCTGTAAAACATTTTATGAGGGTTTCAGTCAAAATTTTGCTCAAACGTTTGCTCTTAATTGATGATATACTGATCAAATTTGGAAGGAATGAGGTCAAAGGCCAAGTCACCCACCACTGAAACTTCACTCTCTAGCATTGTAAACCTTGCAGAGTGAAAAAAACTGCCAAGCCTTGTATTTTTATTTTTTCTTTGTTTTGTCTCATCAGAGCATCCAAGCCTTTTTTTTTTGCATTTTGGTATACTGATCAATGTGATCTTATGGTGAATAAGACCCATAGAGAGCAATATTTATTTGACTTGAAAAGCCAAAGCTCTTGAAGTCCACGTATGCAGTCTTCCATATGTTCTCTCATCTTAGGAGGAAGGCTTAGGTCACTTTCAAAGTCACTGTTTGGTGCAGCCAAGCTCCATTTATTTCCTTACTCCTCTATTGCAAACTTTCTCCTCCCTCAGTGGCAGCTTAAACGATGCTCTGAAGTGGGAAGTGGGTGGAAACTATTGCCTGTCCTTCATGTGCAAGCAGAAAACTGCAGACTATCTGGCTGTAGTTTGGCTATTTTATTAGTGTGAAATGCTCGTAAAGCCGTAAATGACATCAAAAATGTAATTAACTACAACAATCTTAGTCCCTTTTCATGGTTGCTTGATTGTCCAGCCTACTCTGGAAAATGTCTTTTGTGTAAAAATTTCCAGACTTTGAGTTTCACTCAGTCTATGTTTTGTCTCTCCCTTAGACTCTGTTTCTACTTCACCACTTCTCTCTCTCTTTGAGTCTCCTATCTGTCTCTGTGGGAATACGGAAAACACTCCATCTTGTTCATAAAAGAAAAGTGTTTCTTTTCTCCCCCAGCTCACTTTGATTCCAAATAAAAGGCTACGTGAAATATCCCCCTGACACACACTGACTTTTATAACATCTATCCTCTCCTACATCCACTCAGTAGCTTGAAAGTGAGGCAATGCAGCAGTTTGAGGGGGCAGAGAAAGAAAGCCAGGAAATTAGTCTAGAGTATTGGGAAAAGATGGCAAAGAATGAAACGTGTGTAAGAGAGTGAACAAATTAGCTTGGTGACAGTGCAGCAGAGTGAGGAGTTAATGGTAGCAGCAGTGGGGTGTGTGTTTGTGTGTGTGTTGTAAAGACTAAATAAGAGGTAGAGTGCTGAGGAGGAGGAAGAGTACCCAGGAGGCAGAGAGAGGCTTTTCTTGTCGAACTCAACATGACAACAGAGTGAGAAAAGAGCAGATCAAAAAGAAATTCAGTACAGGACACAAACAAAGACCCAACATCAGTTAGCTCAGTTTAACTAGAATAAGTTAGACTGGACCAGATTCAAACTAAAATATAAAAGCAATCCTTGCATCAATACCTCTCATCTCTGTTAATGAACAGATGCTCACCAACCACAGACGTTAGTGTATAAAATAAAACTTCTCAGCTCAAAACTTAAAACTTATACCACTTTAAAGTTTTTAAAGAGACTGCATGTTTGACATTGCACAAACGGGATTACAAATTAATGCTGTAATTAATCTATCACAATGCTGTCATCACAACAGTACCCTGTATCAGGTAACTGCACTTTATCAAGGGCAGACTATTTATGTACAGTACAAGTCAACCCAATCTGGCAGGAATAGGGTCTTAAAACAGGGGTGCACGATATTTTCAGACTCATTTTAGCCAATATCTATATCAACACCAATATTTCTTTCAAGAACACAAAGCCACCATTTTACTAAAACAACATTCAATTCTTTGATATATGATATTGCTGACTCATAAAAGTGGACATTCAGTGATGATGAGATAAACCATTAAGGTACATTATATAAATGGCCAATTGCATTGCCAAAATATCATCTGTAAATGTCTGCAAAGAGTTTCAAATCTGCCGATACTGATTATCACCTTTTTAAGCAATTGTCTGCCAACATCGATATTGTTCCGATAATATTGTCCCTATCCCCATTTTAAAAATCAATGATCAAGGCTACACATGGGACACCAACAAACCTGCCAACAGGAAGTGTATTTTTCATTTGGCTTTCTGAGTATTTTTCCATCATGTCAGTGGTAGTCAACAGAAATATTGATTGTTTGCACCCTCAAAAGTAACAAGTAAAAAAGGAAACTGGTGCAGCAAGACTGATCTAGGAAACCTTCGCCAAGGCATTTATCAGCTGATGTATTAAAAAAAAAATCAATAGCAAAAAGTTAAAAAAAAAAAAAAAAAAAAAAAAAAAAAGCCCAATTTTGCAATGTTAATGGACACGTTGAAAAATTCCTGGATCTGGATTAGAGATGTAAAATTTCATATCACAGTTATTGTGACCAAAATTATCATGGTTATCAGTACTATCACGATATTGTTGCAATGTTCTCAAAATGTTCAAAAAGTAATTTAACAAAGTTTTATTCAGTAAAAATAATCTGAATTTAAGTACGATCTGCAGTGGTCAGAACCTGACCCTCTTCACCTCTGGTTTCTTGCTGAGGTCTTTCTCAACAGTCCAGCCAGGATGGTGCTGTGGGGGTGTTTTTGGTGGAGGTGCTCTGTGGTGCTTTGTGGTTTCTCCCCCTCCTCCCCTCCCGCAGACTTTTTCAGTATTTTCTTCAGACAGGGTGACCGTCCTCAATTAGTTTACCCTCGGCATCCTTGTGAAATCAAAAATACGGCCACTTCAGACCTGTCTTTGTTTGTTTCAAGGGCAGAAAAAATCTCTGGTACAGTGTCCGTGCAGGCACCAACTGCCATACTTCAGCTTTCAGAGGCCAAACATTGAAAACTGCGCACGTGTGTCTGCATCTGAGAGACTGTTGCTGCTTTGCTGAGGAGCAGACATAGTTCTGGCTTTTCCAAGCAACGAGCAGTATCACCGTGAGTTATTGACAAAGTGAGATAATCAAACATGGTTTTAATGGTAACTGAAATAGGAAACGGTAATACTAACCATTTCAAATTTTACCGTGGTTTATCATTTTATTGGTAACCGTTACATCCCTAATCTGGATCCCATCACTGGCAAACTAATCCATTCTTCTTTGTGCCAATACCAACATTCCCAGAAAGTTTCAAATCTGCTGATAACGTTTCGAGTTACCTGACTGACAAACAGACTGACAAAACAAACACCGGCAAAACATGACCTCCTTGGTGGAGGTAACTATGAGACAGTGAAAAAGTTTGTTGAACTCTGAATACAACATCCATGCCTTTATGGTGTACTGGAACTGTCACAGCAGACAGAAAGAAAGAGAAATGCTGAACAAACATAACCAAGCAGCATAAAGTCAATGTAGAAATGGAAAAATATCGATATCCCGAGTTATTGAGGCTGGCAGCAGATTAAAATGCCCATTTAAGGAATGAGCAGGTTTACAGTCCTTTTCTAAAGCGATTCTGGTTGGAATAGTGTCTTTATATCCTTGTGCTATAATGATCATTTTTGCTTTAAGAAGAATGCGAGTTATGTATAAATGGGGCATGATAGATATGACTGCAAGCCAGAGAGTTGCAGATTTTTGTCAGGAGGCTGAAGGCCTGCCTCAGCTCCACCTCTTTGTCTATTTTCAAAGGATAAGTTCGGTTTTTTGACACCTGGACCTTATTTTTAGGATTAAATACGCTCGTAGACTCACCCAGACAATATTGGCGGAGCTCGGAGCCGTTTTCAAGCAATTTAGATCCATCCGATGGCATTTTTTTCTCATGCCATAGTAGCAGACGGGGCCAGAAATCGAAGCCCCTAAATTAGACATTATCTGCTGCAAAACTCCCTTCTCTGTTGCCATTGCCATGCAATGTCCACACCAGTTAGCCCCCATTCGTGGACATGCAGTGGTTGCTTGTTCTCTGGCCAGCTGTTCGGCTCTTTCTTTCACTTCTACATCGGATAAATATTCCGCCATGTTGCACAAAAATAGCCGTGTAGCCTAGCAACAACAGCGGCTCTGCTCAGCTGCGCTCTTGTGGCGCATGTCTGTGACGTCAGCAAAAGTTACCCATCCTTGTAAAGCCCCGGATGACCATAACAACGAAGTTGAGCTGACATGGTGATAACACTGGCTATTCATTATAAAATGTAGCTGAAATGAGTGAGTTTCGCAGCAGATAATGTCTAATTTAGGGGCTTCGATTTCTGGCCCCGTCTGCTACTATGGCATGAGGAAAAACGCCGTCGGATGGATCTAAATTGCTCGAAAACGGCTCTGAGCTCCGCCAAAATTGTCTGGGTGAGTCTACGAGCATATTTAATCCTAAAAGTAAGGTCCAGGTGTCAAAAAACGAACTTATCCTTTAACATTAAAATGTTAGTTTAAGACAGTATAAGCAGTATAGCAGCTGCTGCAATTGGCGTCCAAAAGCCCTCTCCAAAAATCAAAAACTACTGACATCATTCAACCTTTATCCAGTATTTCCACAGTCTATGGAAATAGCTGTTTCACTTCAGCAACCAGGTGAGCAAGTGCCCAATAAGAATCAAGCTGCCATATAATTCATCACATTTGTTTGTGTAGTCAAACAAGTACAGTATGGTGCAGTAAACACAGTATGTTTGTTTAAAGCCTTCCTTTTGGGTGTTGGTCTCCCCTCCTTTATCTCACTAAAACATCACAGCATCAGAGTTGGACAACATTTTGTAGAGCGCAAGTTAGTCTATGTGGTGAATTAAAAAAAAAAAAAAAACAGCTTTGCCACAGCAGCACAAGAACATGCACACTCCCATTTCTACTCACCAGAGAAGTCCTCACGACATATACAGGTGTATCCCCCCTCTCTGCGGGCACACACTCCTCCATTCAGGCAGGGGTTGGAGTAGCACAGGTTGATCTCCGTCTCACAGTAATCACCCGTGAAGCCAACGGGGCAGCGGCAGCGCAGGCCTGCGATGGGATGGATTGGCCGGAACAAGATGGACGGTGAGGAGATGAAGGGGGCGGAGCTGTTGAAGCGCAGCACTGAAATGCACTTCATGTAGTTCTGGCAAGGCTCTCGTAAACAAACATTGTCGTCGAAGGGTAGAACCTGAGGGAAGTGAAGACAAAAATTTAATGTTGGTTGCCACTATGATGGATTTTACTCTATTAACCTGCTGACATAATCCACCTCATGTGAAAACTTTGATATGGCAGCACAAAAATCTGCAGATCCCCTTTAGTCCTTTTGAGACTGGCTGTAAAATTCAAGGAATACACCTTAGGTCCATGATCCTGTTTTACCAGCTGAAATAAATATGTTCACAGGTTGGTTGAAACCAAGTTATGTGTCAACAGCACCTTTCCTTACAGCTGCACACTGCACATGAGATCATTCTCTTTATAACTAATCTCTTTTGACCATGCAGACTCCAATATTAATCATAGCTTTGTCTATTCAGAGGCATGGTTGAGGTAGCTCATAGACATGTTGCTGTGTTGAAGACCCACCCTGACCCCACCTCTTTGCCTGTTTCATCATAAGATAGGTTGAGATCACATCTAAAACATGGTGTATGCCAATGCTGAGCTTTCACTGTCTAATGGTGTGATCCATGTACCTCAGAACTTGAATGTGGGAAGTGAAAATTATGTTGCATCCCAGTTAAGCACATTATGAGCTAGTAAAGTCGGCATACCTGAGGATCACCCAACCAGGGGGCTTTTCCATTAACATATCTAATTTGCAACCATCTGATCACCATAAGATAGAAATGGGTGACATCACAGTGTCCACCTACATGTTTTATACAATCTGCAGATCTTGTGCATGATTCCACATTATTAAGAAATTTTTTTTAGTTAAATAAAGCCTACTTAAAGAGTCACGTATATAATCCTTAACAGCAATGAACCACATTGTAACAAAACCAAAAATAATCTTAATTTGGGTGTCATAAACTCTAGCCTTTACCTCAAAAAATAGGTTTGTCAGACACAAATAGAGCCGTAGCAATTACATTGTTTACTTAAATACTGGTAAGCAGTAAAATTCAATGCAGGATATGAGTATATTATACATCACCAATCACAAGGGGAAAATATTGGTATTGGCTCTGGAGTTGGGGCTCCTTACTTAATTGCAGCCTTAATCAAGTAAATAGATGCCACCTGTGCTCCACCTGCTAAAAACATGTCGATTTAACATGATTATGTCAAACCAGTACATTGATAGCTCAATGGTTTTAAGAGTATTTGGTTTAGTAAAGTTTCTGGGCTTTTCTGCTCAAAGAGAGAACTCAACTTCTTTAAGTAAAAAAAGGAAATTCATTGGTTTGATTGATACACTCATAGCTGGCAAAATAAACATTTTGGTTCGACTTTCAATCATGGTGACAGATTACATCGTCTTACTCGAACTTAAGTTATCTGAAAATCTCTCATTTTCAGTCTATTTCAGTCTATTTGACAAAACAAAGTGAGGTAAGTAAGCTAGCTGAGGCTCATTTGTGACTTTAATTCCGCTAAAAACGAACATTTATTCCCACAAGATAATTGACGTTGCCTCCACTCCACAATAACATGGTTTCTTCGCAAAATTATATCAACTTCTACAGCTTGGTCGTAAAAGAAAACCGTTCCAGATAATCTTTAGCTTACCAAAGAGCAGTTTTTCACGAAACAGGAGCATCTTTGTCGATAAATTATGATTAAATGTCGCTGCAGCTCTCCATGAAGGCCCCTCTGCAGCGCTGGGAGTGTCTGTAAATCGTTTATTCTGCCCTGAGTTAAGACTCACAGGCAACAAAGTCTGTTTTTACTTCTTTTTTTTTCTTATCAGTTCATTTATTCTTCTTTTATTTAAATGTGTTAATTTTTGTAGAAGATAAAAAACGTCAAGTTACAAATGCTCAGTTGAAATATAGGCTATGTAAAAATGTTCAAAATAAAGTTAAAACGAAAAGAATTCAGTTAACTTTGTTTTTTTTATGTTCCATACTTGCTCAGTACAGCTCTATTCCGCATAATTTGACAATTTTGCTACATTTTATCTAATTTAGTAAAAGGATATGGTTGTTTCAACATTTGTCTTGTATTTGGTTTTTTTTTCCCTCACACAGCATTTCTGCTCTTTTATCTCAAAACAGCATGAATATCTTAACTTCAGTTTTAAGTTAAAACTTTTTCGCAGCATTTCCGCTTTTTTAATCTCGGCATGACGTATTTTTTACATTTTGAAAATAACAGTACTTTTTTGTCAATGTGATTTTTCTAAGACCACAATAAAAAAAACCCTCCTCCTCCTCTTATTCGTTCATTCAGACCATTATATGCTCCTATATAATTCAGATGTGTGCCTCTGACTTTAATACTACAGCAGCTCCAGGTGACCACCTTCCAGCGTTAATACAGCTACTGCTGTGCGCCCATTTAACCCCGAGTTCTGCCTCACAGGCTTCAGCGTCAGATATGAAACGACCAGTTGATTAGCTTTGGGCAACAACTTTTCAGACCAGCAGAAAAGTGACCAAACATGTATTTGATACATTTTCATTTCATATGTTCATAAATATAAGTCGAATACAAAGAAAAGGGTGCCAAGATTACTTCTTTTACCCTTTTTGAAATGTATCTGAAGGTTGAAAAGAGTACAGCATTCTATAGCTGTAAATACAGTTACTTTACATGACAAATAAGCTCTCCATCAATCCATTCAAGGTACTTTATTTAGAATGCTCAGAGTCCTGGATACTTAGAAAAATCTTCTCTGTACATAAAAGACATGAGGATATGAATCATAACTAAGACTCTAACATAAAATTCAATTTAATAGCAAATACATACTGTATTGAAGGGTCATTTACTAAGACACATCCACTGTATTAAAACAGAAAAGCGTTGCAGAAAAGTCATTTGATAGACTTGAGCTGATCAGTGGGCCAGTTTTACTGTCGATGAAAAGTTTGGATCAGTGTAGATTTTCATTTATATCTTTTACTTTGTCACCATTGCTATGTGAAAAGTAAAATTAAGGATGGAAAACAAATACAAAAATACCAGAAACAATGCAAGTATATAAATAAGCCACTTGAACTAGCTGACAGCCTTGTGGTCAAGTCTGTCTCAAGTCCATGAATGCTGAGGCTCTTGCCTCATGTGGGTGGCCTGGGTTTGATTCCAGCTTAAGGCCAGTTTGCTGCATGTCTACCCCTGCTCTCTCATCCTACCCACGTCCCTCTACACTATTGATAAAAGCACGCAGGCCAAAAAACAAAACTCTAAAAAGGCCACTCAATCACAGTAACATATGTAATGTATCCCACTCTGTTTTATGGGAATTAGAAAATCAGAATATGTTGCACAATCCTGCCTTAGGTCTTTCACTTAATGCTGGGTCAGAAAGCTTTAAATATGTCTGACCTTTCTCTTGGCTGAGCAGTGAGACCCTTGACTTTTAATCTTTGTATTCAAGAGAGACCCTGCCAAGACTGTGGACTAGTTTGTTTAAACATCACAGATCATTCTGACATCTCCTTTGACACATAAAGGCAAATTGCTCAAGGAAATGTTGCATCTCTGCAGCGGTTTTTGTACCGGGATCAAGTCGGGAGCTTTTAGGGCTTTTTGTCTTTTTACATCTCAATTGTTGATCTTACTTTTTAAATATTTCCTCTTACCCCTGCCGAGGAGGTTATGGTTTTGTCTGCCTATGCTTGTTTGCAAGATTACACAAAAACTACTGGACAGATTTGCTGAAATTTTCAGGAGGTGTTAGTAATGGTCCAACTTAAAAATAGTTAGATTTCTGTGGTGATCCAGATAACCGCCATTAGCAAATGATAGCTTTTTTCTAATAACTGTCTAACTAATGATATCAACATTATTCCAAGTGCTACGTGTGGGTTTTCAGGGTCAAGGAATCATATTATGATGGTAACTTTATGAAGGAACTATCGCTTATAGATGTAACAGCAATATGTGTGTTACCTTGGCAGGGGTATGCGCTCTCCGAGTGCTTTCAAGTTTTATATATATCCCACCTTTCTAATTACATATCTTTCCTTTTTTTGCAATGTAAAACCACTGACTTCTAAAAAAGACATAAAAAAGGTTACTTCTGATTTGGTGTAGTCATAGCATGTGTCATTTACACGAAAAGAAAAAATAATTCATCCTTAATTTTTATGTATTTGTGTGTGATTGCGTGACACTGCCTGCTAAGACAAAGTTATCATCTACACGTCAGCTTAAACTCTGGATCTCCTGACGCTGCTCTTCTCTCTATGGACCCCTCATAAGTCTTTTTCCCTCTGGGTTTCACCTGTTCTCTTTTATCGAAACACCTCCTCCTCTCACGCATGTCCAGAAAAACAAAGGGGAAGTGAGCGTGTTTGAAACTAACGAGCATGCTGCTTGCAGGTATGTGTGTTTTCATGCATAAAAACATATAGTGGTCATATCAGTGTGTTGCAGCCTGTAGCCATATGGCAGCATGAACATGGCATCTGTATCGTATTATTATCATTTCACATGCGATATGTTCAGATGACTGAGCTGATGCGCATGTGTTTGCACTGCACGTCTCACTGCTTTTGCTTTACATTTATTTTATTTGAAAGAGATGTCCAGCTGCTGTTTCTGTGCGCTTGGCTGTGCAGGCATGTGACTGATTTATAATCGCTGCACAGGCAAGATATTTAATGTTAAAACTGATCAATTTAATTTTTATTTTGCAAATATTCCCTCATTATGAATGTGGTGCCTGCAACATGTTCTAAGAAAAGCTGGGACAGGGGCATGTTTACCGCTGTGTTACATCACCTTTACTTTTAACAGAACTCAATAATGAACTGAGGACACTAATTGTTAAGGCTTTTTAGACTGAATTCTTTCCCATTCTTGCTTGATGTACGAATTCACTCGCTCAGCCGTCTGGGGTGTCCATTGCCATATTTTGCACTTCAAAATGCACCACAAATTTTCAACGGGAGACAGGTTCAGACTGTATGCATACCAGTACCTGCACTCTTTCACTCTCTCACTATGAAGCCACACTGTAACACGTGCAGAATGTGGCTTAGCATTTTCTTGCTGAAAAAGCAGGGACATCTCTAAAAAGATGTCACTCAAATGGCAGCATACGTTGACCAAGACCTTAATTTATGGTGCCTTCACAGATGTGCAAGTTACCCATGCCATGGGCACTAACACACCTCCATACCATCACAGATACTGGCTTCTGGAGTTCACTTTTAAAGATCTTGATGGTCTTATTCCTCTTTAGCCCGGAGGACACAACGTCCATGATTTCCCTCAAAAACTTGAAATGTGACTCATCAGCCCACACCACACTTTCCCACTCTGTGTCAGTTCATCTCAGATATTAAACTCTGCATTTGCATGGCAGAGTTTAAACTTGCACTTGTAGATGTAACAACAAACAAGATTTCTCTGCATTCTCTTAATCTTTTGATAGTATGTTCTTAAACTGCTCGACTATTTTCTCATGCAGTTGTTCACAAAGTGGTGAACCTCAGCCCATCCTTGCTTGTGAACGACTGAGCCATTTGGTGATGCTCCTTTTATACTCAATCATGACTCTCCTGTTTCTAATTAACGTGTTAATCATTGGAATGTTCCAAACAGGTGTTTTTAAGCATTCCTCAACTTTCTCAGTCTTCTGTTGCCTCTTTCCCAGCTATTTTGGAATGTGTTGCAGGCATCAAACTCAAAATAAGAAAATATTTGCAAAAAATATTAAAAGTTCCTCAGTTTGAACATTATATATATTGTCTTTGTTGTGTATTGAATTGAATATAAGTCAAAAAGGATTTGTAAAACATTGTAATCTGTTTACATTTTACACAATGTCCCAACTTAATTGGATTTGGGATTTATAAATCTATCCATCAATATGTAAGACATGATAAGCAACAGTTAATCTATAAAAACTAAAGCACAAACTTAGGAGTGGTACCATGTTTCAGTCAGGGGGTTGGGGATTTGAGGTTAAACATCAGTGTTCCCTTTGGCAAGACACTTAACCTTAAGTTGTATCCACTGCTAAGTCAGATTAGTCAAGACCGAAGTTTACATTCAATATCAGCCTCCTACATCAGTGTGTGATGGCCGTGTGATCTGGTTTGTGTGAATGTGAAAGTGATTGTAGTGCTTGAAGCAGTCAGACAGCAAGAAAATAAAAAGCTCAAGTTTTAAACTTCATCCATAAGCAAGGTTAGGGGTCTCTTCACCTACCGCTTTTGGTTTCTTTAAGTACTTTGTATTCCTTAAAACAGACCTTAAACAACAAAATATTACCAACAAATGACCCAGAACTTTAAAATTACATTTGTAATCTAGTTAGATGCTTTGAAAACGGGATTTCTCTCAACAAAAAGTTTGAATTTTTTAGGTTATTAAGCTTGAAGTGTGGTCCACTGTAACCATCTTTTTCTCCATCAAATACAGTTTCGACATTTTGTAAGAAAAAGTTCCTAATTTCTAGTCTGCTGGTGTAGCCTGCTTAAAATTAGAATTGCCCTGTCTTTTACCAGAGTAAAGGCTCATCTACAGAATCTTGAATTACCTCAGTCAAGAATCTTTTTCCATCAGGACCATTGTAATGGCCTGGGGGAAGGAAAATCAATGCTTTGTATTCTCTGAAACTACAGAGGACTGCACTTTCCCGTAGATGCAATTGTACAGCAAACAGCAAACACAGTTTGATGCATTACTCATAGACTTTATTTCTTCATATCTCCATCAGCTTTTGTGATAAATGTGACTAAATTATATTACACTGTTCAGTTTATTTTTAGTTTCTTTGTGTTTTATCAGTGGATTATCCCTCTCAATTTTGGAGCATCAAAAAATTCCACAGCTTTTTCTTCAGTTCTGCTCCCTTGTTTCATTTCAGATTCATTTCTGGGCTTTTATGCTTTTATTTAGGGAGGATTACATGGTTGGAAACGTGGGGACCCTCTGTATATGTAACCTTGCACAGAAGCTGAATCTGCCTGATTCATTGTCTGTAATCAGGCAGATCCATCTGTCCAAGCTCCAATCTACAATGATTGTAAGCGGCCCAAAGTGGGACGGCCCAATCAGTGTCCTTTAGAGCAGGAAGAGGTTGGAGCTACGGGCAAGACGACAACAGGAAGTGACTGTTCATACAGCGATTAACAAGATGCTAACAGCTTCAGTAGTAGTTTTATCAGATCTGGAGCTCATTTCTTTATTACCGTAATTTCTCGATAATAACACCCTCTTTTTGCTTTAACATAAGCTCTAATTTTTCGGGTGCGTATTATACACGAGTACAAGCAAAATACTTAAAATATTTAGGCTCACCAACATCGCAACACATCTGATACAAAAAGCTGAAATATTCTCTCTCTGCAAAACATTCCCACCAAACTTGCATAATTCTTATTAAACTGACTTAAACTGTTCTAATAAAATATTTTGGGTCTTAATCAGTTTAACTTTGTGTAATCATCGTTTAATTCTCAAGTGTTACCACTCAATGGCAAACACAGCGCGCTGCCATCTTGTGAGCAAGGGGATGCAAAATAGCTGCGCTGTGATTGGTCGAAGACATCGGAATGTTGATAGCTGCTCTCTGATTGGTTGGTGCCCTACGACTGAGCATGCTTGGGCAGAAATCAAGTAATTGCGCATTCATGAAGCAAAAGTTGTTTCTGCATCCGTTTGAAAGAGAGAGAACCGTGTGTTTGTTGTAAAAATACTGAAATTTCATTGATTAAAACTTTGAATAAAGGTAATTTTAAAGTTGTCTGAAAGAGTAAGGTTTGGGCAAAGTTTGGGTGCGTGTTATATTCGAGTACAATCTTTTTCAGGCAAAAATCGTGAAAATGTGGAGTCAGAGTTATAATCGAGTGCGTGTTATAATCGAGAAATTACAGTAAATTAAAAAAAATATATATCAACACTACAAAGTTCTCTGTAGTAAGGATATTGTTGCTCCACTTCTGATATATTTTGACGAGAGTTTGTTTTACCATGTGGTTCACGTTCTGTAATGCAGTAGCTCCCACCTATGACATTATCTGATTGTCCGATAATAAATGTTGATGGACAAAACGATTGTCCAATCATCTGCCAGATATGATCTGAAAGGTTCTGCCCTCCAGTCCATCTGGAGTGTTAGGTTACTGTTTATGTGGCAAGTGGGCATAAATGTAGGTTTCCACCCCACCTATTATTTGACCAGTTTTGCTAACTTAATACACTAAAGGTAAGTCTAATGAAATGGCCAAGTCATTCTTGTATTTGTTGGTATGCCGCTTTTGGTGAGAAAAGTTTGGACGTCCCTTGCTTTGATCAAAAACAGACAAAAGCACCAAACTTTGCTGTGACCTGAAGCCCTTTTATCAACATTATCTGAGTGTTTTACTTCCACTGAATTAACCATTTTTAAGGTTGTAAGCACACTATTTGTAAATGTTTATGATTATGCTCATGCATAAACACAGTTCTGTTCAATCAAAGTTTTGATTATTTGCTCAAATGTATTTAACTTATTCATTATTATTATTATTATTATTATTATTATTATTATTATTATTATTATTGCACAATTTGTGTTTGTTTTTTTCTTATCATTGTTATTCAAGTTTGTTCTGCACATGCTTTCTCCTATCTGTTCTGTTTATGTAAAGCAATCCTTGCTACATATGTTAGCTATGCAAATATAGTTTGTTTGATTGATTGATTGATTGATATTTATGTTTATATAATTAAACTGTTTACAAAATGAAGTGCCCTGTGTGTGGATCTGTGCTCTGCATGAATTTATGAACAAACTTTTAAAGAATTCTTTATGAGAAAAAACTTCACCAAACAGTGAACATCTAAGCACGTGATTGAATATGTGTATTTACTCGAGCTGTAACTAACCTCCATCTGAGTCAGTGACGTCAGCCTCGGCCTGTTCAGGTACAGCTGCTCCTCCAGGGCCTCAGATGGGAAAAAGAGTCCACCTGGTAACGCTGCAGAGAAGCTGACATTCAGGATCCCTCCCGGTGCTGCATCCAGGTCCGGCTGGATGTTAAATATGAAAACATCCTCGACGGGCACAGAGAGCACCGCCGACACGCCCTCCAGGAAGTTCCCCAGCAGCGGTGACAGGAAGTGTTCCTGGGACATGTTCTGCAGGCGGACGGTGACACTGCTGCCCAACATGTCCTCTGTGATGATGAGGACTCGGAGAACGCACTGGGCTGAAATACTGTGGACGCCATCTGAAGAGCAAAAGAAGAGAATAAAGGTCAGGTGAGTGAATATTGTGTTCAATCACGGGGTCGATAGAGGGTGGACGAAGAAGCTGGAGGAGCAGGAGATGAGGAAATGTAGAGAGGGCTGGGAGAGGACAGAGTGATAGGTAGGTGTGAACAGGTGAATGAGAAAGAAGAGGGAGATAGATTAAGTGGGAGGCACATGGGAGTGGAGTCAGGGACAGCGGGGATAAACAGCAAAGAGAGAGGAGGTAAAGAGGCAAAGATAAATGAATGTGAGCAAGAGAGGAGGAGACAAGGTGAGGAGGTCACAACAATGTCAGGAGACATGCAGCAAAGATCATGCAGGATGCAATCAAATACCATCATCACACAGTGCACGCTCCCATTCAGAGGTCCATACGTATGAATAAAAGACGACTCAAAACTGCTTTTTTGAGGAGAATATGAGGTGCACAAAAATGTTTTATACTTATTGAGACACGTCATCAGCTATGTTGGAACAGCTTCAGATTTTTTCTTCACAGACACAGTTCGGCCAAATTTTGAAATAAAATTTAAAAGTATAAATATTTTGATCTATTTTAACCCATCATTGTTTTTTTTCTCCTTTCTCCAAAATAAGTGTAATTTTCACCCTTTAAAAGAGAAAAAGACTCATTTTCCCTGCATTTAAGCCTTCTGTCCACGTTTTAGGTCAATGAAAATGACCTATGATTTTCAAAATGGGTTTTTTGAAAATTCCTGCCAGATGATGATTTTTGACAACTCTGTTTAGGGTGTCTCCATGTGGACAGGGAAAACTATGTTTTGGGCCCAAAACATCACATTCTGCACCAACCTCTCCTTGAGATGATGTCACACCATGCAACATAATCACTGTTGTTTACATGTGTTCAAGCTGTCATTGTTAAACTATTGCCGTTTTGCTGTCGCTCCCTCACTACTGTGATATAAACACTGGCGAAGTTTTGAACAAGACCCAGTGTTACTGTTTCACAGGAGACCATGTTGACTGATGACCCATGGCTGCTTACATCAGTGAATGCTGTGATTACAGCAGGAGTTAAACCAACAAGAGTGCCAACGAAACATTTTCATAACAGAATATGATCAAAATTAGCAGATATGGCTCAAATTGAAATATAAAAGATAAAATATTTACTCAATATGCCTCCCTAACACAAGCCAGTAAAACAACAAACAGATATGAACAGATATGAAAATAAACCTGCTTTGGCAAAGAAATTCCTAAAAGAAGGTTGCATATCATGGACACTGTAATGTGCTAATAAAATGCATTTATCAGTGCGTTTTTGCATTTTCAAGGTTGCTTTCGAAAACAGGAGGAAAACCTCCATTTTTGAAGATCCCTGCCTATATGTGAACACAGCCTAAGATAATTTGATTCCTTGTTTCTAATGCTGAGATTAATGTTACGATTTTTTTACCCCCAGGTTTCCAGCACATCTCATGCAGTGAAGTCCGTGACTGGTGCGGTTTTCTAGCTGAGCCCAGGCTGAGCAACAAAAACAAAAACAATCTTTTCAAATTTTAGCTGAATGAGGATATTCGGTATATATCTCAATATTTTCCCCACATAAATAATTTAAAAAAACACAATAATGAAGCTCAAGGCATGGATTGATTAGATGCAGAGGGCTGCAAAGGTTTGAGGTTTATGGCTGCAGCCCATCATTTTACATTGGCGTCATATTGTTCTCCTGTTGCTTTTGTAAAAAAAAGCAGAAAAGATTCATCATGCTCAAACTTTTTCTCAGCAAGAACATCATTCTGCTGCTTATTTGAGATTGGAAAGAGCTAAGATCTTTTATTTTTTCCAGCCTCATTTTAATACAACAAAATCTATGGCGATAGAAATGATACTGCCTGAACTTATATCTAATTTGAAATTCTACCAATATTCTTTAAAAACTCAAAACCTGCCCTAGCTTTGCCCAATATCTTCATCTCTTCCACTCTCAACTCCTTTCCAACTCTATCCACTGTCTCCATCTGTATCTAAATAAAGGCAGAAAAAGCCGCCCAAAATATCTTTACAAAAACCCTAAAACTACAACATAATCTTCACTGCATATTTTCTAGATTTGGAGGTATTCTGGGGGCCAGATGGGCAGCTGAGGGGGGCTGATGTGGCCCTGGGGCTGCCAGTTGATGATCACTGGCCTTAAGGAAAAGCCATCCAAAAGCCATCCTCAGGGAGCCATAAGAACAAATGCACACAGGGCCGTTTTCCATCAAGCCTGTAGTTACAGCAGTCAAATTAATGAGCTGTGTTTCTGCTTTATTCAAACTGAGGCTAAACAGTGGGTGCAAAAGGCAAAAGCGTGAGCCAGCACTTGTTCAAATATGGTCATGAAGAGTAAATTTGCTCTGGTCTGACTGCTCTCCGTACATAAGGTGTGTCCTCTCTGCATAAATTTCCCAGCTTAAATGAGCAGAAAAAGGCTTTACAGTCTGTTTAAGATGAGTTACCATGCATATCTGTATCAGCTGGCAGTGGATCCATATGAAAAACTGGCACAAAGGTTGTTTTTCAGCTCTGTTTGGCATTTATGTCCATGAAAAAAATCATTGAAGATATTATAAAGAGGTTTAATTTTTGAGGGGGTAACAAAACAACATCTGTTTAACTGTAACTATGACAATGGTTTTGTTGTCTCACAGAGCGTAAAAATGTGTGTATTTTTCTCTGAGGAGTTAATGTTAAAAATCAGGAATAATGATAATGGTTTAATAAAGGACTATGACATCAGAATCTGATTTCCATTAAACTTACTTATATTTTTTCACTAAAGTTCCTGCTTAAAGGTTTAATATTGAACACAAATACTACAGATTCCACATATATCCCGACTAAGTATATTACTGAGTGAGTATACTTACCAAAAAATATGGGAAGTCTACCCCCTAGGTTTGTTGCTTTCAGCTCTGTGTTCACACTCATATCACAGGGCTCTCCTCTGCTGGATTATTGATCCCCCACAGGCTAAGACATGTTTTAATTGCATTTTTTTGTGTGAAATATTGACTGTCATTTTTATATCTATACACTTAACATACAGCGCCCAACAAATTTATTAGACCACCACCCAATGTAAGGTTTATGCCACAGCAGCCCTAAATCAATAGCAACGGTAAGTACCAAAATTCTTCTATTATGTTGTTGTTATGGTTAATACACCAGCATGTAGAAGCTCTTTCACTGAAATATTTTAATGCTGGAACATAATCATTATTGTTATCCATAAATGAAGATATTGTTCTACAAAAATACTGAAAAAATAGTAACACAATTAGTATTTCTTGATTAAGATGTCAAATTATAGTTATTTCCTTGCTGTCCTGAACATAGAATAATAGTTTTAGTGGTTGAATCTTTATTTTCTGATTCTCAGAGGAGCCCAGTGAGCGGCTCAAGTTGGGGAATAAAAAGGTGAAATCTGGTTGAAATCCCTCATCCTGTTCAAAATGTATGTCCAATAACAACAGCTTTTCTTTAGTTGTAAACAAGTTTTTTGAAAGACTCAATTTTATGACAAGGTGGACTAATACATTTGTTAAACACTGTATACCATCTGCACAGTGCAAGATCTCTAATCAGATCCCCATATCAGGCATTGTTCTGAGGACTTTCATAGCGTTGAACAGCCAGAAAAGTGTCTTAAATTTGAGTGGATTTTCACTGTGACAGTAAGTCTTCTCTAAAATCTGCATACAGTATGTTAATGGGCTGGAAAGTTTTCTTTTATATGACTGATGATGATGAGCCTCACAGGCAGACAGAGAGTTGAAGAGGTATCACTGAGCGCTCTTGATAAAACATCATCCTCATCTCCCCTGACTCCTCACATCCAGCTTCGCTTACAAATTCAACCCCACACCCCCCTTTCTTTCAGCCCTGTTGCTACAAAATGAGTTCATATGAAGCACAGCGAGTCCCAGCTCACACAAACACAACAATATGTCTCAACAACAGGCTCCAGACGTGCTTCATCTACCATGGCCACAAACACAACCTGCTGCTTGGTTATATCGTGCACTGTAAAGCTATTTGGTGCGACAAGCTGGCTAATAAGCTATTAAAGAATACAAATGCACATGACCACACCGGCATGAGGAGGCAATTTTCTGCAGCAGTGCAGAGACATGGAGAAGGTGAAACAGGGTGAACAAAGAGATGGAGAGAATAGAGGAGTCAGAATACAGCACATGAGGGGTCTTGATACAGAAAGAGCAAGGCAAGTGGTGGACAGAGAGAGAATAAAGGAGAGGGAAAGGAAAGAAAGGAGCTTGCAGCAATGGTGGAAGTTGAGGGATAGAAGAGAAGAAGAAAGATGTTGACACAGGGGAGATGAGTGAGGCGATGGAGGGTGAAGAGGGTTTTATTAAAAACTAAAAGAAGAAGGAGGTGGCAGGGGCGGATAAGAGAGGAGGCATTAGATTAAGGTCAGGGGACATTAACCTGTGATTAATAAAAGAATAAAAGCACTGTAAATAGAGCATTTCAACACCAATTAATTAATACTAATGCACTGATAAAGACTGAGAATCAATGTTATATTTCTGACTATTTGATTTTCTCTAGTCGAACTGCTCCAAAATTAATCGAAATGATAATTCCTTATCTGGACATGTAGATTGTCTAGAGGTAAATAGGTGTATTACTGTTATGTGTTTATTATTAAAAATAATAATTTTGATCAGAATTCACAGTGACAACAATAAATATAGTTGTCTTATCCTGTTTTTTTTATTGGAAATATATATATTACCAAGCCCTGGTGAGGTTGGGGTTGGTTGCAGGGGCAAAAATAGAAGCAAATGGTCAAAAAGAGAAAATTCACACTGAGACAGAAAAACAGAAAGAAAGAAAAAAAAACATGTGGTAGAGAAAGGAGAGAGGAGATGGAGCGAAAAAGGGAAAAGGAGATGGGTGGAGGAGTGGGGGTTGGGTCTGGTGGCAGCTGGTTTGATTACCGGATTATGAGGAGCCTCACTCCCCACTGACCTCTAACACACATTAACACACTCACACACACACACTGACGGGCACACACACAAATCCAGAACCCTCCCCATAATAAATGAACAGCCAGAAGAAGAAAAGAAGAGAAACTCCCTCTGAAAATCATCAGGGAAAAATTTTAATCAGCAGGAAAAACTGAAAAGAGCCAGATAGATAGATAGATAGATAAACAGATAGATAAATAAATAGATAGACAGATAGACAGATAGATAGATAGATTTAAACATATCATACTATATTAGTCATAGTAATTAAATGTCACCTCATGTTCAGGGGCTAAAAGCCATCTTTTTCTATCAGCTCTCAGGATTATGATGCAAAGTCGCTGTAATTGACGCTGATCTCCCATTGTCATTGTAATGAAATCCGTCTCTATTATAAGATCCAGGATAATCTGCCAGAGTGCACCCCAATCTCACACACACACACACAGACACACACACACACATCCATGTCCATCACAAATTCACACATTTATCCTCATTCTATAAAAATATCAAAATATACACCTTCTAGGAATATTTATGACAAGATGGACCTTAAACCTGACTCATAACCTTTTACTGTACATGATAAAGCTGTAAAAGATGCACAGAACTTGCACACTTGTGAAGGCACCATTAATGCTGAAGGTACATACAGGTTTGGGAGCAACAAATGCTGCCATCCAAGTGATTTTTTTTAAGGACGTGCCTGCTTATTTCAGCAAGACAATGCCAAGCCACATCCTGCACATGTTACAACCACGTGGCTTCATAGTAAAAGAGTGTGGGTACTAGACGGACCTGTCTACCCTTCATAATGTGTGGTGCAATATGAAGTGCGAAAGAGATCCCAGACTACTGAACAGCTAAAGTCATACATCAAGCAAGAATAGTGAAAGAATTCCACCTTCAATGCTTCAGCAATTAGGGTCCTCAGTTCACAAATGCTTTCTGAGTGTTGAAAGAAAAAGTGGCATGCCCTTGCTTCAGATTGTTTTGAATATACTGCATGCAACAAATTAAAAATGAGTGAATATTTGTAAAAACAATAAAGCTTATCAGTTTGAACATTAAATATTTTGTCTCTGTAGTGGGTTCTGTTGAATAGAGGTCAAAAAAGTTTTTACATGATGTCCCAACTTCATTGGAATTTGGGTTTGAACTAATAGCTTCTCTGGTCTCTTCAAAACACACAGATCCTCACCCACTGAAGTACACAGTTGTTATCATGGTATGCATGTACACTGACTCCTACACACAGAAACTTCATGTTTATGAATCACTTAATCAGAGAGCTGGAAAATATATGGTTCTTATCGAACCACAATCAAACTGAAAAAGACTTTTGACATTATTTGTTCTGTTGCTGTTTTATTGAATTTGTATTGATCAAATAGGCAGATTACAGGTGGAGTGTACCCTTAGGACATTCTTTGACAAGCCAATTCCTCCTCACTCAATTCCATTGCTGGAAGAGATTGTGTTGTTTCCTCTTTCTGTCCCCTAACAACCCATGACAACATGTTTGTTTGCCTGACTGCCATGTTCACTCTCTGCAGATTGTGTGATTGTTTTCTGATGACACAAAAAGATTACAAAAGTGTTCGCTGCCAGCCACAGTGAGAGTTTTCCCTCCGAGTCACAGGCTTTCAGGAATCCCCTTTATTGGCCCTCAGGGAGCAGCAGTGACATTCAAACAGGGGAATCTGACAACCCAACAAAAATGGAGCAGACTAAAATGGGCAAATAGTCCCCAAAAATATCAGTGCCTGTTTGCTGTGGCAGATTAAAAAAATGACTTTTATTTCATCAGCCTTCAGAGGCATTTTAGCCCTGAGCAGCCATTAGGATCTGACAGTGAAGCTGCCGCATATAAAAATGTTCTGTATAATATCTTCATTTGGCTTTCCTGTGCGGATACAATCGAGCTAATTTGGCCAACCTGCATCAGCATAGGGCCTTTCACTCATCCTCATATGAGGCAATTTAGAGACTTGGAACAGGAAAGAAAAACAACTCAAACATAACGGTCAATTCACAATTAAGGTCACAAAACTGTCCACTGTTTGCCTGTTCCTGTAACTGACTAATCCACTTCCTTCTATGAGGTCAGCAACTAATTCTACACTGTTTCAAGCCCTGACATGCAATTACGGTCAGCTGAAAGCACAGAGCAATGAGCATTAATCATCTGGTATCAAGAGAAAAACCGTTAGCCATGTTTCCTGCTGGGTTTAATAGCAGTGCTTGGAAAGGCTGGACAATTAAAAGAGCTTGAAAGTAAAGAGGGGCCTCTGAGGGATGAGCATTTAGTCTGCACACCCCACATACAAAGGTTGTAGTCCTGCAAGCAGGTGTTCTGGGTTCAGATCAAACTTAAGGCTTCATTCCCACATTGCATGGCACACACACTGTATGAGAAAGTGTCCAGTGTCTTGTCTCTTAAAGAAAGATGCTTGGTTTGATCTACAGACAACATTGAAACATTAAAGGAATAGTTCCAGATTTTCAAAGAGTGGTTTAATAAGGTAAATATTAAATGTACACAATAAGTATTGTTTGCAGCTTAATTATAGCGTTGCTGTTTTCTGAGCTATATAGCTTTCAGTTGCTTCGTTAGTTTATTGATCAAGTAGCGTAGCGTCCCCACAAGCTACATTTCCACACAGAAAAGACACGAAGCATCCCAGCAACAGCAGAGTGCTCTGTTTCAGTCCAAAAACACCCCTTAGAGATAAGTAAATGACACCCGGAGACATGGAGACAATAACTTAAGTAGACAGTGACTGTTTTTCTTTATGACAGTGATGCCGTCTGATCCGTTTGTCCATGTGCATATGTCTAGCATGAACACACACTCTGAACTCCCACATTTAAGGAATCTTTAATATATCATTTACAGGTAACGCTGTATTGACAGTAATTTTTTGCCTCATATCAACTCATATCATTCTCCATGTCTGACGTTCATCTAACTAAATGCTTCGCCTTTACTCTCATTGCCATGGATATGTTTGCTCTAAGCTCCGGCTTCAGCCAGCTTGCTCCCTGATTAGCTTTTTTCATTCCATGAGACAAAAACACAAAGGACGTGCTTGGCTGGCTTGGTGCACTCCACAAATATAACAATTTCTGACTGTAAATACCGGAAACGTTTAATATTTATGATTTCAGGTCAGGTTGTCCCCGATCCTCTTCCATGAGGAGAAAATGAATCTCAAAACACCTCACTGTAGAGGATATTCAGGTAAGACCATCTCTGTGACCACCAGATAATCAGGTCTTTGTTGACTTTGGTCAGAAGAAGGGGTCCATGGAGAAACCCAGGCCGATGTTCTTGTAGTATGTACCCTTTAGTGTTCTGCTGTATAGTTTCAAAGCAGCACAGACACAACAATATATGAGTTTAGATGGTGGAGGCATTACAACATTGATATAGAACTTTGATGCACAAGTTAAAAAAGCTTTAAAACAGGCCTTTGCAGAATCTAGGGAAAGAGCCCGCTTTGGACAGAAAGCCTTACCTGCATGTCATTTACTTAAAGAGTTATGATGTTGTCAACAACATCAAACATTTGGAAAAAAGGACTAAAATAATTGATAAGAGAAAAAAGTCTCTCCCTGCATAAAGGAAAAACCAGAAAAAAAAATCTATTTGTAAAAGGATATCATCCTTCTGTCATTTTTCCCCTTTCTTTTGGGACTCGGAGGCATCAATCACTCTGATGTTTCATTTTGGATGAAAGCTCTTCCTATCCTGGGCTAAATCAGGTCTTTCTCAGGGGATGTAAAGAAATGGAGGAACTTATAGAATTGCTTTAAGACCTGGTTTGACTTGTCCATCACTTCACAATAAGTCAGGAAGTCATAACTAATGCATCACCCTTTCTCCTTTCCACTTTTCTTTAGCGTGCATGCAAACAATAAAACATTAATAAGATCCGAGCTTAAATCCGTACAAATGGAAGGTTATTTTAGCTTCTTTAGCACCACGGGGAAACAAAGCATTTCGTAAATAACAGCTACGAGATGCTTTGTGAGCTTTCAGAGCTTCTGCGGGCTTCGAGCCAACATTCTGCCCTTCGTGTGTCCGTACTTTAAAGACGGAGGAGAGCTTTAGGCTGGCGTGTGTAAAGCCTCTAAAAATGAACACACTGATCTGGAATCATCAGTGAGCATGAGCATCAATACAGCATGAGAGAGAGAGAGCTGGAGCAGTGATCGGAGGCCAGCCTAAGATGCTTTGCGGGTTTACAGTCCCCAGCGTTTCAAAGGGCTGAGGGAGTTCAGTGCTATCTCCCCTCGCCAGGTAGCCTGACTAATAACACACTCACAGCTTCTTGAATGTCAGAGCATCCCAAGCCTGCTTCCAGGAAATCCAGACGGAAATAGTCTGCAAAGTATCGTACAATAGAAGCCCACAGCTGGAGATGAAAACAGGCCCAGAAACACTTTTAAAAGCTATAATACAAGGCAGGAGGACAGGGCACAAAGAAAAGACCTGGCAGTTAACACAGCAGGAGGGAGCTGGACAGTCATGGAGGAAAGTCAGTGACAACTGGAGGAACTGCTAAGATGGTTAAAAAAGAAAATACTGTCATTCCAGAGTCACATAGGGAAGAAGATCTGTCATACCCAAGACCTTATGATCCAGTCAAAATAAAAGCATCTGAGAACTCTTAGATTCCCATAATTTAAAGGAAAACTGCAAAAGAAAATGTTTTGGTTCAGTCGTTTGTAACATATCAAATTACCTCAACTCAGTGAGTAAGTTCTGCTCAGTGCTCTCAATCACAACTATTACAAAAGGTGATGTGGGAGATCATGGAAGTAACCACTTACTTATCCAGCTCTTCTAACATTGCAGTGCAGGTGGATTCACCTGATTCAATGCTTGTAATCAGACAGCTCCATCTTGCCAAGCTCCATTCTACAACGATTGTGCTCGACCCAATGCACCACAGCCCAGTCAACATCCAAAAGAGCAGGAAGAGGTGGGAGCTACGGGTGAGATAACAGGAAGTGACTGCGCATACAGAGATTAGCATAAATGCTAATAGCTTGAGTGGCGGTTTTATCAGATCTAAATACTGTATCTTTATTAAATGAAAAACAAAAAACCAAAACTAAAATCAATTCTTAATAGAAAGAATATTTTCCCTCCACTTGCGACATGTATTGGCGAGAGTTTGTTTTACGAAGTGGTTCACATTCTGTATTTATCACCGAGGTACTAGCACCTGCCTACTGCATCATCTGATCAGTCCATAGTGTATGTGATTGATGGAACAATTGTTCAATCACCTGCCAGACATGCCTTTAAAAGATTCTGCTCATTCACAAACACTTTCTATGGCTGTTGCCCATATGGACTAGTGTCAAACATGGCCAATTTTTGGAGCAGAAATCATCTGAGCACTGTAACAGGGCCCATGCCAACAGGTGCTGATATTGTTAGCACCTAGAGGTAACAGAAGCTCAAAGTCAGAGTCAATAGCAACAGCAAAATAGCTTTTTGGCATTGACAGAACATTTGGCAAATTCTTCATGGGTGCAGCCTACATGCAGCTCATCCCAAAATGCATGTTCCTTATAAATATGACACCATTTCAAAGGGAGACAAACAGGCTTTCAAATGGTTAAGATTTGTTGCAAAGGAGCATTGTTACAACAAAGAAATAATCTACCAAACGCAGCTTTCCTTAATTTTTTGTGTAATGTTTAACTCATGCTGTCGATATTGTTTAGCATGCCTATTCTGACATACAACAAAACAAGGCTTTTTTCCCCTATTCAACAGATCTGGTCTTCTCCCCCTCGTTCGCCTTCCTTTACTTCCACATTTTTTCCTCCCATCACAGTCAAAACACAACTACTGTGGCATAACTACTGTGACATAACCATGACATCTACTCCAAAATTGTAAATAATATCATCAGTAGAACAAAGTCACAATATTGTTATAAGCACTTACACTGAGAACACACCTGCTGGTGTGCAGCTGATGTTTGAGGACACTTCATTGTATGAATTATAAAACAAGTTTCAGATGCAGACTAATCTGAGGGAGTCACTGAGTTCACTTATCCAGACGGAAGACTCCAGACATCAGAGCAGATTCAGTCGTCTGTAAAAGTAAAAGCAGCCCACATTAAAATGTTTCCTCTATTCAGTTTCTCCCACAGCAGCTGTAGGAGGAAACCATGACCCTCAACAAAGTCACATCCGCAGAAGAAATGAACTGTCTTTTATATTTAACCAACAGGCAGATATTTCTACCCATTTTCTTTGAGTAGCAATCAATACATATTCCCTGAAAATATTCATGCTTTTGTGGTTATACAGATCAATCTGTAAAGACTTTCACGGCCAAGGTTAACGTTTTACATCTCTGCATGGATCAGTCGTTCACTCTTGACATTTAAAAACAGCCACGGTTGTGATCTGACTTAAGCTGTCTGCTCTCTTGGTGTAAAAGGAAAAGAGGAGGAAAAAAAGCCCGAAAGGGGAGATATACTACAACTACCATGCAAACACAGTCAAATTGGATTTGAAACCAAACACAAAGCCTTGTGCTGGTGCTGTGAAACACACTCAACTCAGTCATGGTGCCTTTAGCCTATTAGCTCACAGGCCATGTACCCATGATCACATGGGTTTAAATCCCATTTCACACTTTTGTTGTCACGTCCCTTTTGTTTGGCCTTTTCCTGCCACTCCCCTGTGTTCACTGTCCCTGAAAAGTCCTGGTGAAATACAAAAGACCATGAGCAGGTTAAGCTTCAAAATGCAACCTGAGAAAAGGTAGGGAGGAATCAGGATTTCAGGATGAGTTGACTGCAGGTTAACTGCTCAGTACTAAGTAATTTGAATCCAAATTAAAACCAAAAGACATGAAAATTGCAATTAAAACATGATTTATCTTTTGATTTTTCAGTCAAATCTGGTCTAACCTTAGATCTTTTTTTACAGATGACACAAACATTGAAAAAAATCCCCTCTTTTGAGCCAGTTTTGCACATATATTTCAAATAATTCCAACTTGGGCCTATCATGAAGGGGCCTCACAGCAGAGCCTGTAACAGAACTGCCTGGTCCTGGCCTTTACTAGGTCTGTAAACAAACTATAATTCATATACCCACAGCCATAACCATGACAACCAACTTGATAAGGACACTTGATTAAGGAAAATCTCAAACATGAGGCTACAATGTGTTTTATACGTCTGAAATTTTGTGACTGCTTCAAAGCTACACCATGGCGTAGTTTCATACTAGCTTAGTGATAGCCTCACCCTCACTGACACTTCGGGTCTCAGTCTGAAACAAAATACTCCACACAGATCCAGGGCTTACTTGCTGCTTGCGGTGCCATCAAGTACATGTAATTTAAGAACTCTGGGTGAAAACAAGCCATATAAACAGCATAAGTTGATCACACCTAACTTATTTTTCCACTACCAAGTTGCTTTGTTTTGGCACCACTCAGATTTTAAAGGTGGCCTGTGCACCCACCATCTGGCCCCACCCATGGCAGCTAGACCTGTCCTGTATTTAATTGCCCCTGATACCAGAGGCAGATGCAGCGCTCTCAGCATTCTTACATCCTGTGTCCCTGAGCACACCTATACGTTAAAGTTTGCCGGCTCAGCTTGGAAGTCACAGTCTGGTGCACAAGCAAAAGTAATGAATGAGTCTCCCTAAAGGGGAGTAGGGTGAGTATGTGGAGATAAAGTGTCTCCACCATACAGATATGTATAAATTAGACTATAAATTAGAGACATGACTTACACTAATGTCTGTTAAAAAACATACGTGTTAACAATATTGCGAGCATGTGACTACAAATCACACACATAAACACACACTCCGAGCCCGGGCGCTGGCTTGACAGCAGATTCTGCGCTCTGTTTGTTTTTAAAGCCTTTCTACCCCTGAGGTCTGGGCACTCATTATACTTAGAAAAAAAATAGAACAGAGTTAAAATACAACACACACACATAAACACACACAGCAGGCACAGCCATAATGGTTTAGAACAGCCTTTTATACCCACAGCACTAATCCTTTACATTAAACCGGGGACACTTAACGTCCACAAACGGCAACACAAAAAGCCTCCTCGCATGTAAGACTCTCACTTTGAGCTCGTATCACATTTACACACACCCTCATGTCGATTGTACTTATAAACAAATCCAGAGTGTAACACAAATCCACACCGTGACCTCTGTGACACTGAGACGTAATATCTGTTAGCAGCTGTTTGCAGCAGCAGCCATCAGCCTCCACTCTGCATCTGTCTCCTGTTTGTACTCTGCTGCTTGAGCACACACGACAGAGACGTGCCGTCTTTCATGCAAAAGAATCATTTTTGTCCACAGGTGCTTCAAACATGGCTGGACCTCATCTGCAGCCAAACTGTGTTGTTTTTTTAATCAAATACTTGGTATTTTTGGGGCATTTTTTCGGCCCAACACTCTCTCCTCGTCTCTTGTAAAGCAGCAAGTCCAACACCTGAGGCAGAGCGAGTGTGCAGCAGCTTTCATCACTCTTATGGCTGCCAAGACCCTCTGTTGCCCCAAAATATCACAAATTAAAATTTTCTTTCCAAACAATTGCTCCTGTGGGGCAGCAGTGTAACAGCGCAGCAGTAATGGACAGCTCAGAACAGCATGTCCTACAAAAAAGGACGCTTTTGAGGCTGAATTGTGTAGATGACTCAAACACACCTGCACAATACAAATAAGTTTACCACTGTCACAATTTAGGAGAGTATAAGGAAAGAATATGAATGAAACTTTTATTGTCCTGAGTCACTCGTGCTCTCTTCCAGATGATACATTCACTGACATTACAGAGAACTCAGTAACTGTCCTGACAGTCCTTTCTTTAGCTAAAACAGAACATTCCTTACAGGAAATCCAGTCTGTTGCAATAATACTCAGCCATAGGTGTTGTTCACAGGAGGACAGAGAAAGGTCCCCTTGCCACAGATGTTGTCTTGTGTCAAAGTGCTCCATCATGGGGAAGAGACATGAGACAAACGAAAGGGTTTAAAACTCAGAAAAGCATAATTTGGGCTCTTGAGGATTTGAAAACCGTCAGGTTTGTTGCCACCTTTACAGACTATAATAGACTGGGGACATTGTGGAAATGTTGAATGCTTAGACAGCAGTTATGGATGCAAACATAGACTTGATGTTCAAAGACAGTCTTCATAACTTGAATTACCTCACCCATCTCCTATCATTTGATTTCTGAAAGCAACATTTTCATTTGATTAAGATAATGGGTTTTAGGGTTGCATTTTTCGCTGATGAATTCCCCCTCTTTGCATCAAACAAACATGTTTTCTTTCAGATAACCAAGCCTGTTTAAAGGCAACAAAAGAAAACTATACACACTTTCAACTGAGAAAGAAAATACCTCTTAGTTATGATGCAGAATCTTGTCCAGCCTTAATATTTCAAGCAGGATTAAGCACAAGGCCTCCCTTACACTATCTCTGAAAAATAAAGGATGTTTTTTTTGCAGTTTGTGATGAAAGTGTGCAGGGGGGCCATAAAGGGAGGGAGGTAAAGGGCCCATGAGTGATGTGCCTTGTTTCTTAACTGAGTGGTCTGGTTTGGTTCAGTACAGTTCGGTCTGGTTTGGAGCGATAAAACCCTGATC
The DNA here is from genome assembly GCA_037902135.1 of Cetoscarus ocellatus. Classification (NCBI taxonomy): domain Eukaryota; kingdom Metazoa; phylum Chordata; class Actinopteri; order Labriformes; family Labridae; genus Cetoscarus; species Cetoscarus ocellatus. The sequence continues at coordinate 89,690 of JBAMNC010000443.1, forward strand.
TTGTTTGCGTTTCTTCACTTGAGGGTGGAGATATAAGCCGTGAGGAGAGGGTTGCGCTGGCTATGTATATGCGTGAGGTCACAACCATGTGACACAGTGAAGCAGTCTGCAGTAGAGTGCGACTGCAAACAAAGAGCAACAATGGAGGACTGCGAGCACTCCAGTATGAGACATTGTTTCGTGCAGACATTAAATGCATCTAAATTCACTTCTTACTTGAACATGGTGAGGTATGTGTTTCCATTTCCACTGTTGTGGCATGAGAATTGACCATTTTTGTTAACAATAAACAGACTGCAGCACTTTTGGTTTCACCTATTAGGGTTAGTATTTTATGCTCAGCTGCCTTTAGAAAGGTCCCAAAAATTGGGTTGGCAGGGGTCAGTTATCAGGGTAATGTTTCTCATTATCTGACAGTGGAAACACCAGTTAATGCATGCTGCACTGAGCAGAACTGAATTGGACTGCTTGGTGGAAATGCTGATACAGGGGCCCCTGAAAAATGTCGTAGTATGAGTAAAATTTGCCATTGCTGTTTTGAGATTTCTTTCCAATTCATTTAGAAAAAGTATGATGTCTTTCATGTCTTTCATGGCAAAGTAACATTCAAGATTCTTTGGCAGTGCTAAAGTCTCTCAAAATAACATTTATACAAAAAAAGAGCCCTTATAGAAAACGTATTAGAGAGTATTGGTTTTGTGTAAGCATTTTGCTGATCACTAAAGTGTCTGAATGTTATATAAGAATATTTAAGTCTTTAAAACAAAATTTGAGAGGGTTTGATGGGATAAGATTAGAATTAGAGATTCATAAGGACTGAGAGTATCTTAAATGTAAATGATAAATAAAAACAAGTAAAAGGCTTAAAATGGTTCAAATGCCATAAAAATATAGAGTTTATTCACCATTTACTGTGTGATTTTTAGCTGAAGAATGTTTTGAAGTCTTTTAAATAAAACAACTAGGCTATAATAATCATATGTGATCCATTTATAGAAAGAAAACCCTTAGAATTATTCATTTTATTTGCTCAACAGATACAGATTTGAGAACTTGTACCAAACCAGTTTGGGATATTGTCCAATGTGATATCTTTTCATGGGGCCCAAAATTTCTGGCAGCATCCCTCGAAATGTGCTTCATTCACTAATGCACTTTTTTTAATGACTGCTTCATCTTGGAATAACAAGCTACTTTTTTTTCCTTAAAAAATCTGCTCATTTAGAATTCATTTAATTCAGAATTAATTGGTTCTAAAAGCCAAAAAGACCTGTCTTCAGTTTTTTTTTTTTTTTTTACTTACTTTTGTATAAAGAGGCAGCTACTGAATTCATTCCAGTCACATCCCGCCACAAACAGCAAAAAAAAAAAACCCACACACCTACATACAAAAAAAGACTCAACAAAAATGAAAGAAAATGGTGATTAAATGCTCTTGAAAAGGTCCAGAAGTGACCACATGGTCAGATAATAGTAGGGTACATTAAACTCTTGTATTATATTATGTATGTGATGACTTAAATCATTTACAGGCATAAACTCTTGGTGAGTCCATTTTTTTTATCCGCAATTACTGCAGCAGAGATCTAAAGCAGACACAGGAGCATGTGTAGAGATGCTGTTTGATGTTATCAAAGTAAAAACCTTGCGACACCTTTGTTGTAAGAGGTCATAAAAACTCAAACCCTTCAGAAACTCTGAGAGAAAGTCTAAAAGTAACCAAGGACATTCAGACTAGATCCAAAGAGAGGGTAATTACACCCGACCTAAATTTGAGCCTAAAGTCAGAGCGAACATGACTTAGTTACCAATTAACAGCAGCAGCAGCTAAAAAGAAGAAAAAGGGCAGGTAATTATTCACTACTTCACACTTCATGAGCTCATTAAAGAGGCCGCTGCTGTGATTATGGAGCTCCACGTGATCAGAGATGATAGTGAATCTGGATTTAGGGCAAACATCTGCATATAAGTTCAGATTCTTTACAACACTCTGTATTAGGAAGACAATTCTGTAATGTAATGGTTCAAATACCTTGAATTCAGGTCATGTCCTATTTTCATAGCTGTTGGGATTCAGTGCAAAGGCTGTCAAAGTGAAACCAGTCGAGTATTTTCTCCCAAACAATTTGAAGGACATTTTGACTTGATAAGATCTAAATCACGAGGCATGAGGCAGTCGTTTGTGTATCCTTGAGTGTTGAATAAACTTGGACTTAAAAGCACCTTGTTTACCAAAGGGCGGCCCGGTGGTGCAGCAGGTAGTGCACGCACCTTACAGCAAGAACGTAGCTTGTTTCGAACCCTGTGTTGGTCAGGGCCTTTCTGTGTGGAGTTTGTATGTGAGGGTTCTCTCTGGGTCCTTGGGTATGTGTGTGTGCATGAATAGCTGTCTGTCTCTCTATGTGGCCCTGCAATTGGCCAGCGCCTGGTTTAGGGTGTACCCTGTCTCTCACCCGATGTTAGCTTATCCCAAAAAAACAGCAATAAGCGGAGAGATAATGGATGGATGGATAGTTTACCTGATGTTTTGTAGCATCTGAGCCTCTAAACTGATCTAACAGACTTTAACAGACAAACCAATTTCACCCAGTGTCTTCCTGTCAAACTGCAGAGTACAGACTCTAATGCAGTCCAGCTCCTCTCTGCAGTGATGTTGTTTGTTTACAGTAATTATGGTAATGTTCTGAAGCTAATGCAGTAATGATTTATTGATGATACAAAGCTAAACATAGCATGGAAGTTCAGTCTGTTGAGGAACATATCATTTCTCCTCACTGTGCCTCTCACTCCTGGCTGCTGTGTTTGATTGGGACTGAACCATGATTTGATTTAGTCTTAGACTATCTCATAAAAATCATTATCAACACTTAGATTTACATTTACTGTTACAGTATTAGCTCTGTGGTGTCTGGAAATGAAGATGCATGGGCTATGATTAGCAACATTTTTGTCTTGGATTCTTTAATACATTTAACGTTCATACAGATTCATATGTGAACATTTCTTTTTTTAAATGAGATTGTTACTAACAATCAAAACCAGCCCCAATTATAACAGAGGTCTACTTTAACTCCATCAATTGACTGTAAGAGAAACCAGAGTGTTTCTAATAACTTAAGGTAGCAATATTAATCAGCATGTCACACTTAATAAAACTGCCTGCTTCCACTTGAAAACATAACTCTCATCTGTCCTCTTTCTCCCCTTGCCTGGTGCTGAAACCTTAATCCACGCCTTCATCACCTCCAGATTCAAATACTGCAATAGCATCCTCTATGGTTCATCATCCAAAGTCGTAAAACAACTTCAGTACATCCAAAACTCTGCTGCCCATCTCCTCACCCATACCCGATCCAGGGACCACGTCACTCCGGTTCCGGTGCACTGGCTCCCTGTCCCATTCCCCATACAATTTTAAATCCTTACCCACAAAGCCCTCAACCACCAGGCCCCCTTCTACCTCACTGACCTCCTCCACCATCACCCTCCACTCATCCAATGCCAACCTCCTCACCCCACTCCTCTCCTCAGACCCAAGCACTGAAGCTGGGGGACAAAGCCTTCTCCATTGCTCCCTCTGGAACTCTCTTCCCCCTCACATACAAGACTGCACTGACCCACCAACTTCCAAATCTTTACTCAAGACTCAACTTTTCATACATGCTTTTAATGTGTGTGCCTGTGTCAGAGTGTGTATCAATGTATGCATATCTTGTGTGATTTTACGGAGTATTTATGTGTCCTTTCATGTTTTAACTAATCTGCATTGTTTTGGAAATTTCATCTATTGTAAAGTGTCTTTGAGCCTCTGAAGAGTGCTCTATAAATAAAATGTATTATTATTGTTATTGTTATTGTTATAATTATTATTATTATTATCATTATTATTATTATTATTATTTTTATTCTTAATTATCATTGACAAAATTATTTGTTATATTAAAGCATGAGTTTAGTGTCTAGATACCTCTGGATTCTTTGGAACACTACAAATTAAAAAGAAATCTTAGCAAGTAAATGTTTAAGGCTTGGGTGATATATTCATTATTATGGATGATTTGCTTATTTTGAATTTTTTTTTTTCTGATTAACTTGGCCACTCATGTTGTCAAGTTTGAATAACACTCCTGTGTCCTAAAAGCTTACTGCATTATGTATTAAAGAAGCTTTATTATATCATCCTGTGTGTCTGCGTTTCAAAGTGCAAAACTTGAGTGAGAGGATGGTTATTCTATTTCAGTGATTTGTGTCACATTCTACCTCTAATGATAATGGTACTTTAAATCTTGCACTTTAAAACGTGTATTTTATGCAATATTCATTGCAACGGTGTTGCCCTTTTATCATCTTAGATTGTATTGCTGTTGATATATGAATTGTTGTTGTATTGTTTGCAACCTGCCAAGGGACTACAGATGCAATTTAGCAGTCATGCTAACACATTTACATTTGTATTATACACTGATGTTCATTAATGTGCAATGACTTTTCCAAATAAATATTAAAAAAATAATAAACTGTTAAAACTCAAATTACACTATTTGTCATATGCTGCTTAATTAGGTTCACCTTGCTGGTATTTTTTTCTGCAGAGCTGCATAAATTCTTTGTGGCACCGATTCAACAAAGTGCTGGAAGCATTCCTGAAGGATTCTGGTCCATACTGATATGATGGTATCGTGCAATTTGTGCTGCACATCCATGATGCAAATCTCCTGTTCTGCAGTACAGTGAGCTTATTGTCATGTTCAAAAACCCGTTTGAGAAGATTTGTGCTTTTATCCTGCTGGAAGTGTCCATCAGAAGATGGACACTTTGGTCAAAAAAGGATGGTTTGGTCAACAACATCTCTCAGGTAGACTGTGTTGTTTAAATGATGCTCTTGATGCTCTTGACACTTGACAGTCCTACATAAGAAAGACAGACAAACATAGAAACACAGCCTGCATTGCTTTAACATGTGAAAAATCCGCCATTGCAGCAAGAAAAAATGTGCAACTTGAAGTGAGATGCACTGAAGTTTGACAGTCATTTGTTTGAGTAAATTCAGTTGATGCTCTGGCATGTATTTTAACAAGCAACTCGAGCCATTCTTTTGCATTTCATATTTTGAAACAAGAAAATCTATGTCTTGTAAGATGAATGTGGCCTATGGAGCATTTCATTTGATCTCCGTGGTTGAATATCTGTGTTGAAAATGAGATAAACCACTGGAGACGCCCCCTTAGGCCTGAATTCCTATTCAGGAGGTCGAACTCTCATCAGGTACCCCGAGTATAACAACTCATAAATGGGATGTGTTTAAGTGCGATGTGATATCATTCCCATTTTTGACATCCAAGTTCCAAGATAAATGGAACTCACCATTAAAATACTTGCAATCAGTTAAATTTGCCTTTAATATGATTAGTGTTCAGTGCTAATGGAATTTTTCTCGAGTGAGGAAGCCATTCTGAAACTGTCTCTGCCAAATTGAACCTTTCATTAGTATTCTAAATTCAATCTAGTTGAGTGTGTCTCAGAATGTTAATGGGAAACAAAATGTAACAGATAAACGTCAGCGTTCCTAAATAGATAAAATGACAAAGTGGCAAAATATACAAGGAGCTGAGGCATGAGAATTGCCTCTGACGAGTGAAAAGATAAGTACATTTCAGCCTTTTTTAACATTTAGAAGTACCTGTTTTTTAGCAAAGCAATGTTTTATTTGCAGCAGATGTTAAAAAAAGTTTTAATGAATTATTTCTGCTGCTATGAGTTTGAACTTTATCTTAAAACTTTGTGAGTCTGATTCATTATGCAGTCTGAATATGTTAGTAGAGCTGATAACATATTCAGTCCGCATTATACAACTAATTGAGATGTACAGAGAGTTTAATGACTCTCTCTGCAGGCAGCAGAAAAGCAGTGAGGACAAGTCTGAGTTGTGTTGTGTCTGATTAATATTGGTCACTTCTTCAGTCTGAAAGTCTAAAGTTTTTCCCTCATGTCAAAAGTAAACTTTCAGGCCCACTGCAGACCGTCACAAGGGTTAATCAAAAGCAGACTGATTTCAAATGAACAATGACTCAGCTGCTCTCCAGACAGTCACATGTTCGATAAGAACCACAGTACAATAAAGTGAAGGACACGTTTTTCACATCTTTTCAAAGTGTCAAATTGTGAAGAACAGATTCCAGCAGCAGAAGCTTCCCTGACTACCAGCAAACCTCTCAGCAGGGGAAAATGCATTTGCTATGCTCCCAACTCACTGAAGACTTCTGTCTGCATTCACTCATGGCGTCCCACCACAGCAGATTTTTCACTGTCGTGGCGCTCCCCCTGAGCATAATGTTTAATTTTATCACTTTTTCCTAGCACTCACCCTGTCAGTCAAACATCAGCATTAACCCAGAGAAAGAGAAATGTCAAATGATTGTATTTGTGCAGAGCAGATCCCAGGTGAGGATGTGCATTCAGAGATACTCGTCATTTGAAGTGAAAGACACTGAGGACAATACAGCTCACCGAGGATAGATAAAGGACACTGTTTTCCTGATGCTTGTCTAAGTCTCAGAGAAAAATACATACAGATCTTTTAATCCATTTATACTTTAAGAACAAACTCCCACCAGGTTTATATGTAGACAGTGAAAATCGAGCAGTGGATCAAGGAGGAGGACTCGGGTGGGTTTTGTGGTATGATGGGTAAACCATTTAAGCAAGGGATGAACATGAGACTGAAGGATCTTCATAGCTGAGTCCAATACTCAACTCACACTTACAAAAAAACTTCAATTATCCAGACTTTACCCAGGTAAGCTGTATATTTTAACCAAACTCCCACACTTGTCACAGATTATTTATTTGTGACCCCCTATTATTTCTGGGTAAAGTCTGGGTGAGCCGAAGTGTGAATGCAGCAGCAGCAGTGAATCAGGCTGGTACACCAGATGGATTGTTCATATTTCTCTAGTCTATGTGGGAAAGAGCCTGTGGAAATGTTTTGGAGAGGGCAGAACCTTTCAGAAGCATTGCGCCCTATCACTTTTATTAAACAGATAGTTTAATAGACGGGCGCTACTGTGCTACAGAATGTGAGCCGCTTTGTAAAACAAACTCTTGTCAAAACAGGTCAGAAGTGGGGCTAAAATATCCTTTATATAGAGAAGTTTGTATTTGTTCTTCATTTAATAAAGAAATGTAGTCAAGATCTGATAAAAGTGTTACTGAAGCTGTTAGCATCTATGCTAATCCCTGTCCGAGTCACTTTCTGCTGTGTTCACACTTGTATCTCCCATCTCCTCCTGCTCTAAAGGACTCTGATTGGGCTGTCCCACTTTGGGTCGCTCACAATTGTATATTTGAGCTTGGCAAGATTAAGTCAGGCAGGTCCAGCTGCTGCGCAAGGTCAGCAGTTAATAGGTCAGGTAATTCACTAAGGGCAAGAGAGGGGGTGATGACATTTAACCTGTGTGACCTGGAACAGGAAAAGCTACTCTTGACAGGATCGGTAAAAACAGAGGCCACATAGAGATACAGACAACCAATCACTTTCACACTCATACCTAAGGGCAATTTAGAGTGTCCAGTTAACCCAAAGAGCATGTTTTTGGTCTGTGCCCGGAGAGAACCATGCATACACAGGGAGAACATTCAAATTCCAACAGAAAAGCCCTGGCTAACATTGGGATCAAACCAACAAAGTTCTTGCTGTGAAGCATGTGCACTACCTGCTGCGCCACTGAGCCACTTTTGTTCCAAAATGTTTACACAAATTTAATTGTCTTTTTCCTATTGATCAGGAGTTGGAAGTTTTGTGAAAACTCTGGCTTACACTTTTTTAATCATTTTCCAATGCCTTAGCAAACACATGTGCGCTTCAACCAGAGGCTGGCAATGAACCAAAGATGGCGCTTACTGGAAACTTAAAGCAGTTTTGTGTTAATATCCATACTTTAATACATATCACTCAGTGTGACATTGAACTACGTGGTTTTATCCTCATAAGTGTAAACTTATTATTTAATTGCCCTTATTGACCTTTGTTCTATAACCTTAACGATAAAATTGAGTCAGAGTGAAAATGAAAGGTTTGAGGAAACTCAGCTTTGATGGATGACACGGAAATGGACAAGGATCATTAATGCAATCAGGTAACTTTCCTTCAACTAATGCTCTAAATTCTTAAACCCTCAATGATGTTGTTATAGTCTTAGACATGGCCCTTAAATCTCTCTACCTTGGCTTATTGTAAAGCTGCATTCACACTGAACGCGACTTTGCGACCTGGGCGACCTGGGCGACCAATCTCCATGTAAAGTCAATGTACAGCTGCGACGGGGCCGGGGCTAATCCTCCTGGGACGCGACGGATGCATCCTGGGCGACCACGTTGCTCATCACTTGGTTGTCAAAGTTGAAAAGTTTGACCTCTCCAGGCGATGTCGCGTGTGGCTGTGCGGCAACAGCCAATAACTGTTGTGTGGGTCTGTGACGGTACCGTATGATGGACAGTTTTCATTCCGGTACACAGAGAGACAATCTACCTAGACGGGACCGCAAAGAACTCACAGAAGATGCTGCTGCAGGGCCATCAGCTGCAGTGTTTTGTGGTTGGTGGGTGAGTGAAAAGGATACAGTTGTAATAGTGTCAGATAATACATCCTATTATATGATATATGATAAGATTGCGGTGAAACTCGAGCGGGCGTGACGTCACTGAGCGACGGCGACAAGTGACAGTGACCAAAATGAGGTATTTATGGACATGCAACGCGACTTCAGTGGGCGACGCGATTCCAGTTGAAAGATACGTTCGGTGTGAACGTAGCTTAAGCCCGCAAATCCACTTCATAATGTCAGAATCATCGCCACACACAAATTATAACACAAAACACTGCAGTCTCTTCCCTTTTGTCCTGTGTGTGTGCTATTAGAGCAAAGCGGACTGACGGTAAATGGTTTCAGGTTTCAGTGTAAGGTTGTAAATCGGTCATTCTTGAATTATCTGGAAGTAAATGGTTAGATCCATGTGTCATGGTGGACACTCAGAGAACCTTCTCGACCCTCTCTGTTTGATATGAGCCATTTAGCTTTTGATGGTAGGCAGATGTATCTTCCTCCTGACATGCTGAAGATGGAGAGAGCACCTCTAATGGAAGCTAATGGGTGGCTAAAAGTTCCTGTATAGTGTGGCTGCCATATTGTGGTTGTTCATGTATGTTCTGTATAGAATATGTAGGTCATGGTTGTTGCTATGTGAGAGCAGAGGGCTGAGTGACTGTGCTACTTTTATGTCTTATATGTTAAAGGAGAAAAGTAGAAATGACTATAATGTGATGCTTAAGGTGAACATTAGATATGCCACAGAGAGAAAGAAAGTTCTTAGGATTTGCAGCATGTAAGAAAAATCATAGTGCAGGGTTTTAGATTTATGGAAAAGGAATAAGCTGTTCTCCTTTGACTTTGCATTGTGCTAATGGTTTCTCCTTGTCTCTACCATCTGCGAGCAAACAGCAGAGGAAATCCAAATAGCAGCTGCTGCATGATGGGATACATCACAAACTGAGTAAACGTCTAGAAATCAAATCTTTTGCATCCAAAGAGGGAAAGCTGGCTATCTAAGAAGGCATTAGTACATACAAGAAATAAAACATGATAGATCAGAAACAGGGAAAACATAAGGATCTTGACAGTCAAACTGAGGAGCAGAGCTCTGAGCTGAATAAGATGTGGTATTAAACTTTGTATAGTTGAAATATTGGATCTAACAGTTAGAGATATTAAAGACTAATTCACAAGATAACCTCCGGACATTCAATTGTGATAATTTGTCCTGGAAAAATGAGAAGGGAAACTGAAACCAACCAGAGGATTTATATACTTTTTCTTCCTGTTCGAAGCTGCCAATAAAAAAGGGAAAAAGGGGGTGACTGCAGGGGAGCAAACGTTAAAGCAGGGCTGTCCAGATGTTATTTATTGAGGGGTGTGTACAGAGAAACTAAGGATGCCTTGGCTACTTTGAAACAAGTCAGATGTAGTAAATTAAGAAGCCCATGATGTGTCTTAGCTAAGATCCACATATTTGATTATGATGACCACTAGAGCATGTCTGAGATGACTCGGTGGTGATTGTTTGATTTAGCACTAATAGTTGCCATGTTTTCAACAACTCTGCATTCACTGTAACTTACATGTTCTGCACTGGCATTGCCTCTGTGAGTACATGGGCTTAAACTGCTGATAAAACAATGGTGGGATGTGTAACAGTAATGGGTCTATTTGATAATCTTTGTACAGTCAGCTCCAAAAGCTGATACAGAGGCAGCCGCTTTAGTCTTCCCCTTCCAGCCAAATGCCTGCCAAGTTCCAGCCAATCACCAGCCAATGTCCAGTCATAGGAAGTCCCTCCTGTCTCTCTGGGTAAATTCCATACTAAACATGCCCAGTCATACAATTGCAGGGTGTCCCCATAATATGGTGCCTGCCTCACAAAAACTCATCCCGTAAGGCTTCAACTTCTGCCCTCATTTGTATAGCATTAGCCAAAATGTGTTTGTCAAGTCATCACCAGGTTGTGATAACAGCCATGACAGTGTTCAGATCCACAAGTTCCAGTCAGGGACCAATCAAGACTCAGTCAAGAAAAGAGGGGAACATTTAAGTGGCTCCATCTGTAAAAGCTCAGAGGAAGTGAATGTTAGCCAGAGGCTTGCTAATCATCCTACCCGTTTGTGTTGAAGTGATAAAATGACATCAGGGGAGGCCCAGTTTATTATCTATTATTGGTTGATGTAGTTATCACAGTATTACAGTTATAGTGGTACAACTGAAATACTAGATGTGGAAAGAGCTTTATATTGTAAAATCATGACAAAGATGCTTCTTTAAACTTTCTTACAGGGATGTTTGAAGTACTGTAAGATATTTAATATGCAGTCCAGCATTATAGCATAGCGAGTTCTTCAGTGCAGTGGCCTTTAAATAAATATCCTCGTAAAACAATTTGCAATATTACCACTGATTAAATTCCCTCCCTTTGTGCACGATGTTAGCATGTTCTCTAAACTCTGTTCAAACATACAATCACACCAAAGGGCACGCAATCACAAACAGAAACATACACAGCCCTCCAAAGGACTTTCACATAAAGCTAATGTGTTTGGTGACAGTAAGCCTGTAGGCCATCCCAGGGGTCAGAGGGCAAACTGTGTTTTTATCATAACATGACATTAGAAACTAGTACATGACATTTACTCTGTGCTGGCTTTTCCCATGCCTGCATGTTGATTATTTATTTCTCATCAGCAAACATTGGATTGAATGTAAATGTATAACAAAGCTGGAGAAAAGTCAAAAGTTACAGATGAGGACATTTAAAAAACAGCAGTGTTACACGTACAGTACAGTGCTCTATCTGCTGTATACATGCAGCATTAGCTTACTCATCCATAATACAAAGGAAGGCCTCTATTCAGCATGAGTGCAATGACCTATATGAAGCTACAGTAAGAGTATTCATGGTGCACTGACCTGTGTCACACTCATACACACAGGAGCCATTAAACACCATCACAGTGGAGATAAAGGCTAACTATGTGCTTTAAGTTAGCCAAATTTAGACATGGTTTAAGTGCTATATGAGGAGCCCAAATTCAATGTCGCATGTACAGCTCTTAGATTTAATTTAACATATTCATGTTAATCTGTTTTAGTAATTTAGGTTTTATCTTCTTTTTTAACTTCAGAATTATTTTTTTGTAGTTTTTCCTCTTGTTCTATCGTTTACTACTTAACTTATTCCCCTGTTTGAACATAGTGCCGTTACATTTTAGAGTTTTATTCTCATTACAGCACCCTTTTATTATAATTATTATTTTTTTTTTTTAACTTCATTTCAAGTTTTTTTATTCTATTTGACGATATTTTTAATTTTACACTTTAACCTAACCTCCAGTGTTCACTCATTTAAATCCTTAAGATGACTTTTCCTCAGTGCGCACTGGGTATGTCTTTTATTTATGATGCATTTTACCGATACTGTGTATAGATTGTGAGATGTGTGGGGTACGGGGTTGGACGGAGTAAGATAGGGTAAAACTTCCTGTTATCTTCTTTAATTTATCTGTCTGTTTGTAAAGCACTTTTTTCTACATTTTCTTGGCCAATACTCTGAATCGAGAGAGACTGAGGTTTATGACAAGGACAGAGTAAGTGTATTTGCTAAGACTTGGGAGCCTTTGTTGAACATTTCTATGGTAAAAAATGATCTGTGATAACCCGTACCTTTGTTGCATACTTGCAATCATGTCTACATTGATGATGCCATTACTCCTTAAATTTTTATGTATGGCTTGACTGTTAGTTTGTGTTGATGTCAATTCACTAGTGTGCTGTTTTGGGGTGGGTGGGGTTCCTACAAGTATTTTTTCTTTTGTTTGTTCCCTTTTTGTCCATGTTAAAATTTTGAAAACGATAAAAACATCCTAAAAAAATACCAGTATTTTCATAAAGCTGTTTTGAATACACTTCTGTATTTTAAAGGTCTTGGGCAGTTTTTCATGCTCTGCCATCACCTTGTCTGGATCCCAATGAATGAAAGTTTTACACAATATTGAGACGCCATTTACAGTGAAGAAATCACAAAGTTTAACTGTGCAGCTCTGTTGCCTCCCTCGGGTCTTTTTTTTTAACAGCTTTTTTATTTTGTTTTTTTTTGGACTGCCTTAGAGATCTAGTCGATATCATTTTCAGCAACAGCAGAGAGCTGATGTGGAAAAAAGAGTTTTATATTATGAAGGATAGTCTCTGCCCAAAACAAAACTTAAAGACAGAATCTAAAAAAAAGATAACATTGATCTGTATCCACAGGGCTGACAAACACAAACAGGCTTTCAAAAAGGCTCCTGTTTGCTTACGTTCATTGTGTACGTCTTCTTCTTCTGGCAAAATTGTTTACCTTACATTAAAATAATCACATCTTGACACTTTGTGGGTAGATTTTTCAATTAGATGACTTATCAAACGTTTCTGGCACTTGAATAATTGCAAGTTTCATAGCAGCAGTGTTGGTGGTGAAAGAAAACTATAGGCAGAAGAAAATTTGGCAGAAGCTTGAGTGACATCAGACGTTTGGTGACTGATTGAGGCTTTTGACTATAATCTGCAGTGGCGGCCATGTTGAAAACAAGTCTCAAACTATCCTGAAACCCAGTAACATACAGAGAGGTCTAACTGACGGAGGACGGAAGGCAGTTTGTGGAGCACTTGCTGTTGAGGTTGGGCACAGAGCAGGTGAGTGGCATGCGCGTGCAAAAGTTGATTGATTCATGCCTTAATTTCTACACATTTGGACTGCTGAAATGCACTTTATGTTTATGTAAATCAGACGTACATTGCACGTCTACTATTATTCCAAACTGCAGCTGCTCAACTTTTAACAGGTACTTGGAAGCGAGAACATATCAACCCCATCTTGCCATCTCTCCATTAGCCGATTGTTCATTTTAGAATTAATGTCAAGATTTAATTGCTTTTTTTTAACTCTCTAAATGGATTTGCACCTCGATACATCTCTGATCTTTTAAAAGTCTACACCCCGTCGAGATCTTTAGGGTCCACAGAGCCGGCCAGGCCAAAATCCTAATGTGACGAAGCCTTCTCTGTGGTGGGCCCTGAAATATGGAGACTACCTCCAGAAATCACCATGTTCCCCACTGTTTCTACTTTTAAATTTCATCTTCAGACTCAGCATGAGAGTTATGCAATCTCTGTTTTTATTCTCGTAAGTTTATTTTTTTCTTTTCACAATTTGACTTGTATTTTTATGTGTTTACAAATGTTTTTTATGAGTTTATGGTACTCAATTATTTATTTTTAATTATCAGTTTTTACTATTTATGTTTATGGATGCATGGTGTGCTTTATTTCTTAGCAGAAGAAAGCCCTTACATTTCTTCTGCTGAGAGGGAAGAGAGGAGGACGAGTCTGTATGAGACTTTATGAAACCCTCAGGGCAAGACAACTGATCCCTTATGAGGATATGATGTGAGTAAATGGGCTAATGTCGTTTTTTCAATATTTATGTAACTTTTAAAGAACAGCTGGTAATCTCAAACTTGTTGGAGATATTTTTCAATGTCAGACTTTCTTGTTGAGGTTCCCGTGGCTCTATAAACTCACATAGTGGAGGAAATAGGAACGCCTTCAAGATGATTTTCTCCTGTTTCCTTTGTTGTGATCTGGATTTCACTCTAGCTGGACGTGCTGAGGTGAAGTGAAACATCTTTAACTTTTAAATGACAAGCACAGTCTGATGTGAGGTAAGTTTAGCTGGGCTTGGATTTGACTGCATGTTGCATAACACATAGACAATGAATGGGCTCTGAAGCAGCACTGAGCACCAACACTGTTCTGTCTGGGACCCCTTTAGAGACAAACTACTGCTTTTTTTTTACCACAGTCTAAACATTTATTCCTGCAGTAAAAATAAACTTTTTAACAAGGAGTGTGTAGTGTACTCAGGTGTTGCTGCAGTAAAACCTGAAGTTTTTTATGTTTCCATACTGATCTCATATAGAGGTCGGGATCTGGACGTTGGCCACCCAAATTTTATTCAGATTTATTTATTGAAATAATTTGTCAAGTGTCTGTTAATGTAACTTTTTTGGCTTTTTGTATTTAGCATTTCGAACAGATTATGATTTAATAGGTTTGCATAAACATATTTCTTTAGTTGAAGATCTAAAACATGATGAACTGATAGTGAGAATCAGGGCTGATGATGTTTAAAATAATAATTTTACTGATACATATGTATGTTTTTCTAATAACATCTTTTGACATTGATCTCCCACAATGCCAGAATTTTCCATCATCTTTGATCATTAAAACAGATCACAGTTTGTCCAACAAGTCATTTTTACTGCCCTATCAAGATAATCTTCATTAAGCAGATTAGTAGTAAGATGTGCCAGATTTTAGCATTAAATTGATATGATACAACAAAGAAACATCTGAAAACAGAGTCAAATCACTTCAACCCCTATTTATTTGTCAATGGCTAATTTTTGTGAAAAGGGCAGAGAGTGTCTGATACCGATGATGAACTAATGCAGATGTCCATCCCAAACCAAGACCATGTAATATAAAATAAAAAATTATGACACTCTACACCATTTTAAAGCCGTACATAAACTGATAGCAACCAGTTTGTAAGGTCAGACTTGTGTGATCCAGCAAGGTTGATGGAAAAAACTTGGTGATATGGGTAACTTTGACATGAGGCATTAAAGGTCACTTATTTTATCTCTTTTTAACAGGTTTACATTGGTCCCTAATGTCCTTAAACTTTATTTTTAATTTCTGTTCAGCAAACAGTTAGATATTGAATTTGGCATGCCAATAAACCCCTCTGTTTCAGCCCTAAAACAACAGGCTGTTATAGATTAGTTTCCAAGCAGCAGTGTCTGGGGCTGAAAAATAATGCCAGTGCAGAAGTTCCAAAAACTGCAGTACTTTGGGCATCCACTAGAGGCTGGCTGCAGAAAACCCAAAAGTTACAGGACTGTGTGAGGGGAACACACGATTTTCACAACATAAACAAATATGTTAACAGCCTGGTTCAATAGGCAGCTTCAGTCTAAATATTTAATATATCTAATGCATCTCACTGCACAAGGGGTGATTTATTATTTCAATATTCTCTGGTTTTGGATAGCCAGAGTAGTGACAGACGGTGGCACACGCCCTTGCAATTTTGTTTCTGGCTTTCTGACGTCCCACCTTAACTCAGTCTCTCTGTCTGTCTACAGGTTAATCCTACTGTCAGTTAGAAAAGCACTGTTATTATGATGCACTCCATTTGATTACTGGTGGAATAACTTGTAGATTATATACATCAATCCCCCCCTGGGGTTTCTTCTCAGGGGGTCAGATGATCCTCAGGTACTGGAACTTGTTTAATTGGGGTGTGATGTAAATCTCCACTCCAACATCCAAGTTCCAGGGAAAAACGCACCATGTATTCAGGCTTTAATGCTGGCTCTGTCATATTCAAAAGATGAACAGTGAGCACTGAGTCTTTGTTTCACCTTCATCTACCCTGGGAAGTCCAGTTAGGCACATGTTTTCCTCCCCAGCACAGCTGTACTACACACATACACGACTGGGAGCCTGCCAGTTAAACCACAGTCTGCTGCTGGCCATGGGAGCAGTTGGGGGTTCTCTGTTAAAGGGCACCTTGAGCTAAAGCTGTTAGGGGTGCCAAGCATTATTTTTTCATTATTTGCCCCAACTGCAGGCACTGTCATGTGTGTAACACTAAGTTTGTGTGTAAGGGTGGCTGCAAAAACTGCCAGAAACAGAGGCACAGATGCAGGGTTTAATCTATTTGCAGCATAGAAATGGGAATAATCCAGAGATTCAATGGTTTGAGGCTCACTATAGAATGGAGAGTGGAAGAGAAAGAGAAGATGGAGAGAAGGGAAGAGGAAGAGAGTAGAACAAAGGAAGAAGAAAGTGAGAGATGGAGGAAGTAGGAAAGCAAGACAAGCAGAAAAAGAGGGTAGAGTATTCCCAGCACACTCTGGCATGCACAGATATTATTCATTGAACAGACATAAATACACTCTCAAGTGCAAAGCTTTGAGCCACCTGAGAGAACATACAAACACACACACAAATACACACATATAGACAAAACTAGCACATTATCTGCAGACACAGATCTTGCACAAGCATGAAAAGTCTCCTCTCCACAAAAACACGTGTGCATAAATTTCACATGCCTGCAGAAACACATTCAGGCACTTCAGCAGACATATTAAAAAGGGTGGTTTGAGTAATTAAGAGGCAAAGACCAACAAAAAGCCCTCTTCCTGTCCATGGGGGTTTCTCCCTACAGTTTGCTTGATTTCAAGACATTTTAAGGCTCAGTGTGCAGAACTCAATTGGCGTAAGTCAAACTTTTAACCAAAAAAGGAGAGAGCAGTCTAGATTGCACATACAGGTTAGTAATATCAAATTAAAACATTGCAAGCAATTCCCCACTGTCTAAATTGCACCAAAATGTCTTTTTTTTATAACATTGCCAAACTATTTGTGCATTTAAGACAGTTAAAATCACAAGTCATATTTTCACCCAAGAGGCAAAGAGCTGTGTCTAAATTATATACCTGAGGGAATTAGGGGCACACTCTGGCAAGAAAGAATCTTCATGAAATATCTTGCAGCATGCAGGAGCTTGCTAGCATGATTGCAAATGGATTAAATGGTAAAATGACTTGAGATAAAGCACTTTTACACCGCAAGTCTACCCATTTACACCCATTCAATCTCACATTCATTCACTCACATCCTCTTGTACCCATTTACATGGAGCAGTGGAGCAACTTGTCATGACAAAAGGCATAGCGACATCCGCCATCCAGAACTGGGCTCAATCCAGCAGTTTTCTGATTACTAGAGCGCATCACCAGACTACACAACCAACGCCCCAATTGTCAACAAAAGAGAGAGAAAGCATTCTTCTGACAGGTTGGCAATAATCTAAAGAAAACTGGAACAGATTTTTGCTTCCTTGAGATATCAAACTGTCAGGCAGTGAAAATATGAGGACAGACAAGAAGACGGGCTGAAGTGATGTGGTGAACTCATTCATAGAAAATCTTATAAGAAAGGAATGAACGCACGATTTGGTGACCTTTGACCTGTACTTCCTAAATGGTAAATGGACTTGGGCTTTCACTGTACATTTTAGTCTTTCTATCTACTCAAAGCCCTTTAACACCGCAGGTCACCTTTACCCATTCACACACTAACACTCTCATATTCACTCACTGATTATTTGTAAGTTATCCTGCTGCATTTGCAAACTCATCCACGCTCTTTCATAATCATTTACACACCTGACGCAGCAGTGGGAGTAACTTGGGGTTAAGTGTCTTACCCAAGGACAGACCAACATGTGACAGCCAGAGCTGGGCTTGAACCTGCAACCTTCCGATTTTTGGAAAAACCATACTAAGTCACTGATGACCGAATGTATGGTAGTTCATTTAGAATGCAAGGGCTGACAAATCCACACAGAATTATTCAGAAATAAAGTTAGCAAGCAAGAAAAGATCATGAAGCCCTTGGAAAAAATGTGTCGGTTCATCCTTGATTTAAAGGGAACATTGGTGTGGAATAGGGCCATGAGGTATATAAAAAAAATGATGAAGTAATTATTTTAACAGTATTGCATTTTTTCAGGAAACTTAAAAACTTGATACTTTCTTTTGAAGTGAAACAAATCAAAACACATTTGATTTATTTTTTCTTTAAACCAACTGATCTAATTATACACAATCATTTCTTGGGTTAACAGAGAATGGTTAAAAAAAATCCAGTGAGCAGGAGTTCTCAGAGCATAAATACATTGCTGATGGGAGTTCATAGGAGAATGGACAGAGCAGTTTGATCAGGGGGATCTGCTTCATAGACGAACAGCTGACAAATCTGCAGCAACTGGGTGATGTTGTCATGACAAAATGGACAAAAATCCCATGTTTACAGCCCCTTGTTGAATATATGCCATCAATAATTAAGGACGCTTCAACAGAAAAAGGGGTCCAACCCAGTATTAGCTATATGCACCTAAAAGCAGTGTAGTGGTTTTAGACCTATATCTCTTCTCCTAACTTGAGCCCGCTGGAGGACAAGGCCCTATAGAACAGCCTACCTTAGCCTAATGATAAAACTGTCCATGCACAGAGGGAAAAACATAAGAAGAGAAGAAACAGAGACGAACAAGGAGGAGCAGAGTTAAAAAGAATCTGGCAAAAAAGAGAAACGACCCATGAGGGTTATGAGAGGATTACAGGGAAGAATGGAGGGGAAAAGAGAAATAGAAGGAGGAAAAGAAAGTGCAGGCTGAAGACTTTAGAGATGGATAGAGGAAATAAATTGAGAATCAAAAGCCAAAGGAGAAATAAATGAAAAGAAGGCTGATGAAAAAGGCAGACAGAGCAGAGCAAAAAGTAAAACCAAGAGCGGGGTATTCATCCGTTCATTCAAGAACAGGGAAGAAAGAGGAGAGGAAGAAAGTGAAGGGCGGAGGAGGGACCAGTAGTCAGAGATAACACACAGCGCACAATGAAAGTGACAGCTTTGCTCCCAGCCTGACTCGGGCTCACTGTTGTTTCATTATAATCTCATAACTGTCAAATTCTGCTGTAATACAGAAAGAGAGAGTCAGAGAGAGCGAGAGGAACACTTTAATGGTGGAAAAATTGGAAATGAATCCACATGTCTGGTTCAAGCGAGCTGAATGCACATGAATGAGGCAGATGTAGACACAGTTCATCACATACGTACTCTAGATACAGTGGATATGTCATTTTACTGTGCACACAATAACACAATTTAACACACACATGTGATGTGTGCATGATTTCTGCTTGTTTACTTAAACAGATCTAGAATACTCTTCCTTCCCTTCCATGGGGCCCACACATCAACATAGTAGCTGAAGTTGACCAAAGTTTAAAATCATCAAGTTTTTTGTATGTTCCTGGGTCAATTTTGCTGTGTTCAGCACTGGTTCACTTATCTTAAGTGGCTAGAAACTTTGTGCTGGTGGCATATGACCTCTCTCAACTGGCCCTGACTAACTGTAGATGGATTTTAAACGTTTGTCAATGTAGATGCAGTATGTGGGTAGCGCACTCAGCTTCCAGGAACTTTGGCCCTATGAAGCTTGGTGCTGCAGAACGCAGAATGATGTAGAAACATAGCAATGTCACTCAACAAACACCATAGAAAGTGGACGTATATTCCATTTCACCACATGTACAGTAGCTGCAGCTGGTCTAGGTACCCATGCCGAAAGGACATAGGGACACGGCTGTCCCCAAAAGGACGCATCAGGTAGTACAACAGGAGTCCAGGCCTGTTTGATCCAGCACAACAGGAATTACAATTCTGGTGGCCTTTGTGTATAAAAAGCAAAGGCAGGAAGATTCCAATGTGACACAAATATCACAACAGTATCATACTCATGAAAAACATTCTGGGGTTCGTAGTTGTCCCCTGATGTTGATCTGTGTTACAGAAAATACCACAACAATCATTCAATCAGACAGAAACCCAATATTCTGCTATCAATGCAAAATCTGGCTCATTCACTCCTTAATTTTTATCTCACTTGTTAGTTCCCTAACTCTCCTACACACTTCATACTACCCCGACTCCCATTCCATTATTCAAAATAACACCAAAATGAATATGTATTAGGCTCCGCTGTCACCACTGTGTTTGCTATAAAAGCAGTGTAAATAGGGTAGCAGGTCACACACAGTCCCAAGCCAGCGCTCCTCCATTAAATCTGTCTGACAGAATACAAACACAGCTCCAAACCAGCCTTCAAAACAACAGCGCTGCTCTAAATTTTTACTCTTTTCCAGTCTCTAGAGCTTTGATCATTGTGAGCAAAGAGCCTGTTAAGTTTTACAGAATCCTGGAACTTAAAGGAAAAGCCCAAAATGCAAACGAAAAAATTGCACATCTGAAGACAAACTCAAGCAAATGTCAAAACCCTTTTTAAAAAGACAAATGAACCACTGAAAGGAAACAACATGTTACTTTCTTATTGAGATAACGTAACCTCCAAACAGTTTAAAATGAAAATTCAATAGAGCCAACACTTATGTTATTACTCGGACAGCTTATAAGTTTAAATCTTGCAAAACAGCTGAATTTGCTGATTTCCTTATCTGTGATAAGGCGGATCTATCTTGCAAAGCTTAAAGCTGATACGTGTCGAAGAATTATCAGCAAGGACAAAGAGGCAGCAGCTAGGCATGAGCTCAAAAAATCCAAACAGCATGGTATCACCATATACTCATTGCTGGTTCATGTATCGAAACAGATTCTACAATATCGAAAAATCGATATGGCCCAAAATGTACACATTCCACACTAAAAATACTAAGAAGCTTTTTAGAAGTATGTTTTTACTTGTTTCATCAATACAAATATCTACGGCAACATGAACTACTCGTAGAAAAGACTACCTGCCAATCAAACAAGGTCTGGGATATTGTGAAATCAATCACACCTCCCTCCTCTACCTGCAAAAGTCTTATTCCCATTCCAAAGAAAGGATTAGTATCTTAAGTGGCAGCAGCATACTGATGGAAAAGAAAATCTACATCACAGCAACCTAATTTATTTATGGTTAGTTACTTCACACTGATTTAAATGTCTTCCAAATTTTGATTAATCTGTTCATTTTGGTTTGCATGTTGCCCCTTCTTTGGTAGCCACACTCATGTTTTCTCACACAAAACTACAGGTAACTTTCAGATGATGTCCCATCACTGTACGGCTCTAGACAGGGGGGCAGAAAGTGACGTAAGCATACAGAAGTGCTTTGAAAATATTAAAGTTTTGTCGAGGTTATAGGTGTGCTACCTGACCAAAACAGGGAAAAAACAAGAGAGAATCGCTTGTGTCACAGTGGTGACAAATGAGGACAGCTTAAAAAAAAAATCAATAACAAAAAACGGCAAAAGATACCAATTAAAAACCTAAAGGCAACACTTCTTGAAAATACACAGTATCACTCAGCAGAGCAGAGATCGTTCTGCTGCCCGTGTTTTGCAGATTTACACTTTAAAGTTAAAACAGTAACGTCTATACTAGCATCCTCAAGCAAAAGAACTCAATCAGGCAAAAACAAGACTGTAATCATGTATTTCTACAAACAATCCTAAAATACTGACCTCAAACAAAAAATGTTGGGACCAGACTCTTGTGACTTCCTTTGACATTTTGAAAATGCTGTTTATGAAGTCTATCCTCTCAGACCGGATGACCCAGAATCACTTTTCCATAAATGCAGGGATCACTCCCAGTGTTTCTAAGAATTTCTGATGACACCTGCAGCCTACAGGTATCATTTATCGATCACTTCCCTCTGTTTCCACTGATTTTCTTTGGCATGCAAAACTTCCTGCCCTCATCTGACTTTGGCTGTCACCATTGTCACATGACTGACAGAGAGCAATACCAAGCATCACAGGAACAGGTTTTATAAAATGTCTCTTTTCATACACACACCTTCTCCCCCATCACTCTGCAACCTGGATCAATGTGAACCTTAAAAATCATCATAGGGCTGAGCAATATGGACAAAAAACATATCTCTCTTTTTTTTGGTCAATGATGATTCACAATGCTGAATGCATCTAATTTTTTTCTGTAAAGAAATAACTAATTGTTCTCATAATAACAAGATTATTCACTTTAATACATTTCTGAAAACTGGGAAATTCCTTGGTTGTAACTATTACAAATTGCAGACTCCTACACTGTGTATAAATTGTAACAAAAAATGGGCATCATTTGTATTAAATATTAAGAGTCTCAGTATGACAAAATCTATCTTTTGTAATGATCAGTTGTATCAAAAAGAAAGAAGCTTAATGATTTTCACTCCAATTTTAATCCAATGTCTTAAATAAAGACCACTGAGGACATGAGTTTATGTTTTCATGCTTTTGCCTTCATATAACCCATGAATTTTGACAGCAGGCTGATTTACAAAAAAAAAAAAACAATTTAGAAAAGAGCTAAGTCCACAGATCAACCACAAACTGATAAATTAATTTAAGTAATATGACTTCCATTTGGCCAATAATTGTTGTTTTCACATATTTATCATCTAATTAAAGTTATCCTACCAGTTCTGGTGTCACTATAAAATAAATGTGAGCGATGACAGTTAAAAATATACTAAATCTGTAAGCTCAGAGAAAGCCTGGGTACATTGATCTTATTTTGACAAACACAATATCATACAGACACAGTGTGTAATCACTACAGAGCTTCATCCTATGGCATATGCAAAGTAAAGCTGCATTATGAACTCAACTTTATGGCTCCAAAAGTTTATTCAGTCATTTCTATACACATATCAAACTAGAATCTGCATTTTCCATAATAAAAATAATCATGAACAATTTTGCCTTCTGAAAATTACTAAAAACATGGCTCTTTTCAGATGAATGAAAGCATTTCGTTGTTTCTTATCACCAGTATCAATTACTAAATACTGCTCTCTTCAACGCAGTGTGTGACGTTAGTGCACATCCTCTATACAAACACTCCTACAATAGAAGGTAGTAAGCAAATTATAAGTTTCCATTAAGACTAAACATTTTAAATTGATTACCTCCTGGTCAAGAACCATATTAACATTAGAGGTTTTTAAAGGAAACATTCTTCTAATTGAGCTTTTTGCGTCTTGTGGGTTTTATGTTAAAATCAGTTCTTCCACTATTGCATTCACCAATGGCCAGAAGAAGTAAGAGTGAGCATTAACACTATTTTAATGTAAAATAAGCCATTCTGGTGTAAATAATAATCCTATCTTAACCTGTCATATTATACTATATTTCAGTAAAACTGAAGTTTCTCTCTGAGCTTTAACTCTCTAAGCAACATGTTAGCACATACATCTCAGAGACTGATGAAACAGTCTTAAACTGGGCATCAAATTTTGCAAGCAGCCCAGTTTTTCATGCATTGCATCAAGAAACAGCACTGGGCGAAAAAAGGAGTTCCCAAAGCCTAAACAAATGTCATTCCATCTTATCACACTCCACACTCACTCACACTCAGACCTGTAGAGCCAGACTCCTTATCTTCACAGGGTTTGTTACACTAAATAAAGCAACGGGGGGTCTAAACTGACTGCAGCACACATGTACACAGACACACTCCCTCCTATCTTTCCCCTGTTTCTTTCCCTTCACGGTCTCTTACCTGTGACGGTGATCAGCATGGGAGCCACCAGCGGCCTGTTGTTATCCAGTTTTCGGCTCAGTCGGATCTCTCCACTTGTGTGATTCAGGAGCAGCAGGTGAAGCTCGTTTCCTCTGTCAATGGTGTAGTACAGCCTGTCTGACACATCAGGGTCGTGGGCGGGTACTTTCCCAATTACTCCGCTGGGGAAACTGTTGGAGCGGTTGGACACAAAGTTGTTGAAGATGATTTGGAAGTCTTGCAGAGTGGGCCTGTTGTCATTCTGGTCAACAAGTCGGATACGGACCGTAGCTCGGCTGACAAGAGGTGCCGAGGTGGCCTGGACAACAATGACATACTCATTTCGGGCTTCGTAGTCCAGATCAATGAGTGAAGTGAGCTCTCCTGAGAATATGTCCATCTGGAAGATCTCTGGGATGTTTCCTTCCACAATTTGGTACATGATCTGAGCATTGGCACCCTCGTCAGGGTCAGTGGCTGTGATCTGAGCTACAACAGAACCTACAGCGCTGTTTTCTTTCACAAGAACTTCAAAGTCATCCGCAGGGAAGACAGGGGCATTATCATTCACATCCAGGACTGTCACTTGGATGTGGACGGGGGTTTTTTGAGGTGGCACGCCACGATCCACGGCATAGGCTGTGAGCTCGTAGAATGGAACACTTTCACGGTCCAAACGGCGAACTGTTCGGACGATTCCAGATGTAGGCTCGATTGTAAAGTCACCATCCCCGTCCTCACCATTTTGGAAGGTGTACTGAACACGACCGTTAGCATGTGCATCACGGTCAGTGGCAGAAATCTGGACAACGCTAGTAAAAGGAGGGGCATCTTCGCTCACTGTTCCCTGATACCTGGGGCTGAGGAACTGAGGCGCATTGTCATTCACATCGTTCACATTCACCTCAACATATGTGGTGTCTGATTTCTGCGGTATGCCGTTGTCTTTGGCTGTTATAGCCAGAGTGTAGGTCATCTGATCCTCATAGTCGAGCTCTGCCTGGAGTGTTATAGCCCCTGTGGCACTATCAATGCGGAACTGTGGGATGTTGTCCTCCAGGAAGTATGTGATGCGAGCATTTTCACCCACATCGTCATCTGTCGCACTAATCACAACTACAGTGCTGCCAGGTGGTCTGTCCTCATTCACACTCACAGAGTAGTGGGCACTCTGGAATACAGGGCGGTGTGTGTTGGCATCTGTGATGTTGATGTGCACCTGACAGGTATCATGGAGAGTTCTGTCTGAAGCTGTAACCGTTAGAACATATCTCCTCTCCTGTTTGTAGTCCAATGGGAGAGCTAGCGAGAGGAGCCCAGCCCCTCCTGCTGTGCTGATAGCAAAGCGGTTTCTTGTGTTCCCTCCTGTTATCTGATAGGTCACAGCACTGTTGACATCACGATCTACAGCTGTGACAGTCACAACACTAGTGCCAACTGCTGCATCCTCATTCAGGCGAGCATAGTACTCTTTTTGGAGGAACTCAGGGCGGTTGTCATTCACATCCATCACTGTTATTGTAACACTCGCTGTGGCAGAGAGAGGAGGCATGCCATAATCCCTCGCCTCCACACCAAAGAAGTAGTGCTCCACAGATTCTCGGTCCAGGATAGACTTCACTGTGACCCAGCCCGTTGCAGAGTTGATAATGAATGGTGTGTCAGAGCTGGTGCCAGTTAATCTGTACTCTAGGCGGGCATTATCACCGGAGTCTGTGTCAATGGCCTGGATGTGGAGGATAGAGCTGCCAACTGGGGCGCTCTCAAGAACGGACGCCTGGAATGGTGTGGAGACAAATATGGGAGGGTTGTCATTTACATCCGTCACTTGCACACTGACAATACCAGTGTTGTTAGAAAGAGGTGGTCGGCCGTTATCCTGAGCACGAACACGGAGCGTGTACTCCCGTTCTGACTCATAGTCCAAAGGCGCCACAACATTAATCTCCCCCGTGACACTGTCGATGGAAAACTGTCCACGGCTGTTTCCACTGATGATGTTGTAATGAACAGCAGCGTTACTGTCCTTGTCTCGATCTGTTGCACTCACGCGAAGAATCTCAGAGTGAGGCCGTACATCTTCTTTTACTGCCACGACATAGCGCTTTTCACTGAACTGTGGCACATTATCATTCTCATCCAGAACAGTGATGAAAACTTTGACTGTGGCTGAGCGAGGCCCCGGTTCCTTCCCCTGGTCACTGGCCTCCACCTGGAGCGTATAGTGCTCATTTGTCTCCCGGTCCACTGCTCCGCGGGTGGTGATAAGGCCAGAGCGAGGGTCAATCTCAAAGGCTGCTCTTGCAATCACAGCTGAGTCGCCCACAAAGCGATAGCGGATATTGGCATTGGAGGGGGAGTCCAAGTCGGTGGCTCTCAGCTGTAAGATGGGGTACCCCTCCTCTACGTTCTCCCTGATCGTCTCTCTGTACTCTGCCTGCTCAAAAATAGGGGAGTGATCATTTCTGTCTGAGACTGTTATGGCGACCATTGTTGTTCCAGAGAGGCGAGAGGGGCCAAAGTCTGTCGCTGTGACTCGGAAGTAATGCAAGTCCATGTGCTCTCTGTCTAGAATCTGCGTGGTTGTGATAAGGCCTGTGTCCGGATGGATGTGGAAGTAATCAGATGATCGACTGTTCATGAGGGGGGCCATTGAGTAGCTCACCCTGCCTGCATCTCCTGGGTCTGGATCTGTTGCTGACATGACAATAACTGAGGTGCCCGGTGGCTGGTTCTCTGCTACTTGGACTTGAAAGTTATACTGAGAGAAATGGGGGTGTCTGTTGGCTGCACGTCGAGAGCGAGGCCATGGCATCAAAATCTTCCTCCCTCTATCTCGCTGTGAGGTTTCATCATCTGCTACTATTATCAACCGTTCCAGACTCCTCTCTCCCCTTGAACTGTGCCCCTCTTCCTCTCTCACATCCCCCTCTCCCACCTCATGGCTTTCATCTCCCTGGCTCTCCCCTCTCCCTCTTTTGCTCTGTGCGACGCTGCTGATGCTACTGCCCCTATCCTGACCCATCCCTCCCTCTGCCTCTCTCCCTTCAGCCTTTGTTATTCCCCTTTCCCTTTTCCACACCTCCTCCTCGTGCTCCTCTCCCCCTGGTCCTCTCCCTGCCATGAGCCGCGCCTCTCTCTCTCCCACCCCCACCTGTAATTTCCCTCCCCCACCAGCAGCAGCAGCAACAGCGGTGGACCCCTCTCCCTCCCTCTCTGCATCCCTCTCCCTCTCTCCCTCAGCCCCCATCTGCTGCCTATCTGAGTGTCTGACACCCTCTAGCTCTAATGGCACTTGCTTACCGGATTTTAATTGCATATGCGCGTGGTCCCCATGCTCAGTGGCTGAACAGTCGGGGGAGATGCTGTCAGCACCTCCTGCATGCACCATCTCTTGCAGGGCACTCTCCCATAGGTCCTTCTGTTCTGTTTGACCATGCCACGTTGGTTCAGATTCATGACCATATCCATTCACTTCCTTGCTTCCCTCTTTGTTGTTGTTACTGTTAGTGTTGAATTTACTCCACAAATACACAGACCGAGATTCAACCGAAGCTGTCCGTAGTTCTGAAATCCTGTCTTGAGGGGAGGATAAGTGAAGCGAGCGTGCAGAGTCACCCTGCCATGTGGTCAAGTTAATTCCCGAGAAAACCTGAAGGGGTTTTGTTGTGGTGTGATCAGCATGAGCAAAAAGATGTGGTGTAATTTTCTCTGCTGATTGAGATGAGACTGACACATCATAGGGAAACTCAGCAGGCGAGAAAAGCTCTGAGTCACCAGCGGACTCTGGTGCTGGAGCTAGAGGAAGTTTCACACTTTCTCGCATCCGAGGAGGAGGACTGACAACTAGGCCAGGAGATTTTAATATGATTTTGGGAATTGCACTTTCCCTAGATAGAAAATGTTTATCAGAAGACCGTGTTATGCTGCTAGGGGTAAATTGGATGAGGACATTCCTCTGAGCTATGCCTCCCTCTGGGGCCATAAATGCAGCTACATAACCATCCCCCTTTTCAGCTCTACCTAAACAGCCAAAGCAACCACCAGGAACCTCCCTGCTCCCTCTCCAGGCTGGGCTGCTCTGCCCTCTTGTAGCTGCTTCTAATTTCCCCTGCCGGAGCTCATTATCAGCCTTACATGAAAAAGTCTGAATCGGAAAAGCCAAATCATTATCCGGATAATTGGATAAATTATTGTATTTGCTGCCTTGGTTCATCCCTCCCTCTCCTCCATCATTCCCCGCCTTTCTCTCAAAACTGGAACATCTTTCTGCTGAATTACAGCCAAGAAATCCACAATAATCTAGGTGTGTCCTGATGTTGGGGTTAATCACTGCCTGTGTGCTACATCTGCACGCTTGCTTCTCCTCCTCCGCCCCCTGGCTCCTAATGCACCCAGTCAAACCGCCACCATCACCCCCCTCTGTGACGCTGCTGGGATCGATAACATTGTGCCTGCCCAAATTAAAACAATCACCAGACCTCCTGTCCAAGCTGGATGAGCCCCCATCTGCATCCCGAGCCCTGCTGCTGCAAACCGGGTGAGTCTTATCAGTGAAGCCAGTCTGGGAGGAATAACAAGTGGATGAATTGTAGTACAGTTTGGATCTCTTAACACAGTCCGAGTTGGATTTTAAGGTGGAGTTTGAAGCCTGACAGTGATGCAAACTGTATCCAGAAAGAAAACAACAGAGAAAAACTGGAGAAGTGCCAAGATGTGTGTTACTGGCCAGGCTGGGGGCTTGTTTGTTGTAAAAAGACCTGTTAGGATGCCATGGTGTCAAAGCCCAGCATGTTGCATGGAGCCCCCTCACCTCAGGAGCCCTCTCCCCTCTCCTCCTTCCACTTCCGGGTGCCCGGCACAGGCCACAGGCGCGCACAAAGGCTAAGTCGGCGCCACGTTTGGTGAGGTGTGGCCTCGACGCCGGCCACCGTTGCGCACACACTCTAGTCCTTTGTACTGCCCGTTTCTTTCCGTTTTGAACCGGCGAGGAGGTGCGAGTAGGTGAGGCGGGAGGAGAAACAACGCCCTTCCTCCTCAGCCTCACTCCCTCTCCTGCGCCGACGCCATCAGAGCTCGACTCGCTCCTTCTACCTGGGTGGAGAGGAGGAGGAGGAGGAGCAGGCGGCTTTGATGGAGCCGGATGAAGGGATGATGTCCCATCTTCTTTGAGTTTAAGTGTCCTCCTCGTCCCATGCCGGAGATATCCTCCCCGTGTCTCCCCTGCAGAGCATCCTCCACTCCGTATCCGCTCTACAGTGCACCTGCTTGGGCGTAGATTCCAGCTGCCCCCCGGCGACTCCCCTGCTCCCTCACGCTGCTGCTGCTGAAGCTGCTGGCTCAATTTACCGGCGTCTCGATAGCAGAGGCCCGGGGTCCACCGGTGGGAAGCCCCTCCTGTATTCCCCGTCCCCGGGGCGAGGGCGAACAAAGGGCCGAGGAGGAGAAGCAGGTGGAGTGCCAGAGAAGAGAGCAGGAGCGGGGTGAAGCCCGGTAGCCGTGCAGCCATTTAGTCTCTTCCTTTCTCTGTGTCTCCCCTCCTTTCTCCCTCTTCCACCTCTGCCTTTCTCCCTCTTTCTCTCCCACTCGTGTGCGTCTTCCCTCCTCTCTCTGTTACTTCCCCTCTCTCCCTCGTTCCGGCTAGGTGGCCAGTTCTAGGACCGCCGGCACCGCCCGACACCTTCCCCCAGGCTCCCCCGTCTCTCCGTCGGCCTGGAGAGTTGGCATCTACCCGCTGTGGTCCGTGGAGCTGGAGGTGTGAGCGTTAGGAGCGGCGCGGCAGCAGCATCTCTCCTCCCGTTCATTCACATCCAACATGGCTCACACACTCTCGCTGACTGACTGACTGACTGCCTCACACACTGTACCGCTCTGAGTGTGTGTGCGCTCCTCTAGCTGTGCCGGTAGTCTCTCCATCCATCCTCAATCACAGCCACACTCTCCTCCTCTCTCCTTTTCACCCCTCCCCCTATTGCTCCTCTCTCTCTCTCTCTCTCTCACTCTCTCTATCCATTCCTCTAATGGTCGGCTCCGGTGCGCAGGGCTGTTACGCAGCACCCGCGGCGGCAGCCATGTCCACAGCTGGAACAGGAGGGGGAAATAGCCTGTGTCTTACACAATCATCCCGTCATCACTGTATCATCTGAAGAATTATCACCCGTACAAAGGGCCCTGCAGGTTAACCTTTACATGGGTGATAAAGAGGAGAACAAGGGGTTGCTGCAGGCTCTGAGAAATCAAACATTATAATGAGATTTGCTCTTGTTGAAGTCAAATTGAACTGTGCCACAGCAGGTGCCCTTTGAATTCAGACAAAGTGACTCCATCAAACTTTGCAAAATGAATAAAACTGCAAACTGTACAATAAAAATAATACAGCACCTCAATGCATTCCTTTTAATGCCTGAAATTCGTTTTTATGAACCCAAAGCCATTAAATGCATCATGCTGACTCTTATCCAGGGGCAGATTAACGCAGCCTGGTGCCCCTGGGCAAGAAACTTAAGTGCCCTTGGAAATGCCCCCCACAGCACAATCACAATCAAGAACAACACTTTTACATACCACAATGCCAAACAAAAGTGACCCAGTGACATATAACACTGAAAACACTACACACCAAATTGAGAAGAGTCAAAATTTTGGTGTTGGCAAAAATTCAGAGTGCAGAGTCAAGTATACTGTGGTTGTAGTCAAATCCCTGAAAATTTACTCTCAGCCAAGAAGTTGGTGTAAAAAAAAAGTGTAAAAATGATGTCAATAAATCCAGTTCATAGATGTTGTTTCAAGATCTTTAACTCTGAACTGTTCACCCTGAACTGCAAGTGACACTTGTAGAGTCAATCATCCTGCCCATCTCCCATTATTGTACACGCCACACGCCCTCGTCATTAAAACTGCAGTGAAAATGTTTCTTTTAAATACATATGGTTGAACCAAACATAGTATCTCTATTCGAGCTAATTTTCTCCCTTAATATGCAGTTCATAAATACAGCCATGCCTACACTTTGCAGGTTTAATAGAGTATAGAGCATACATAGAGTTGACACTTAAGTAGTTAACAAAATATACTCTGAGAGAGTGTATTCCATTACATAAAAGTCCATTAATTTCTTAATTTCCCCAAAGGAGTCTTCCCAAGGGATTAATAAAGTTATATCTAATCTAAGTGTTGATCAAAAGTCATAGTGTTCAGTGTTACAAAGTTTTAATTTTTTACTCCAAAAAGAGTTAACAATTACACTTGAAAGTTTAAGTACCAACTCTCCAACAAGAGTGAAAACAACACATTTTGATGTAGACCCAAATAGACACTTGAGAAGTGTTAATATTTACTCTGATTGAGTTAATTTGGCTTGCAGATTTTCCTGTCATATGCTCCTAAAAAAATGTGTCAAATCCCCCTGCATATGTAAATTGGTGCCCCCGTACCAAGAGCAGCAGCATCATGTGGTGTCAGCCCTGGAACCATTTCCAAACTTAGGACCAAGTTCTGTGAGACTGGTGAAATAAAAAATAAAAGACTGGTGAAGATGGTGTTCCAGGAAGACAACGCCTAAAGAAGACCAGTTCCTGACACTTGCCTCCCTGAGGAAGTGTAGGCTTTTTTCTAGGGGAGGAGGGGATTTTGACACATTTTTTGCAGCACAATTCACATG
This sequence comes from Cetoscarus ocellatus, assembly GCA_037902135.1. Classification (NCBI taxonomy): domain Eukaryota; kingdom Metazoa; phylum Chordata; class Actinopteri; order Labriformes; family Labridae; genus Cetoscarus; species Cetoscarus ocellatus. The sequence continues at coordinate 121,139 of JBAMNC010000443.1, forward strand.
TTTAGCTGTTCCTCATTTCACAAATGCACAAATCTTCCCAGTTTACTTTGTTGTAAAATCAAATCAGGACTAATCAGGCTTTCCAACAATATAAAATACAATACAATAGGTTTTATCAAAGTGGAGAAATAATCAGCCAAAATACAGTTTCCATAAATGGGGTAGATAAGCTGCAGTGGCAATGCCATGTGACAGGCTTAAATACAAAGAAATCTTAACCGATTAATTTTTGTTTTGTTGTTTTTCAAACCAAGAAATTATATATTTTTATTAACCTTTATTTAACCAAGTTTGTCCCATTGAGATCAACAGATCTCTTGTGCAAGACCTGGACAAGAATGTCTTATTAAAACGTCATCCCAAAAGAAAAGTAAACACTTTTGGCAACAGTTAATATAGTTTAAAACATAAATTTAACAAAATGCTAACAGTTTGTGCCAATCAGGGTTTCCGTTTAATTGGACTTTGGATAAAGTTCCATATGAAGCACACTAGCAGAGGGCTGTAACTCTCTCATCAGACTATTCTTAAAGTACAAAAATTATGTTAAAAATGTTCAAACATTTTCAGTAATATGTTGGTTGGATTGTCAGAAAAATGTAAACAAGTAAGTCTATAAAGCCTTTATTTATAGCCTAACTTCTCAATACACACAGTTACAAAGGGCACGTCAGTCAGGGTCACTCAGGAGACAACTTTACCACATCTAATGCAAAGAAATCGTTAGATTTCTCCCCAGCTTTTCCTTACCTGCACACACCAAACAGCCCTGCCGCACTGCTGCCAGGATCCATGACAAAGAGAGGGTACTAATTGCCCACACCTGACCTTACAAAAGCAGGAAACACTACCTGACCCTACCTACAGAGGGGAGTGTTTTCACTTTGGGCTGCAGCCCTCATCCATCCATCCATCTATCTATCTATCTATCTCTCTATCTATCTAACAGGTTATTATTGTGCAATGATGTAAGCTCTGACCGTCAGGTGAGCTCTAGTAGAAGTGACGTCATCTCCAGTATTATCACTCATGAGTAATCCCCCCCCCCCTTACACACGCTCACACCCACTCGCACGCGCACGCTCACACAGAAAAATTCATAGAAATGTTCCTGCTGTGACTTTATTGAGAGTAATGTAATGTTGCAGAATAGACCGCAGCGTGTTTTCTAGGCCATAACAGTTCCACAGGGATTCATTTATTCACTGCAGTGTTACAGGAATGACTTATAGATCTGGTTTACATCAGTGTTGCAGGCACATGCACGCAGTCGCCCCACTTTAACACTTATTTACTTGTGGCTAAATGGACATAATCATTCCCTGGTACATGAGGAAAATATCTCATAAAGCAAATATGTAAGATCCAAATTTCCTCCGACATTTACTCAACATCTTCGTGTTCAATCCCTCTTTATTTGCGGTGCACACTGTGTGGTTTCCCTAATAACACGGCGGGAATTGAAAACGATTCTTTCCTGCGGCTTATGGGAGGAGAAACACAAGGCGTGTCTGCTGGGGACTCCGCGCATCAGCGACCAGACAGACCGGGGAGGCTGGAGAGGCTGGGAGCAGCCAAATGTGGACCCTAGCGTGACCGAGCACACGCGCGTGCCATTCCCCCAGCCCTCCCTCTGAATCCACTGTGACTGTTACTGTGCGTAACCGTGCACGTGCTAGAAGATTCAAGGTTTCATGAATGTGATCAGGTGAAACTTCAGATTGAGCATGTTGTTGTTATTTTTATTCTTATTAAATACACATAAGCAGGGGCGCTTCCAGGAACCTTCGGGCCCAATGAAGAGAAATCACATTGGCCCCGGTCCCTGACAGTTCTGCACAGTCTCTCAAACTGAGCATCTTTCCAGCTAATAAATACATAAAAATATATATTAACAGAAAACAAAAATAAAAATGGACCCCTTGTAATCATCAGAGCAGGTTGTTATATTTAATGACAAAATAAGCATCAATCACTGAACCTTGAAAATTCAAAAATAAGGCAACTGGACTGTGTAGAGTCTCTACACAGTCCAGTTGCCTTGTTTTTGAATTTTCAAGATGACCATGACCTGGATGAATGAGAATCTACACAGACGTATTAAATCAATCACTGAAGATAACACAGTGCAGCTGAAAAACATTCGATAAATGGTAAAAAACAAAACAAAACATAACAAAAAACTACAGTCTATCAATAAGTCTCTGGTATTTGGACCATTTTATGCCCCAAAACTATTTTATTCATCTTATACTAATGCTCATGAACCTCTGAGCTTTTAACCCTGTCAGAGATTAAAAACTTTTGTAGATTTTACTTTTTCTCTTCTCCAAAACCTGATTATTAAAAGATCCAAATATTTTTACATACTATTCAGACATTTGGATAAAATAATAAAGAACTAACAACAATAATATCCAATATGAATTTTTTTTTTATATGAATTACATCTTATGAGAGTTTAGCCAAGCAAAAGACACTTGTGTATTACTTTATTTGCAATCAAAACTTTTTTTTGTAAGCAAAAAGTAATGACATCTTAAAACACACGACAGAATGTCACTGTTATCAGGGGCCCCTATCAGTCATGGGTCCTTAGAATCTTCCTGACTTTCCCTCTTTATGGCCCCCCTTTGTACATAAGTTCATGTCTCAGTTAAAATACAAAAGTGTCCATTACGGGCTGCATGAATTCACATTAAACACACAAATGATCAAGAAGCAAAAGACTGAGTGAATGAACTGAAATAAGGTGATATATGTCACCTCCTCCAAATGATTAGGATGAGCATGTCCATCACCTCATTTAAGATCTGTTTTCTTTGAATATTTATTTTTTATTTAGTTTCGTTTAAGTTTACTTTGAAGTATTTCAGCATTTAAATGGGGCCATTGTTAACTTGTTAAAAAGAAGTGAAATATGGGAAATTACCGTCTTTATTTATTCTTTTATTTATTTTCTATTTATATTATTATTATTTTTTTGTACAATGAACGGACAACTTAGATTACCAGTGGATATTTTGGTCGATTAAAATTGATCTCATGTAATTTTATTCACTCTTGGCCCTTTCCGTAAATTCATGGTACACCTCTTGATCACTGGAGAGACCGTTACTGCTCCTGTTACGCACTTGTTACAACTATATCTTGAGGCCCTGTGGAGAAAAAGGCTCTTGGCAGTTGCCTTCCTCTGCCAAACGTTTAAACCCAGATGTGTGCGTCTCAGTCTGTTTGGATATCTGCCTGTTTCTTCACTCTCAGAGCTGGTAGAAGCCTGAAACACAGCCAGAGAAGTCTAGTGCTCCAAATGCACACTTTATTTGATTAAAATTTATTCTGATGCTATTTAAAATGGATTAATGGTGACATTATTGATCAAGAGTAAGAATTACTTTAGGCCTATGATTACTTCAGTGACCAAAAAGTGCATCGCAAATGTTAATAAATGACCAAGTGAGAAAACTAGTCCTCCAAAATGAATATCCTGCTTTTTTAAAATAATATTTGAACACACACTCTGAGCACTCCACCACCACAACCTCCTCATCCTCTTTTTCTCTTCTTCCCCCTCTGTGGCTGTCAGCACCCTCCCTCCAGCCTCGTGCACCCTCACCAGGATTTTTTGTCATATCTCTATCATTCAGCCACCCTGACACGCCTCAGTCAGTCAGTCAGTCAGTGTGATTACTGTGAAATGTAGGTTATTGTGGCACAGGCTGGCTGCGTTAACAGGATTTGTAGCCGATGTGTGTCGAGTGAGCATGAGAACGTCTAGACAGGTTGTGACTACGCAGAGTGTAAGACAGTGTGGCAGATATTACACTTTATTATCCATCCTGTGATGATAGCTCTGATGTAATGATACATGGAGGACTCTTTCTTTTCCTTTTACCACCCATCGCAGGGGGGTCAGTGGTCAAAGTGACCCCTAAAGCTGTAATGGCTTTAATGAGTGAAACAAGTGCACTTCACTGGATTATAGAGCGTGAAGTTCCTCGGCTGGATAGAGGTCTTTCTTCGTGCTGCTCTGCGCCTAAAATCGCTGAAAGTGAAATTGAAACAGAGCTTAGTTACAATGCTCCACATTAGGTAATTAACTCTGCAGGGTTTCACATTGCTGTTTCAATTTCTGTGATTCTAGCAATTAACAGTAATTGAATTTCATTACAATCATCATCTGTGAGTGTGAGAATGGAGCTTGGTTTAGCCAAATCTGCAGAATATGCTAATTCATCTGAGCAGGAATACTGAAAAAGGACAGCTATATTAAAGGTTTCTATGAAATCTTTAACAATCAGAAGGAAAGGCAAATGAGAAAGGCAACATAATTGTGGCTAAAGAGGGTACATCTGGCTTGGATTTGTATTTTGAAGCAATACAGTATCACCTCTTCAGCAACAAATATGCTAAACAATCACAACAGACTGGAAACAGCATGAGGCAGAGGGGATTACGCAGCATATTTCGCAACCAAAATATTACCAATCCACATCAAGGGATATAAAAACTACTGTAATCCTTGGATGCCCTTGAAGGTCTGTGAGTTATTAATAGTCTGGTCTATCAGCACAACTTATATCGAGGCAGGATTGAGCCCACCAGGGAGAAAACTCGACTGGAGTGAAATAATCATGATGTCTTTTTTGGAAGATTGCTGGCTGTAATTACAGAGAATGAAAACTCGAACAGCTTGCAAATTGTAAAGAGCTTTTTTTATTAATTAAGCTATTTGTTAAGGTATAAATGGATATCATATTGCAAAATGTGAATGTGTTTCAATGGTAATTACTTTAACTGAACTTTGTTATTGTTTAAAACAGGGAGGGGACATTAATCTTTTCTAGAGCAAAAATCAAGAGAAGGTGATCAACAAGAGCTGCCTTGACACTCTGTAAAATAAAAAGTACATACAGAGTAAGAGGATGGTGAAGCCCTTGAGAAGCATGTATTTGTCAGATAACTAGTAATTAACAGTTTGTCCAACCCGGTCTAACCTGAAAGGAAACACAGAGATTGGGCTCTCCATATCTTTGTTTGCTACCTGAATAATAGGCGTGCCAGTGCCATTTTAATGTATGCAGCAGGAATTTTGATGACATTATCAACCAAGAGTAAATAAAAAGTTTAAACTCTGATTCCAGATATTGAATCAGGTGGATCCATCTGCCGGCAAGGTAAGGTAATACTATCCAGAAAGACAAAAACTGCTGTGGGATTGTGATATGGTGTCCCAATACTGAATCCGAGGAGGACCCAAAAGCACGACTCAAAATCTCAACAACAAAAGAACTTTTGATGCACTCAGGGTTTGGTTCATAAAGTGGCAATCAGAACAGGCAGAGGTATCAGAATCAGCAGGCATACAGGCAAGGTCAGAAATATACTTCAGTGAGATCTGAACATGAAGGGACACACAAGGAGAATGCTGGAGAGTAAAGACGTGGTACAACGAAAATCCGACAGAGAACCAGAGGGGAAATGGCGTATAAATACACACAGGAGATAATCAGACACAGGTGACACAGGAGGGAACACAGGTGAAGGGAATCAACAATCAGGGAGACACAGAGAGGGAAGGGCAGGAAACAAAACCTGAAACAAGAGACAAGGGTGAGTACTTTCAAAATATAACAGGAATGACAAGACATGACACATGAGGAAGAAATAGAAAGTGAAACTTAACCTTAGGATTTGACATATAGAAATGCTGATATTCTTCCAAATTTAAGGGAGCAGTGTCTTCAGAAAAGTAACCTCTGGATCATGGTTTACCTCAAGCTATAGAGTGGTGCAGAAATTAATCCAAAAATGCAGATGTGAACTAGCATTAAGCATTTCCTAGTTCCCAAGGCCAAAAGTATTACCAGAACAGCTGAATGGATAAACATGTGAAATAAGGTTCATGATGAAAAAGCATACAAGATTTTGACATTTAATCTAAAATAGCAAAATGCATCTGATACTGCCCTCCTTAACATTTTAAAGCCTTGTTGTGTGTTGAAAAGGACAGCTGCAAACAAACTGCTAACAAGGACTCCAAAAATGTCTGGGGACTTTTATGCAAACATTTCTGATAATTTTTTCAACCATTAATATTCTATACAGCATTGCAACAACCATGAAGACCAACTTGATCAGGTCACTCAATTAAGACAAAATTCTTGTTGATGTTATATACTGGAAATATTGAAATCACTTGCCAGTCAAACCACCATGTTGTAGTTTCATCGTAGCTCAATAAAAGTTTTTTACTGTTGCTGATTATGTTTAAAACATCAACAAAAGTTATGAGAGAGTCCTTTCCCCTAAAATTTTGAATGACTGATGCACTTAAAGGCGTAATTGTCTTCAGTGTGAGTGTAAGCATGTTTCAAATTTAATCTACCTCCTAGTGGTTTATATTATTGATACACAGGCTGTAGAGCCCTTTGAAAATGGGAAAGATCTTCAAGTTTAGTGATGATGCAACTTACGCAACACAACAACATTAGGAAAAATTGAAAGAGGTAATAAAAAAAATAAACAAATTAGAAAAACTTACTATGGTGCAGTCATAGCATGGACGCACGAAGGAAATTGTGTGATGCGTCATGTCTCAATAAAGTTTTGTATTTTAATGGTCATTTTGCCTGAACAGGGTTCATTTATAAATCTTGATTAATTGTATAGCTTTTTCATGATCACCAGTGTTCAAAAACCTTCTGAATAAATGAATAACTGAATGAATGAAAGACATTTATTTTGGTGCAGTTGCAATGAAACAACTTAGAAGATCACAGTAAAGGGTTGGGCCCAGTTGCTTGCCACTCCGCCAACCAGTACCCCAGTTCAGCAAGTTTTTCAACAACTCTGCATTCTTTCTACAAATGTTGCTAAACCAGAGTGATGGTTGGACCTCACACTGGTTGGTCTATTTGGGAATCAGCTGTTTCAGGCAGATACTGTTGCTGTTAACAGGAGGAGAGGGAGAAGTTCAGAAGCTGCAGGCTTTGTTGACTTGTGTATACAAATACTCAGGAGCAGGAGAGACAAATAAAACACACTCAAAGGCACAAAAAGCACACTAGGACCTCATAATTCTGACACCCTGATGATGATACTTTACTTACATTCAATGGTCAGCAGCATCTCAATAATGGCTCAGCATGTCTCAAACTTTACTGGAGTTAAAGTAGTATAGCAAGTTAAACTCCCAATGGAAAAGAAAAAATGAATAGAACTGAAACAAGTTGAGCTGATTCCACACGGAAGAAATGCAGCTTTGAGTTTTCTCAGAAATAGTGCATCTATCACTTGGCAGCTGTCGAACAGCCCATCCTTAAGGACATTTCTTTCTGTCATTGCAAACTTTGCACATTTTGAGCCACTGTTGTTATTTTAGGCCTGTCAACCCTCAGGGTCCCCTACTTGCCTAGAGCCTGAAGATATTGCTTGCCAAGATGTGCCTTTTCTTTTATTTTTGAAACATATCACTCAAGATGAGGATCTCTTGTCTTTAGCAGTTAATGCTATCTCTTAATGCAGCAAAGACCAGCACTTTATCTAATGCTGGGATTATTCAGCATAAATACTCATATAGTCTTCTTCCTCTGGAACTCTTTGTTTTAACTATTGTTATATCAGTATTAAGATGCAAAACCAGCCCCCTCAACAGAGCTTTAAATCTGATAGAAATCAACTCATCTGGGTTTGTCTGATACTCTGATTTAGTAGAATTCCCACTCAAATAAATGTTCACATTTATATTACTGCTTATGCTGTTCTTACAAAATATTGACTTGAATTTACACTCAGGGAAGTAACTGTTTCATGTCTTGCCTCATCCTGATGCTGAGCAACTGGTCAGATTAATTAGGTTGAGTACGAGTCTAATAGGCGGAGTGTTGAGTGACGGCGAAGAGGGACTGCTGCGCCACTCAGAGCTGTTTATAATGGATCAGAGAGGCTGGATAGACTACAAACACTAAACGATAGTGACTGACAGGCAGTTACTACAGCACCCTGTGGGGCTCTGACTTCAGAGAGAGAAAGAAAGATAGGGCATGATGGGAGGAGAGTCAGAGGGGGAGAGAGACATGGGAAATGGGGAAGAGTGAATGAGGAGGGGAGAGACAGGGAGAGGCAAAGATAGAAGGTGGGTGTTGGAAAGTTAAGCTGCTGGAAAATAGGCAATTGGAGAAAAAATGTATGGGAGCAGTGAAGGCTACAGCAGTGAAATATCCAAGTTTTCACATACAATTTGAGGCTAGATGTTGAAATTCAAGAATCAAAGTAGAGTAAGGTTCACTGAGTTATCTTTTTGAATCATAAATTTCGATCTACAGCTTGTCTTTGTGACAACTGGTGAACAGTGAAAATAATGATGGGTCAAGAAGAGGGGCTGGGGTGGTGTTTTAGGTACTGTGACTGGAATCTATCAGGCCAACACCCCTCAGTTGATGAGTTGGTTGCCCCCATCCAACCAAAATCATGTTCTATACTAACACGCATGTTTTTCCTTCTGAGTTAAGCTATATTTGCCTGTGCATGCATCCAATTGTGAAGTACATCAATGAAATGCAAAAAGAAGACTGCATCTTAGAAGGTTTGTAATGATTTTTATTGGTCAAATTTAGGTTATGGTCACACCTAAGTAGTTATTTTTGAAAACTCAGCTTTTGCTCTGTGTTTTGGTCCCTTGTTCACATGTAAACTACGTATTAGGTCACTGAAAATGTACATTTTGTAAAATTTGCGGCAGGATCGAGACAGGGCAAGAAATATGCAATGTGAGTCGGTTAGTTCCAGATAAACTTTATTTTTCCCAAAATTTATTTTACTCAAAAAATTTTCTAGGTAGCATACTCTTAAACAGTGGTATTATTTTTTGATGGGAGTTCTTGTAAGCAGAGAAAATACCCTCTGCATTTGGTATAATACTTCTCTGTTTGCAGCTAGTTCTGAGTAACAGACTCTTACAAACTGTGGCTTACTGAGGGAGAGGAGAGAATTTTCTACTGCATCTAATGTACTTAGTGGCGATATGGAGCTCATACAACCTCACTTAAAAATAACTGAACTATCCCTTTAATATTTCACAAGTCACTGTATTGGCTGGTGACCCAAGGCCATCTGCATCTGTGGTTGCCATGGTAAAGTTGCATGTCAAAAACATTGCTACATGGTAATAAACAGAGTTCAAAGTTCAAACAAAAGAGATGAAAAATGAATGAGTGACATGGATTTGAAGAGAGAAAGGGGAAGTAAGAAATCAGTATGAGAGGTGAGGCACGACTACAAGTGTCCGAGACAAATGCTGGAAAGAACAAACACTGATCAGCAGCAGCCAGGGCCTCAGCGACACACGAGCCTTCTCATTCAGGTCCATGTAATCACATTAGGCAATTTAATCATCTAATTTCAAGCTATCAAAATCCCATTAACAGAATGAAGCTCTGACAGGTGTACGGACTAGACTTCTAACCCCAAGTCTTGATACGTGAGCAAAGCACTGAAGGTGAAGACCTATTTCACAGCACAGCTAAGCTCATAAAGTCAGAAGGATGAAGGATGAGGCAATGTCGGCCAGCCCTTGACAAACAACACAGTTTCAGGAATATATGTGCCCCTCATAAAAACCCATACTCACAAAAGCCCACAACAATCTTCTACAAACATAAACAGAAATTAATCTGCAGAGTGCATCCCTCTGTTGTTAATTTTTTTGTAAGCAATGTTCGCCGCTCTGGTATCAATGCCTCCTCTAAATACATGCAACTTAAAATTTTTTAATCTAAAGTGTGAAGTGATGGCACAGACTCCAAAACCTGACACTCATCTTCATCTTTCAGGAGCTGAAAAACTTTCTTTAATTAATGTAAATAGAGCGTCTGAGGCTGTCATGTTGACAGAAGAATGGAGTGCTGGTTTGGTGGATGTGTAGGAACCATGCATGTACCGTGTGTGAATCAATCAACTTTTATTTGTGTAGAGACAAATCTAAAGTCTAGGCACTTTACAAAAGAGCAGGTTGAAGCCATACTATTTATCTTAAAAAAACTTTTTAACTGGCTTTTTTTTTTTTAATAAATAATGTATTTATTTATGGTTTTTTTTTTTTTTTAATCTTTATTTGAAACAAGAATCCACCACAGGAACAGCACTTGAAGTGACAAGAAAATAACCGTCGTGAAACAACAAGAAACTTTGGCCTGAACCGGACCTCATAATTCACAATTCAAATAGCTCTGGTGGCATGAATGTGGGGTATTATTGCCAAAGCATTCCATTAAAAATAATAACAACAACAACAACAACAACAACAACAACAACAACAACAACAACAACAACAACAATAATAATAATAAAAATAAAGAATATTTAAAAATCGAAGGGAAATAATACATTGTAATGAAAAATAATAATACTGTGACACTGGAGGTTGAAAGAAAGTGAAGATAAAAAATGTTCACCTTTATAAGTATAAATAAAGAAAAAAAAATCTGATATTTGAAAAATAAAAAGAAATGTGTGTGCAGTGAATGTGGTGTTCAGGTTCCACTGGTTGTCCAGTAAATAATTATGTAAATCAGAGCATCGAAAGCTGTCATGTTAACAGAAATTTAAAGCTCAGTATGATACTTGTAAAAATCAATATGAATCTCCTTCCCACAGTCACAAAAATGTGACGGGATAAGGGGGATGTATCAACTTTTAGCCTCAGGTCTATAAAAATCCTTTTTTTTCTCATATACAAAAAAATACCAAACTTTTCTTGTTATTAATGCAAGAAAAGTTATTTTCAGGCACCTTTTGCATCAGTGAACACCAAAAATATGATTCATATAAGAAAGAAGCCATTTTTTTTTTTTCCATTTGTAAGAGTATATTTGTCACGTATGCAAAAACTAAATGAAGAAAAACGAGGGACAGGACCCAAATGCAGATATTAACTAAAAAACATATATTTAAACTAAAAATGCTCACAAAACAAAAATTAATCCTTTACAAAAAAATCCACAAAACTGAAAACACAAGGGAAACTTACATAAAACACAAGGACCACAGGAAACATGAAGGATAACACAGGTTTTATCTAGGATACAAACAGGTTACAAACAGGACAGAAGCAGGAACGAACTGACACAGAAGAGCAGACACAGAGATTAATTAATACAAACAGGGATTTTCAGGTGAGACAGTCACACAGGTGAAGAGAATCACAATGAGGGATTCACACCTAGAGGAGAGGACAGAAAAGACAGCATGAAAGGACAGTCAAGGGTGAGAGACTTCAGAATTAAACAGGAGTGACAAGAAACATGAGGAACACGTGAAACAAAAAACCCTCCCATTCAGTCATGACAATATTACTTTTGTTTATGCTTTTGCTGTACAAAAAAACATGTATTTAGGACAAACAAGTTGCAAAGCAATTCAGATTTCATTTATACATATAAATAAATATTCAATATTTATTTGATCATACATATTCTTCAGATCTCTTCACAGATGCTTGGTTTGAGAAACTGTGCAGTTCTGGATTGGGATGGGGCCCAATCTGGTATCTTTTAATGGGGCCTGAAATATCTGGCAGTGCCTGTGCTCCTTCCAATATCCTGGCTAACTACACCTCATGAAATTTCACATGTCAATAGAGTTCAGATTAAATGTCTTAGGATATCCCACGTTGTTGAGTTAGGGTTTGTTTTTTCCCAAAGAGATTTTCTGCTTTTTCAGGACCACGGACAGCTGCCCTCAGAATTCAAATAAAAGATGCCAAGCAGAAAAAAATCAAACTTAGTGCTAATGAATTCTAAACTCGGCTGAATCTTACTGAGCTTAAATTTACTTTAAATAAGCAGCAAAGGGATCATGCTGTTTAGCACTGTTATAAACAAAAACAGACCAGCATATGTTGGGACGCTTGCTTTAAACTGGCAGTACATGAAGCCTCTGCCTGTGGAGCAAAAATCATTTCATTACTCAGAGTGAAGCCTGTAATTCTGCTGCCATGGAGTCTGATATGAGTAGACCTAATTCTAATGAGAAAATCTTATTCCCAGTTTAGCTGAGGTAATGTGGGTCAGGAACAGCTGCATCCTGCTGCTGATCCACTGCCTTCTGCTCCACAATTCATTTATAGCGTGCAAACATGTGCCAAATATCTAAAATTGTTCTTTCAACAAGAAAAATAAGTACTTCTAGGCAAATGGCTGTTTTAACTCTAAATATATCATTGCTACAGTTTGTGTTAATCAGGGTTTTGTTTGGCATCTGTTATTTCTTATTACTTTTATGTTATGATTATTTTTTTACTCAAGACAGAGATATTTTATTTATCAACAATAGGAGAAGAATTTTTGGTATACCTTCACAAAATCACGATACTGAAGTGTAGAGTCATTTTAATACTATTTATCATTACAATAACAGGGATTTCTAATCTCTGAGATATTATTGAAAAGTATTAAAGCTTCAAGAATTCATAAAACCAAAGTTGCTTTTGTTGGATATATGACATTACATTCAAAAAGTCAGGGTCTGTCAGAGATCTTGCTTTTTAACAGTGTTTAGGGATGTGCACATTTCACAAGCTAAAAGGTAACTATTTGCATCTAAGCTTGTGTTTACTACAGACCATATATCTGACATTTGAACTAATTCAAAACCCATAGATGTTTAGACAAGAGAACAAGGAGTGGTAAATTATCAACTCTCTTCCATGTTGTCACAATACTAAACTGAGAAGGACCCAAATGTACGACTCGACACAGTCCAAGATCTCAAAAAGCTTTTAATCAGTCAGGGGTTTGGTACACAAAAAAGGCATTCAAGATCAGGCAGAGGTATCAGAATCGGCAGGAAAAAAGGAGGTGAAAAAATATTTACTTAACAAGATCAGAAATATGGAGAGACACATGAGGAATGCTGGAAAGTGATGACATGAGTTACAACGACAATCTGGCAAAGAACCAGAGGATAAGCAGGGTATAAATACACTCAAGGTAATCAGACACAGGTGATGCAGGAGGGACCACAGGTGAAAAGAATCAACAATCAGGGAGACAGAGAGAGGGGAGGGCAGGAAACAAAACCTGAAACAAGGGAAAAGGGCCAGACTTTCAAAATAAAACAGGAATGGGAAGACATGACACATGAGGAAGAAATAAAAGGGAAACTTATGTTTCCCTTTTATTTCAGGAGTCATTTGTAAACTACTTTATTACAAGTATCTTAAATAAAATTACCCTGTTTCTAGTGATTGACAGGGAGATAAAAATCAAGTCTCAACAAAGTTTTAGATGTTTGACAGGTGTGTCTGGATGCTAAACAGATTTTGGATTTAAGATTAAACGATCGCAAATCTGCAGCAGGACCTCTCGCTTTCCCAATGTTTACACCCTCAGTAAAGCTGCCTGAAATGGCTTGTCCTGCTCTGCCCCCAAACAGACCTACCAGAGTGACATCCTAACGTCGTTTCATCAGCAGTTAAGCCCATTGGCGCAGGCTGAAAAACAAAATGCAGAGCAAAGAAGGCAGAATGAATGCAGAGTTGTTTGCCAACATGGCAGTGAGCAGCCTTTAAAAGTGTTTGAGAATGGGCAAAACCTTTCAGAAGCATATACAGCAGGTGATTGGACGATCATCCCATCAATCAAATTTATTACAGGCCAGTCAGATAATGTAGTTGGCGGGCGCTACTGCTGTGATGTAGAGGACAGAACATGCGACACTTTGTGAAACAAACTCTCAGCGAAACATGTCAGAAGTGGAGTGAAAATATCCTTTCGGTGTTATTTGCTTTTCATTTAATAAAGAAATGTGGTTCAAATCTGACAAAACTGCTAATAAAGCTGTTAGCATCTATGCTAATCTCTGTATGAGCAGTCTCTTCCTGGTGGTCTAGCTCCCACCTCCCACCTCTTCCTGCTCTGAAGGACACTGTTTAAGTTGTGTCACTTTGGGCTGCTCACAATTGAAGCCTCCTGACTCTGGCTGCCTCTCCTCCACCACCATCTCTACCGGCAGCTACATCAACACTGACCCTGAGCTGAACCTGAACTCTGGCAAATCCCCGCCCTGTAAGTATTCTGCAGAAAGATGAGCTTGACAAGATGGATTTGCCTGATTACAGACAATAAATCAGGCTGATCCATCTGCAAGGTTACTCATATCATGAAAAGAGCCTTAAAGAGGCAGGAGCTCTAAGAGAGCATCTCAGACAGACTGAGAATACAGCTGGATCAGGAGCACTGAGTATAGGAAAACAGAGGTTATAATATCAGCGTTCATGAACTCTATTCTTCAAAATCAAACATATGATCCCAAATTAAGACAAAATATAGACTCTTTATTTCAGGCTCCTCTATTTCAAGAGTTTAAGGATCAGCCCTGTGGATGAGTGAAATTGCAGACTATTTGAACAACAGTTCTAAAATGCCCAGATGTTTTGTCAACTTTTCTGCTGAGGACATCTGGAGTGAAAGCCTCTGCTGGAAACTATTACATGATAACAGAGGCAAATCAGCTGTTTCTGAATAACTCTGTACTCCATATTTAATCAACTGAAAACTGTGAGTCTTGTTGACCAGCAGACCATATGAAATTTGTTTTAAATAGAAGTCAGAGAGCAGCATGCTGTAACCCTGCATCACATTAAATCACAGGAGGCGGAGGACGGGATTTCATCTGCATTTTAAAAAACTGCTCTGCTTGAGGGAGCACTACAACATTTATACAATTTCCTGAATGTCACACACAATATCTGGAGTGCTGAGAATTGGATTTTCACAAGCCCTCAGGGAATTAATCATTTCAATGCAGTGCTGTGGGTGAGGCCTTTTAATGTTTGTTTTCACGTTTGATCTAACCACTCTGCTCTTACACTTCCAAAACTGCAGACGTCCCCCAGTTGAAGGCTTTGAAGGCTTGATTTGTCGCTGTAAGAACTGATATCCCATGCTTGAACTACAATTACAGCTCAGAAATACAGCAGCACATCTGTTGCTGTTTGGCTGTTATTTTTTTTATCAGGGATGACACGTTTACTATTGCTGTGATGGTTTTTAACAAGTACAGTGTGCCTATTTAGTGTTTATTGGGACCTGTTACAGTAGATTTGTTTGTGTGCCTCCAGCACCGATGAGTGTGTGTGTCTGTGTGTGTGTTTTGTGCCAGTCTGCTGGCCTCTGTGTGCAGAGGGATCGATAACCGGCTGACTCTTCGCAGGAAGCCTCCTTGCTGCCTCGAGCCTCCAGGCAGGGGCCCGCGTGCTTTCTGTCTGTGTGGGTTTCCATGGGAACAGTTGGCGAGAGTGTGTGCGCATATGTGTGTGTGTGGAGGCCGGGGGGGTACACCGAGACTGGTGGATTACTGCTGAGGCTGTGTGTGTGTGCGTGTGTGTGTGTGTGTGTATGTGAGAGAGGGGGACAGAAAGAGAAAGCAGAGGGAGCACAGAGGGCGAGGGAGATGACAAAAAAGGAAAGACAGAGAGACAGAAAGGACAGCCACAAAATGAACACGCACGCACACACACACACACACACACACACACACACCAGGACTGGGTGATTTGGACCAAAATCTGGTCTGAAAGAGCTCTTTAGCTGAGTAGTAATAAGTCATATCTCAGTACAATGTTGCTTTAGTTTATTTATATATCCTATGTTTTTATAAAACAGTGCTATTGTTCACCTTCCATGTTGGTGGGTGGGATTTACAAATTCTTAACCAATCAAAAGTACAGACAAATATTTTTTAATCAATACAATACAATACCATTTTATTCAGCAGAAGCATGCTTTTTTCTTTTTTCTTTTTTTTTTAATTAATTAATTAATTAATTGTTTATCTCCTGAAAAATAGCAATTGACCCTTTGGCTGTTTTTGAAACCGCATACTTCACACTTCTACTTCTACACAGCATGCAGTATATCCTGCATACTGTGTAAAGGTATTTGGTCGTAGTTTGTAGTATGACTGCGACGCAGCTGTTGTTTTGCAGCATGCTACAACCAAAGAATGTAAAAGAACTGGACAAAGCCATAGCATAGGAGCCTTAGGAATGCCGTATATGCCCTCTTATAGACGCTGCCATACAGCACGTGCTATCTCAACCAAACTTAAGCTCAACATCCTTACAGACAGAAATGCTGTGTGTAGGTGGGAATCTGCATTCTCCAAACCAGAAATCCTCAATAAATCCTCAACAGAAGAAAAACAGACATGACAAAAAATGTTAACTCCCTCACAGTGAGAGCACATGGATGTGTTATAGTTTAAGACCAAAGCCCTTTGTTGAACCAGGCTGTAAAGATGCTTATATAGGCTGTAAAATACCTATAAACAACCATGAAGCTGTCAGGTTACTGCAGCCAGCCTCAAGTGGACACTCTGGGTACTACAGGTTTTAACACTTCTGCATGGGCCTCCAATTTCAGCTGCCTGGCTACACCCAACCAAGATGATTCTTCTTCTTCATCCTGTAATTTTTTGGTGGGTGGCGAATGTTGTATAATGCTCATTACTGCCACCTACTGTGCTAAAGTTTGGATCAGAGCAACTATTTCTACACTTTAAATATGACATTAAGCACATATATAAAATATATATATATTTTTTATACTCAAACATTTACATAATTCCCTCCCTAAACCCAATAAATCAGCTGATTTCTGTTTCTGGTCTTGAAAAAAAAGTAAAGGGTAGTTTAGCAAATGTTCATGAACAGACTAAAAGAAGTCTGACAAGAGATTTATTTGGTTTTTCATGACTTTTACCACTGACCACACACTTCAGAAATATTTAGTTTCCATGTAACAACTCAAAAAATTAAATTTACGGAGACTGATTCGCTTTATATTATATAAATGTAGCAGAATCAATGCTAATGCTAACAGTGACCCCTGACACTTTGGCACTACGCATTGTGGGCAACAGTACGTAATGTAGACTTTTTGATAATTAATAGCAAAAATTGCCCAGTATTTGGTATCAAGGACTTATGTTATGTTTCTGTGATTCCAAACAGGCTAAAATATTTTTTTGATTTTTAAAACCTTGCAGCAGTGGTGCTGATTACCCGACCTTTAATGTATAACATTTAATATGACAGTGAATTGCATGGTTTTATCCTCATAGTGCGGTCTCATTATCGTATAGCCATACCTCATTAATGTATAGATCATATGCTTAATATGAGCATCTTTTGTATGTTTCACTGTCAGTTTCAGGCAATTGAGAAAAGCATTTCCAGAAAGGCGGGACTGTTTCCAGCCTACATCTGTTCAATACCTATCTCTCCAAACAGATAAAACTGGGTGAAACGCTGAGCTTTTCACAGTGCATTTACTTAAAAACACTGCAACAAACCTCTTTCATCTCTACACTTTACGACGGTCACATTAATTTTCCAAGAACGCAAAGTTTGTGTGAACTCCCAGTGTGAAGAAGTGAGAGGGTGCAGCGTATCAGATGTTTCACTTACACACAAAGTAATACACACTCACTCACAGAGCTCATATAACCTGCTGGGTCTGCATGTTCCCCTCTCACCAGTGTTACACCTCTGATACTGCCTACGGAGACAGAGTAAAAGCAGGATCAACTCAAATCCTCATGCCATCCCTGAGACGTCCAAAAGTGAAGGCAAAACATTTGAGCTTGAAACAGCAGCATGAATGGAGCTACTGTGTCCCAAAGTAATGTTTCTACTTGAAGGGTATTTCAGATACTGCTGATGAGCAACGATGGAAACAGTCAAAAAAACAGATGCAAATGCAAATGATTTACCAAACACACACAACACTAACAAGATGTAAACAGGCTTCGAACCATAAACGATAAGCAGAACCTCCGTAAAGAATCATAGCCAACAATTCTGAAATAACACTGGTTTTGTGTACGCATGGACCAACCTTTCTACACACTCACTCAGTGGTGTCTTGTCTTTGTAATCTGGATGAGGATGATTAAACAAAGAAAGCCTGAAAGAGGGCATCTTTTACCAGAAGGGCAAAGCGAAGCCCTGGTGATGGCACACACGGAGGACACAACATGTCCCAGAAACCTTACTTTACCTGTTATAAGCAGAGGAGCTGTAGTGTTGAAGCAGTGTTAATTTTGACAGCACTTTATAATTTAGTTTTATTTATAGTCTTTTGCCTAAAATATCTTTTAGTTTTAGTCATAATTTAGTCATCTAAACTGTTTTAATTTTAGTCTAGTTTTAGTTGATGAAATTTAACAACATTTTAGTCTACGAAATCTACTGTAAATTAGAATATAAAGTGTAAAGTGTAAGGCCTATTTTGTGTTTCCTTGAATTTCTGAAGTCATGTTTTTCACTTGGATCCCACCACCAAGAAACTAAGGCAGTTGTGATTGGATGTCCCTCTTAACTCACCCAACCTTTCCACACAACCAAAGTAGCTGTGACTGGATATATTCCTAACTTCTCTCTACTTTCTACATGACAAAATTAGGTCTGATGGGATTCAGTCTCTGTCAAACATTTTAGTCATTTTTATCTGTTGATGAAAATGTCAGTTAATTTAGTTTTAGTTTTAGTCCATATGCACTTGTTTTTTTTAGTTGAAGAATGTTGTTGATGAAAACTATGACGAAAATAATTAGTAGACAAAATTAACACTGTGTGAAAGAACATAATACTCAACTTTTGCAGATGTAGACCCCTATGAATGACTACACAGTTGTAGTTTTAATCAAAATAGAGACAGCACTGTCAAGATTGTAAAAATATTCTGAGAAAGGTGAGTGAAACTGGAGAGGCTTTTAAATTATTCTTTCAAATGTTGTCATTGTATTTGTGCAATTTAGACAGTGTGCAGATGTCTGAATGCATCTTTGACGATCAAAAACAGCCGTATTGCATGTCACAAGACATCCATTTTGTTGAAGTGGTGTAAAACAGAAATCAGATCATTTGATTTTGCTGCCAAAAAAAATCATTATGACAAAATAAAGGGATTAAAAAATAAATCAAATGTTGCTTTATTAACTCCTCAGTTAGATTTGGCCTTTGTGTTTGTGCTAAGTTTGTGCTAACAATGCTTGTTAGGTTGGTTGGAGACTAAATTGCCCTTATTGACCATGGATGTTGCCTTGATATGTCAGCCCTGTGATTGGCTAGTGACCAAGCTAGAGTGTACCCTGCCTCTTGCCCATTGATATCTAGGATAGGCTCTTGCCCCCTACAACCACAACAGTTTAATATGTTATCTTTTGGTCAGTCGACATGTTATTGTTATTGGTTCTCACTGTTAATACCCTTTTTCCAAGCATAGATTTGTTTTTAATTGAACTATATGTAGCCGTTATAGATGCTTCTGCCTGACCTTCTGTCTCATTTGAAAGTATATTGCTATATCTGACGAACTCTTCATATTCCCAAGCCACCCTCTACCCTCTGTCTCACTTTGTCTTTCTCTCTCTCTCTGATAAACAAACACACATGCACATAAACTCAAAACGTCCCACCTCCCTCACCCTTGCCCTGTGTTGAATATGCATCACTGCTGCATCTCCTCTAAACCGGACAGATGAGCAGCAAGCCAATGGCCACCTGCTGGCCTGCCACTCAGGATCTCCCCAGGATTTTGGGGGTGGAGTTGGGGGGTTTGTAGGGAAGGGGGAGCTAGGTTGCAGACAGCCTGTGGCAAGCCTCTCTGCATCCACAATCCTTTTCGAAACCCCCTGTGGGACGGACCAACAGAGAGGCTAAAGGCCGAGGGCAGCAAGCAATTAGAGAGGAGTGTTATACGAGAGGGAAAAAGCAATGAGGACACAGGGGTCTTTATCAGTGAAACCCCTCTCTCATTTTATTTCCCAGCGTCTTCTTTATGTTGGTATTACGTCAGTCTCTTTGTGTCCATGTGTGCAGTACGGCTGAGCAAAATTTCTGCTTTTAAGACATATCAATAATCTTATAAGATAGAGGGTACCCAATATTGTTAATAAAAAGTAAATATGATGATGACTTTGGCCACTGGGACGTAAATAAATACATAAATTAGTTATTCATGAAAGACTGAAAGCTTGGTAAAATATTTGCTTATGGTAAAAAAAAAAAAAAAAAAACAAGATATATGCAATATTACATCTATATGAATAATTATCATTCTCTTTTTCTGCTTTCTTCAAGGAGTGTTCTTATCATTAGTAAACATCAAACAGTACTGATATCAAGTGAATACCGCAATACAAAAACATCATTTCCTAACACCCAAAATGGGTTATTTTTCCAAATATTGTCAAGCACCTTGTGCAGTGTAGACAGTGCCCTCTTTCATTCTCTCACGCCTTGCCAAAAAATTACCAAAGACCATAAAGTTTTTGCACTGTAACTCTAAAATAATGCAGATAATATCTTTAAAAACTTTTATTGAGGCCCTGTCCACACGGACACGAAAATGTTTCTGTTTTTAAAATGTTCTCTGTAAAGACGGCATCGTTTCAAGAAATGTGAGACAGAAAATGCTGTAGTACATATGCCAGGCCTGTAAGTGGTGCTGTAACGCTGCTGCAGACATACACCAAAACCAGAGAAGAAGACATGGAGCTTGCGCATACATTGTGTGAGATGTAAAGACACACTGCTGTACTTCGTTTTCTGTGTCCTCTTGTTGCAATGGTAGTAGAGCAGCAGGAGGATTTTCTGTAAAACCATAACAAGCTCAGGAGCTCCTGCTGCACAACAGCAACACTGAGTTCTGCCATTGCTTCTGTTGTTGTCAGGGTTTGCACATGTGGTATAAGGGAGGGGTGGGGCTATGACATCATAGTTTATGAAAATATCCATATTCGTGGTACATGTGGAAACGCAATGCTGGCATTTTCAGATATTTCCACGGTAGTAAATGTGTATTTTAGGGCACCCAGAATGTCTATATCTATATCTATAGGATTAAATGCAGTTACGCCTTAATTCGTCTCCATGTGGACACCCTCTAAATACAACATTAGTGGGTCATTTTGGAGAGTTGCTCATCTGTCAGTCAGAAGGTTGAGGGTTTTGAGCCCAACTCCTTCTGCCTTTTACAGAAAAAATAGATAAACAGTCATTCAGCTCAGAAATATTGAGATATGATTTGTGGTCCCTACCAACAAACCCTATGATGGAAGGAGGTGGACACATTCAGCCATTCAAACAGGCTGTCAATGACAGAGGAGCCACTTGCAGGAAAAGCCCCCCTTTATCTCCCTCCAAACACACACACACACACACACCCACACACACACACACACACAGGATGGCATATGGCGGCAGCTGCCCGGCGCGTGTCGTGATTGTGTGAATTAGAATCAGCGTGGTGCGCGCATGAATAATGAGCCTCGCCTTTCAGCGGGGACGCGCCTCACATGATGAGGAAATGAAAGAATAAAGGAGGAAGAAGGAGGTGAAAATCTCCTGTAGAGCTGCTTCTCCTCCTGTGATCCATAACTGTTGATTTAACAGCTGGCTACTCATTTCATCATTAGACTCTCCATCCTCTGCTCCTCTGCTCTGACTCTCTGTCTTGTTCACATTCAATTTAAATCGGCTCACTCTATGTCGTTTATCTTCCTTTTAGGTTAATGGTTTCAGGCTGTTGCCCTGCAGGAGATCTGGCTGTAAACTATGTCACTGCATCAGGGAATGACTCTTCTTTCTCTTTTACCTTTTCAAACAGGTGTCATTTTCACAGGTGACAGAGTACTGAGACAAATTAATCTTCTGAACCAGATTCTTAGACAGGCTGTCCACAGTATTGTCACAAGTTGAAAGACAAATGGACTTGATGGTGGTTTTCTTGTTGTCTGATCACTCAAAGCACTTAAAGACCCGAGGTCACACTTACCCATTAATACTCATTCATTCATGTAATGTAAAGGCTGCAATGCAAAGCGTCAATCAGTTTAAGTTGAGCACATTCGTACACATTTACAGCTCACTGACACAGCAGTTGGAGCAGTTGTGGGTAAAGTGAACCTTTTTCACCAAGGTCCACGTACAGACAAATAAAAGGAAGGTTGGTCTCCTTTGATCCATTCAGCCTCTTGTATAGTGTTTTGAATATATTTAACTGATATAATGTGCAAAAAAGGTCACATTACAGCTTTCCTTTAATGGCTGAAAGAGGCAAATAGTCTTGTTATCGATGAATACAGATTTCAGGGGGCCTGTTTGCATCTACTCCAGGATCCACCCCAGCTCGGGGTTAGAAAGTTGCTCTGTATAGCAAAATGGAGAGACACTAACGACTAATTCTGACACAAAAGGAGCAAATTGTATTCAACCACCATTTTTTTTTTAGTAATGTTGGTGGATGAAGATGAATCAGCAGTTTTTGCAGCTGTGCTGCTTTCAATTTCTAAGCTTAAATTTCTTCACCTGGCATTAAGAAATAATACATCCATCCATCAATTATCTATCCTGCTTATCCCTTTTCAGGGTCGCAGGGGGGTTGTGCCTATCCCAGCTAACATTGGGTGAGAGGCAGAGTACACCCTGGTCTGTGGGAGGAAGCCGGAGTGCCAGGAGAAAACCCACACATGCACGGGAAGAACATGCAACCTCCACACAGACAGGTCCTGACCGATCTGCCTGCTATGCCACTGTGCTGCCCCGCATTAAGAAATAAGATTGCTATTACTTTGGTTTAGAGTATGCTTACCAACTACACTCATCTCCCAATTTAACTGCTGGTTGGTGCAAATAGCTAATCAGCTAATCACTTTGCAGCAATTCAATGCATTTAGGCATGTAGACATGATCAAGACAACCTGCTGAAGTTCAAAGAGAGCATCAAAATGGGGAAAGAAGGTGACTTAAGTGACTTGAATGTGTCATGGTTGTTGGTGCTGGAAGGTCTGGTCTGAGGATTTCAGAAACTGCTGCTCTACTGGGATTTTTACACCATCATCCTTAGGGGTTACAGAGAACGGTCCAAAAAAAAAGACCAACTGAGCATTGTTCAAATGCCACAGTCTGCCTTTATGACCACAGAGTATGTCCATCCCTTTATGACCACAGGGTACCACAGAGTATCTTCTGATGGCCACATCCAGCAGGATAATGCACCATGTCACAAAGTTACAGATCATCTCAAACTGGTTACTTGAACATGACAGTGAGTTTGAGTACTGCTCTTCCATTACCTTCACAGTCACCAGATCTCAATCTAAAGCAGTCACCTTTGTGTTGTGGTGAATATCAGTATGGACCAAAATAACCTCCAATACTTCCAGCACCTTGTTCAATCAATGCCACAAAGAAATACGGCAGTTCTGAAGGCAAAAAAGGGCTCAACCCGCTTCTACAAAGGAGTAACAAATAAAGAAATCTCATGATAAAACCAAATAATACAATAATAAATCACTACAAGTGTGGATACAGTAATACCACCTTACCTTTACACATATGCATCCACTATATTTGTATATACTTCTTTATTGTATATCTGTACATTCTGTCTGTTTATTCATATTTATGTATATAATATGTGTACATCTGTATATTTAGTCTATATTCATACTTAACCACATAATATGTAAATCTGTAAAGTGATTAATAGAACTCCATATCTATTCACAATGCCTAGTATATCTGTATATTGATGGTATATTTCAAACCATTTTCTTCAGGCTGTTAATAACATAACTATAATCCCTTGTTTTTCCTGTAAATAGATATAGATAAATAATCACGCACTTTATGTATATAACAGTCTATTACATTGCTCTTCTGGGTTGGATGCCAAATGACTTTTCGTTACTTTGTACCTGTGCATGTGGAATGACAATAAATTTTCCTAATCCTAATACTAATCCTAAATTCAAGCATTAGCCTTATATTCTTATGTAAGCCATATTTAAAAATTTGTTTTGGACCTATTGAAAACAGACTATGGACCGCAGTTGGTCCCTGGTCTACAGTTTGTGTGTCCAGCCGGGGGACACATTAACATGTGACTGCATGAGCTGGTGCTGTACCTCCAACTTTGCAGCAAAAAGACAACTCTACTCTTTGACTCTATCCACCATCACAAAGTCACTTCCAAATTGTCTTGTGACTTTGATCTTACAAAATCTTTATATCATTTAATTAAAAAACTACATTACATTGGGACTCAGCGTTCTCTCTTTCTGCCTCTTCCTCTTTCCCTGTCTTGGTTAATTCAGTTTTGCCATTCACAGGGCTGCAAACAACCAGGCACAGTAACAACTTAGGGCAATTTAGAGTCTCCGATCAACCTAACAAACATGTTTTTGGTCTGTGGCAGGAAACTGGAGTAAACCCACAAGCAAGGTGAACACTTTCTCTTAACACAGAAAGGTCCTGTCTAACACAGCATCAGTGCAGGAAGGCCGGCAGGGTGAAGAAATGAATAAGAGGGTCACTTAAAATTGAGCAAACTGGTGTTTGAATGAATACACAGGTCTTCCTGCTTGAACTTTCAAGACTGGAAATGCTTGAGCTGTCTGCCTGTATGAAGGACATTTTAACTCACCACCACCATAGGAAGAGGTTACTAACAGTGAAATGCCTTTTTTACTGTTGGGCCCAAGTTCACCAAAAAAGAAGGAGGCTGAAGGCATAAATGTAAAAGCTAGCCTCCACATTTTATCAGTGTTTTATCTCTCTTGGCACCAGGGTCCACGTTACTTTCCATCACTCCACTCAAATGGAAAAAGGAAAAAGAGTGAGTTTTATTTGTTGTGAGAAGTTTCATAAAAGAGAAGACATCATGTGTGTTCTGCTCAGAGGACTTTTCAAAGGTAAACAGCCAACACAATTAGATACTTCAGCAAAAAGACCTCAGTATCAGCACTGAAAGTTTAGAGCTTTTGATGAGAAGACTTTACAGCACTATTAGTACAAATCTTTATGTTAAAGCTAGAAATATCCTTCCATAGTATATGGCCAATCCCATTCTATCTAGTGTTAGTCTGTTTTGAGATTTGTATTCAGTTTTAAGGATGTCTGACTTTAGGACACAAAGCTCTCATGCTGAAAGTCAACCCTGCAAGTCTGCATCTGGATTTCACAGAGAAAAGTGAAGAGCTGTTGATCATTTTAATGAGTCCAGAAAGGTTTAAATATTTATGGCAGATATTAACCTTTACTGTCCAGTTCAGTGGAGTTGACAGATGGACTGTAGTCTGCATAATAATCTAACATTAGACCAGATCTATCTCCTGGGATGAAGAATGAAGCTCTACTGAAATAACAATGAGAAGCTCGGCTTCAGTGATAAAAGTAACTCATCACTTTGTTTTGAGTAGGCGGGAGGTGAGGAGGGCTGCTTTGACCATCTGAGCGTCATTAATGCTAATCACACTATCAGAAGGCCAAAGTGTTTCACATTTTGGATTCTCTTCGTTTAAGCAAATATTAGTCATATTTAAATGAAACAGCAAATATGAAGCTTTATTAGCTTTTATGTCTATATTTAGTTGAAAACAGTAACACTAACTCAAACAAGAAAAACAATAAGAGTCAATTTAAGCTATAGTTTCAATCCAATGAATAGAGTATCAGTTATTAAGGTAAAGGCTAATACATATCTATTTTTTTCACAGTCATTCAGCAAAACTTCCTTGAAGAGTTTTACAGGAACCGTAACAGCTGATGATGCTCTCTGATTTCATATGCAGAACAAACACCACTGAATATTGATTACAATGGTTTCTTATCTTCCAATACACTTGTCCCCAAGACCACCATTTGCCCCCTCAGATCTAAGTCATTAATTGTACAAGGTGTGCAACCAAGTTTTTACTATAGAATAACAGAAGTGTCCTCTGTCCTTTCTCAATGCTGAAACACGTTGCTGAAAATATTGATAAAAAATAATCTAATCTAATCCTGATTGAAAAACATTGGTCAAAAACATCACATAATGTTGATGAAATGTAAAATAATGAGTTACTGCAGTCAATTCAATAAGAAAGACACACCACTAGATAAAAAAGAGGAGGATAGAATTTGTAATTACACATGATAAAAGCTGGATGTCCAATGCCACTGTTCGGCCAAAGACTTATTCCTGATATTATTTGTCACCTGTTTAAATGTAATTTTAAAAGACATTATTGTAGTAACTAAAGCATAATGAATTAAACTTAATATTGATATCAATAAACAAGTGGTAATGGTGGCCCTTAAGACATTAACAGTGTTTATATAGATGAATGTATCATTACGTAATCTGAATAGATATTGATATAAATTTCTAATGTGCAAATTTTATATGTAATGATTTTTTGTGGTATTTTTATTGTTCTACAGCTAATGTGTCATGCTTTTTAACTCTGTAGAGCACTTTGACCCATTTAACACATGAATAATGGTCTACATAAAAGGTAAGTTGTTATATAGACCCTGATATTCCAGTGCAATATCCTTACTGCCAGACTGCTTTTCTGTCAAACTGTGCTTTACCATCAAACAGTGTTTTCATATATATATTCATAGTGTATATATTGTGGATGATAAAAATAAATTCCTTGGCCTTGTTAATAGTCTCACTTTTACTTATTTTATATATGTATTTCCTTCATTAAGGAAGTTGATTGATCTTAAAGATTCTCCTTGTTGCAACTTGCTTATTTTATTATTTTATACTATATTTTAACATCCTGACATTTCTACTGCTATACTGAGTATAAGAGCAACTGAAATAACCAAATTCCCCCTTGGGAATCAATAAAGTATTTCTGATTCTGATTCTTTTTTTTGCAGAGTTATTAAAAAATGAAGCATTATGAGCATCTACTAAGATCTGTGCTGTGGTCTGATGAAATATTTTTCAAATATGATTTCTCATATTAATTGTCTAGGTAAATGAATGCTCAGCAGCCTCAGAGCATTGTCCTGAGCTATATGTTCTCCCCCATGGCTCTAAGCAGGCATGATGTTTTGTGGCCATTCCTGTAGAATCCAACTGTTTTTATCCAAAAGAGAGGGGAGGCTGTGAAATAAAAATCTAGAAAGAACCGCAGAAGAAAGAACAAAAGAAAAAGGAGTTATGTGGAGCCCTAGGTTTCTTTCAGACAGATACAGATCAGACATTTGCCCTGTAATTTAATGTTGCTTTACCAAACAGAACTTAAAGATATAAAGAGGTGTACATACAATATATTTAACCCTGTAACATCTGACCAGTTCACATTTCAGCATCACTGCAAAGCAAAGCAAAGCATGATAATAAATGCAAACTGGCTTCTCCCAACCACAACAGTTTGTCCTGTTCTGCCTCTCTAGTACAAGGCCTCCTCTTTCTTCACCTTCTCTCCTTTTTCTTCAAATCATTTCAACAGCCTTATTTTCTTTTTAATGCTTTCTTTGTGTCTGGCTCTCTATTCTCTCTGTCTTTTATCTCACTGTCGCTTTAATTTTTTTACCTCTAGCACCCAATTGGCCGGCAGTGTGGATGCCAGGACCAAAAATGATGTCATTAATTATTTGAGAAGAGATTATGTGATTAAGCGTCTTTGTGTGTGTGGCCCTCTGTGCATGTGTGTGTATGTGTTTGTGACTGTGCTGTGTCTGGTGGTCAATTATTAGATCTGGATGAGAGAGTCTGCATGCATGGGAAAATTGCTTGGTAAATTGTTGACTTACTGTTACTATGTGGCTACAAAACACACAAACATCAGAACAAGGTGCAGTCATGCTTACAAATGGTTTTGAATTTTATTAGTTAATGCAAAATAATAACAAAACTGGAACTAATAAAACTAACATAAAATAGTTAATCAAGGCCACTATAAAATGGAAAAAAGGAGCCGAATTTTTGCTTTTTTTAAAGAAAATATGGTGCATTCCAGTTGTACTGGGAAGTTGTGATTTCTGAGTTCTGAGTGGAAAATTTCAACTGGAACGCCCCCTGAAGCTGGAAGTTGACAACTGAAGATGACTTCCCCGGTGTAATGGTGCATTCAGTTATTCTCAGAACTGGGCTAGACCTAGTTGCAAATTCAATTAAATTTAGTCACTGGGAATGCCCCCTATGGCCAGAATTTATCACTTCGAAGTTGGACGCCTTCAGCTGGCCCAACTTTACCAGTTCCTAACTGAAACGTGTCTAGCTGGGATGTGACGTAATTCCCACTCCCCCCTTTCTTGTTCCGATGTAAATGAAGTGCACCAACAAAGTTGAGCTTGTAAGGTCATGTATTAACAAAAAAAATAAACTCACACAAGCTTTTGGAGTCATAAATTTACAACAACAACAAAACTCAGAGTGATGATTGGGGATGTTTAGCTCAAAAAATATCCTTTTGAGAAAAGATTTTTTTTTAAATAAAGTTCTCTCCATTTATTGTGCATGCAGCCAATAGCCTCAAATTAAAGGCAACTTGTAATTGGGACTGAACGTCTGATCGCTCTCATGTGACATCACACATTTATTGAACAACTTTACTGACAGACATGAGAGGCCTCTTTTATCTTATTGCTCTACTTGTTGGGGTTTTCAAAAGAGGACCCAAATGCAGGAATGAAACTTAAATGTTCTTATTAAACAAAAAGCAGACTCAAACAAAATCTCACAGCAAAACTAATAAAAATCCCCAAAAAACTAAAACCATGACGGAAACTTACACAAACCACCGGAGAACACAAGGAGGCCGGGGACACAAGGAGCCATGGAGGGAGACATGGAGGCCACACACAGGGTACACACAGGATGAACTGACACCAAGGAGCAGACACACAGACTTTGAGGGAGGCAATCAAACACAGGTGAGACTTTCACACAGGTGGACACAACCAGGGTAATGAGGGCTGAACAAAGACACTGAGGATCAGGGAGGAAATGAAATGAAACATGAACACAAAAAGTGGTTTAAAACATATGAAATAAAACAAAAACTACCGAAACCACCTTACTCTCTTTACTTAAATGAAAGAAAGTTGTTCGATCCGATGCGCGTTGAAACAGTGGTCCAAAACCTTTTTTGTACCACATCCCAGTCTGATGTAATACAGTGTAGTTGTGGACCAGCTTCGCATTTCACACTATGCAGAGAATAAATCACCACAATGCAGAAAGAGAGAGCCATGGGCTTGTTTCAAAACCCCAATAAAGGAACACTGACCAGCAATTACTCTGTTTTTATCAGCCACTTAAGTTGGCTGAAGGTCACCTGTTGACATGGTAACTAATTAAACTGCTACAGCTTTTGATCTTAGAGGAAGATGATGTTAAAATTCCCATTTCCTGCAAAATCTGATTTCTTTGCTTTAAATGTTGTTAGAAGGGGCCTAGAGAGCAGAAGAACATGTGCTATGTCTTCAAAGAAAGTGCCCCTCAAAACATTTTTTATATCCTTTGTTTATTATATAGTAGCCACACGGCCTCCACCTACATGTGTGTTTTCTGCTTGACTGGAAGTCAGCTCCACGACCAGTAATCCCTCCTCTCCCCTCCTATCAGGAATTGTTTGGGCAGCCAATCAGCGCAGAGCTCATTATCATAGCCTTCTATATCCTCCCTGCCCCCTCAGATCTGAACGTTTCCAAAGGGGAGGAAAAAAGAGCTGAAACTGGTCCTGTACAAAGTCTTTTTTTTTTTTTTTTAATTTAACTTTAACAAAATCCGGGGCACAATGGTGGTGCAGCAGGTAGTGCACGTACCTCACAGCAAGGTGAGTTCGATCCCCATGTTGGTCAGGGCTTTCTGTGGGAGTTAGCATGTTCTCCATGTGCATGCATATGTTCTCTTCGGGCACTCTGGCTTCCTCCCACAGACAAAAAACATGCTAATTAGATTAAGTGGTGTCTGCAAATTGCCCCTAGGTATGGGTGTGAGAGTGAAAGGTTTTCTGTCCCTCTATGTGGCCATGTGATTTGCTAGCAACCACTCCAGGGTGTACCCCGCCTTCCACCTAATGCTAGCTGGGATAGGCTCCAGCCCTCTGGGACCATAAAAGGGATAAGCAGCGTAGATGATGATGGATGGATGGACTACGGCAAGGGAACAGAACATTTGACATATTCAGTGTGGACCGCATGTGACACAGCACTACTTTTGATGTTTGACTGCAGTTAAGACACAATAAAAGGGTCCAAAATACCTAAAGCTAACAGCTTACATCATTATCTGCGTTCTCCTGTGGTTGTCATGGGGTGTAAACGTGTTATTTAAAGGTCCCATGTCCTGGTGTGTTTGAAACTTTACATCATGTTGTGAGTGTCTATTAAGGAAGGATTTCATTAAAGTTGAAATTAAGAAGAAAATTTCGTTTCTGTAGAGGATCAGATGCAGTTCTTTTTCCCTCCCCTTTGGAAACACTCAGATCTCACTGGGCAGGGAGGCTACGGGAGGCTATAAGAGTGAGCTCTGCACTGTTAGGCTTTCCAAACTATAGCTGATGGGAGGCACGCGCCGCTTACAGTCCTGAACACACACGAACCTCTAATTCATGCCGGTTACCAGATAACAGCGAAGCTTGTTTCCCCCAAGCATTACAGGCTAACGCACAACATGCTAACCGCAGTGGGACAGTCGCAACTAAGCCTACCTTCCGGGCTAATGTTAGAAGAAACAGAGGGGTAATGGGATGGGTAAAGGACTGATTATGTTCAGCCAAGAGTTAAACTTCTCTTTCTGAACACACACAAACCATTCATTCATGCTGGTTACCAGATAACAGTGAATGTTCCCTCAAACATCACAGGCTAACGCATAACATGCTAACAGTGGCCTAGTCACTGCAGTGGGACACAGCCACGACTTAGCCTACCTTCCGGGCTAACGTTAGCAGAAACGGAGGGGTAATGGGGTGGGTAAAGGACTGATTATATTCAGCCAATTGTTAAACTGGGGGAATACTCAGGTAGACAAATCAAGTTAGGCTTATGCAAATGAAAATGTACTGTTACGTAAGAGTATATCCACAGACTCAACAACTTGCCAAATACTATGAATTTACATTTATGCAGCCTGCTAAATACAGGTTTTGTTGTCTACTCTCACATTTTGTGGGCTGGGAGGAAGGCAAAATACCCAAAAATGTGTTCAAAAGCCGCAAAAAAGTGGTTTTTGCACAATAAGTTCCCTTTATATGGCTATTATACACCCTGCATATGTAAAGGACCAGACAAGCCACAGTGATATTTCTGAGGTGAGGAGCAGGCTTTAAATGTTCATTCATACTGTATAAGGATTTAGGTCAGAGTTCTTTGACTAAGAGGATGAGGGAGAATAGTAAAGGAGGAGCAGAAGGAAAGTTTTTTGTGAGGGACTTGGGAGAGCTCAAATATTTCAAAAAGTGAGATACAAATTGAGATATGGGTTAATATATCAGAACAAAGGGACATTCAGGGTCTGTAGTCAGCTTTCGATGTGCACGTTGGTCCAAATACATCAACGTGTTTCAGGACACGGTCTACTCATCCTCACGCCAGATTGTGATTCACCATAATGTTGTGTGTGTGCGTGTGAGGGGAGGGGTCTGGAGAGGAGGGCAGAGCGTTTTATAGGCCAGCTGTGTGTAGTCTTTTAGTCAGTCAGTGACCCAAATCGCAGAATAAAAAGGGAGAAAGAGAATGAGAGTGCAAATAAGAGGAGTGTGTGTGGTAAGGGGGTGGGGGGGTGGGGGGGGTGGATAAAGGGATGTAGAGAGGAGATAAACTAAGAGGGATGAGTAAAGACATCCAGGAGAGGGGAATGAGGGATAAGAGGCCAAGGTTGAGGAGGTAGAATAAGCAATAGAGGAATGTCATTAAAGAGAAAATGTATGGGGGGAAAGTAGGGCTGGAGGAAATGTGGAGTTATAAACAAATATTTTCAAACAGATATAGGGTTACACAGAAGGGTTTGTATTTGTGAAGTTTATTTTGTATCAATATAATTTCAAATGTTTCTCCTGATATTATTTGGCCAATGAGTTTATTGTCAATTGTTTTGATTTGAAAAAACTAAAAGAAGCCAGAATTAAAGAAAGAGGAGGCACTGTGTGAACTGCACAAAAACAGAAGCAACGTCTGGAAAAGTGGCTGAAACTAGAAAGAAAAACCTGCACTCCTCGATAGTTTCACCCCTTTTTCTGATGTGACAAACGTATTTACAAATTTAGGCGTTCAGCATGAGTTTGCCTGCATTTTTTGGTAATTGAAAATTGTGTTTTTAAGATTCACTATTGTTGCCATGATATCAAGCAGGTATATCATTTGATTGACAAAAAAAATCCCCATACTGTAAACCAGTGATTTCCAACCAGGGGTACGAGTACACCAAAGGGTACATGAGCACCTTGCAGGGGTATGTGGAAGCATTTAATAATTTATTTCCAAATTGGGAATACTGTGATAAGCCTGTCAATAAAAGGTAAGTATGCGTTACTAGTTGTTTCTCTGTGGCACAGGTTGCTGTCTTTTACAGACACTCCCTGAGTGTTTGGTGCTCTGGTGTTGCTGTAAAGGGACTGATATCACTGAGTTGTTTGCCAGGACTTCACCACAAAAGAAGCACTGGAGCTGTGGTGGGTCTGTGGATGTACAAAACCCAAAACCAGTGAATTTGGCACGTTGTGTAAATCGTAAATAAAAACAGAATACAATGATTTGCAAATCCCTTTCAACCTATATTCAATTGAATACACAGCAAAGACAAGATACTTAACGTTCGAACTGTTAAACTGTGTTATTTTTTGCAAATATTAGCTTATTTTGAATTTGATGCCTGCAACATGTTTCAAAAAAGCTGGCACAAGGGGCAAAAAAGACTGAGAAAGTTGAGGAATGCTCATCAAACACTTATTTGGAACATCCCACAGGTGAACAGGCTAATAGAGAACAGGTGGGTGCCATGATTGGGTATAAAAAGCAGCTTCCCTGAAATGGTCAGTCATTCACAAACAAGGATGGGGCGAGGGTCACCACTTTGTGAACAAATGCATGAGCAAATTGTTGAACAGTTTCAGAACATTTCTCAACGAGCTATTGCAAGGAATTTAGGGATTTCATCATCTACGGTCCGTAATATCATCAAAAGGTTCAGAGAATCTGGAGAAATTACTGCACAAGGCCGAAAACCAACATTGAATGCCCGTGACCTTCGATCCCTCAGGCGGTACTGCATCAAAAGCCGGCATCACTGTGTAAAGGATATCACCACATGGGCTCAGGAACACTTCAGAAAACCACTGTCAGTAACTACAGTTTGTCGCTACATCTGTAAGTAGAAGTTAAAACTCTACTATGCAAAGCGAAAGCCATTTATCAACAACACCCAGAAACGCCGCTGGCTTCGCTGGGCCCGAGCTCATCTAAGATGGACTGATGCAAAGTGGAAAAGTGTTCTGTGGTCTGACGAGTCCACATCTCAAATTGTTTTTGGAAAGTGTGGTCGTCGTGTCCTCCGGACCAAAGAGGAAAAGAACCAGCCGGACTGCTATAGGTGCAAAGTTCAAAAGCCAGCATCTGTGATGGTATGGGGGTGTATTAGTGCCCAAGGCATGGGTAACTTACACATCTGTGAAGGCACCATTAATGCTGAAAGGTACATACAGGTTTTGGAGCAACATATGTTGCCATCCAAGCAACGTCTTTTTCATGGACGCCCCTGCTTATTTCAGCAAGACAATGCCAAGCCACATTCTGCACGTGTTACAACAGCGTGGCTTCGTAGTAAAAGAGTGCGGGTACTAGACTGGCCTGCCTGTAGTCCAGACCTGTCCTCCATTGAAAATGTGTGGCGCATTATGAAGCGTAAAATACAACAACGGAGACCCCGGACTGTTGAACAGCTTAAGCTGTACATCAAGCAAGAATGGGAAAGAATTCCACCCGAAAAGCTTCAAAAATTGGTCTCCTCAGTTCCCAAACGTTTACTGAGTGTTGTTAAAAGGAAAGGCGATGTAACACAGTGGTAAAAATGCCCCTGTGCCAACTTTTTTGCAATGTGTTGCTGCCATTAAATTCTAAGTTGATGATTATTTGCAAAAGAAAATAAAGTTTCTCAGTTCGAACATTAAATATCTTGTCTTTGCAGTGTATTCAATTGAATAAAAGTTGAAAAAGATTTGCAAATGATTGTATTCTGTTTTTATTTACGATTTACACAACGTGCCAACTTCACTGGTTTTGAGTTTTGTAGAAGTGAATCCATATAAACCTGGTTGATGATGTTGTACTTTTGAAGAATCATCAACGGATGATGGAGGGGGAACTCATGGTATGACAAAAAGACTCAGGAGCAACACAAGACAAAAAGGTTGGGAACCACTGCCATAAACAATCTTAGGCATCTTTTTTCTTTGAACAACATCAATGTAACCTAAGTGCAATGTTCTCATAACTTTGGTTTCTTATTTGAGAACACATTGATGGGGCAAACATACGTGCTGATACAATTTTCACAGAAAGAAAACTATCTAAGTAATATGAATAGTTGGGGGGAAATGCAGTAGGGAGGGTTTTGATTTAGTTGAGACAAAAGACAAAAACTATTGAGAGAAAACGATGAATGTTTGATCTGCACCTAAGGAGTTTCTTTCATTTTAAAATAAAATTAGCCTATGTCCTTTCCAAATACTCTCAATTAGATGTTGCCCAAATAGGCTAGGGTAGGGGTGTGAGAAAATATCAATACACCAATATATTTTGAGTTATTTTGTTGTGCAATAAAGTATCAATATTACATTGCCAAATAATATAGATATTTATAGATCCTTAAGACATTTTGTTTTGCATCATAGGTCAACTTTTGGTCGCTAGTTTGCAGCAGGCTGTGAGGATTCACAGTCCGCTCCAGTCTGCTCTCCCCCTCCCTCACCTGTTCCTCATGCTCCTGGTGGCGGGGCGTGGTTCCAGACGCGCTGCAGCCGCCACACCTGTTCCTCATTGCTTCTGATCACCTCAGATGACTGCAGCGCGAGTGGATTGCACTCACGACGTTGGTTTGTGTTTCTCCTTTGCTCCTCGTTGCTCTGTATTCTGGCTTCAAGCTATTGGTGATTTTTGTGAACCTTACCTATGATAGTTACCTTCTCCTTTTTGCTCCCTTTTTCCAGGCCTTCAGGAGCTCCCGCCGCCACTGCCTTCAAGCCCTCTTGTCAGAGGGCTTTGTTGAATTTTTGTACACCCCTGATTCCTTCATTAAAACAACATCAACTGCTCCTCTGCCTGTTCCTTGAGCTTTTGGGTCCAACTTTAACATCTCATCTGGGTCATATCCTGACACAGGCATCTGTTTGACTTGTCTTTTGTTAACAATTATTTATTTCTGTCACTGGGACCGATAAAAAAGTATATTTTTGTAGCAGATACCATGTACCCTTCAATATATTTCACTAGTCTATCTGGGAAAAAGCCCACAGAAAGTGTTCTGGGAGGGAAAAACCTTTCCAGAAGCATAACTGGCAGGTGATTGGACGATGGTTCCGTCAATCAACATTTATTAAAGGCCAATCAGATAATGTCGTAGGCGGGAGCTATTGCACTACAGAACCTGAGCCACTTTGTAAAACAAACTCTCATCAAAACATGTCAGTGGAGTGAAAATACAATTTCTATAGATATGCTTGTAGTGTTAGTATTTGTTTTTTATATAATAACGAAATGTGGTCAAAATCTGATAAAACTGCTACTGAAGCTGTTAGCATCTATACTAATCCCTGTACGTGTGGTCACTTTCTGCTGTCACATTGCTCGTAGCTCTTTCCTCTTCCTGCTCTAAAGGGTTCTGATTGGGGCCCTTTACAGTCGTTGTAGATTGGACCTAGGCCAGATGAATCTGCCTGATTACAGAAATACTAATTGGATTATTAAACGGGAGAAATAATACCAGTTGGTATTGTATTTTATATTGTTGGAAATAATCTACTGAAATAACGTTTCCAAACTTTTTTTAATAAAAAAATCAAAACTAGATTGTTTAATAAAAATGTGTTATTTTGCTGTGTTTTCATGTGTAGTGATATATTGTGATAAATTATATTGTCACCTCTAAATTGCAATGTGCATTGTACCACCATATTCCTGCCAACACACACCTCTGGACTGGAGGTCATCTATTTTGTCAGGTTAAGGTAAAAGCAAAGGGAGAAAAAGGAAAGAAGAAGTCAGACAGATCATATTTAAGAATCTCAAATTTTGCTGCAGATATAAATAGCTTGTTATTCAGTTTTTGCCTGCTCTACATATTCAGAGCAGGAAAACTTTGTAACCACCACGCTGGCTTACTAGACAAATTTACAACCGCTCCCTGCAGCCACAGCTTCCTTACTGTGTGCCTGTGTACCAAACATAGCACCACAACATGCATAATGCAAGAACATCCAACACATGCCAGGCTGTTCAATCGACACATAGAGAGGGGATAATTAGTTGCATTAGGGCAGTAAAGTCCCCTTGACGCAGAACTGCACATTAACGATTGTAGCAAATTTTAGAGAAAATTGATCTTTTTAAATAATTAAATAAGAGCACAGGGGTCATCACATTAACATCTTTAACATCTCCCAACATACGCACATCAGAGAGTGGCAGAATCTCCTTTGTTTCCTGATTTTGTAAACATTAGTGGTCAAATAATTACATTTGTGATAAAGAGCAGACTAAGAGGGATCAGAATCAGGGGCCGCATGCATTAGCATCACTTCCAGGCTTCACATCTGCCCGCTGTTCTGCCAGCTTGGACAACAGCTCTGCTGGGCTTTAGAAAAACTGCCATGGTGATAATTCAGGCACAGCTTGAGATTCTGTTCTGGTGTTGTAAAATTAAAGGAGAAGTCAAATGCTTGGGTCCAAGAACCCAACCATTTATTTCTTGCTTGAAAGCTGTATGTAGTTAGTTGTAAGTCTGGAAAAATTCACATCTGGATATTATAGCTAAATGACTGAACAAAACTTTGTGTGTTTTCAAAGGTGAAAACTTGCCGTGGGAATTAATGTGAATTTATGGGAATAAACAGGAGCAAAGCTGGAGTTTACCAAACTGAAGGTTGGTCCAAATGTACTTAAGAATATTTCTGCTTTCCTTAATCACATGCACATTGCAAACTGCTTACTTCAGGGGTACTGAGGCCACATCCCCCATATGCACTGTTCATCCCTCCATCACGTGCACAGATGATTCTGGAACTCTGGACTATTGAACCCATGGACTGCATGAAGTGAAGTTGAAACTGATTGGTAAGTAAAATAATTAAAACTCAATAAAGTTTCTACTTACAAATAAATCTGTTGAAATGTAATGTTTTTAATTGTATTCTCTTGCATGGATCTCTGCCTATGACAAAATGTTGTTTTTTTTTCATGTTTGGATATGATACACTTTGTTTAAATTGCCCCCAATTTCCTATAAATTCCCCAAATTCCCATGGAAAGTTTTCAATTTGAAATAAAAATTCCCAAGCTTAACTTCCCATGAAAAGTTACTGGAAATTTACTGGATGTTTCCTCCCTCTTTACAACCCTACTTCTGACTGACATGTTCACATGGCCCATGTTTAGTCTTATTGAGCGTTTATCTAAATTACTTGTGTCCATGTAAACATGGCTAGTGTAAAGAGATTTACCTGCTACTTGTCTCATTTACTCATATCTGGTTGACTTTAAAGTAAGCTAATAAACTTAACTGATCATTAATGTGGAAGAGATATTCTGTTGTGGTGTAGTTCTGTTTATGCAGATTCACGGCTTCAGGGCAAAAGCAGCATCATTATACACATCCACTTCTGCTGGGCTTTGCCATATTTCCAATTGAGCGCGCAGAGACAGTCTTAATATTTAGAGGTATAGTGTTGATAATACAGAGAGCAGCAGACCGAGAAAGCAGGTAAAAATCTGTTTTTTATTCCTTTCACTTTCTGCTGTCTAAGTAGAAAACCTGCTTAAATGCTTGTGAAGCGTGTAACATTTACAATCTCATATTATTGGACTTGTTACATGTTTGAATTTCTAATGTCCTAAAACTGCTCATGCAGTGGTTGAAGAGTGTTTTGCATAAATGTGACCATTTTAGATGTCTTGTTTTTTGACTGTTTCAATTACTTTTCTTTATAAGACTCTTACAAACATTAACTGCACATTTTATTTAGAAAAATAAATCTTTGGATCGTCTCCAGTCTCAAAGTCAGATGATTTAAACTTTCTTAATAGGACAGATTGCAGTAGCTGCTTTCTAAGAGGTGCCAAATTGAGGCCATGTCAGTTTGAGTAATGGGTTTACTGGAACGAGTCCATGAGCAACTGCGCTTGTAGATACATTTTTAACTACTCAAACAAGACCAGGTCTAAATCAAACATTAATTTACTGGCTTTATTTGTGTGATTATCAACTCAAAAGATTGAGTTGATTAATACGATCCTCTTTTGAAATCAATAGAAGCAATAGCGGTAAAGTCCATGCAAAACATTTGGACAATCGCCCAGCACTCACTTGTTCAAATAACAAATGAATGTGCCCTTCTGATAGCTCCCAGGGGTGTGTTTGTCCTAAAATGAGGAGTGGGCAGTTGTAAAGGTGGAACTCTCCTAACTTGAGGATGCAGAAAGCAACAGCACCTTAGAGAAGGAGTTTCAAAACCTTTCTGCAAGGGGACCATGGAGAAAAGTGCAGCGTATAATGTAGCACACAGCCTCTCACACCCACCTCTGAGTCTTTTCCAACACTGGCATAAAGCAGCACAAAGGAACAAAGAGTCCTACAGCCATTATATTACTATTATATTAGTCATAGTGGTATGTTCAACCGTTTTCCACCAATGCGCTGGGGTCTGTTGGGGGGGGGGATCGGCCGTTTCAGGCAACTTACTGGCCTTGTTCCAGGAGGAAGTCGGAAAGTTCCGATGCTATGGCGCATTGTCACTCTACCATGTAGGAAATGTATGGAAACCTCACCAAAGGGCGTATAAACCTGACAATTCATAATTTGACCTCTTTAAATGCACAGCTTTAGGACTAAGTATTTTCCATTTGTTTATCTTTTGCCCATATTTCGACTGAATTCTAGTTCCTCCTATTTATAATTTTGATGACTGCTAGAGTATGCTCAAAATCACTGATGTTCAGAAAACTCAGTTTTCATATAAAGGTAAGCCCTGATACAATTGTATTCACTCTCTGTCTGAGACAGACGCTTTTACAGCAAAAGTTTGTCAGACTCGGTTCAGTTTGGGTGTGAAGTTGAGACATGGTGTCATTTTTCTCTTGGTTTGATCTACTTTTAGACTGTACCTAGTCAAGCAGGCCAAGCCTGCCAAATTGTATGATATAGCTACTTCTCATTGTTGGAACTGTATCTGTGGTCATTGGTCCCCCCATTCGGTCTGTTGTTACACTTTGACCTGAAAATTCACAACTGGCTTAGATAATAACATTATTTACCTCAAAGCATTATTTATCTCAGGAGTATTATGAGTGATACAATCGAGACAAAGTTGTATTTAGGCTGCTCAGAAAATAGCATATTAACCAGAGTGATTTGTAAATGTATTCCACATGGACTTGTTGATGTTAACCTGTTAAGAGAACCGGAGGCAAGCAGTGCTAGCATTAGCCTCTCCCTGCTTTATACTGTTTATAAATGCTAGGATAGAATGCGAACTGTTTCTGTATTTGGCTAAATTTAAGCCATATTGCCCTGCTTTTTGGTTGTTTGCCTTGTGTGGTTTGGACGACTTTCACGCCTGCCGCAAACCTAACTGGTTCTCTCCTGAACTAAACAAGACCACAATTCTTTTGGACCAGAGTTCAATTCTTTGGTCCACACAAGACCAGATCACCAGGTCACCGCTGCTCGGTGCCATGTTGTTGGGGACTCTGAATTCATTCTACCAACTGTGCTCTGCACTGAGATTACCAGCTGAGCCATTGGTCTTTGAAACAAAAACAACGGTAAGATGTCACACTGGTAGGTCTACTAAGGGGAAGCTGTTTTGTCATGCTGAGGAGACATGTGCAACACACTAAGGTGCATATATAACACAAAAAAAGCACAATAAGGGCCCTTTACAAATGAAGACCATGAAAGTGGAAAACAGGGAAAAAAAATCAAATTCTCAACGGTCTCTCAAACAGCTTTATGTTTTTTCTCAAATGATTCCAAAACAGTGACCAATAATTCATAAAACATTCAGCGTCAAATGATGAACAGTGTGCTTCTTAGTTTTTATCTCACTAAAATTTTTACGATCTTACCCTCAGTTTAAGTATGACAGCTGAATCTCCATCCATGATTTCAGTGCTGAGTTGGCTGGTAAACCTGATGTTAGAACTCCAAAAATACCACAACAGAAAGGGAGGGAGTGCTTGGATGGCACCTGGTATTTTCCATGAAACTGGTTCCAATACACGGCAGCATGAGTATGTGGCAGGCATCACGTCCCACAGCGCCAGCAGGACGTTCAGGAACCCAGATTGGTTGTAAATTAGTTACACTTGGTTACAGGGACAGACCTCTCTGTTGGACAGACACTCACAACACTAAGCATGGAAATCTTTACTGCAATTATGTGTGTGACAGTGATGTCGTCAAATTCAGCCCCACAAATACAAAGAGTGTCTTCAAAGAGGCCTTGGCCTTCAAAACACCAAATCTGCATAACAGTGCATATGAAAATATCTCCCTTATAGAAAAGAGCATATATGTGGATAAGAAAAGAACAAACTGTGGGGAAAACACCAGCTGGGACTCTCTTTGATCAGCCTGAATCTAAGAAAGAGAACAGTGGGAGAAGAAGTGACAACAGAATCAAAAAGTGTCATTGTTTTAGGTCTAATTTTAATTATCACTGCCTTTACAAGACTTTGAACTGTGTTGTGAATGAGAGCTTATCTATAAATAAACCAGCTTTGGTTCTCTGATTACTACTGATATTCTCAGGAGAGGGATTCTTGTGATTTTTTTTCTGCCCCTTTATATCAATGGATTTCACAGCAAGTATGTGCTTTCTCTTTCACTTATCTGACAAATGGCACACCCACAAATGCTCCCTGTAGGGGTGGTCGGTGAGGACCAAAAACTGTATTTCACTATTTTTTAGTTGAAAGGCAATATCTAGTATAAAACTTAATGGTTTTTGATAAAGAAATAACAAAATAACCTCACAAAACTGTAATACAACCTTTCATTGAATTCTAGTAAAATTCCTATGCCACTGTTTATTATCATGGCAACATATGATTTCAAGCTGATGGTAGATCAGTTGTGGAGGGATGTCAACTCACACTGTACAATTTAATGGTTAGAAATGATCTGAGTTCTCGCACTGTGCCAGTGAAATCTAGAGGAAACTTTGACAAATGTCAGTGAAGTT
Organism: Cetoscarus ocellatus; assembly: GCA_037902135.1. Classification (NCBI taxonomy): domain Eukaryota; kingdom Metazoa; phylum Chordata; class Actinopteri; order Labriformes; family Labridae; genus Cetoscarus; species Cetoscarus ocellatus. The sequence goes on from JBAMNC010000443.1 coordinate 162,395, forward strand.
TCATCCATCATGTCACTAATTTTATCTGCACAACTCAAATATACAGTGATAAACAAAACACTTTTGCTGTTGCACATGTGGCATCACTAGTGGTCACTATTAGCTGCAAAATATTCTGTCAACTGAAGCTACACTCATAATTTCCTGCTCATTCCCTTATTTCCTAGTATGAGTAAATAAGGGGACATGGTCATGCTGTTATGCAAGACATCAGGCACCGTTTGACAAAAACCCTGCAGTACAGCTGGATCCACAAAAATTCAGAGTCTGTATCAGGCAGGCCCATCTTGTCAAGCTCTGCACCAAATGACTGAGTTTGGTCTGCAGAGGCACTGCCCGATAAGTGTCCTTTAAAGCAGGAAGAGGGGGAAGCGATGAGCGTGACAGCAACAAGAAGTGGCTGCTCATAGCATAGATGCTAACAGCTTCAGTAGCGGTAGGGCTTGACATGATAACTGGCCACTGAACTGATTTGTGAAATATATGCTGTAGAGTATACTGTATATTGTAATTCAATCTGGTGTGTCATGTCAGTTTTAGGAGACAAAAGGGAAAAGAAATGTGGAGGAGCAGCTCATTGTTGCTTTTTAGTTTGTGAGTGAAAGCAGTTACACAGTAAAAATGTTAAACCAGTCCTAAATAAATAAATAAATAAATAAATATAGTGTAGCAGTAGCTTTGAGTAACCCTTTAAATGCCCATTATTCAAGCATTTTGTCCAGTCTATTTGGTTGAAACCTGGATCACCAGCTATCTTTCTCAAATATATGCAGTCTTTGTCACATTTATAAATTTTCCAAATCTGTGTCCAATTTGTTAGTGTTTTCCACGTGTATGTTATGACCACTTTATTTTGGCATTTTCATGAGACCTGAATGAGGTATTGTACCAGTGGATAACACCAGTTTCCATTTAGTTCTTACTTTATTATTCATCCATTTCATTATTATATCTACTTGAGTGGTGCATAACTCAAAATTCCAGTCAGAATCTCCTGAATTGTTACACTCTATGCCCGACTGTGGTCGACCAATATTTAACAACCCTGGTTAACAATGTCACTTCAGATAATGTCATGTCAGCATGGAGAACCCCAGATGAGGGGCAGGAAGTGACTAAAAATAAAGAAACAACAGTGGAACAAACAAAAGAACAAAGCAAAGGATTACAACCCTTTTCCAAGCTCAGATATGGACTAAAACCTTGGTCAGAGGAGCAGAGTCAGAAAACATTCCTGTATGCAGTGATCACTAAGTGAAGTGTAGGGCCACAATAATTTAGCTTCTTGACTTTACAATCCAGTATTAACCTAAAGAATTACATGCAAGAGAGGCAATGCTTCCAGAAACTTAGGAAATCCCTCAGTAAAGCAGAGTTGAGCTGCTTCTTGTGTTTTGCACCTGCATAATTCAGAGTTAAAATAACAAAATTTAAACTGCACTTCTTATTCACCCTTCAAGTTTTTTAAATCAATCCATTTAACATTGAATCCATCAATGGCCACATGAAGCCAATGTAAACATTAAAGTTATCTTACCATTTATATAACTATTACTAATATTGCTTTATCTTATATCTCCACTTAAAAATTAGTGTGTCTTAAAAAAAAGTCAAGACATTTTTCAGGCCTTGTAAAAAAATGAGAAACACAATTTCCCACCCTTTCCTTTGTACATCACGTTTGGATCAATTTACCATTTCCCTCTTCCGCTCCTTCGCCTGGATGTTGTTCAATATTACTGCATGCAGAGAAAACAAAGAGAAACACTAAGCTGATCTGACAACCAAACCAGGAATCAACCTCTAAACCAAAAGTGTAATCTGTCTCTGAGTGCCACTCATCTCTGGATCCAGTTCAATTTAGATCAGTTTCAGTCTGGACTTGAGTCAAACAGCATTCAAATTCAGATCAGCTCAGCTTTATGCAGCCCTGGCTCTGGTTCCTCCATTGCACATTCTGTTTGGCACCAGGGGACTCGGTCCGCAGCCAGAACTCCAATGGAAATCACACCAAATTGGATCAATATTGAATCCAGGAGAGAGACCTGTCTTATTACTGCACAGTATTGGGAAGTTGGGCCTCTTATTACCTGCAATAGGATTACAGTAATGCACAGAGAAAGAGGTAACCACACTTGAACAATCTCATTTTATCTGCATGGTTTGACCAGAGCAATAGGGGGTAATCACGCTGTGCTGGATCAGTGTTTAATCCTGTTGTATGACTCCGTCTTTAACTGGACAGCATTAGTTTCTCATTTTGTGTTAAGGATTACAGGATTACTGCAAATCTGGTCACAAAAAAGTATAGCAAATGGTGAACTGACTCGAGCTGGTATAGGGCTTTTTAGACTACTTCAGACTACTCAAGGCTCTGTGACAATGCAGGCCACACTGACACGCTGACACTCACTGATGGCAGAGGATCCTGTAGTCTGAATGTATTATGAACAAAGTAGGTCCTTGAATCACAGGGTAACTTATATTAGGATTTAATCTGCAATATATGGTCCCTCATATTGATGGTATCACAATACAGCAATATAGCAACCATCAATAAAATGCAAGAATATCATGCAGCCGTCTATCAGGATATCTGGTAAAGTGAGGGAAGTAAAGGGCTCTGATATGGTAAAATGCAGGATTACTCTGTTTACTGGGCAGTGCAATTTCACAGAATTTGACAGAGACTGATGTGAAAGAGTGCTTGTGTTTTAATTTTGGTAATTAACCGAATTGTACAAGTGTACAAAAATAGTGTTAAAATACATTCCTCAATTAAAATACATGAAATATAATTAAATATGAGTGTTTAGGATAAAATCAACTGGTGTATGCAGACCTGTAACTATGAAGTAAGTTAAATCTTTAAGTTTTACTGTTTAAGGTATGCTATTTAGTAGATATACAGTGCACACACAGAGCAACATTGTCACAGTGATGCTAAACTTAGTAATACAATATAAGTTATGAAACAGAGTATACCAATAGCCTTTGCTATAATTTGCACTTCGGTAGATTTTTTTTAGATTTTTTTAAGCACAATTAAAAATCTTTTCCAACACTCATAGAGTAACACATTTCTCATTTGTAAATAAACAAAACAGGCCGTCAGTAAGAAACAGGTGTCTGTGGGGGGTAAATCCCCACATAACATTAAGTTCTTCTGACTTGAGTTCATTCACCAGCTTATCTTGTTGCAATATAAAGAAAATTTATTTTTAACTTTGTGGAGATTTGATCACATCTTCTCCTCTAAGCTGTCCGCCTCTGCTTTGGCCTCTTCACTTCTGGTTTTATTAGCCCCATTAATCTCATGGACATCACCACAAATGTAATGGGGTATTGTTGTGTTAAATGAACCTTATGGTGGCAGTGTAGCTCAGTCCATGAGAGCTTGGGCTGGGGGACCGGAGGGTGGCCAGTTCAAGTCCCAGTTGAGCAATACTCGGAAGTTGGTTTGGTTGTAAGTCATCTCCCTGGTGCAGTGCTGCCGGTTACAGCAGTTTGTGACAAAACTGAAAGGGTCGGTACCCTTTGCCTCTGGAGCCTTAGGGTGTAGGGTTTGCAGATCCTTGCACACTTAAGCTTCATTGCATTTAAAAAAGTAGGGTTAACGTTGCTGGTGAGTTGTCGGGGCTGACAAATGTGAAGTGCTGACCTGGCTTGTGTTCCAAAAACCTGACCTGACTATATATATATATATATATATATATATATATATATATATATATATATATATATATATATATATATATATGTATATATCAAATGGACAACTGGAATGGCAGGGATGGGTTTAGCAGTATTATACAGTATATTATATGTGTGTTTGAGTGTGTGTGTGTGTGTGTGTATATATGTGTGTGTATATATATATATATATATATATATATATATATATATATATATATGTATGTATGTATATATAGAGAGTTGCAACATGACACATCCACGTCATGTTGCAACATGATTTGACACAGACATTATGGCCTCATGGAATTAATGTAAGTGTCTCATGTGTGATGATGACAGAGCTTCGTTAGGCACTTCTGCATAAGGGCACAGTGCAAAGGGCTAATGTCTGGCAGATAAATACCTTGCAGCGTTATAACCACCAGGCAAAAGTACGAGATTTTGCATGAGTTTTGAGCATTTTTCTCACACAATGGTCAAAAGAATTGAAAAGTCACTGTGTATGTGAAAGCATGCAGGTCAAAGAATTAAAGATCATTATCCAAAAATGAATATCCATCAAACACCCTGTACCTTCTTTCAGTGAGACAAACAGGAGAGCAGCCTGTGAAGTTGGAGGTGGTTTTATGTATAATTTCAGTATTTCAGTCATTTGACTGACAGTGTAATTGAAGCCATTACCAGTGCTCTTTGTGTGGTGGAATACTATCCCTAAAGGGGTGTAGAAGGAATAGACTTATCTTCTTTGCATAATCTCTGAATCAGTGAACATGACAAGGCCTTGAGACGTGCATTAGAGCAGAAAAGAAGAGAGTGCTCAGCAGAACAGAGGGAACATCTCACCCTGTAGCCTTTGTGGACGCCTTTAGACTCTAAGGCATTCCAGTACATTTACATTTCACATTTACATTTAAGAGCCATTATACCACACAGCTACTTATCATAAGTGCATTCAGCAGTTTGGTGCGCATCCAAATATTATCGTTTTATATTAGTTTGCCGACTGTGAGTCAGATACAGATATGAGCTCTCCTAAATATGTGGTTAAATGTGCCGTATCGATTCTTATTCGCACCTTTCAACGCAAAGGTTAAAGGTTTTGTGTGAGGGAAGGTTATGCTGCGTTCCAGTTACGTTGGAACTAGGAAGAGGGAAGTGGGAATGACATCTTCTCCGAGTTATCAGCGTTCTAGTTACAAAGTCAGAAAAAACGTGCTGATCTACAAGGCTATTGTTAGCTGTTGTGTTCTGCATTGTGGTTCGAACATACTGCATGAAGAATGTAAACAACACCACAGCAGCATTTTCTCATATATGTATGTCAAACAATTCTGTGTATACAGCTGATTCAGAGTGACAAACACTAGTCAGAAGTGCTAATAGACGGAAAATTAATTAATAACTTAATAACTGTTTGCACCGGGGGCAGCCATCTTGGATTGTCAAATCGGGGATGGTGAGGATCCTCCGACTTCCCAATAGGAAATTCTGACCTCAGGGGGTGTTCCAGTTGAAATTTCCCACTTGAAACTCGGAAATCCCGACTTCCCAGTACAACTGGAATGCACCATTAATCTTTTTTTACTGACGCACTCAGATGTTTTGGGCAAAGCTCTTCCTCAGTCACTGCTGACATTAACCGTTCAACATAGATACTCACAGGTGACCCTTATATTTGGCTACATTAACAGGAAAACAAAGTATTTTACTGAACAAATGATCATTAATTACACCCATATTACACCTTTGGTCACTCTTTTTCAGTATGATGTGTCAGAGCAATCCTCTTATGGTGTATGATTCTGCTTTTCATTGTTGATCTGCAGGTCCTTGTGTTGTGACTGGAATCTGAATGCCTCTCACACAGGATCAGAACCTTTTTGCTGGTCAGCCATCGTTTATTGTCTTTTTGTGAGGACGTGCAGAGCATTTGATCATTTGGTCTTTGTTGCTGCTGGTTCTTTGAAGTTGGGTTGGTCTGGGCAATAACAGAGTGGAGTGAGTATAGAGATCAATAAACAGCAGCTTTCTCAGAGTGAAAAAACAAAGCAAACTGACTCAGAGAACTGCAGGAGAGTTTATGCTGTGGTGCTTTCACACATTTTTCACAGAGACACCATCCTGGAAAACTCCTTGGCAGACCCCATGTTGTTTTTAGTGTAAAGTCAGGTGATGTAAGACAGCAGAAGGAAATATTAGAAAAATGTACCGTAACATTCACATCCTTCAACTGCTGCACAACCATAAAACTCATAAATGTATGCGACCTGTGCTCTCTGTGTGATGACAAGACTGCTTTGTTTGTCTGGCCAACACCTCTCCGCGGTGTCACTGATGTGATGGCAAAAATTGTCATTATAGCGTCGTAAGACAGACTCTGCTGCTTCATCTGCCAAATCTCTGCAGTTCTTTTTAAGTCACGTCTTGCCTCCTGAGACCCCCAGCAACCCGCCCCTCCACTCCTATCCAACTGTAGCAGTCATCTCCTGCTGTGAGGTGCATATGTGGGTGCATATGTGAACAGCCAGCTCAGGAATATTTAAGGGGCAGTCAGCCTGGCTTTCCTCTTTGTAATGATCAGGGCTGCACGTGTGAAGATGTACCAACCAGTGGCTGTTTTCACCAAACTAAACCACCACTTATTGAGCTGTCCAAGGTCCATGTTGAGACATTTTTTTTGCAAGGTTTTCTTTCTGAAAATAATTTCTTTGACATGTAGTTTACAGAAATTTACTTTTTCACAGACTTTGAAAATGCAACTTAATAATACAGGCCTGTAGTCCATGCATCCATATCATTCATCCCTTCATCACAGGGGCTAGAGCCTTTCCCAGTAGGGCCTACTGAGTAGGCATTTGGAGAGAGGTGGGGCACACCCTGCGCTGGTCACTTGCCATTTGTAGGGCTGACATATATAATGAAAATCTAGGCCTGAAATTTTCTATGTAATCAGATTAATCACACTTGGCCCTTTAAGGTAAAAAAAAAAAGAAAAGGGAAACCCCATTATAACAGTGTTTTTTATCATACAGCCCCTTCAGCATGAAAGCGGGTTATGTCTTACATGCTTTGGGTTCAATTTTCAGGTCAGGCTTCAAATCTGTAGTTTTTACTTTTTACCAGCAGATGGTCCCATTTTCTTATTTAAGTAGACTAAATCAATCACACAATTTTCTTATTGACTGTTCTACATCGTCGTTCTTTGAGTTGACACAGAAAAAAAACTGGAAATAGTTACTGACATAACCCAGACTTTGCTTTAAAAAAACATTGTTAGGGCATTTTGTACAGATTTTTTTTAATATTACGGGCATGATGTACAAAAGCTAGAATACGTTGGTTAGCATTCTGAAAACTATTAAGTTCTTTTTATTCATTAACAGCACTGAAGTTGGTGGAAAATTTTTCTCCAGTGTTAATACAAATGCATAAATGAAATGAAGTAGCGGCACGGTGGCACAGCAGGGTAGTGCAGATGCCTCACAGCAAGAAGGTTGCTGGTTCAATCGCCTTGTCAGTCAGCGCCTTTTTATATTCTCCCTGTGCATGCTTGGGTTCTCCAGGCACTTGAGCTTCCTCCCACAGACCATAAACACGCTCATTAGGTTGACTGGGTACTCTCTGTCCCTCTATGTGACCCTGTGATTGGCTGGCGACTGGTACAGGGTGTAACTGGGATAGCCCTGTGCCACCCCAAAGAGATAAGAAGTATAAAAAACGGATGGATGAGGGATGAAAATGAAGTAAGCACTTTTGGTATTGAACAGGCAAAGTGTGACTTCTTTCTTTCAGGTGACACAGCATAAAAATTTAGAACGCACCCAAATGATTTTTTTTTGTTTTAAAGTCCCATGTCCTGGTGTTTTTGACCATTTACATCATGTCTTGAGTTTCTGTTAAGAAATTATTTGATTTAAGTTGAATTGAAAAAATGAAGAAGTTGATCTCTGTCGAGGGTCAGATGCAGCTCTTTTTCCCTCCCCTTTGGAAATGCTTGGATCTAAATGGGGTTGGGTGGCTACGGGAGGCTGTGATAATGAACTCCATGCTGATTGGCTGCCCAAATGATGCCTGATGGAAGGGTTAAGGAGGGGTTTTAGGCCCCTCATATCCTGAGTTCAGAAACCAAGATCACACTGTTCTCCAGTTTCAAGAAATCTAGAGAACTCTGGTAGAAACCAAAAAATCAAAGGCCTGTTTATGCCTTATCCTATTTTTCTGAAAAACTTTCTGCAGCTGTTGTAAAACCCCACGGCTGCTTGCACAAATAAGATGCACTGACCAGAAACTAGGAGTCTCTTATTTATCCAGTAGTACAAGGAAACTGAAAACTATATTTCTCTGTGTGCATGTAAATGCCATATAATGAATTTAATCAGTCTGGGATACATCCGATAACGAGGAGTGGCAAACTTTATTTGCAAAGACTGGGAGGAATGGCAGCAGACAATGTTTAAGACTGAAGTATAAAAGTACAATGCAACTTTATATCTGGTATGATATGATGCTGGTTAGATTCCTGCGTCGATCAGGGCCTTTCTATGTTTGCATGTTTTCCCCCAGGCATGCGTGGGTTCTCTCTAAGCACTCTGGATTCCTCCCACAGACCAAAAACATGCTTATTGGTGACTTAAAAATGCCCTTACCATGTGGCCCTGCAGTTGGCTGGTGAAAGCCAGGTTGTACCCTGCCTCTTGTGCATTGTCAGCTGGGATAGGCTCCAGCCCCCAGCCACCCCGGAAGGGATAATGGATGGATGGATGGATGGATGTTATGAACTGATAAACCACTGTCACTATACTTCTGGTGGGGCACTTAGTATACATGACATGTAAAGAAAGAACGTCATCATCATCATCATCATCATCATCATCATCATCATCATCATCATCACAAGGTTTATTCAAATCCATGTAAACAAAGTCACTGACATGTCCAAGACTGCATTATTACAAAATAAGTCCTCTTTTCATCATTTAGATGTAGAAAAACATCATCAGAGGAGGTGAAGTGGCATATAAAGAGTTAAAGCTCTGAAAATAATATATCTGTCTTTTGAAAGAACAGAGCCAAGAGCTGATAGAAATATTTAATGCATCATAAATGTAAATTGTTATCACTATGCAGTAATTTATTGGACTGATAAATGTTTTTGGGGCCTTTTTTAATTAGAGGAGACAGTGGCCAGAGTCAGAGAGCTGGTAGAGAAAGAGAAACTTGTAGAAAGGAGGCTGCACGCCTGAATCCAAACGTGGCCATTCACGTCAAGGGGGAGCCTTTGGAAATGGAGTGCACAAACATAACCAGCTTGGCCTTGGGATTCCTCATTGCTCTTTTATAATGTGGTCAGATTTGGGGAACAAGTTCCTAGATGTTACTGTTTTCTGTTGACACAGCTCAAAAAAAAATAAAAAAAACACCAAAATCAGTTCTGCTGATAATCACTGGCATGCCCCAAACTGTGTTAATCCGAAAATGTATTTTTCCCCTCACATCCAAGATAAGAAATCCATGTGTGTGTTTTTTTCATAAAAATGTCACCATGTGTTCAAACTGGTATAATAAGGAGTTAAAGGTGCAGTGTGTAGAATTTGACAGCATTTTGCCCAACAGAAACAGTGAATATAGGATATAATGTTTCTATTTGCATGTAAAGTCCGTCAAAATAGGAGTACAATCATCCCCATAAAACGTTTGTTTTATTTTTAATTAGTTAGAAAAAGCTTTAAAAAATTTACATTACCGCGGGCGGAGTTCATGTAGGCAGACATAACGATCCGCCATGTTGTCTACGGGTGGATTTTAGGGACAAAAAGAACGAAACGCGAATCTGTCCGCCGGTTCTAAAATCTACCTGGAATGCAGGCGAAGAAGAGGAGAGAGGACAGCGGTGGATTTAGAGACAGTTGTTACTCTGCACCAGGGATTTAAATTGTGTGTATTTTACAGTTAAAGCTTTTGGTCCCTAGCCCTTTTGGTCTTCACAGGCTTCCGCTGCTCAGCGATGTGACGTTTTGGTTACAGTTGGGCTCATTCTAGAATATGAACGATAGATGTTGCTCAAATGCCAAATTCTACACACTGCACCTTTAAATTTCTGAAAATAATTCATGTTTCCTTATCTATAAGCAGGCTTAAAGTTGGTGGAAATATTTACAGTGACCAAAGCAGAAAAAAAATTCTTACATATGATTTTTAAGGCACTTTTTCATTTGAGATGCATTGTGCCATGAGGAACGTTTTACAGGATATAAAGGTTTATATAAAATAAAACACAAGTATGACTCCATTCATACGTGATGGCCTTTAACATGAATCATAAAGACAGAGTTGCGAACTGAGATCACCTGATCTTGAAGCTGATCTTTCCATATGTATATGGGCCACGCACACTGCATTCAGCTGTGCATCTATAAATAACAGCAGAAATGAGGTGAATGTACAGAATCAGTGTGTTTTCTTTTTACAGTAAAAATGTGTGGGAGTCATTTCTAGTTATGATCAGTGGAGCAGATAAATAGGTGCTTCCAGTTAGATTCACACTGGAGTCCTGCTGGGTCCTGTGTGTAAATGGATGTGTATGAACTGTGGCAGATATAATCACATCTCTGAGCTCCAGTCCTGAAGAGAAAGTAATGTCCTGGATAATCTCACTAGAAAATGAGCTTAGCTGTGTTTTTGTGTGTGGCCTGGAGACAGAAAAAGGGGCCATGTAGTCAATATTAGGGCCTATTATAATGTCAAACTGATCACATTTGTTGTCAAAAAATGCCTGAAGGTACTTATGTAAAATTCAAATTCTCATTTTCTGCTGCAAATTTTCTTCAAACTTCTCTTAATTTATCTTTTATTAGTCATTTTTAGCCTTGGGTTATTAAACACTGTGATGAACCCTTTACATATTAGAATTTAAAACTATGAAATAAATAATAAAAGACATTTCTTTATGCCGTTTTTGCCATAACTGTGTGTGTGTGTGAGCAAGAATTTGAGATGAAGAGAGCATGTGTGTAAGAGCAGACGTCTGTTAACTGACAGATTTATTGAAGTCCAGTTCAAGAGGAACTTGAAAGTCAAGCTGTCAGACGGCATTTGGCAGGGTCTTATCTCTGTCCTGCTGGGAGAGGGAGGACCCCTGCTGCTCCTAAACGATGAAACCAAGATTTGTGAAGTCCCCTCCTAATAAGATGCTTATAATGTGGTCACTGTGGCCAATGACATTTCAGCTTTGTCTATCACCAGAGCATGTGTGCTGCTGTTGATAACTTTCATTAATTATTAGTGCACCAGATAACTGCTTGCTCAACAAAATTATCCTAGAAAACAAACAAGACCAGAGAAATAAACCATTAATAATTTTAATGTCCTGCTGAGGCAGCACAGCGTCATAAATAAAAACTGACCATCCCTATCATTATGAAAGAAGTCATATTTTGTCTTAACTTGAGTTCATGTATTTGTTTTATTTTTTATTTTTCAATGAACAAAGAATACAACAACAGCCACAACTGATGACATACAGTAACAATTACAAACAAATGGACACGAAACAGACTTGAGGGGTCTGGTGGGGGGGTGGATGCTAGCACTGGTACAGATTATCATTATTATTGTAGTTTTGGGGATGCACAATATTATAGGAGCAAAATCTGCATTGGCAGATAACTGCTTAACAAGCCGAAAATCGACCTTTGCAGACATGAAAATTTCCAGCTGACATTTATTTACGGACGACATTTTGTCTGCACAGATTGTCCGCATATTTCCCACACATTGGCTGCAATACAGGAAAAAGGAACAAATGTACTACATTGGTCCACCTCATCATAGTTGGGTATCAAACTATTATTTAACGTTTTTCTAATCATATTTTACAATGAATCCAGTTTAAAGTAGTCAGTGAGAATTGCTGGGAGAGGTACACTGCCCAGGGGCTGGCGCCAACACCTGCCAGCAGTGTTTCAGAGCACTGCGCTGCCCAGGCTTTTGTCGCAAGATCACAAGATCACGGGGGATTTGTAAAATCATGTGAGAGATCACGCAATAAATACCATGGAAATGGATTTCAACAAACAGAGAAGACTCACCTCCCCTGACGAACGGTCATTTCTGTTGTTGTGATTTAATCTTGGAATGTAGAAGGGTGATGATGTGTCATACAGAATCTTGTGTTTTTCCACTTCCAAAATAAATAACTCATCATTTACCCAGTGTGAGCTGCTGGGGAAAAGGGCTTGAGATGCTCTGTTAGAGCTACTGTCACTTTAAGGGCCCCTTTTCGACGTAGGTCCAGTCTGTTCTGATTGGTTGGCCAGTGTGCTCTGTGGTAATTGTTCAGTTCAGCACACATTTCAACTGCTCTGTCTCCTTTTTGTGCTTTGCATTTGGCCTGACCACTGAGCCAGTGGCTTTAACTACTGATGTAAAAGTGGTAGGATGTCACAGTGGTCGGTCTTTCAGGGACCCAGGGGGATATCAACTGTTTCAGGCAGCTTCTGGCACAACATAATCGAATTATTACTTTTCAGTTAAGCCTTTAACTGGTTGTAATTGACATTTAAAATGTCAACAGCTGTTGTAGATTTATGACTTTATCGTCTGGCAGACGTCTACATTTTGTCCGTGTTTCTTTACTTAATGAAAATAATAATTACAAAAATGGCTTGTAAGTATACAGCTCCTTTCAGACATCTTAAATACTTTGCAAACTTGTTTTTATTCCCACTGTCCAGCTCTTATAACATGCTGCTTCATGCTTTTTCTCTTGTTCAGTTCACCTGTTGTTCTGGAGCTTACGTTCCCTCAGTGAATGTTGGACGAGGCCGCACTTGGACTGAGTGAAGCGGTTGTGATTTGTCTGCGTGTGTAATCTTTGTGAGAACTGTGCTGTATCCCACACTTCAGGCCAGTATCAGAAGCCTTCTTACTTCACACACACTCGCACAAATCCAAACTATCTGAGTGCCTTCCACTCAATGGGGGTTCATTACAGACTCACACACATCCCTCGGCCCCCTGCTGTTTCCTCCCCGATTGCTAATGCTGGAGATGCTCTTTGATAGGAGTGTGTGTGTGTGATGGCAGAGGAGATGAAGAAAACAAGTGCATTAGCATACGTGCGTGCCAGCTTGCATGTTTAGAGTGATTGTGTGTCTGTGTGTGTGTGTTGGCAGGGGGCTTACATGTGCAGTTTTAGAGATACAGCACAAAGAAAGGACTTAAATAGACAATTTATGAAAGAGGGACACCAAGAGATTTGAAGTGTTCCAGTGAACTTGGGCTAATTTAGGTTAAATGTTTTTTCAAAGCTAAGTGGAATTCTCCCCCTGGTTATGACACAGACAATACAGGCAGGTGCATCCATATGAAATAAAAAAAAAATCATAAACAATAAAACATGTAATTTTCTGTCATTCAGAGATGCTGAGAAGTTGTGGGGTCCACAAACTTTTCTTTATCTGTTTGGTTTCCTATCAGACAAAACTCCACATATTGACTTACTTTTGACTTTTGGTTTTATTTAGGAGGGCCTGTAACTGAATTTTTGCTGTAAATTCATTTAAGTTCTGTTCTGAAAAAAATGTTGTTTCAAGCCAAGGACCATTTGGGTAAGTTAACAATACTGAATGAGCTTTATTTTAATGACGTGAAGCAGCTTCTCTAGAGCACGTGGTGCACGGCAGTTTGGGAAATGTCTGTCTTTATTTTTCTATTTTGTGGATGAATGATCTTGGTGCAGGGTCCAAAGAGGATGAATTAAGTGCCTCAAACCAATAACAGTGTCAGCTCTCTTTCCCTTTATATCAGTGTTCACCAGGTGGCTGTCATTTTGCTATTTACAAAGTGGGTTTTGGTTGTTTGGTCTGACTTTCTAATAGATTATTTAATTCCTCTCCTTTTATTGTGCCACTATGCTCACAGAAAACACACAGAACACTGTATGAAACATGTTAATGTTTAGATTTAAGTGCTCTTTTTCATTGAAGTATCAACAGCATAAGAAACAGTCAAAATGTTGAGTCAGACACGCACAAACGTAAAACTGAAACCGCATTAATTACTCAAATCTGCAGTTAAAACCAACAGGATCAGGTAAGTTTAAGTTTATGACTGACCTGTGAACTGTACATTAAATACCTGTTGGCTTTAGGCAAATTATTTACAAATTTTCTTGCAAAAGCCCTTTGCGCTATTCTCTATTGTATGCCTTAAAATACACTGGACAGTCTGTGTTATTATCTTTCAGTATAATTATCAGTAAAATTAATTTGTGTGCATCCAAACATTAGAGATGTAGCTCTGTGTTTTGAGAAAATCGTATTCCTGCATGTGCTTTTCCTTGTCTCTGGAGTGGGCATTAAGGGGCAAGTGGGTGCATCCATGACATTTTAGAGGCATTACAGGATAGATGGACCTAAGCTAAAACTCTGGGATTCATTTACTCTTTAAAATATTAGTAGTAAGCCAATTTTCTTGATATGTCAACGATAAAAGATAGCAGTTAAAGATTCTTAGAACTTTTACAATCAGGAGACAATTATAATAACTAAAAAAAAGCCCAGAAGCCTTGATTTCCAAGCAAAATATGAAAAGAGTCCGTCCCTTGGGCAGAGTGGACATGAATCAGAGTTGGAAGAAAATACTGCAAGTTTTCATGGACATCAAATTCACAAGCAAGGGATCAACTTGACACTCCATGGCCTTCGTCTTTGATTGCAGTTCTCCAAAAAGAAACAACTCAATCTTTGCACCGCATACAACAGCTCTGCAAAGAAAAATTCTGACAAGAATTCTTTAAACATTTCTTGAGACCTGGTGTCCACTGGTAAGAAGCTGGCATAAGGCTTAATGATCCTAACTTTGCCATCTCAAATCTAGCAACTCTTTCCATATGTCAGTCTGAGGGTTATGCTGCTATTCATTTATGTTGGGGATCCGATGGGGGAACTAGGAATGACGTCATACCTGAGTTGAGGAACGTTAGTTTTACCCGTAAGCAGAACTTGGAAAGCACTTTCATGTTAAAACTTACATTATAAAATAACAACTACTCCTCTAACTTGAGCGCTAAGAAGGACTTAAATAAAGTTATCATATTTCGTGGCACTTGGAGCTTGAGGTGCAGTTAGCATTGTTATCTTATAACCAACATTAATAGCCAAGACTATTTGGTGTAAAAGTCAACATCACAACATGTCCACATGTAGAGGGTGTACAATACTATTGATGAAATTTATTTAAATGCATAGGAACAACGCTAAGTTGTCATTTTGCACTTTGGCAACCTTGTGTTTCTAAAATTGTGTAATATAAATAAAGTGGAATGGATTGGATTGGATTTTAAGTAATAATGCCCTGCCTTTTTTTATCGTTTATGCACTGAGAAGCCATGTTTGTTGAGGATCTCAGGGTCAGTCAGGGTTGCCCGATTTTCCTAGTAGGACCTTCAACTGTTTGACAGATAGTTGTTGAAATTTTTTTACTTTCTATGTGTTATGTTGATATGTTCTGTATGTAATTATATAAGACTGAAAATAAAATAATCCAAACACAAAGGCAGGACCGTGGTACCCAATGACAAGGACCTTTGACCTTTAACCTACCTAATCACAACCCTTAATCATTTGGTAACAGCAAATTTTTGCAAATCATGAAGAATCCCTTTCAGTAGTCTTGAAATAATGCCACCGCAAGATTGCATAAAAACAAAGAGTGGACAGAGGTTTGTGACCTTGAACTTCAACCTGGGACCTTGAACACCAAATAAGTTCATCCTTGAGTAAGAGTGGATGATTTTACCCTGTGCAAAGAAAATTCCTCAGAGCAGTCTTGAGATATTGTCTCCACGAGTAATGGATAACTATGAGGCTCTGTGACCCTGACCTTTGAACAGTGACCTAAAAAATCAGGTCTTTCCTGTTCCTTGAGAACATTTATCCAGAGTCGAAGAAACCACCTGAAGTGTTCTGAAGATATTGCATCAGACCACTATGTACAAGGCTCTGCCCTCTGATGATATTGGGAGGAATGGAGGACTTCATGAGACTTTAGGTTCATCAGATATTGAAGCATCTGTAGCCCCTGTGCCAGGGCATGCACCGATAGCACCACAGTTTACAAGAATTGCAAGAGCTTGTCTCTTGTAGTGCAGTAACTTTAAAAGTACAATCACTAAAGACACAAGTGCTCCACTGCTGGTCATATGTCATTTCAATTTTACTGGGTTTTATTTAAAAGTGTCCTGATTTAATCAGCAAAGATCAGTATCTACTGATTCGAAAAAAAAAGAAAAAAAAAACTTGGTTGGTTGATCGGCATTAATGCCTGTCAACGCCTATACCTGTAACAATCACCTGTGATTTAACCTCATGTTTTCTAGTGGACACCATCCGCTGGTCTGCTGCTACTGATGCTCGGTCATCCTCTTAAATAAACTGTGGCAGAGTCTCCAAAACTATGTCTTCAGTCCATTAAGTACAACACAATAGTCCAGTGTCCAAGTCTGTATGGAAATTCAGACCTAGACAAGCAGGATAAAAGCTAATCATGTGAGTTTCAAAACAAACGCAGGTCATGTTAAGTGATACATTTTAGGTCAGTCTCGCATTCATGTTGGTTTGGTTAAGATAGGCATTTGTTGAAGCTAAGAGTGTGATGTGTTTAAATATATTTTATAGAGTAGGAGATTTAGATTTTTGCTGGACCTTGAAGATTTGAGGTTGAGCGAGGGTGACGTTTGTTTTCTTGGTAATATGAAACAATGGCATCAGTGACATTATGTTAAGGAGTTCATATTTATAAGTTAAACTGTATTGCCTTTTATTTGTTAAAATATTTGCAATGTTTTGCCTTTTCAATTATATTAATAGTTTTATTCAATCTGTCAATAATTCTGTTCATTCTCATAAAAAAAACACAAGTGACAAATTAGTATTTTTATTGTGTCATTCAAATGTCCTGACTGAAGGATACGTGTTGCATTGTTCTAGGACATCTATTTTGCCTTACTGAGCAAACCTTTTGACTAGTTGTTCAAACAAACATGTGACATGATCAGTGTCAGCCGATCTCACAAACCGGTGATCAGAATCGGCCGAGCCTGTTCGGGGCATCCCTAGTTTTGAAGCATATGAATGATGCAGAGGTTTCTGACTTCCTGAGTCTCTGACTGTTAACAACACAACAAAACCTCTTTGCCCATCTTATAACAGCAAAAGACAACTTAATTCTGGTATAATCCTAAGGCAGAGATAAGTTAAGCTTAGCGGGTGAACAGGGCAGCAGGTCAACCCAGTAACACTAAGGAAAAGGTCAAAGGTTTGATCTCAAAGACACTGAATGATGTTTATCAGCTGTTAATGTGTCCTTCATCAAAACACTGCCTGCCCCTGCTGCCCACTCACAGTCACTCAGTCAATCTCAGAACATCTGCCAGAAATCCAAACAATAAACGAACGCAGCAGCAAGTCTCAATGTGTTTGTTTTTCTCTTTTAAAAAGTGAGCGCTATTGAACCATAGTCTGAGCTGCTGATTTAGGGACTGAGAAGGATGATGGAGTGTGAGTTTATGTGCAGGTTTGTGTGTGTAGCTGCACAATTAAGGATATGCTTATGGGTCTCTTCCTAAGTACGCCAACATGCACACGCTGATAAAGTGGTAGAGGCCCAGATAAAATAAATAGATACAGAGGCAGAGAGGGCATTAAGAGAGAGGAAACAGAGGGAGGGAGGAAACAGAGAGGACAGAGATAGAGGAAATAGAGAGAGGGTATGTAGGGAGATTGGGTCATAGGCAGGCAGGGTCTGGGTGACAGCTGTTGCACTGAGTTTATCAGATTAAATCTGACCATCTCCGCTGTGGGAGGGAGGGACCCAGTTAACTGATGCTCCAATACACACACAAACACAAATATGCACACAACACTCTTGGACTTTACACTGAGAGCATCCTAGTCCAAATTGTAAACATAAATAGCTAACAATAAGAAAAGGTATACACAGCAGAGCAATGGCCACTCATATACATCCTGTATGATAACTAGTTATGCCTGCATTAAGGCTGTATAAATATGAATGTAGCCTCAGTTATGCCATCCATGGCTTCCTGGGTACACTTTTAAAGCCCATAATTTTCAGTCATTAAATTGGAAATGCAGTCCCAATGCAGTCAATTCATGGTCAAACACCAAAGTCATCATTTGAAAGGAACTGACAAACATTTAAAGGTCCCATATAATGCAAAAGGCTTTTGAACACATTTTTGGGGTATTTGGCCTTCCTCCCAGCCCACAACATGTGAGAGTAGACTACAAAACCTGTATGTAGCAGGCTGCATAAATGTAAACTCATGGTATTTGGTGAGCTGTTGAGTTTGTGGATATACTGTTACGTAACAAGCATTTTATTTGCATAAGCCTAGGTTAACCTAAGTGAAATTTCTCTGCGTAGTGCGAGAGATTGGCGTACAAAATGTCTAGACCCAAAACCTAACACTGCTCGGTTGCTGGCTGTAAGCAGCTACATATATCTTCACATATAGGCTACCAGCTTCAGAGGACTAAAGGGCCCAGTGGATTAATTTTATTTTTTAAGGGAATGAACCACCTACAGTTGGCTAAAACCTGTATGTGTGTGTCAATCACTTCACGGCCAACTGCTTCTTCAACTTTAGTCAGTTCAACACAGGACTGGCACTGAATCCGGGCTCGGTAACAACAATCTCTAACAGAATCTCGTGTGTGTTCAGGACTGTAGGCGGTGTGTGGCTGGAGCGTCAGAGCACTCCGCTTCGCTCGAGTTATGCTGCAGGTCCATCGTGAATTGCCCATATGTACGCTGCTCTGCTCTGGCTCATTAGCATATGAAGGTAACCGCCCTCAAAACCTGCCGTTCTGAACAGAGTGGTTATGTGAGCATGGAAGGAATGCAGCTGTGCTTTATTCATAGGCTTTTTGGACCAAAGCATGTTACTAACATTTCATGAAGACATCAAGAATCCATGTTAAACTGCAGAAAAGGAGCAAAATATGGGCCCTTTAAGTCTGTCTAATTAACCTACTCAACCAATACTGCTCAATTATGTAAAAAATAAAAAGTATTATCACAATTATTTGTGTTGATATGAGATCATGATTATTTAGCATAATAACTCATTGATTTTACAACATTATTGCAAAAAAAAAACAAAAAACAAATCCACTGATTAGATAATCATATTGCAGTGGGAGGCTGCATTGTCTTAAAAATGATTTTGATTGCATACACCAAGAAGGTAATGTTTCAGCCTGTGTTAGTTTTTGTTTTGATAGATTGTGAACAGGATAACTAAAATAAGTTAGGAGTGGATTATGAAGAAAATTTTCAGGGAATCAGTCATGGCATGAGAAAGAAGCCCTCAGACTTTGGTACTGATCTGAATCAGGAGGCTGATCCAGGAATTTTTGACATGATTTCTTGGCCATGTGAGGTAGAGCAGTTTTGCTAATGACTCAATAACCTCTCAACAGATTTTTGTAACATTTTCTCAATATTGATCATGGCAAAAGAAAAAAATAAGATTATGGTATTAATCTGAACCTGGATGCAGATCAAGGATTTTTTTAAAGGATTAGTTAACAGTGCAGGATAGGCTAGTTTCCATAACTCGCCCGACAGTGTTGGAAATGCCTTGGTGGAGGTTTGTGTTCTCAGAGCACTTCTAGTTTTATAACAGGACTGATTATGATTTGGTTAAGATTATAAGGTTATGTATAGTTGGAGATGTGGTTGTCATGACTACAGCACTGTGCTGTTTCTGCTATTTGTCAGACAGCCAGAAATGCCACCTCAGCACCACTTTTTTGTCTGTTTGGGTTTATCTAAAGTTAGTTTGGGACTCCCTATTCGGTAACCAAGCAGCTGACGTCACTCTGCTTTGTCCAATATCTTCAAAAGTCTATCATTTGAAGCTTCCCTGTGCTGTGCTTAGGGATTGGAATTGAGATGATTTTATAGATACCAATGTCATGATTGATTTTGCCCATCGATCCAATTCTGAAAAGATTCCTTATCAACACCTGTGGATTTTCTGTGTGAAAAAAGTTAATGCCATACAACCTTTCAGTAGCAACAACATTAAATACATGTCATTCCTGATATTTAGTATTGTGCTGCATTGACAAATGCTTCTGCATGTTGCTGTTATTTCTACTCTTGCAAGGAATCCCACAAACACTCAACATTGTGCAGTTAGCCTCATTTTGAGTGAAATCAAGCCACAGCTTCAACCAAATGTAACATGTCTGTCATGATCTTCAACTATTTGTTAATGTGCCTGTTGACTGCCTCGACCAAGAGCATGACCACCCTGATTTGAAACAAAATGCAAAAACAAAGTGGAAGGACTTGATAAGGGAATGGCTTAGCCAAATAACAAATGATACAGATTCTCAGCTAGAATTGGTTTTCCCATGCCTAACTTTGCTCTCTTGTGCTCTCCCGATTCCATAGCACACCGAAAACTGACACCTATATAAATTCTTTGTGGAATTGACATCTTGAGGCCTGTTAACATCATCGCTTCATTATGGTGTATGCATAAATTCAGTATGAAAAGGACAAGAGTGTCAAGATTTAGTAAATGACTTCTCTTTAAAATATCATAAGCAGTTGGAAAGCTGACATAAGCTAAAGTTTATCTGAAGCACCTGCGCAATTGCATTTATATAATTGCATTAAGGGTCAATGTGATTCATTTCTATATCAAGACTTCTGCATTGACACTGTTAACAAATAAGCATTTACTTGTGAAAATAATTTAAGGTCAGGTCGCTGCCACTTGCTTCAAAATGCAGCCTAACCTTGTGGTTGCTGTAATAGCTTTTTTTTTGTCCTTTAAGGGTTTATTTTCTTAATCCTGAATACAAACTTAGCATCTGCTCAAGGATCCTCTCTTAGATTCTGAGGGTCTAGACTGAGTTTTTATAGCTGAATGCCTCGTTTCCTGAGGAGTAGAATTTTCTAATTATAAGCATGTCCAACTTAATACAACATGACTGAATAACATCCTCCCCATGTATGTGTGTGTACTTTTCCTCTTACCCTCATTTACTCTATAATGAATAGATATTTTTTTCTTCTAATACATATAAAAGAAGAAAAAAGTGCAGGATAATTTCTCCCCAGGGTAGAGCATCACTGCTGCTGCCTCTCCTCTCCTCCACCCAACCCCCATCTCAACCACAACATCGCCTCGGGCAAGCAACCACAGTTCTCAGCAATTAGGTATACCCAGAATTCTAATTTATACGATTTAATTTAATTCAATTCTCAATTTATTCAATTACTGTATAACACACGCCCTCTCTCTCCTACCTGACCTCCCCTCCTCCTCCATCCTCATATTGGACCCCCACCCATCTCATGCTTGTCACTCACACCCATGCTTTAGCCGACACATGCATGTGCAGCTGTTTGGGAAATTAATTGAAGGGGCACGGTTCATGCATTACTCCACGTGTTGAGTCCAGCTCAGTGCTCGGTCTCTACTGCTTGGAGATTATTTCACACCAGCAGCCACAGTCATTTCTGCAGCGTAATCCTTACACCAAATCAATTTTTAATGCTACCTCTGCTGGATGTATGTGTGTTCGGTTTGTCAGAGTTTACCTGAAGTCTGACTAATTCGTGATGCTTTCCTGACACGCAATGATTTTGAGGAGGCAGTCATGGTCGGACATGATAAGAAACATACCAGCCTCAGAAATGCATGTTTAGAGGAGAGGAATCATACTGAATTACATAAAAACAACTAGAGGTGCTCAAAGATCACAAACCTCCACCAAAGCATTTCACACATTGTCCAGCAAGTTATTGTCAAAAATGTGGAAAATCGGCCTATCTCACACTGTTAACAAATTCTTTTAAAAATTCCTGGATCCACATCTGGGTTTGGATCAACTCTAAAACCTAAATTCCTTAAAATCTGTATGTAACCTTTTAAGTTATCCTGTTAACAAACAAAAAAAACAGCAGCAAAATCATAACCTGCACTGTTACTGAAGCCTTCAATAGACAAACTGCACCGCAGGTTAACCCAGTGCTGTGCTCACGGTGGATCCATGTTAGGTTTGGATTAATGTAATTTATATATGTGTATATGTGTATTTAATATATGTGTATATGTATAAGTGCATATATGTGTATCTATAGAATGAAGAGTATGGGTTTGGCCTGCTTTATTGTAAAGTGACTTGAGATAACACTTTTTATGAATTGGTGCTGTAAAAATAAAGATTGATTGATTGACTGATTGATAAATTGAGTGTTTGATGACCTTCTTGGTGGAGGTAATAATTTTCTTATCATTGAATCATAGCCATGAGTTTTATAAACAAAAAACGAATTAATGTTTTAATGATAGGAAAGGAAAGGAAATACCAATTTTTCGGTCATAAAATGTGATATTAAAATAGAATATTTCTCCATTCTCTTGATAAAAGCACAAGTATATTTTGTCTCCAAAACAGTGAAAGGGTTGTATGTCTGCCCCCTCATATGTCCAGGCCATTCTTGTGAATCTGATATATTAAGTGTTATGGTTAAAAAAGGGGTAACAAAAAAGACCCAAGCATAGGAAGAATGTATAAATGTTATTAACAAAAATCAGACTCAAATAACAAAAATCTTCACCAAAAAGTCCAAAAACTAAAAATGATGAAGAATCACAAAAATAATGTTCCGGAGAACACGATGAAGCAGGAGGATACAGCAGGAGCAGCAGCAAAGAAACAGAGAGAAGCATGGAGGAATCCCACTGAGAAGAGCCACAGGACAGTCACAGGACAAACTGAGGAGGAGCAGACACAGAGATTTTATACTCACAGGGCTGATCAGACACAGGGGACACTGACAGGAAACAGGTGAGACAGTCACACAGGTGGACATAATCACGGCAACGAAGGCAAAACATGAAACACTGAAAGTACAAAATAAAACATACAGAGCAGGCATTGAGATATGACTAAACAAGAGGTAAAATCATTAAAAAAACAATAAAACAAAACCGTGGCATCTTATTAAATCAAGAACATTCAGATTTCAAAATTTGCTCAATGTCTACAATCCAAGAGCTTCATTGGCATGATTGACAAAACATTTTAAGAGAAATAAAAGCACTGATTACAAGAAATGAAAATAAAATAAAAGGGGAACAGTTCATTTTAATGATAAAATAGCAAATTGTGATATTAAAGGTTAAAAGAAATGGAGATAAAAAGGTTTCCAAATTAAATATGTATGGAAAAAATAAAGTAAAAATGTAAAGAAATGTGTGTGTGCAGTTCCACTGGTTGTCCTCAAACACTTTTATATATTTGATCGTAATATTGTCACAGGTTTGCATTTCTCCAGTTAAAAAACATATTTTTTCTTATGACTTTAATTTCTGTGTGTGAGTGTGTGTTGTATGGGGGATAGTATTTCTCCCTCACGGCCTAATATTTAGGGCAGGATGTGAGGAAGTGGAGCCCTTTCTTGACCTGTTTGGTGTCACAGTGGAGACAGAGTCAGCCAGCTCTTTTTGTGATGACCCACCTCTACAGCTAATCTGTGGTCACTGAGTCTGTACCTCTGCAGGGCTTTTCTCTGAAGGATGTTTTACAGAGCTTAAGAAATCTGAAAACTTGTTTTCTCTGTTTAGGAACAATAAAATTGTAATTAGCTTTATTTGTAGGTTGCTTCTTCCCAGTGCCTAACATATAATTCTTTCTTCCAAATCACTGGCTGCAAGTTGCATCACTTATTAACCATCAGATCCAGTTCAACGCTCACCAGGCTTTTTCCAAAATTATATCTGAATATTACATTGTAATATATACAGTCGTGACTGTGGTATTTGTAATGGTGTCAGAAATGTGTGTGAGCATTTTCATAACCAACTAAGTGCACTCACGGTATCCCACAATACACTGAAAATTAATCTAAAACAAATCGTCATTCAAACTGCCAAATGCTCAAGAAAGCAAAATTAATGTTTGGCTGATCTCAGATTGCCAAGTGGAACAGCCATCCATCCATAATCGTCCATAAACATCGACCACAAAAATAGATCAGTAAATAATTTTGGACATTTGACTGGATTTATGACAGAACCACTGCTTTCTTATAACGAATTTGTTGTCATGACAGTGCTGCCTGATTGCACATATCCACAAGTAAATGTGTAACATATAGCAGAAAATAAGTATCATTATCCTGCCTAAAACACATGACTTTTCATTTAAGGATTGGTCAGTTTGTAAAGTGTAGTGTCAGATTTGACCGTTATCAATAATGGTTTCCAAACCACCTAATGCTGGTGCTGCAAACTGCAGATGAGCTGCTTTGGCCCAAACTTGCAGGATGTGTATATAAAGCGGAAGAAGCATCATGAGCCCTGATTTTCATCTTCTTGGTGTCATCACATGTCTCGTACCTTTTCAGGTGAGGAAGAGATTTGTTGTGTCTTCTGTGTTGATATTTCTTTTTTCAACAATGTCCTCGGCTAGGGTAGGTTTGAGTTCACACACATCATCACCTACGCTCCCCTTCGTGTCACTTTCATCTAGTTTTTCTAATTTTCCATTTCTCTCAAGGGCAACCCAGACAAACTCTGACTGTATTAAGTGGGCATAACCAACATGCAGACTCTTCCTTCTTTGTCTTGTCCGATGGCAACCTGCACTAAGGCTGCATTACCACCACCCAATTTGGAGTGTGGAGCAGGGTTACAACCCCTTTTGAAAAACACATTGACTGGCAGCTTCCTGGCATGATTACTACTGTGGTTTATAGAGTAAATACATCCAAAGCTTATCAAGGTAAATTTGATCCTGATTCCAGTTGAAGATTTTTTGATCGCCGAGCTCGTAACGGTCACCTACATCATGAAGAAAATAGGCTGATGCCTGCCAGCAAGTTCAGGTTCAGGTAAACAACTCAAGTCAAGTTGTGCTGATTTCACACTTGACGTAAATCATTATACAATCACCTGACAAAGATTTTTGGTCTATTTTCTGCCAACATTGCCCAGCACTACTACGCTCTTGCTCTCCACATACCATCCCAGCTCCCACCTGTAGGCTCTGACATGGGGTTAAGACACCCTCTCGTCACTCCTCAAATCAAAACATATCTGTGAGGAGTGATGAGGTTGGGACTGAGACACCAGACTCAAACTATGATCTGCTGCTGTAATAAAGATTTTAACAAATACTAACTTGACTCGTCTGGCTGAAATGAAAATGTAAGAAAAGAGCGCTGCCCACTGTGAAATCAATTTTGTTCTGATTCCTTGCAGTGAAGGGCCTGGGGTGAAAATGAATTTGGTTATTTTAATCAGTTCTTGAGTTGATTTTTGGTCTTTTGCCTCCTTTCCCTCATTTCTAAATCTCCTGTCAATGAACTTCTTACTGCTGTAGCCTTGAGTCCATTTTCTCCTCATGCATGTGCTACATCTTACATTATGTTATCCCCTTCCTCTCACTCTATCGAGCCTCCTCACTCTCTTTATCTCTCTACTTTTCTTCCTCTTTTATTCTCATGGGCGTCCCTGACCCCATTCATTCATCTCTCTTCAAGACAGTGGATCCACTCAGCGATTACTCTACATGCTGCGCTCTCGAACATCCCCTCGCTGTGTTTTCCACCCACTTTCACGTCCAACATCCCCCCCTCCTCTCTACTCTCCCTTCCTATTCCATCCTCTCTCCCTCTTCCTCTTTTGTCTCTCTCCAACCTATCGCCCGAGGGGAGTGATTGACAAGCAAGCGGGGGTTTTGTAAAGGGGAGACTCTGATTGGTGCTGAGGGAGATGAAAAGGATAAAGGCTCCTGGACCTGCCCCGACTACACTGCAAAAAAAAAAAAAAAAAAAGGTTCAGTGTAATTTATCCTCACCACAGACTGGAGGTGTGCTTGTACTTGGCATGTGTGTCTTCTGCAAAATCAGCAGTGATAAATGTTGTATTTACTGAAAGTGAAAGGAATAAAAAAAGCCGTAGAAATTAGGACAAACAAATATATTTACTTTTAATGCATTATGTGCAGAAGTGGGTGTTCAAACAGGTCCAAAATCTTAAGTGATAACTGAAAGACCCATTCAGGAGTGCAACAATAGCTTGGCACCCTCCCTCCAGTGGCCACAGGGTGCCAAGCTTTTACTATGTTTTCCTCACACGTGTTGGGTGTGCAAAATGAACTGCTAGAAGTTAATTTCACACGTTTTGACCTTAACAGCTTCCCTTTTCTTTCTTTTAACAAGACATATGCTTCCCCGTTCAGATTTTTAAGTTCAGCTCAGGCCTGCATCAACATTGTTTTAGCTCAAACATGGCCTTATCTGATGGAAGTTCACTCATGATGCAGGAATATGGACTACTAACCTCCATACTGTGTGTCACATCAGCTGGGACAGTTGTGTTGTATCTTAAGTCACAGCTTAATTCTTACATAATTGTCTCCAAGTAGGTGTAGAGTCGAACACTAACAGGTAGACTGTTGTACCTTTTCATTATCCATTGACCCATTAAGTCACCACTCATTCATGTCTCTCCATCTCACTGTGTGATGATTACCTGTCTAGAAAGGTTTACACAGTGACGCACTGACCCAGCCAGATTCTGCCACAGCCCTGTTTGACTAATCATCCTGCTGCTGTCATATTTTAAAATCCGTTCTCTTCTCTGCCACCGTCAGGCAGTCATTTCAGAACAATCTGGCAACTGTCTATCACCCAATTCACCTCCGGTCCATCTCATCAGTTTCCAGGTCCAGCTTTCCAGAGGTCCATTCCTCATCTGATTCTGCATCCCTACATCACCACGAGTCTGGACCCCCTAAGAGGGGTACCTCACCCTGCTGTTGGCCTCACTGCCCATTTGGGTACATGAGGACATCTTGATGGAGACATTGCAGAAATAATTTACTCCAAATTTGTAAAATAAACAATTGTTCACTCATATTAAGGTTGCAGTGTGGTTATCATGGTGTACTGTTTCAAAGTTTGGTAAAAATTTTAGGCCAAGGAGGATCAGAAGATTTCCCTAGCTTTTTGATGTCAGTATCACACTCCTTGTAATAGGTCACATAAGTTCTATCAAGAGAGACTTCACTGAATTCATTCTCAGATTTAGAAAAGTAAGTAATGTGCCATGTCTTTGGCATGAGACTCTATAGATGTGGATGACACGTGAAAGCTAACCAGTGAAGGGGACCTGGACTTTGAAGAGCAGAACTTGGACTCCACTGAGCTGCACCTTGACACAGGAGTGCAGAGCCTGGACCCTGAAGAACAGAACATGTGTCCTAAAGAGCAGAACTCTGAAACCTGAAGAGGAGAACTGAAGAACTGAACCCACATAAGGAAGGACAGATACTGACCGGGGCAGAGGAGCATTGACTGACAGCAGCAGAGAGGACAACAGATTTTTTTTTAGAATTAGCAGCTGCAAAATGATTGAGCCATAGAGGTGTGTCTGGATCTGACTGGTTCGGTACTTAATGAGTGAAAAACTATTATCAGCCTGTTGCAGCAGTGAAGTGGAAGCTCTAGCTTAAATAGTGGGTTAAATTCCAAACTACACGCTGTGTTGAAACTAGTTTAGTTTTAACTAAGGTTGTGTCTTTGTTCTGAAGCACCACTGAGACGCACGATTCATCTTAACTGTAAAGGGACAACATCCTTATTAAGAGAAATATTGTTGAAGGTTCTAACATCATTTGACCAATTAGTGTCTGGATGTGTGACGTCACCTTAACCGTGCAAATACTTGCAACATGGGGATGTGTATGGCATAAGACAGGCTTTACACAGATATGTCTTGTAAGTATGCATGCATACACAAAAAGGATAATCATTTAGTCATAAAATAATATCTTTTAAGTTTATGGAAACTTTACTGTTCAAACAAAAGTTGTATGAAAAAAAAGTAAAATAAAAAATTAATGGATAGACCAGAGTGCCTGGTACTCATTAATATATATCTGATTAAAAAGTAATAATAATAAAAAAAAAATTCAAGAAGGAGATCAACAAAGTAAAAGGCCCTATGCATATGCCTTGGGCCCTAAATCAGTAAGCCCATCACAGTGAATATTCACATCATATAACTCAGAAAGAAGAGATATTGCAAAGTCAAGGCTTTCAAATGTAATCCGACCTGAATCTAAAATATACAGTGCTCAGCATAAATGAGTACACCCCTTCAGATTTGTCAGAAAACCTTTAGTTTCCTTTTTAAATCAACATTTTCTATGGCATACTATACCACAAAATACTCCCCCAAAAGTGGGCCATTGAATTGAAGATTTTTCAAGTCACACACAAAAAAGTATTTTTCTCAATTTAAGATCAGGATGCAAAATTAGTAAACCTTCATCAAAGGAGTGGGAGCAAAGCTAAATTTAAGTTATTATATTATCATTATATTCATCTCACGTTAAAAAAAAATGTTGTATTAAACTCAACTTTATCAAGACATTGGAAATAGTTTTTATGTTCATTTAGATATTGATTAATACATTATTTTTAATGGGGGTGTACTCACTTATGCTGGGCACTGTAGATGCTCCAGTTCAGCCTTAGTAAAGGTCATATATTTGTTTTTCTGCAGCATTCATCACCAAAATTCTCACCAATTTGATTTTATGTTTTCAACACATACTTTCTTGTGGTAGAAAATGAAAAAATATAAAATATAAGCCTCTATCATGTATTCTGTAACATTAACAGATTTCAAACAAACATAAAATAAAAAGAATTCAGATTTGTCCAAACATTGCAGATGTACATCCTTAATACTATCCCTCTTATTTTAATAGTGCGTCTGCCCGGGTTCAAGCCGGCTGTTTGAAAAACTGTCCAAACATCGCCACCATGTGGTCAGCTTCAGACACTGCAGTCAGATTACGTCATTCTTTTACATGCCATGTGAGTTGAGTGCTTTGTCATAGGATGAGAACATTTAGGGAGTTAAAAAAGAAAGGGTTAATGCTGTTATGTACCATGTCTGCACTTTAGACTGAATACTTTTCTGTCTATAAGAGAAAACATGACCATATAGGAGTTTATGCATCGCCCATACATAAAAATTATTCAAATAGAAGGATAAAAACAAAAAGTACTGCAAGCCTGCAGTGCAGCCATACTTGATGATCAGATATTCAAACTGCAGAATTTTTTGTGTTTGTATAACCCATGTTAATGTGGAGAAACACTGAGAGAAAACAGCTGCTTCTACTAAACACATAACGGAGCCCAGAGCAGGTGATTCCCATAATTAAAAATCCAACACTGACCTCTTTTTCACCTGATTCATGCTTATGCACACACACACACACACTCACACACACCACATCCAAGAACATCCCCCCTTTGAGACCTAAACCCACCTGCCTCCAAGTGCTTCAGCCAAGAACAGCAGCTGTGTATGTTTTGGTTTAGAGGAAGAAAGCAGTGGATGAAAACAGTAAAATAAGATGATGCTAATGAGGCACGACGGATTTGTGTATCGACTAATGGATTTGATGCATGTAGAGCTGGGCTGCCTGTATCTAGTTCTAAAATAAAGTGAAATATCTGAAAAGATACCTAAAAATGATTGAAATATGGCCCAAAACGTCCTACTTTCATTATTAGCCTAAAATTAGGGACGGTTAAAGGTTTTATTACAAAAACTTGTTGCCCAATTAATCTTGAAGAACTGAAGTTTGTCAGCTTGGTGCAGTTTGTTCTTGTTTTGTATTTGAATGTGTAGAAAACGATCAGTGTCTCCCTTTTCTGCTGCAGAGAGCATTTTTCTCCCCAGCTTCAAGAAACTGATCAGCCAGGCCCCAACACAAC
Source organism: Cetoscarus ocellatus (assembly GCA_037902135.1). Taxonomy (NCBI): domain Eukaryota; kingdom Metazoa; phylum Chordata; class Actinopteri; order Labriformes; family Labridae; genus Cetoscarus; species Cetoscarus ocellatus. The sequence goes on from JBAMNC010000443.1 coordinate 191,948, forward strand.
CTCCCAATATCAAATTGGCCACCCCAAACAGATGTTTGTTTGCCTTGTCAAAGTACTAAAGGACAGCTGTATTGTCCTTATTTCATTGGACTGGTTTTACTACTTAAAAATAGGGGTGGCCCAGCCATCCTCTGTGAAAAAGATGTGTGGACACCCCTGATGCAGAGAATCAAATGGATCAGACACCTGATCTCAACTCAGTCAAGATGGTTTGGGATGAGGCAAAGGGCCAACAAATGCTCAGCATCTCTGGAAACTGCTTTAAGACCGTTTCAGGTGACTACCTCATGAAGCTCAACCCGAGAATGCCAAGAGTGTGAAAAACAGCAATCAAAGAAAAGGGTGGCTATTTTGAAGAATCTAAAATATAACACACGTTTTATTTCACACATTTTTTGTTTACTGCATAATTCCATATGTGTTTATTCATGGTTCTGACACCTTCAGTGAGAATCCACATTGTAAATAGTCGTGAAAATAGAGAAAAAACATTCAATGAGAAGGTGTGTCCAAACTTTTTACTGGTTTTACATTTCCAAGGTAAAACTTGTGTTTGTGTATGAGTTTGTGAACTATAGCATGTTCTCTATGGGAGAGACAGACAGAGCTGACTGCAGCTCATTACTGCAGGTCAGCACAGGTTGTGAGAGGAAGGAAACACATCATTAAATGATGTATCTATGAGACAGGCTCTTGGGTTTGCCATATTTGTCCCCCATCATTAAGGCTCTGACATGTTCTACATTATGACATACCAAAGCTGAAACTGTACTTGACACTCCGACTGCATATTTTTATTCTTCTCTAAACCCCGAATGCTCCTCAGGCTGACAAGCACTCAGATTTTGGATCATGTTTGTCTGTGTATCTCTGTGTGCTGTGTTTGCAGAAACATACCCCATGACTGTGTGGACTTTGACCATCGCTCACTCTCCTGTCTGTCCCAGAAAAGAATGACTGAAGCAGCAGACAGCAAGAAAAATGGAGGGTGTCCTAACCCTGAAAACATCATAAATCAAGCAACACAAAGCCTGTCTGCCCCCCCAAACATAAGAAATATGCCTCCTCTTCCTTGTTGCTTACTCCACATTTCAGAAAACGTGTGCCCATACTGGCCATTTCTTAAATATCCCCTTGTTGATGTCATTAAGGGGAATGCTACCTACCCCAGATGAGCAATTTCAATTTAATTCAAAGAGCTTTACTAGGAAGAATGTTTCAGTGCAGTCTTTGTAATGTTGTCTGTAATATAATAATCGTAATTTATTTCCAATTTTTATCACTAAAATGAACAAATTAAAACACATTTTAAAACATATTGTATTTTTTGTTAAGTAATAACACAGTTAATCTGGTTCAATCATGTGATATTAACTTTTACACCAGTTTTAAAGCACCTTTTAAACAGTGGCTATAGTACTTGTTGGGATATTTTTAGACAGACTGCCTCAATATTGGTAGCATGAGACATCAATGAAAGCACAAAGTTGCATTTGTGACTGGAAACATTGAAAATACATATTGAAATAACATATTTGCATAGACTGGATTGAACTGACAGCTTTGTACTGATTTTAGGCCTACTGTCAATGCTTGCATGAACTATACTGTACTTTTCAAAGTAGGTAACTTTGTTTGGACATGTTATTGTTATGGGTGTACTTTTCTTCTCAACAGGATTTCGACATGTTTTCAATTTTCAACACTTAAAATCATTCCAGTGCTCATTGGAATTACTCAACCCTAAGGTCAACTAAAAATATTATTAGCATGTTTAAGAATTGTAACTTAGTTCAGAACAGAGCTTCTTATGGTGACAAACTGACATATTTTTTACATCAGGAGACCCTATCATAGCCTGATCAAACAAAAAAACAAAACAACAGGCCCAACAAACTTCTATTTTGGTCAAATTTCAGTTGAGATTCGAGTTTACAGATCATTTCATCTGTCACAGCAGCAGAGTAAATCATGATGCTGTTAAAAAGACCATGAAGTCCAAAAATAAAACAATCAACACCAAAGACACTCTTGGCATTTGGCTGATATTCAGTTCTCTATTATACTAATTATTCCTGTGAAAATACCAGCACAGCAGGCTTATCCTCAGTAATGTCTCGTGGTTCTACTAATGATCTTTTTAAAGCTGATTAAATACCTTCCTCTCAGTTTAGTTAATTGCCTCACAGCAGAATGACAGTATTTCATGGTTTGCCTGGTAACCATCATTATCCATGAATTGCCTCTTGTCAAGGCTCCTTGCTAATTGCTGCTAGTGACCTTAACCAGTGTGAAACCCTCTGCTGAGAGTGAACATTTTAAATCAATATAATGTCGACTACTGGCTCAATTAAAACTTAACCAATGATATCAGTTATTCATCACACAATTATTATGAATATGAACCTGCGTCTGTGGCTCTTTCATTCAGTTAATCCTTATGTTAACAGCTAGAATGATACACTTCAACAAAATAAGTTTGGAATATTTTTTTCTAGTTAGCAAGGATATCAGAAAGATCAAGACATACGCATCACTGCTCAAGAGTGCATCTGTTTACACTTGTATCTGTGTGTATCATGTCTAAACCAGTCATCTTTTACTTTGTGTTAAAGATGTGTGTATGTGTGTGTGTATTTTCTTGGTTTTTTAACCCAGAAAAATAAAATTAGCTCAGTCAGAACACCTACAGGAAACCAACAGCTGCTGTACAATGGCAGCATAGTTGTACAGCAGCTTGGGTGTTTTTTTTCTTTCTTTGATGGTGTAGGTACATGTTCTGTAAAAAGATCTGGGGTCACAGTGACCTCGACATTTGACCTCCAAAATCTGATCATGTTTGATTCAGAGAGGACATTTCTTTGTTTTGTTTCTTTTTCTTTAATTCACCCTTAGGTGTGGTTGTGGTTGTCTGTTTCTCCATCTCTGCCTTATGATTGGTTTGCAATCAGTCCAAGGTGAACCCCGCTTCTTGACCAAAGACCAATGATGCTGAAGTCTAAGCATTAACCTTGCAGTGCAGCTGGATCTGCCTGAGTCAATGTGTGTAATCAGGCAGACTCATAATGCCAAGCCCCAATCACCAACGACTGTGCTCAGCCTGAAGCGGCGTAGTCCAATCAGCGTTCTTTGAAGCAGGAAGGGGTGAAAGCTTACAAGTGAGACAACAGCAGGAAGTGACTGCTTGTACAGAGTTAGTACAGATGCTAACAGCTTCAGTAGCAGTTTTGTCAGGTCTTGACCAAATTTATTTATGTAAAGAAAAACAACACTGAAAGCATTTCTTGATAGAAATTAAAGGTTCTTCTGACATGTTTTGGTGAGAGATTGTGCTATGAAGTTGCCGTTGTACTCCTGGCAGAAGTGCCTGTCTGCTACCTTATCTGATTGGCCCTTAATGAATCAGAACAATCATCCAATCACCTGCCTGATATCCTTTTAAAAGGTTCTGCCCATTCCCAAACACTTTCTATGGGCTGTTGCCCAGATGGACCATTGAAGTTATGGAAGTATATTGATGGCTGTACAGTTTGTTCTTGTTTGTGTCTTAGTGTGGAGGTTAATGATCAGCATCTATCCTCTTAGCTACACAGAGCATCATTCTCATCTTGATTCAGTGGTTGCCAGGATCAGTCAGGGGCCCCTGAAATAACACTGGCAAACCCATTATCCTTACTTTTAATACAAATAAGGTGAGGCATGTCCTACTTGCCCAGTCTTGCATTTTTACTTGTTTGTTAGTAAAATTACGCAAAAACTACTGGATGGATTTTGCTGAAATTTTCAGGAGATGTTGGTAATGGTCAAACTTAAAAAAGATTAGATTTTGGTGGTGATCCAGATAACCACCATTAGTGAACAATCGTTTTTGCTCAATAACTGTCTAACTAATAATGATATCAACATGATTCTGAGTGCTAGGTGTGGATTTTCAGGGTCAAGGAATCATATTATGATGGTAACTTTATCATGAAACTATTGCTTATAGATGTAACAGCAATATGTGAGCTACCTTGGAGGAGGTTTGTGCTCCCCGAGTGCTTTCTAGTTCTGTATGTAGCTCTCAATGACAAAAGTTTGGACATCGCAGATATAGACAATGGATGGATGGATGGTTAAGAAAAAGATTTTGAGTACATACAAAATTCAGAACCTTTTTTGTGTTTTCATTGTAGACATATAGGCAAGGAAAACAAGGCAACTCCTCCCCTATATGTGCATTCACATACTTAAAGACAGCAGAGAGTCTCTCCATAAAATATTAACACTGTTGTCAATTTCATCCACAGTTCTCTGTACAAATGACTAAATTAAGTCTTCAGGGAACACAGGACTCATAACTACTTCACTCTTGGTAATGGGGCTTTTTACTTCATGACTCTAATTATGATACATCTTCCCTAAAACAGAACTAAACTCAGGTCATTATTAAGTAAATCATGAAATTTTCCTCTGTACTTATGCCTTCCCTTTGTGAATGAGGATCAGGTGGGAATGAGAAAAGAATTAAGGGGCAAAAAATGATTTAGGTAACTGTGATTTATGCCGTATCTAACGCTATGAATCACAGACACACTGCCTCTTATTACATATGTGCAATGGTGCATTTGAGGGTTGTGTGAGTCAGCACAGCTTCACCAAATAAAATGTAATAGTCAATGAACACATTCTTCTATTGAAAGAGCCAAGGACAAACACGCCGAAAGGGTCTGTCATGGTTCTTTTAATTCTGCGGACAGGAAACACACAGAAACAGTAGGCAGATGTGTGCGCGGGAGAGTTAGCCAGTATTATTTAAACTCACATAAAGGTCAGAGGTGCATGAAAATGGCATATAATGTAGGAGAGAATGTCCTTTTAGTTTCAATATCAGAAAAAATGCTTCACCAATCACAGTGAGTGACAAAAAACGCTTGAAATAACCTGTCAAAACTGGATTAGATGTTCTTATAAACGTTCTTCCCCATTTTTTGCTTCCTGACTGTCTGAAAACACACACTGCAGTCATGACTTTTCAGTCTGTCCTACACTCCTTATACTGAGATTTTTTTTAAACCAGTGGCCCAAAAAACAGGACTAGCCATCTCAAGCTTTGTATGTGAGTCTATATAATACTGTCCAGACTAAAAGGCTTTAAGGGCTCTTGGCAGCAGACAGCAGTTAAGACAGCAAGGAGGCAAGAGAAAAGAATGAGAGAATAAGGGGGTCAAAGATTTTGAGGCCTGAGGGTGAACTCAGGCAGAGGAGAAACACGCCAAGTAAAAGTGTGTTTATAACATGGCTATTAAGGAACAATTACACAAGGAGGAGGGAAAGAAAAAAACAAAAGTCCCTTTCAGTTCTGTCACAATGGTAATAATCACTTTAAACAAGAGTAAATGTGCATTTTGTAAACATAAATGTGTTTATATTAAAAAAAAGATCAATCAACATTTCATGCATTAAACTGTGAGTTCTTCAGACCCGTGATACTTGTGTGCATCAACCATTTTGTTCCAACCTTAAAAAGAAATAAAAAAAAATCACCTTACAACAAAATAAGCAGAAGAGTAAAAACAGGCTATGGCACATTTTGACAGACGGTGGATTCTGAAATGACACAATTCACGCAAGGATCAGATTTAGGTCAAAGTTCCTCTTCTACCAAAATTCATAAATAACATTTTTGGCATCAACTCTTAATATATATCATCTTCATGCCACTTCATGCATTGTTTCACCTTAAGATGCTCTAGATACAACGATTCTGTGGGTTTTGTCAATAATTTATGGACATCTGTTACGACTGGTATGTGAGGAGTATTTACGATTTGTCAAGCAGGATAATTGTGACTAGTCAGAGCGCTTTTTATAATACATGAACAGTGATTAAGACTTCTATGCAGAATATATATTCTGTACACATCTTCTTTTAACAGACAATAAATAGTTATGGCACTAATAAATACAAAGAGGGTGGAAATGAAACTGTTGACAGTTAAACAAGACTGTTAAACTAAGTCTGTTTGTGACTACCACATTTTTGTGTTCGACGAGGAGATACTGTCAGTGAGAACTTGGGTGTTCATAATAAAAACAACACATTTAACATCGTCTAAAATAGGTCTAAAAGGGACAATTCAACCATTTTGCTGAGTTTTGGCACAACAGTCTTAATGAGGGACTTAGATAATGTTACTGGGGTAATTTAGAAACGCAAATTAGGGCTCAACAGAAGAAACTAGTCCATCTCTGTCAGCTAAAACACTGTTACGTGCTTCTTTTCCTCTGATAAAAGCTAACTCTTGTTATGGTTATAGGACAATCCAGTCTCCAGGTAGCCAACCATATTATGAAATATTTCTTTGTATGTATTTTACTGTCCAACAGTTAATGATTCATGGGTGAAAGGCATCTTAAAATATGAATTTAGAGTATCTCTAGCATTTGATCCACTAGCTTTTTAATGGCCCACAAATGTAATAAAGATCTGCAGCCTTTAGTGTAATACATAACACATTTTCCACAAGTGAAACAGGGAGGAAATCTCCTGGTTTCAAAGTGCAGTAATTGAAAGACAATGAAAATGTCATTGTTTTCAAGCCGTGTTTTGGTGTTCTGACTAGGTAATTGATAAGCTTTCATGCGATACCAGTGCCATTATTGTTTCTGGTTATTAATCTGATTCTTTATTGATTCTTGTGGATAAAAAGCCAACACAGATTTTCAGTGGCAACGTCAAACACAAAACACTCCTGATGTTTGACCTCTGCAAGTTGCTTGATGATCCACTTTTGCTTAAATTTACACAGCCATTGTACAGCGAGCAGTAAAATTAATTTTGTGCAAAACTAAGTCCCAATTTTGACCATCTCTGTCTCCTGTGTACCATGACCACATCTATGACTTCTTTACTGTTGTTTTTGCTGACTGCCTCTGATGAGAGCACGACGTCCCTGATTTTCAAGGCATGCAGAGCAAAGTGGAGGAAATGGATGTGGGAATTGTTAAGACAGTTGATATAGATTTTCTTGAGCTACTTATCTATTCTCAACTGGAATTGGTTTTCGATTTCCATCCCTAGTTCTGACCTGCTCTGCCTAAACCTGTGATTTTTGATGAGCTTTCTCAAACTTACTGGGGAATGTTAATAGACAGCAACAGTAACCACAACATTACTTTTAATAGGAAGGAAAGTTTTTACATTTTTGATAATTGGAAATTTTCCCCTTCACACAAACATACTGCATGAAGCTCCAACAAATGTGACTGCCATTACATTTAGAGAAATTTTGTGTCATGCTTGTTGTAGGTAAATGCTATTACATTTATAGTACATTTATTACATTTATTGTATTGTTATGTTAAAGACTGCAGGGTGTTTTTTTATTTGTTGTTTATTACATTTGTGGGCTGTTATTAGGCTGGGAGGTCCAACAACTAGAAAAGGTTATCAGGGGCTGTTAAAAAAAGCTGTTAAAATTACAAAGTGGAGTTATATCACAGTACCAGTAACTCATAATTAAGTGGTTCACAACTGATGGGTCGGAACCCTAAGTGGGTCACAGAGCTGTTGTTGGCAAGCCACAAATATGGCCCTGTAGAAAAAAACATTGTGGTTGAAAACAGTGTACATGACATACATCCATATATTTCATTTCACTCCTTTTTTTACAGTAACATGTACATTTTGGTTATTTTCTCAAGTCCTTAACTTATTCATTTCATTATCTTGTTACAACAAAAGTTTGTTCCAGAATTTTTTAAGCTCTGAAGAAAATAACCAAAATTTACACATTATCACCAGGATAAAGTAAAAGTAAAATGTATGCATGCTTGTCCATTCAGTGCTTCTGTAATGATGCCTTTTACAAACATGTTAATTTTGTTCTTTCTCTTTGTTTAACCGTGTTATGATTTTTACCTACAGTCCAAACTGCAACATTTTTCATTAAGTAAAATTGAGTGGTTGAACATTTTGGAAATTTTGGATTGCAAAATCTCTCCGAGGAGGAGGTAGCGGGTCCTGTAGACCAGTTGAGAACATCACCATAACGGACTGCAGCAGCCACAGACTGCTCTGAACTTTAAGGGAAAGGTGGGGAGACATGTCTTCCAACACAACTAGTGTTTACAGGGTGATGCTACAATCACAAAACACGGGTGTGCGTGTGTTTGAGTGGGATTGGTGCGGAGGTGATAACAAGATACGTGGTTGGCTATAGTTGTCTAATGGGGGGGAGGTTCAGGGTGTCCAGAGCGCTGTGGTAGAGCTCTCTCAACGCTCTCAACAGATACAGACGACAAAACATCTGGTTGAAGAGATGAGGCAACGGTTCCTATAGAAAGACAAGAGAAGATGGGGGGGTTAAAGTTAGAAATGAATGAACAATTCAAAACTCATTGGTAGAAAAATCGGGCCTTACTTTAATAATAATGTAAAATCAATATATTAAGTGAATGTTTCTTACCCCCAGCACATGGACTCTGTTGTAATACGAGCTGAAGTCTTTGCTGAGTGACACAAGAAATTTACAGATCTGCAGAACAAAAACACAGTTAAGACGGGCATCCAAACAGCAGATTCTTAGAAATACAGGTCTATAGAAAAATGCCTGTTGAAAATGTGCTCCTCTGTATCCACTGACCTGTTCAGTCTTAACATTGACCCTGGCTCCTCCGCCTTCACTTTCTAAAGCTTGTCCTGATTGGTCCAGCAGCTCAGAGAACGGGATGAGATAATTAAACAGGAGAAGCCACTCACCCTGTCAATTAAGACACAGAACAAGAATTTTAAGTCTTGGTTGTATGAATCAGAAAATGTCTACTTTCTAAATGGAAATCTCCATGCAAAGGAGGTAACAGCTGAGAAGAGATGGTAAAAGAAGACAGCGTAGTGTTACCTCCTCTTTAAGAGCAGAGAAGTCGAGCTGAGAGGCCTCTGGGATTTCTGGGTATAAACCTGCAGGTGAAAGGTGAAAGTACTGCATGATTTTATTCATGTTAGCAAACCTCGACTTGTCAAAATCAACATCATTGATTGGAATTATAATTACAGTTATTATTGGGAAAAACGTGAATCATCAACCTTTTACAGCAGTCGGAAGATACAACTGTGTCATAAAATAATACTGTGGTCACAAGAAAATGGTGACAGGAAAACTCCATGACCTCGACATTTGACCTGCAAATGCAGTAGGCTCATACTTGTGCCGTGTTGGTTGTTTGTGCAAAATATAAAGGAAATCACTCAAGCACTTCTGTGATGTCGAGTTTAACATGTCGGCATTTACAAGCAAAGGATGATACTGGAAGTCCATAACCCTGGCCTTTGACCCATGACCTTTAAAATCTGAAGAAGTCATCATTCAGAGTGGACATTTGCAAAGTTTGATGAAATTTCCTATAAGTGTTATAGAAAATTTTGGGTTCCACAAGAAAAAAAAGGTAATCAGACTCCATGACCTTTTCCCTGTGACTTTCAAACTCTACATATTTCATCTTTGCATCTAAGAAGACTTTGGTGCAAATTTTGATTAAAAAAATCACTTACAGTGTTCTTACTACGTTGTATTCCTTAGCAAAAGATGACTACCAAGCTGGTTCACCTTTGCCTTTGACCTCTGACCTTTAAAGTCTAATTAGCTAATCTGTGAATCAGAGAAGAGGCCTGTGCAAAGCTTTAGTAATTAGTAAAATTACTCTCAGTAGTCTTTGGAAATTGTGTTCACAAAATCTAGTGGAGTAAAAAGTATAAAGTACAAAATGACAATAAAAAATACAATGCTCAAGTTTAGCCCTATATTAACATTTGTTAACCCTTGATTTTTTCATATTTCATTTTCATTTCACATTTGATGTTTATATAAACCAGATGAAAATCCCTCAGATTACAGCATTATACAGATTCTTCACTGGACAATTTACAGCAACAACAGAGGTTTTATTTCCAGCATCAATTTAAAAAGACACAAAATTTAATCTGTACAGCTTTAAAACAATATACTGTGTATTTTAGCTCCTTACCTTGTTTACCTTTACTAATCCCTTGGGCATAACAGTGCAACAATAAAAAAATCAAATGGATTTATCTCGATCCCAAAAACAACCATGTTTTTTAAATCAGTTTTAATGCTTTACCTCTTAAACTACAGTATGCAGGCCTTCCTCAGAATAAAACAAAAAAAACAAACCCCTGACATTCAAGCATATCATCCTCTATTTTCAGATATTCATTGTATGCATGAGAAACTTTAAAACTCCTTAAACACGTTATTTAATTTATACTTGACAAGATTTCTTTCAGAGCACTTTTACAATCAGTGACAACTGAAAAAATGTCAAAAAGATTTGGAAATCAACTCTTCACAGTGAGAAATATTAGGATTTCCTTCCTCTCTGGCTGGACGTTGCATTCAACTTCTCTGGAAATCCTCTAAACCACCATCTTTATCTTTACAGCTAAAAGATATAAAGTCCTTTCTTAAACTAGAAAAGATTAGTTTAGCAGTTTAAGGCTGTTCTAGTAAATTATACAGAAAATGAAACTAGCTTATTAATCATTTAAACTCCCTACAAACCCTTTCCCTGGACACCCCCCCCCCCTTTTTTATTTAATTGTTTTTTTTTATTTAACTTCACTTAATTTATTTTTGTGTGCTTTATTTGTATTACTATATTATTTAAATTTCTTAAATAATATTTGATTTTACCATTATGTTATGGTGATCCACTTAAACACTTCTTTTTCATTGTTTTCCTTTTGTTTTCCTTAATATTTTGCTGCATTATAATTTCATTATCTATATTCATTTAATATATCAGGTCCAATTTTTATTACTCAATAATTTGATTTTTTGTTTTTTACTTTCTGTTCTTCATCCGTGTGATGTACACAACTGGTTGTCGGTATTTGTTGTTCTTTTATGTATTCATTAAAACAGAAACAAAAATGGGGGGAGATGTCATTAGCTATTCTGTAGTGTATTTTTTTTTTCATTTTTATCTTTCTTTCCTGATAAAATGATTTTAAAAAAAAGGACTTGGGAGCTTCAAGGTCCAGTAAAAAAACTCAATATTTTACTCTTCTGTATTTTAGGGACATTTGAAACACTTTAATTATCACTTTTTATTTGTAAGTAAGGCCATTTCACTGAACTGTTTGTATTGATTTTTTTAAAGTGCTCAATTGGACAACTTTAGATATATTTCTACAGGTCATAACTCTTCTGAGTTTAACAATAACACAATAAACTTCTCAGAACTTCTTTTCAAATAAGTTATTGATTTTCTTCTCCTTCGAGTTTTTCTTTCACTCCGAGGTTACAGCCAGGCCTCAGCTGTTGTTGTTGAGTTATTGCTGATTTCATTTTGAGGAGGGAACATGAATCGAAGCTAAACTCTCACCCTTCTCCACCCCTCTCTTGTAGCTGTCAAACAGAGTGTGCAGTCGGGCGCAGTTGTACATCACAAACACTCCTCCTCTGGGCCCTTTGGTGGACACGCCCCCTTCTCTCTGGACGTCCAGGGTCACCTAAACAGGAAACTCTGGTCATTCTGACTGGAATAAAACCACAGAGCAGTAAAATAACACATTTAAGTAAGAGCACAGCTGTCCTGCTGACTCACAGGACTGGTGTGGACCGTTGACAGCAGCTCAAATCTGACCGTGGCCGAGGTCATGACCCTGATGATGTCATCCCAGGTCTGACCTGTATGCAGACACAAGGCAGAAGTAGTTTGTATCACAATATATACTGGAGAACAACATGGATGTTAACAAAGGAAGTATTTAACTCAAAATGAGGTGTGAGAAGTATTCCCAAAGGCCAACCACAGGGCTGACATATAGTGACAAACTACCTGGCACAATAGCACTGAAAACTCAAAACTACAGAGTCACTGATAAACCTAGTGAGCAAGTTTTTGATCTGTGGGAGGAAACCAGAGTACCAGGAATGAATCCACACACGCACAGAAAGAACATGTAAACTCCACACAGAAAGACCTGATCCCAGAATGGAACCAGCAACCTTCTTTCTGTGAGGCAATGTTGCACAAATTACCACTAAAAAGTCCTTGGTGTGGTCCAGTTAAAGGTATAATGTGTCCAATTTTTGTACTAAAATGCCTAAAAAAATTAAATAAAATGACTCACCAACATTTATTTATAATTTTAGTGGAAAATGTACGTTACCTGTCAAAAAGTAGACCATCTATTTATTTTTATGAATGAATTTTACACAATAAAGGGGGGAGCTGTTAAAGGTGACCTTTCTAGTTTGAGCTGTGGACCCAGAATACTTCCTGAGTAGCTTGCATCATAAAGGGGGAAGGCCTTTAGATGGTGGTTTACTGTTTTGTTAAATCACCATTTGTGGTGTAGTTTTTGTCTATAACAGTCCTCAGAGAAAAAAATGTGAGTAGCTGGTAGTAGATGGTTGGAGCTGATAATGCTTCTCTACGTGTTGTCTTTTGTGAGATTTTGATTGAGAGCCACCTCAAACAGACTTTACAAACTACAGGCCAGACCAGAGGTCCCCAACCACTGCTTGACCGCGGGCCAATACTTGGAAGTAGATCATGTGGTAAAAGGCCGTAAAGAAACAAAAAAATAATATATATTTCATCCCCACCCTCGGTGCCTGAGTGTGAAGTAAAGACTTCACACTCAGGCACTCTGTCTCTGTCAACGCTGTGATGAATGAAAAAGTACAACCTCAGATAAATTCAGAGCTGTATCTTGTACTCATGCATTTTACCACCAGCGCTCTGGACACAGTTGTAAATAAATTTTGACTCTGTACAATGAGTGCAAATGGAGGACAGTCGAAGCACACAAGAGCTCCACGTCTTGATGTGGAAGGATTCAATTCAGAGGTAAGAACTGATAAAACATCCATCAATCATCAAAAGAAAAAAAAACATCCGATCAGCTCAGACTGATGACTGGTGGATAAAAAAATATTCTGTCAACAAAGTATGAATGCTGAAAGCCTTTTTTCTTAGTGTAGCAGTTTACCACCAAGAAAGTTATGTTTCTGCTGCTGTTTGTCCATTTGTTTGTTTGTCAGTGAACAAGATAACTCAAAAAGTTCAAAATGGATTTATCAGTGAAAATCAGGGAATGTTGGTCATGCCACAAGAAAAAAGAGATTAGAGTTTGGTGGTGATCTCACAACAGATGCAGATCCTGGAATTTTTTTCAAGGATTCATTAACACTGCGAGATGGGGCACCTTTCCACATTTAATGCATGAAATCAGCTAAAAATGTCTGAAATGCCTTGGTGGAGGTTTGTGGTCTAGGAGCACTTTAAAGGTGCAGTGTGTAGAATTTGGCATTTGAGCGACATCTATCATTCAGATTCTAGAATGAGCCCTACCGTAACCAAAACGTCACATCGCTGAGCAACAGAAGCCTGTGAAGACCAAAAGGGATCGTGAACACGGCATCATTTACTAAAGTGACAAGGTTTGTAACCATCATTTTTATAGATTATAGGTCAGTTGTTGTCCTCTCTCCTCTTCTTCGCCTGCATTCCAGGTAGATTTCAGAACCGGCGGACAGATTCACGTTTTGTTCTTTTTGTCCCTAAAATCCACCCGTAGACAACATGGCGGATAGTTATGTTGGCCTACATGAACGTGGCCCGCAGTAATGTACATTTTTTGAAGCTTTTTCTAACTAAATAAAAATAAAACAAACGTTTTATGGGGATGATTGTACTCCTATTTTGATGGACTTAACATACAAATATAAACATTATATCCTATATTCACCATTTCTGTTCTGTGAAATGCTGCCAAATTCTACACACTGCACCTTTAAGTTAGTGACTGTGTCAACCGGTGACCTTCAGCCTACTGTGTTCCTAAATGTCATTGTTAAGCAGCTGAAACAGAGTGAGTCCTCATGATGGTCTCTTTATTAGGATTTAGGGACAAGCTCATGGCTCTTCTCTCTGATCATGCATTATGGTGATTTATACTATGTGCAACATAAGTGATGGTTTGTCATCTCCCCATCCAACCCCCCAAAGGCTGTTCTTTAACCATACTGTATTACATTAAACCAGGCCATAATACAGAAAACTCTGGGCACCACTGGGCTAGATGACCCCCTTGGCACATTTTGCCACAGCACTGAAGAAAACATTCCCCTTTACTGCAACAGCTCATTGAAGTAAATCCTCTAGAGTGATCTAATATGTGCTCAAAATGAAAATTTGATACTAAACCACAATGCCAGGTTGACAGAATATTCTTTGGCTTTTTGTGTGAAAAAATATTGTCAATGAAAAGTATTTTGTCAATCATTTTTTCATGGGCAAATTTCCACATTAATACTAACTTCTCAACACCACATTGATGGTAAATGGTTAATGGACTTGAGCTTATAGAACTGCTTTTCTAGTCTTTGACTAATCAAAGCAGCTTTAAAGGGGACATATTAAGCATAAAACACTTTTTGAAGGCTTTTGAACACATTTCTGGGTATTTGGCCTTCCTCCCAGCCCACAAAATGTTATAGTTAACAACAAAACCTGTATTTAGTAGGCTGCACGAATGTAAGTTCATGACATTCAGCGAGCTGTTGAGTCTGTGGATATACTGTTACGTAACAGTATATTTTTGATTTGCTATCTAACCTGATTGGTCTACCTGCGTAGACCCCCTCCCTGAGATTCAGTCAGTTCAACACAGGACTGGGAACTAGACTTTTCTTGAATCCGGGCTCAGTACCAACAATCCGTCACTAAACTTGATGATCGAAATGTGAGTATTTTATTGCTGTGTAGTATTTATTTTGCTCATTGCTACAAGCTAATGCTAACAGCAGGGTGAAGTGAAGTAGAGGTTACTGCACAACATGTTTGTCAATGTTCACGTTACTTGTTGAAAGTCTGAAGGATAAACTTCAGCATTCTTACATTAGTCAAGAGAAGTTTAACAGTTGGATGAATATAATCAGTCCCACTGCGTGGACAAGGCCGAGGTTAGCATGTCGTGCCATAGCCTTTGATGTTTGGGGGATAACGGGATCGCTGTTATCTGTTAAAAGGCATGAACTTGTGGTTTGTGTGTGTTCAGGAAGAGAGGTTTAACAGTTGGCTGAATATAATCAGTCCTTTACCCACCCCAGGTCCCTCTGTTTGTGCTAAAGTTAGCCCGGAAGGTAGGCTAAGTAGTGGCTATCCCACTGCGGTTAGCATGTTGTGCGTTAGCCTGTGATGTTTGGGAGACAAAAGCTTCACTGTTGTATCTGTGTATGTGGTAACTGGTGTGGTACAGATCTGGTACTTACACCGGCATGAATCAAGGGTTTGTATGTGTTCAGGACTGTAAGCGGTGCGTGGCTGGAGTGCTCTGCTTCGCTCGAGTTATGCTGCTCCATCATGAATTGCCGTATGTACGTTGCTCTAGTTCATTTGCATATGAGGGCGACCGCCCAAAATCAGCCATTCTGAAGAGAGTGGTTATGTGAGTGGACAAGAATGCTGCTATGCTTTATTCATAGACTTTTTGGACCAAAGCATGCTGCTAACATTTCATGAAGACATCAAGGATCCATGTTAAACTGCAGAAAAGGAGCAAAATATGGGACCTTTAAACCACAGGTCACATCCACCCATTCACACCTGTTCACTCTCACATTCACTCACTGATGGTTTAAGTTTCTCTGTCAATGATCCATCAGCATTAACTAACACATTCACTCCCTTCCAAACCCATTTACACGCCACTGACGCAGCAGTGGGAGCAACTTGGGCTTATGTGTCTCACCCAAGGACACATCGCTGGGGTTTATTATTGACCAGGCACTATCAGACTGTGCCACCGACACCCCATTGATGCCACAATCAACACTAAAAAAGAAACTACACAGCAGTGTCCTCATCTCTTCAGTAACTCCAAATGCCATAGTCCTTGTTGCAGTGTAAATGTGTAATTAAATGTTTAATGGAAGTTAAACCTTTTCTTGTTTGTTTTGATTCACTTCACTACGTCTTTTTCACCTTTTCTGTTTTACACCTGAAGCTTACAGCTCCGCTCTTGTTGATATTAGACCTGCTGTACTTGATAAGTTGTAAATGAAGCTGCTAACAACATTTAAGAGGCAACATTTTCAGTCCAGTGAATTAAAACTTACATACAGTTACTGGTGAAAACCCATCAAAGTCTTATAGGAAATACAAATAAAAATTCAACAGTAACATGTACGCAGTCACAAATATGACACACACACCTTCTACTTGATCCCCATACTTCATTTCTGAGGCCTCCTTCATCTGACCTCTCCTCAGCCTGTAAAAAGGGGGGGTAACACAGACACATCATTTACAAAAACAGCTGGGATAAAAAATATTTGTAATAACTCTGAGATGAAGTATAGCACCATCAGTGCCCCCCGTGTTATTTTATTTTGATTAATTAGGACTGCAATTTACTTTGCAGAGAAGTGAGTGAGAGCGTCTCATGTGATAATTAACATCTGTCTGATAGACAGCTGCAAAGGGCAAGAGGAGGCGGGGGAGGAAGGGGAAAGGAACCGATGAGGACGAAGGCAGAAGGAAAGATTTAAAAAATAAACAAATTATGAAGACAGAGCTGGCGAGATAGATGAGAAGATGTGGTCTTACTGCAGGTACTGTGCAGCCGTGAGCTGACAACCAGGAGTCTTCACAGGCCCACACACCAGATGTCTCTGCAGAAACAACAGAGAGCGCAGCAGATAAAAATAGGAGCACAGCGTAACATACCACTGTGAGTATTTATCTGTGTGAGTGTGAGAGAGGGCCTACCTGTGTATGAGTAGCTCCACTTGCTCTCCACAGCACTGCTATTTGCTGCTGACGGAACTCATCCTGACAGGAAGTAACATGCAACACTGTTGCCATGGGGACCTATGAAAGAGGAAGAGAGGATGAAAAAGTCAGTGCTTTGTTATTTCTTATTTAAAAGAAAGAAAGACACTTCCAGAGTGTTTGTGTCTTACTGTGCTGTCAGCTGTTGCTAGGTCCAATTGTGCAAGGTGGGAAACACTGTCTCTGTGCACTGAAACAAACAGGTTACCAGTGAATATACAACACCAACTAAATGATCACAAATAAAACACATGAAGTGTTTTATCCACAAAGACAGTCTTTAATAAAAATCAATACACCTACAAAAATCAGATCAAGATTATTCTTGTCATTTATCTTGGATGTGAACAATGCACGTTTTGTCAAACTCTGATAGGGGAAAGGGCTTGTTTAATGATCCATGCAGAGAAAAATTACATATTTGTTGTACATCATAAATTAGTTCTGAGTGTGAACTTATTCATACATTCTTTACATTTTGTAACATCTGGAGGGTGACTGAGTACTTTTATGTCCCCGTGAACCCATCAATTAGGGAAAAGACTTCCAAGAATCAGTAGAAGAGTTTTGACTGATTACTGATAACATGGTCCAGACTCTGGCTACAGTTCAGCCACAGACTACTCAGAGCATTGTAACACTTTAATACACAAACTCTGCAAACAGTTTGCAAACAATGGGCTTTGGCACAAGAAGGCTATACTTTTGCATTTAAGAATAACAACACGGTCCTTTATCATTTAACATGGTTTTACTGGTTTCCGAATGTCTTTAGTGGCCGGCTTTACCACCTTTAAGTAAAAAACTTCACTTTGTCTATAGGAAGAAGGTGGAAGCACAAATAATCATATGACAGAATCCTTACATATTGCTGCTTTATTAGAACTGGAGCAAAAAATAGACAAATACTGTTTTCTACATCCCAGCATCTGAACCAAAAGAGCCTCACCTGTGCAAGTACCGAGGCTGGGGTCATATCCCAGAAGGCCCTCCTCTTGGAACGCTCGTTTAAGATTAACTCTGAGCGCACCTTCATTGTCCTCCTCCTCAACCTTCCTCCCTCCTCCACTGGTTCTCCTGCCTCTCTCATTTTCTCTCTGTCTGTATGGGGAGTTCTCTAACGCAGCCTGAATCTTTTCCTCCCGCTCCTCATTGGTCCAGTTGCCTTCAGCTGTTGGCCAATCAATGCCCAGAGCACGTAGAAAAGTGACGATGTTGCTGTCTTCAGGAAGTGTGGGGCAGAAGGACACTACAAAACTGAAGCAAACAGCAAAGACCATTTTTATCTATAATTCAAGCCAACAAGTATTTCTCAAATGTACTTTGTGAACTACTTTTTTAAGTAATTAACCATTTAGTCTTTACACCAGAGCAGAATATTAAAAATGCTCAAAACAGCTCCCAGTGCTCGTGGTTCATCTTAAAATTGCTTTTTTTCTAACTAAGACTGTGGCTAATGTCTATGCTATTTACATGTTTTTATAACCCCACTTTAAAAATCCCCAGCTACCCATGTTGATGAAAAAACACACAAAGAGGCCTTTGCAAGTTCTCTTCCTGCTGTTTAAAGTTTGTTTCACTGAAATGGACTCACTGACGATTGCCAGCATTAGCGTTTGCCCATGAAACGCTTCTGCTGCAAATGACTCTTTGCTGCGGAGTAAGCTTCATAAAATGTCTTGCAGATAAATGATACTGACATTTAAAGCTTTGATAGAATAGTTGACAACGCAACAGTAGATCACAATGGATGGATATTTCAGTTAAAGTTTGGTTTAAAGGTCCAGTAAGTAACATGCTTTGTCCACCCATGGGTGTGATGGGCATGTGACATCACATACAAAAGGTCTACTATGTACAAAGTTATAAAGACAATACAAGTTAAAAACTGTGATATAGGATAAGATGATATATGTTTAAATTCATAAAGCTTATGATGATTTGAAAAAGACGATGCCTGCCTAATATTCTGTGGGAACATAAATTACAGTAAGAATCACCAATAATTTTAGGTTTACTGTGTGAAAACCTTTTGAAAAATATCTAGTCAAAAAAGTAAACTATCTCTTTCTAATCATTTTTTCACAAATAGGCAGCTAATATTCTTCTTGATTTTTTTTACTGTACTATATGTTGATGATGTGCTGGTGGCTGTGAATAAAAATGTCTCTGTGTGACATCTCCCATTTGTCTTACATGGATTTGACTTAAAACCGAATTTCTTTGTTGTTTCTCAATAAACCTTTAAATACAGAGAGAATATTGTTCTGTCAAACACATTACAATGTATTTTTTATCTAAAATCACTGGGCATATTTGTTAAACATATCTGTGCTTGTGCCACCTCACAGACTCACCCCTGTCCTCTCAGCAGCGCCCCCATGTGGTCTGCCAACAGAGCAGTCCTCAGCTGACCCAGCGTCAGTGTTTCAGGGGTGAGCGTGTTGGGTCTGGGGTGCAGCGCAGGACAGTTTAACACCACACAGCCTTGTCTCTGACTGGAGGGCTTCAGGTACTCAGTGGCTCCGCCTGCCAGGACAGATCTGAAGGCTGCAGCTCGGTCCACTCTCACCCTTAAACCCTCACCCATCACCTCCCCACCAGCCACCGGGAGAACTCCACTGCCATGGAGGGACAGGACCCTGGACATCACGGCCGGAGGGACCTGGAGGAGTGAAAAGAGGAGACGCTGTAAGAATGAAAGCTGACACAAAGCAGTGTTTCCTGAAGTATCTACAATTACGGTGGCAATCTTAACAAGATGACCCTTTACCTCCAATAGCCTAATTTAAGTTAAACCCCCTCCGTATATGTGTTTAAAGTTAGAAATATTTTTGGGGTTTTACCAAAAAAAAAAACAACAACTTTCAATCAGGCCCCATCTTGGCCAGAGGCAGTCATTCTTCATGCTAAAACATACATGAACAGCATTTACACCTGTACCTGACAAATCATAGCACATAGACTCTGCTGTGACGTTGAATGTCTCTTCAGTGAAGATACTGCGATGTAGGGCTGGGTAATATATCGGTTAAATCTATTCATTCAAATTATTTTCTGCAGAAGATTTAAAAACTAAAAATTAAGATTTTTTTCTTGACTCACTCCAATTGTAAGTTGATGCAATGTTTGAAAATGTACAGTTTTTATGACGGAAGGCCCTGTCAGGTTTTGAACAAGCACATGTTTAAGCTAATATGTGTTTTTTTTAAATTAGATTAAATATTGTTTAGAGAGTTTTTGTTAATATGCTGTGAAAATAGCTCAGTTTTCAGTGTTTACGTTGAAAAACTACATAATAAACATTTTTTGACATGCACTTTAACTTTAAGAGGGAAATTCTGTTTGGTTTGGGAAGGTATTTTGATAAACATTATTTTTTTAGGGAAAAAAAATCGATTAAAATCATAAATTAAGTGTTGTGGGAAAAAACTGGGGATTTTATTTTAGGCCATATCACCCAGCCCTGCTTTGATTGGTGTTCAGAGCATGACCCCTCCCAGCCCCCTCCAGATCCCTATAATAAAATAACTGGTGATCATACTCTAGAACTCACTGCAAAGGCAAATGTTAACCTCAAGAGGGGAAAAGCGTTAAGACAATTTTCTTTTTGTTATTATTTCACATGACAAATAGTAGGGCTGCTTGGCTCTGGTGAAAACTTTAGTACTGGTTAATTGTTGACATCTGATCATGATTACTAAACTGAAGAAATTATGAAGTAATAAAAAGCTGCAAATGTGAGTTAATAAATAATTAAATATTTCAAAAGGAGACATGAGTCTCCTCATGAGACTTGTGTTTCAGCCCCTCAACAGGGTTAGGTTGGTGGTCTTGTACAGGGGTTGCAGGCGGCTGGAGCCTACCCCAGCTTACACCAGGCACAGGCAGGGTGTACTGTGGACTGGTCACCAGTCAAACACAGGGCTGACATAAAGAGAGCCATGCAAGCATGCTTTGTCTGTGGGAGGAAGCCATAGCAACAGGAGAAAAAAAAGAAATACACTGGGACAACATGCAAACTCCTTAAAGACAGACCCTGACCAGGGAGTTAAACCAGCAACCTGCTTGCTGTGAGGCACCAGCACTACCTTCTTCACCACCAATATGATAACTTCTACATTTTCCTTTTTGCATTGTTCAAAATTAGACTTCTTAAAACAAAATGGAAAAAGAAAAAAAAGTAAAATCTGCATGGGTATCATAATTTGGAAATTTGTCATTTTATACAAACAAACATGATTAGTTTACTTTTCGCTGCCCACGCTCTACAACATTAAATGACTTAACTCCACACCCCTTTGTAATAATATCAGATGTTGGTATCTGCTTTAAAAAATCCCTGTCATGATGCTGTGTGGGAACATCTGATGAAGTAAAAACAGCATCTTCCTACACACGGACGCACAAACAGCTGACAAAGGCATGTGCCAGATGTTAGGCTTCAAAAATGTTTTCAATAGTTTACATTTGATCTCACACCATATTTTTAACAGCTATTAATGAACCAATGCTACAGGACTGGCAGTCCTGTTAGCTTATCCCACAGTTTGCTTTGAGTTTCTGTCTGACCCATATTGCACTGTCACTCATGGGTCACTAATTACTGCTGCAGGCTGATCATGTCTGGTCAATAATATTCAGGCAACATCAGCAGCCACTTTGCAGTTTCGAGGGTTGAACCAATTTACCTTCATTCCAGTGTTTTCATGATTTAGAGTAAAAGTGGTCTTTGTTATTATATGATCCAACCATGTCACTGTTGAATATTTAGGCATTTTTGGATCAAATTTACATATAATTTACATAAATATGTACACATATATATACTGTATATTTGTTGGGACATTTTTTGTCTTTCATTTCTGTTGTAATTACAACTACAGATGTATTTGGCTGAAAGTCATCTGCATCAACATGGTCCTCTAAATCAGGCATGTGAAACTATCAGCCCGGGCCTCATGCAGC
Source organism: Cetoscarus ocellatus (assembly GCA_037902135.1). NCBI lineage: Eukaryota > Metazoa > Chordata > Actinopteri > Labriformes > Labridae > Cetoscarus > Cetoscarus ocellatus. The sequence continues at coordinate 213,761 of JBAMNC010000443.1, forward strand.
CCTCCACCTCACTAAATGCAGCCCACCAGTCATATTCACAAATCAGCAACTTGGGATTCAGCCTGAGATACAAATGTGACCACATGCACAACTTGGGAAAATGTATTAAAAATGTTTTGATATAACCCAAATCGTTGATAAATGTTCTGGTTTTTGCATTTGATTAACGAACTTATGATGCTTTAATTGTTTCTCTAAATCTTGTTTTATGAAATATTAGAATATAATATTAAGTATTAGATAGTATGATATTTAGAAAATGGTACAGGAAAGTTAGCTGTAGTTAAATTAATGGTAAACACTCATTTTGTTGTATTTAAAAGAATCTTAAGCTATGATGACTTCTGGAGATTAGCCACACAGCTGAATGACCGGATGTCTTTCAGAAGATCTAAACAGGGATTTAGGTATCCTGGTGTTTTACTGACACAGAGAACACACAGCTACTCTTCTCCAACTATGGAAAATAAATCAATGAGATCATAACAGCTGGGATATGCTGCCCTTATCACTCTTTTGGCAGAAAAGACACTATTGGAATGGATGTTCTACTAAGATTGCTTTTCTTGTTCCAGTCCCCCCATACAAACCAGGAATATATTAAAAAAGAACCAAGCAACACTTAACTATATTAATAAATTAAGAGTGCCATTACTAACCGGTGTTTTCCAAGATAAGTTGACCAATAAATACTGCAGAAATAGTGATATGATTGGTGGTCACACACATGTATTCTGGGATTGCCAAAATTTTAGAGTCAAAAAAGAAATGGAGAAAATACTGAAAAAGACATACCCCTGACCCACTCCTGTCTTTACTGGAAGTAATGACTGGCCAATTGTTCATAACCGAGCAGCATTATATTCTGTACATTCTTCTTATGATGGCAAAAAAACCTAGAAAGCACTTGGAGAGCGCAAACCTCCGCCAAGGTAGCTCACATATTGCTGTTATAAGCAATAGTTCCATGATAAAGTTACCATCATAATATGATTACTTGACCTTGAAAACCCACACCTAGCACTCAGAATCATGTTGATATCATTATTAATTAGACAGCTATTGAGCAAAAACAATTGTTCCCTAATGGTGGATATCTGGATCACCACCAAAATCTTGTTATTTTTAAGTTGGGCCATTTCCAACATCTCCTGAAAATTTCAGCACAATCTTGCTAACAAACAAACAAACAGACAAACAAACATGCGCTGGCAGAAACATAACCCCCTTGGTGGAGGTAAAAAAAAAAAAGAAAAAAAACAATCAGCTGGATGAAGCCTAACTCCCCTTTGCTTCATATGTGGCTACAGAAAAAAATCAGACATGTGTAATGTCATAACATAATGCATGCTACAACTTAAAATGCCTATTTTTAAAAAGAGATGGTCCGCGGCTTCTTAGTTTTCAGTGAGGATCTCAGAGTTTATTCTGCTTTTATATAAGGTCAAAGAATGATGAAAAACATTTTTTGTCTGTAAAACGTGTTAATTATCTTGGCCAGGTATTTCATCCTAAAATGTAAATACAGGAACAACAAATCCAACTGTATCTTTTTTCTCAAAGATGTTGAACATTACATACAGGTAAATGATAAATCTGACAACAAAAAAGACATCAAAACCCTGAACATATGCTCTGCTCTAAATATGTATGCAGAATGTGGCAGACTTAACCCTTGGCTACAAAGTTTTGTTTCCTTCTCTGTATAAGGTTCCTGCATACTTTGTTATTTTACAATAAAAAATAAATAAATAAATAAATAAATAAAGAGTTAAACAGACAAAAAAACTCTTCCTGCTCTAAAGGACTCTGTTTGGGCCATGCCACTTTGAGATGCTCACAATCACTGTAGACTGGAGCTTGGCAAGGTGGATCTGTTTGATTACAGACATTGAATCAGGCAGGAACATCTGCACTGCGAGTTTATGTTCTGTGAGAAAAGGGCAATGAAGTTTAAGAATACAAAAGAATTGGCTTTAATTCTGTTAAAATTAACTCAATTGGCTTCAATTTTATGCCAAGCAAATTTAGGTATTATGCATTATTATTCATGTTTGAGTTATAATAAATACATGTTGAGATAAGCACATTTTTTGACAGAATTATTTGATATCTATTTCTATTAGCACTTATATATTTCCCATTAAGGATATCCAGCTATTTTAAAAATATGGCCCTCAGGGGGAAAAAGGTTTTATGTGACATTCTTGGTCATTAAAGTTTCCCATCCCTGCTCTAAATCATAACACCAGCCCTGAGTTCCCATTAAATAAGTAACGTCCAAGACAGTTGAGAACATATTCCGTACATTTCAATATAAATGTGCCACAAATATCGAGTACATTTGCGGACAGCAAGCTTCTCACTGTGCTGAGAAGCAGAAAAACAAATGTGAATTCTCTTACCATGGGACATGAAACTGCTAACCTGCGACGTATAACATTAAAATATAAGCTGCTGTTGAAATGGTTCAGGCTCAGTTTAACTGAGAGCTTTTTCTGTGAATTAAATGGCTGAACAGCCCAAATGAGAATTAAACAGCACAGCGTCGTTAACCCCACAGGTAGTCAGACCGACCTGTCCGTCCGCATACAGCGTGTTGAGCATCGTGGTCGGAGATAAGAAGTCCCTGTTCCGCAGATTTTTAGCGCTGCTCTCCTTGAACCAAAGCTTCTCCGGGTCTGGAAAAACCCTGTCCCCGTTCTCCCGACTGGAGTCCGACACATTTTCTCGTTTCCCCCGCAGTGCGGAGCTCAGCGCCCGGACTGTGGGGATGATACGGAGGGGCGAAGGCTCCTCGGTGTTCTCCATCACCACCACAACACAACCAGGGGAGCTAGCTACCAGGCTAATGACAACACTGCACACCGTCCATACCTTCGATTAAAACACCGTCACGGATTGGTACTGACTGGGCTACGCTGAACTAAAACGTCAAATACATTCACATCTCCACGGTTACACGCTGGTCGATGTCAGATTGCCTGCAGGCGAGGACTGTTTTTCATGACGGAACGTTAAAATCTCAGCTGACGTTCCTACCGAGTTGTATTTCGTGTTGGACCACAGTTGCATAACAGCGCCATCTAGAGCTGGGATGGGCAGCTTGGTTACCGTGGGGGCCTCCATGTGAGGGCCACAGAGAGGGCCTCGTCGTTAAACTAAAGGACACTCTAAGTAAGATAATCAATTTAAATCATAATTTAACAAAATAATAAATATGTAGGGTTTATTAGAATATGTGTTTACATTTTAAAGCTCAAAACAGAACAGTAAAGCTAAATTTAATTAATTTTATATGGAGTTAAAGACATTAAAAACTCCTATTCATGTAAAAGGAAATTGCTGTTTTCTTAAGAAATTAATTTGACCTGTTTTGCCAGGACACTTATAAGAATAAAAATAAAATGTTTCACAGAAGCAACCTGTCCAAGGCAGCATACAGAAAAATACTGATTTGTGGTTATTTACATTTTTTGATAGGGATATATACGATATTATCAGAACAATGTTGTTATGGCAGATAATTGTCTTATAAGCTGATTATTGGTAATGGCAGATATTAACTGTTTTGACACTTTTTGGCCATAAAACTTGGCCATATCTATCCCACATCTTAATAAAAGCAGAATATACAGAATAACCATAATGGTTTACCTCATCATTACTGTATATCAACTTTTTGCAAATGAAAGTATTACACATTAAAGAAATGTTGTTTTTCTTTCTTGGCATCTGTTTCTTACACAAACAGACTGTCACAATGAAAGGAACAGGTCAGTTTTAGTAAGGTGGAGGCTCTATGCTCTTGACAAAAACATTGGTATTGATATCAGTATTGATGATAATAAATTTGGAAACATCTGCATGTCCAGTATTGGCAAAAATTCTATATCATTCTTCGCTATCATTTGACTCATATATTTTTCCCCAAAAAGCTTTTAAAATGCTTCATAAAAGACCTTGTCACCTGTATAGATGGTGGCATAGTGGCAAATCAGGCTTAAACACCTCATGGCAGATTTTTTTTTATATTGATGTTTGCAGTTTTTTTAAAATTGGATATTAACTGGCGGGCAGCATCGAAGAGGAGGTCTGCCAGTCGCCCACCCCTATCTAGAGGATAGCATTGTAATGCATTTTAGTTTGATCTATTGAGCAGTGGTCCTCAAACTGTTTTTGCCCAAGGAACACCTGAAATCAAGCCAAAATCCCACAGCACACCTTATTTTCTCAGCAAAAAATGTCATAAAATATCTTCTATTACATGTTACAGTACCTTATCAGTCTGTGTATATCTACAAGCATTAAATAAAACCTAAATAAATTTGATACACAGATGTGTTACTAATTTAAAAAAATTATTTAAAATATTACAGGAACTTATTTAGAAATTTGTTGAATTGATAAATTCTGCAAAACACATTTATGCTTTAAACTTTTTCAAGTGGGGAGCTCATAACTGAAAGAGACAGAAAAATAACAAATCACTCCACCTATATGTTCTGTTAACTGTAAGAGAGAATATTCTTCATGAGATTAAAAACCTAGTCAGAAGTGGTTGTGTAGTTTCACTAATGGTTCTATAAATCCCTATGGTACAGCTTGACTTGTCTCAAGGCACCACACTGTGCCCAATCACACTATTTGAGAACCACTTATCTAAAGAAATACATTTCTGAAATAATTTATCATAGACATATAAAACAACAAACAAATCAAATCTATCAGCAACTGAATTATACCAAATTAATCAGATTAAACTGTGATCAGATCCCTTCATGTGTTATTTGTATTGGTTCCTAATAACAGGGGCTGTTTATTGTTGAGCATAACAAAATGAACAAGTGACACTGATTTACATCTTTGTCAAAACCATTGCTGAGACGTGGCAGGCAACAGACTCTTCTGCCACAAAAGATCAGTGACAAAGTTACTCCAGCAGGTGGTGATATGGGGTTGGGAATACTGTCTATTCTAATTGACTCAGGAAATAAGCTCTTCCACTATTCTCAGCAGAGACAAACCATATGGTCAATAGCCATGACACTTGTCATATTGATGGACTTCTTTATTGTTAGTGTGAGAAGCTCTTTGTATAAAACCACAGAACCAAGAGGGATTGCTTTCCTTTACATTGTTAAATTCTCCGATTTCAATCACTTTCTTTCTCATTTGTTCTTGAATTTCTTTGGATCGTGACAAGATGTGTTTCTTTTCGAGATCTTGCAGCCTACTTCACTTTGTCAGACAGGTTCTATTTAAGTGATTTCTTAATTCAACAGGTCTGGCAATAACCAGGTCTGCGTGTGGTCAGTGAAATTGAACTCAGCTGTCAAAAAGTTGCGGTTAATCACAGTTAACTCGTGATTTAACGAGGGGGGGTTACTTTTTCAGAAAGGGTCATGTAGGTTTGGAGAGCTTTTTTCCCTTAAAAAAAAGGAATTCATCATTTAAAAACTGCATTTTGTATTTACTCAGGTTATCTTTGTCTAATGTTAAAATTTGTGTGGTGATCTGAAACATTTAAGTGTGACAAATATGCAAAAAAGTAAGAAATCAGGAAGGGGCAAATACTTTTTTACAGCACTGTATAACATTAGAAGGAATCTGACTTATTTATAATAACATGTATTAGTAAGAATTAGCGGCCACCAAGTTGGTCAAATTAAAACCTCTTTCTACATAGATCAGTCATTTTTAATATTTTCCAGGTTAATCTGAAGCATATAAATTAGAGAAATCTAAGAAATACAACCCACGTTTACTGAATGTGTCAGAGCAGCTGATTAAATGTAGAATAAAATTTGGTTTTAGCTTTTTCAATGCATGCATTGGAATTTCTCAGGCTTTTTCCTACCGTTTATTTATTTATTTTGAACATATTGACAACAAAAATATATACAAAACAAACAAAAAAGACAAAGAGAAAATAATAAGAAAGCAAATAACTAATTTATAATATTCATCATAAGTTACAGTGTACATGCTTGAAAAGGAGTAGGAAGAAGTAAAACTTATCTGGTTCTACCCCTTTATCAATGCAATGCAATTTAACATCAACACGGATAAAGAAAACAGAAGCAGAAAAGTTGGTCCATCATGTCTGAGCTTTTCAAGAGTTGAGGCAGTTATTTTCCTTTACAATGTTAAAAGCATTTACAGCTCTGTTGCTCTGAACATACTCAGTAGAAATGCATCACTGCTGAGGTTTGCAATAAAACTATGAAAGCACAGGGTTTTTTTTTATTATTTTGTGGTGCAAATATTTAAGTATTATTCAGAAGTTGCATTATAGCTAAGGATGGGAATCAAAAACCTTTTCCAGATGAGAATTGATAACAACTCCTTCAAGGAATCAAACACAATTTGTACTGTAAGTGTACATACTGTGGTAATGTTGTATTATTTATATTCATCAATATCAGGACAAAAACAGACAAATAATCAGCTTCAAAACTTTTCATTCTTTAAAAAAACAAAATGATGGACAAAGTCTCTTTTCTATGTTTAACTTGATCTTGCTACCAAGAAAATTTTACATCTAAAACAATTAAAATAACAGACCAGTTGTGGACTGCACAATTATATTTTTACCCTCAAGGAAGTTGTTAAACTGTATTTTTGAAAATAGAAAAGCTTGACCTAAATCACATGTAACATTTTTTTTCCATTTTATCATGTCGTATGATTGATGATCTGTATGATTTACAGTATATAGTATGTGTACACCTATGGATGTATGCGCTTTGGCAAATGTACATACATATAAATTTCAGATGTATATTTCTCTGTATATTTCTGCAATTCTGTACTTTCAGATCATTTGATAGTTTTCAATTCCTCAACTGCCATTATCCATCTATATTCCCTGTTGCTAGGGGTTTCATTTTTGGAGGTTCTTCAGGTTTTAAGCATCCTTGGTTCATTTCCTTAATGCTTGAATTGTTGTGCTTTGTTCCTATGTCCATTTTATTTGTTTTCAAAGCACTTTGTAAAGCTTTGTTTTCAACAGTTACCATTTTTTACCTGCTTTTCTTTTCACTCAGTCGCTCAGTGAAGTAACATTATTTAAGTAGGACATTATAACTAAGTACTTACTGTCTACAACACTGATGATAATGGGCTAATTTGAATGTCTGCACATTAATACCAGTTTTTAGACTTTGCCCAAAGTGGAAAAAATAATGTATTATCGTCTAATTTGAAGAGACCTTGTCGTATTTGTGTTTCACAAAATATAATATAATACAAATAAGTTATTAAAAAAAATACAATTTTCAAATCAAATGTAATATTTTAATGAAAATATGATCCTTTCTGAAGTGTTTTCGTGAGTCTCGATTTCCGGCGTTCAAATGTGACGTAATGCGCGCAAAGGAACAAGGGAAGTGTTTATAATAAGTTGGGACGCTTCAGCGGCAGAAATTTTCCACAAGATGCACAACTGGCAGGAGAACGAAATCGAGAAACTGTTGACGATCCGGGCGTCGGATCCGATCCGTCACCTGATCACGGGCACGGTGAAGGACTCGGTGGTCTACCAGAGGATGAGCAAACTGCTGGCGGAGAGGGGGGTCTACAGGACTCACATGCAGATCATCAGCAAGCTGAAGGCGCTGCGGAAACAGTACCTCAAATATCACCAGCTTCAGTTACGATGCGGGAGCGAACACGTCACCTGGCCCTTTTACGAACAGTGTCACAGGGCTTTCGGGAACGGGCCTCTCCCCGCGAAGAGACCCAGGAGCCCCTCACCGCCCACCCCACGACCACCCCCGCAGCAGATCTCGCCCCCTCCGCCGCAGCCTCCTCCACCGCCGCTCGACATGAGCGACGAGCACAGCGAGGTCGTGGTCGGTCTCTGGGACGAAGAGGACGACAAGGAGATCGACAAACATCTGGGTCCTGTGGAGGTAGAGGACCAGGATGAGAGGTACAGCCCCCAGGAGCAGCTCCAGCCCCTCAACAGCGGCAGTGAGTACACGGGCTTCTGTTATTATGGTGGCCGTATAATCACACATGTATGACGTGTGATCCCAGACCAACATGTCTCAGTCAGGAGTGGAGAGTGCAGGGTAACAACATGGTAACATGTCATGCTTTCTCCATGTTTTTAAGCATATCTGTCTGCGCCATTTTTGTGTAATTTTGCTGTCAGCCTTTCTTTGTCCGACTAATATATTCATGTCACCCTCATCCATGACAAAACCAACCCCGTGAGGAAATGTTTGCGCAGACAGGCTGCCAAAGAAAGGCGTGAAATTTCCACCCCCTCCCCTGTAATGTGTAACAGTCTGAGGCAGAATATTGAGGCGCAGTCGCTCTGCCCCGGATCTGCCATTGGATTTTCTAAATAGCTTTTTCACACTGCTGATCCAAGCCGTGATATTTACACCCTGTGACATTTTCCCATTAATATTAATGTCACACAGGGAGGCAAAGTGTTCCTGCTATATGTGGGTAGCAACAGAGGAGAGATGAGGGTTGGCGAAATCGCCAGGGAAGCATTGCATGACATATGTGTGCATGTATGACAGTGTGTGCATGTGCGCCATCATGCTTTGTGAAGGAATAGATTAACTTTGTTAAAGCTGTAATAATTAAGCCCAGTTGTGTTTCATGTTCAGTGCAAAAACGTCACACAGGAAGAATGGGGATGTATCCTCCCCATCTCTGGATGAAGTAAACCTATTAGAGGTGTGAAAGGAGCACTCAGAGCCAGGTGGGGAGCTCAGTGCTGTTTTCCGATTGATGCCACCTTTTAACCTGATGTACCACATTGTCCATTCAATATATTTCAGTAGTCCATCTGGGAAAGAGGCCATAGAAAGTGTTTGGGAACCTTTCAAAAGCATATCCAGCAAGTGATTGGACAATTGTTCTGCACTACTGGTACGTTGTAAAGGACAAAAGTGACCCACTTTGTAAAACAAATTCCCTGCAAAATATCCTTTCTTTAGAGAAGTTTGCAGTGTTATTTGTTTTTCATTAAGTAAAGAAATACGGTCCAGATCAGAAAAAAAAGCTACTGAAGCTGGTAGCATCTATGCTAACCTCTGTATGAGCAGTTACTTCCTGCTTTTATCAAACCACACTCAACCCTGCCTCCCCATAGGGCGATTTCACTAGGACTAACATTTGTTAATGCTTTTTTAGTCCTGTCCTTTCAAACGCTTGCAGAAATCAAGCTGTTTTCCGGCATGTTAACCTACTGACATGAACATCTTGTGTTATGATGGGTGTATTTCATCATAAAGCTTTTGTGGAAAGGCACTGTAAGAAGGGCTGTTCACACATAATTACACACACACACATTAGCTGCACTTCCCTGCTGCCTGAGTGTGCCCTCATCGTCATCTTTACATCTCTGTAACTGCTTTTGAACCTGGCACAAAGAGGAATAATGGAATAAATGGTCAATGGACTTGAGCTTATATAGTGCTTTTCTAGACTTTCTGATCACTCAAGGCACTTTTACACTGCAGGTCACATCTACCCATTCACTCACTGATGACTGAAGTTGAGCTTTAAGTTATTCATCAGTATTAGCTGACACATTCACGCCTTTTCATAGCCATTTACACATCACTGACACAGCAGTGGAACTAACTTGGGGCTAAGTGTCTTGCCCAAGAACACATCAACATGTGAGAGCCAGAACTGGGCATGAACCCATGACCTCCTGATTGATGGTAAAGCAAGTAACCAGACTACCATTTACATGAAGTGTTCCACATCTACACTTCAGTGAAGGCAAAACATCACAGCAGAGGAAACATAACGTCATTAAAGCACTGTGAAAAAGCCAATATGGGCATCTCAGGGTGGTATGATGGCGGAGCTGCTTCTTAGGGTTGTTGCTAAAAGCACAGTGAAAAGCATGATGGAGAAAAGTGATGGCAGTGTGAACCGCTCAGAGGCAGAATGGTGAGGCAAAGTCTTTCCACCCCAGATCTGCCATTTTCATTCGAGGGAGAGGCTTAATGGGGGAGGTGATGGCAGTGTGTAATGTCAGAGCTGGCAGGGTGGACCAGTGCTGTGTGTATGCCTGAGAGTGTGTACGTGAAGCTCCTGCTGTGTTCTTCACGCTGTGCCTCCTACACTTCTGCAACACCATAATGAAATGTGAAACCACACAACTGGGACACTATTTCATGCTGTTGCAGATGTAGTGTGTGGGTACAAAGACACATAGATGGTGGAACTTTATCACGATGCTGTTGCAGAATTGCAACCCATGGGGTTATTCACACTGCTGTTTGGAGGCATGGTATTAATGCTCCTGTGGGTGTTTCACCCTCTATGAATGTCACATCGGCATAAAAGGGGGACATTGTGACCTCCCTGCTGTGACAGTTCTAGAAGCCTTCCTCAAAGTGCTGTTTAAAGCCATAGTATTTTACACCCCTGTAATGTTTCACCTTAGTGGATGTCTACTATCTCCTTAGGTAGTATCAGAGTATGTTTGCTACAATAGTGCAGTGCAACACTCTGTCACCCCTCAAGCAGAATCATACTGTGAACTGACACCAATTTCACATCCTTGCAGAATCGATGTGAACATCTTGGGGTTTGTTACAGCGTGTTTGTGTAAATGCACTGTAAAAGAACTAAAGATAGAAGCAGAGGCAAAACTAGGTTGGGGGCAACTTTATGTTTTCTGTATGTGGACCTCCCGCTGTGCTGTGCGCTCTTGCACTTCTGCATTGCTGGCATGGATTGAAATATGTTATGAATGTCTAAGGGTTTTATGATGCAGAGCTCAATGACACAGTTTCAGGAATCCTCCTACAGTTTCAGAAAGTGAGGTAAAGATTTTCCACCCTGGTTTTCAGGTTGTCAGAAGGCTGATTGACACTCCTGTTTCTAGGCAAGATATATTAAAGGTCCCATGTCCTGGTGTGTTTGATCGTTTATATCATGTTAATCAAGGGTTTGGTTTAAGTTGCATAAAAAAAAAATAAAGAAAAATGTTGTCTCTGTAGAAGAACAGGTGCCGCTCTTTTTCCCTCCCCTTTGGAAACACTCAGATCAGAAGGGGCGGGGAGGCTACAGGAAGCTATGATCATGAGCTCTGTACTGATTGGCTGTCCAACTGATGCCTGATAGAAGGGGGAAAGAGGGCTGCGGAGAAGATTTTCAAACAGTCATGGTGTCTACCTGTGATGAGCAGAGAACACACATGTAGGTAAAAGCTGTAGTTATTAAGTCATAAACCACAGGACGTAAAAGACAGATCATTTTAAGGGGTATTTTCTTTAAGATTCATAGTGCATGTCTCTGTTAGCTGAGAGTTTAGTTAAAGGTGTCATGTTCTTCTGCTCACCAAGCCCCTTCTAATAACATTAAAAGCAAAAGAAAAAGATTTTCCAGGACATGGGACCTTTAAGCCCCTTTGACATTTTGCCTCCAGTATGCTAAATGCTAAAAATGGGGGGCGAAGTGTTCCCCTTGCAGGCTGTTGAGTTAGTATTGAGAAGACACAGGGTTGGCAAAGCAGGCCAGCTATGATGTCAAGAGTTGAAATGCAGTTTAAAAAAAGTGACATTTCTATGCTAGTCTGATTAAACTGGATCATAAAATTAGGGTATGAATTAGAACTGTGAATCCCTAACAATTTGAGAATCCCTAACAACTACCTTGAGGAGTCTGTACCATTTACGATTATTTTTAACTACTCTCTTATCCATGCCATCCCTTTAATTCCACTTGCAGTTATGTTATACTCTTGGGAGAGGCAGTCAGCACAAATGGCAACAAAAATAGAAGAAGGGATCAAAGTGGATAGGAGACAGAAGCAGGGTAAAGTGTGTCTTAATTTTTTCACAAAATAATGCCAACACTGCCACTAGCAATGTCTGAAGACCTGGTTGACTTTTTTTCACACAAATAAAAAAAATCCACAAGGATCAGGGAATCAAAAAAGAATTGAATTTATTAGCAGAATTGATAAAAGCATTGGCATGAATAAAGTCATGCCTTGTAAATAAAGGAAGTCTCTTTATCATCCGAAGCAGCCAGTAGAAATAATATGATGTCAAAAAATGTGACTGTGGCAGACAAACAGAAGTGGACTAAATTGTGGCTTGATTTCAGACAAAAAGAAACTCCATGCACAATTTTAAGTGAATGGAAACACCAGCAACTTGCAGAAGCATTCATTTATGCAGCACAACATTGAATATCAAGAGACTGCCTCTGAAAACAAAGGATGCACAATATTACGACACATACAGTTTCGGTATCTGCAAGTATTAGTCTAAAAAGTTGAATACGTGTATCAGCCAATATTGAATTTTTTATTTACATACAAAATGTCAGTGCTTATTAAATCTATAAGACCACCTGCCATAAAAACAGGAAAACAAAACTAGTTTAGAAATCTTAAAAAAAAGTTGTTTAAAACTGAAAATGTTGTTATTGGACAGACATTTTGAACAGCGATGAGGATTTCAAATTGAATTCACCTTTTTATACCCAAATTTGAGCTTGTTTTTAGGCCAATGTTGGCCAACTTTTGTCAATTTGTATTTTGTAAAAAAAAAAAAAAAAAACTCCACAGTAATCAATAGCGTTGCATTTGCATTGTTAAAATCTTGTCAACTTCCTTACCAATTAAGAAAATAGCTGAATTTCGGGTGCCCTGTATATGAAAACAAGGAGGTTTTGGAACATTAGTCATTGTAAACATACCCAAGCAGACATCTGAAATAAATATATGAAACGGAGTTCAGGCAAAATATGATCTGTATAAGGTCAGACAAATACATCCAGATAATGTGGTCAAAGATCACTGTTCCCTTTAAAGTATAATCCTCCATCAAACCAGACTGGACTAGGCTGGACTGGGCTGCCATGCTCTACTGTTTCCTCACTAAGTCCCTGACCCAGAAAATAAACAGCTAAGAGTGATAGCAGAAATGCTTTGCATTAGAGCATTTATGTACATGCTAATTAGGGCAGAAATCACATTTTTGTCAGTTTAAATATCATAACAAAGGGGTAAAATGAGTGCTTATCTAATTTATGCCAAAGTAAGGCTTATGGTCTGGTATTTGTAGATTGTGTATTTACACATCCTTGGATATACAACTGGTTAGCTGCTTGTTGACAACTGGTCAACAGTAAATAATAAGCTTATAGAGGTACATCGCCCCCTACTGCTATGAAGGTGAACATGCCTCAGTGAGTAATGATAATTTCCTCCTGGTACTTGTAGTTCTTCAGTCTAAGAGTTTAATCAGGCTTTTTAACTTCGCTATACTCAAAAATTCTATATTTACCTATTATTAATTGTGCTTGCAGAGCTCACACTGTGCCGTCTTGTTTCCCCTGCCAGTCTTCTGGAGTGTGGCCCACTGCCCCAACACAGCCCCCACCACAGAAAAGGCTTAAAACTTAATTCAAGCGATGTAGCTATGCAGAGAAACTAATTTAATTAATTTAATTAATGGAAACCATGTTATTTGCTTGTTTTTATTTCTTGTATCATATTCTGCAGGTGCATTTCAATTCAAAGATATTTCTTTGGAACATTTAAAGCATTGCAAAAACTTCTGTTTACAGTAACTTTTAGTAGTTCAAATGGCACATGCCAGTAAATTAAAGAAATAGTAGGCCTATGGATGGTGAATAGGCCAGTATATACATTTTATTTTATGAAAACATAATAAAAGTAAAAATGTCTTAAGCCCTTTCTGGGTGTATTTACACAAAGGTTTCACCATAAAGGTGCATTCACACCCGACTTGCGTTGCTGACGACAGTCACGTTGTTCATCTATGATAAAGCTCATTTTGTCACCGTTCCGTCGCTCAGTGACATCACGACCTCTCAAGTTTCACTGCAGACCTGTCCAAAAATGGCTTAGAACCACCGCAACCCACTAGCTTGAGCTATAGTTGTGAGACAAATGTTTGAAATATGCAATTAAGGGCAACACTGCACATCAATTTATACGTTTTTATTTGTTTTGCTTAAACCAGCACTACAGTAGCTTTTGCACACAGAAAGCTCTTTGCTCAGCCTGATGTGTAGAGACCTTTCTTTTCTATATCATACCATATCATATATCTGTATGTAAAGGTTTACCTGACATTATTCCAACTGTATCTTTTCACTCATCTACCAACTGTAAAACACTGCAGCTGATGGCCCTGCTGAAGGTAGAGATGGACCTGCTGCTGCCTCAGCATCGTCTGTCAGCTGCACCTCGAGTAGGGAGTTCTGTGCTGTCCCGACTTTCTCAGCCCCCCCGAGCCATGTTTCTGCTCTTCTCCTTCGGGCTGATAAACAGGTCGAGGAAGGACAGGACCACAGAGAACTGCCACTTCTTCACTGGCCCTCCCACTGACCCGCTTCTTCCCCCTTCCTTCTTTTTTTCCCTCATATATGTATACATACATCCCGTAAACCCTTCCATCTTTGCCGGCATACATCCAGTACAAAATAGTCACAAGTGCTCTTGTACACACACACACACACACACACACCCACACACACACACACACACACACACACACACACACAATGCTGATTGGCTGTCTCGGCACAGCCACAACCGACGTCGCCTGAAAAGTTCAAATTTTCAACTTTAGCAACGGAGAGATATGTCCTGGTCGCAACCGGGTAGCAGGTCCAGGTTATGTCAGTTGCATCTGGTGTGAACGCACCTTTATATTTCCCCAAGATGTTCACAGTGATTCTTTAAGGACGTGATATGTGTCTGAATTCATAATGTGTTTCAGTTTAGCACTGAGCTGAGCCAGATTCATAGCTAGTTCAGACACAATAGCAGACACGCAGCAGACTGTCCCCCCCACTGGCTCCGCATGCTCCTTTCTCGCCTTTATTACATCTCTGATGCTACATCTGGAGATGGATTAAAGAAAGGATCAACTGTTTATGCATTTCACCTTTGGGAAGTTCGCTGAGGGTAAAATGTCACAAGCTTAAATATTTTGCCTTGAAACGGCACTATGAATGAGGCTTTTGTTACAATAAAGTTAAACCCCAGACAGCACGAGGCCACCGCCCCTAACAAACAAACCTGGAGCTGTACTGTCCTTTCTTTTGCACTTTGCAACTTCATAATGCTCTGTGAAATAACAGATGGGGCGACCAGTGTTTCACTTTTGAGAAATCAATAACAATGTCTGAAGGCGTTATGGCGCTCTTGCGGAAATGCACTGTGAAAAGGGCCAGAGAGGCGTTATGGGGGGAGGTGGTGGCAGTGTGTAATGTCAGAGTCAGTGAAGTGGAACAGTGCTATGTGTATGAGCATGTCTGTGTGTGTAGCCCCCACTGTGCATCTACACACTGTGCCTTTCACGCTTCCATGATGCCATAATGACATTTGAAACCACACACGAACACCACGTTTGTGCTGTTGTAGATGCAGTGTGTGTAAAGGCATAAAGATGGCGGGACTCAGTAACAGCTCCAGTGCTGTACTGCAGTCTATAAAAGCTGGGGACAACATATTGCCATGTTAATATTATTTTGCTCCATCCTAGCCTTACGTGATACTGACACCAGTATGGAAATCTGCTCTGCTACTGCCTAAATGTACCGCAGCAACATGGCAGTGCACTGTTTGACTATCATCATTAAGCACGCCTCTGAAAATCAACAGATTGCTTTTAGGTTATCTTGGCATCATTACACAGCTACCAGTTAAGTAGTATGTATTTTCTATGGACCAATCAATTTTAAGTTTTAGATGGCTTTTTATGATTTGTTTAGTGTTTTGGCTGAGACTGTACTAAAAGAAATTGTACTTGGAGACTTAAGGAGTCTTAATGCAGTATATTAAAAATTCATGGTGTGTCTGAAAACTGTTTTCCACTACTGGAAACAAAAGAAAGATATTATCTGACTCTTCATGAAAATATAGCCTTTATGTCAACTCTGTGTATAGTTTGACATCCACCACATCATCAAAAGAGAAGAGATTTACATACCGGTCAACAGGAAATATGAAGAGGCAGTTTTATCATGTCTGCACACTGTCACACTTGACACAAGCCATGAACATCATCACCCTTTACACCCCTTAGCTGAGTATTTTCTGCTGCCAACTCACATAGGCATACCCCAGATTTACCCAGAAAGGTTTAACCTGGGGTCTTTTAGGGAGAAAAACATGGAAGTCGTAGTGAAATGCTGGTTGTATTAGTTCACACATGCAGCATACCCTGAAAATTTGAATAAGTTTCCACAAATTATGCTTATGGGAATCAGGATTTATAAAGTGCCATTTCCTTGACTGAATGTGAAAAGTCCAGTGTTGTTGTTACAACTTGGCTCAGGAGTCAAAATATTACAGAAATATTACAAAGTGAGTCAAAGAAATGGATGATGAGTGATGTTTGAAATTCTCAACTAAGCAAACAAAAGTAGACTCTAAACTAGATCTTTTTGAAAATTAAACATATAATTTGAAAATGACAGAATAGCTGAACTCTCTAACCAACCAAACTACAACTAGACAAGCACTCTGAGAGCACTCACCTCCGCCAAGCAGCTCAGTTACGGCAGTGGCTTTTCCGCTCCACATGGATGGCCGGGTCTCTGCTCATTTCTGTCCATGTGGAGAATGCTGCATTATCAGCGTTCTAGTTACCAAGTTGGAAAAAAGTGCCGATCCACCAGGCTGTTGTTAGCTGTTGTGTTAGCAGAACTCCTCCGCTGGCGTTGCAAGGAAAGCTGGGAAATGTAGTGACATAGGCTTGAAAAACGTTGACATCAGTTTGCAAATAAACTACAATTCCCATAATGCCGTAATGAATTATAAACGTCAATGTTTTTTTGTGATGTCAGTCTGGATCGGATTAGCACCAAAATGTAATGGCTTCTTCCTTGGACCAAACCACACCTCTGGTAAAATTTTCATGTAAATCCATCCAGTAGTTTTTACATAATCTTGCTAACAGACAGACCCAGGTGAAAACATAATCTCCTTGGCGGAGGTATTTGAAACAGCAGTCCAAGTGCTACTTGAATGTTAAATATGCTTAGAATCATCCAGTAAATTATCAGTTTATTTACCTGGCCTGTTTACAGAGGAACATATCTGATAATCCTGATCAAAATCTGTCATTAACAAGCAAATGGATTCAACAAACATTGTCGCTATGGCATCAACAGACACAAGCGGCCATTGGTCACCAGTCAACACAGCTACTTACAATAAAACTGGGTGTCATCCAGTAGCATTTGTATCATCGGAGTATTTTTGAAGCAATATCATTAGCCCAATTCATGCTGCTGTTTCATGGCGTAATATTCATCCCTTTGGGACGTTTCACCTCTGCTGTGAGTGTTGAGGAAACAAAATGGGTGAACAAGATGACCCCCTCTTTCATCCCTCTCCAGAGAGGGTAACAGAGGTGTGATATTGGAGAGAAGGAGGCTCACAGACTCAGCAGGAGACAGGAGCTCCGCGAGTGAGCTTGCATTCAAGCCGAATTGTAGCATGAATTGACACAGATAATGCGGCATCACAGAATTCATCTAAATGTCTCGAGGTGTTAATATAGGTGTTTATGTATACTTAAGCATGTAAATAGACCAGGTTTCTTTTTTGTTATTAGTATTATAATGTTACATTTTTGGTTTTACAAGTTTATTTCTGTGCATTGCAGTCTTTAATGCTGAAAATGATGGTGTCAAAAGCATGAATGTTCAGTGAAATCTGGTGCGTGTAGCAGCCCTACCACATACACACCCAGATAACAACAGTCCCAGTACTACACACACTCAGAAAACACCGAATGGGCAGGTTAAACTCAGAGAAGAGGGGGTGCAGCAGCAGCTCTATGGTCATCTCTGTAGCCTTAACAGTGATGGTCCTTTTTAACTGACCTGGTCCTCTCTTTCTTTTGTTTTCCAGCATTCAAAGTTCCATCAAAGAGAAGAAGAGCCTCGGTGATGGACCAGGTCTCAGCTTTAGTCAGAACGACAGTATCTCACCTCAAAGAGATGGATGCGTCCATGCAGGCTCAGGAAGACGCCCGGTTACAGAGGCTTATAGAGCACGAGAGGGAGATGCAGAACAATCTGATGTGTCAGCTGGTAGCCATGCAGGAACGGGTCAGCCGAGACAACCACGAGAGACAGATGGCACTTGTGGAAAGGATTCTCTCAAGGTTCCCCTCACAGCCAGGACCCTCAGGACACTGACTGACACTTTATGAGTGACAGTATGCATCAGGGTTTTTCCAGGTCTCTCCTCTACCAGCTGACTAGTGCCTAAGTTCTCTTTTTTATATTTTTACTGTATTTTTTTTTGTTTATGTTAGGACTGATAATCCTCAAAGATCATCTTGCCTTTTGAAAATGACTCTGCTCACGTGTGGCTGATACAGATCCAGTTTAAAAACATGCTGTATTCACTTTAGGTCATGCTTTCTCCTGATTCAGTGCTCTACATTCAGCATATTCCACTGTGAACTGTTGTAGAGCATTTAAGGAGCACATCTGGAAAAAAATAATCCCATTACACAAATTTAACACTACATAATAATGACAATGTGTAACTGCGTCAGTCTGCTTTTGAAAAGAAACTGATATAATATTTTAACATTAAGGAGCTGATTGTTTGCTGTACATGCATGCAGATGTCTGATTAGAGAATAAGGAGTCTAATTGTTGCCATAAATAGAACAAGAGTCGATTCATCTGACCTCTGTTACCTTTTCACTGGCTGTAAATAAAGATGCACAATGCATCTCTTCCTCTCCCTTTCTTAAGCGAAGAGAAGTTAAACCAAAATACTCCCTTATCGAATGCTTTTATGTCACCTCAAAGCTGTCATTTTTTTTTACCATTGTCTGTGAGTCGGGGCTGTGGTTTAGAGCTCAAGAGAGAAAGAGAAAATATTCACTCTGTTTGCAGTCCTGTAGCCAAGCCAACCAGCATCTGAATACTTGTGATACTAAAAAAATTGAATTGACAAAACATTATTGGGATACAAGAGAAAAAGGTAAAGTGCACATGTTTTCCTGGATTGAAGGCAGAGATGGGAATTGATAAGAGTTTATTGATACTGATGCCATTAACAATCCTGCTTATCAATCAGATTCTTTAACGATTCCCTTATCCATTCCTGCCTGTTTACTGTGACGGCAGTTTTCCTGTAGGTTTTCAGCGGAAACATTAAGAAACAGGTGACAATCCTGATTCAATGTTACATCTATAAATGCTTCTGCAAGTTGCTGGGGCATCTTTTTGTCGAAAATCAAGCCACAGTCCTGAGCCCTATCTGTGGAAAAAGACTGATGATACAGTGTCCTTGAGGGAGTTTTTATTGATTCTAAACTGGAATTGGGTGTGGATTCCCATCCCTAACTGAAGGACTATGCTTCCCACAATCATTTGAGATTCCCTTCATTTGATGTGCATGATCAATCTCCCAATGAGACCCAACAAACTGTAGTTTATTGTGCGTTTCCCAAAACCTAAAGACTGTAGGTTTGCTTTACCTTTAATCAGAAGACTGAGAATTTGAGCCCAGCTCTGGCTGACATGTTGATGTGTCCTTGTGCAAGAAACCTAATCTCAAATTGCCCCCATTGCTGTGTTATATAAATGGGTATGAAGGACGAGGTTGTGTTAGTTGATACCGATGGATAACTTACATACATACATCTCACCTTTGTGAGTGATTGTTGGAGTGAGTGGGTGTGAATGGGCAGGTGTGACCTGCGGTGTGGAAACACTTTGAGTGCTCAGACAAACAAGAAAAGTGCTTTACAAGCTCAAGGCCATTAACAATTTACATTTATTATTTATTGTAGTGATTTATACTGGATATAAAGCAAATGACTCCACGCTGTTGCTCCCAGAAAAGTACTGTTTAATGATTTAATTTATGTAAAACCATGCTTCAGGCCTAATCAGCTCCAGAACAGGTGCTCTCCTCTCAGTTCAGGTGTCAGTCAGTGATAAAACTCACCCGGCTCTAGACGTGGACTGATGAGTCAAGCAAATCAAAAATAAACTCTTTCATTCAAATTTCAGATACAATATCACACAGTAGACAGTTAATGAAACTATAAAATATAATATTTAGAAAATTGCAAAGCACTTTTTTAATTTGTTTCAATTATGACAAAATGATGAATTAATTATATTTTTCTTTTTTCTGTTACTTACACAGAAATAACTCATTTTCAGTGTCAAAACAGAATTAATATTTTTAGGGTAATAAATGCATTACTCCACCTGTCATAAGAAAACAAGGAAGGATAATATTAAGAAATCTTTCAAAAACTTTGTTTGAAACTGAAAATGTTGTTGTAGTTGAACGGACCTTTTGAAACGGAGGAATTTCCAGAATAAATTCACCTTTTATACCAAAATTTGAGACGCTCCCTGGGCGTCTCTAAGTCAGAAATTAATCAAGCATAACATTCAATCATTAAAATATTTTCTGTTGAGAAGTACAAGTAAATAACTATAATTTAACATCTTAATCAATAAATAATAATGTGCTTTATTTTTTTTGTTGTTGAACAGAGAATTTCAAAATTCATGGACAACAATAATAAAAACATCATTTCAGTTAAAGAGCTTCTACATACAGGTATATTAACCATCAGAGAAACATAAAAATGAGTTTGGAAATTACCAGTGCTGTTAATTTAGAGCAGCTGTGACATTGGATGGTGGTCTAATAATTTTGTTAAATACTGTACAAAAACTTTGCAAACTTTAAAAGAAATATTAATATAATAAGTGTTTAACACAGAATCTAACAAACCTCTAATTTAGCCTTTCCCACTTAAAATATACCATAATCCATTTTGAAACCTTATAATTATATGAAAGCATGGATAAATTCTCAAAATAAGGAACCAAGTGGTGTTTTTTAATGAAATGTTTCCAGTAAATCCAACACCAGTTAAACTTCAGTCTCTGTTTATCAGACGATACAAATATACTCATCCAAAAATGTTTGGAAACATTATTTTGGTAGATTTTTTTCTCCTCTTATAATACCAAGTGGTATTGTATTTTATGTTGTTGGAAAACCTGATTAGTCAACTTTACAACGAGGTTCAACTTGTATGGATTGTGCATTCCTGGAATGAAGAACACAGCTAAACATGAGGGTAGCATCCAAAAAGTGTCCCGAAATCCCCTGTAATTGGAGGCTGGTATTCCAGAGTGGCAGCATTATGGGCTATAATATAGCACCAGTAGTGATTATGTAAGGGGAGATTTAATCAAACAAACAATAACATTTCCAAACTTTTTTTTAAGGAGTATAGACGTGCTCCGAGAGCACAAACCTCTGCCAGGTCAATTCCAACATTGTTGGGCGAGTTATTGTCAAAACTGCATATCTTAAACTGTTAACAAATCCTTTAAAAAAGTTCTAGAGCCACATTTGGATTTGGATCACCACCAAAATCTAATCACTTCTCTTTTGTGCCATGACTAATATTCCCTGAAAATGCCATCAAGTTTTGAAGTTATCTTGCTGACAGACAAACGTCAGCAAAAACATAACCTGCTTGGTGGAGGTAATGATGAAAATTTGACATGCAAGTTTACATAAAAAAGTGTAACTCCTCTTGTCATGATCCTTGAAATTGTGGTTTCATTTGGGCTTAAGTTTTATTTCTTACAAATGATCCCAACACTTTGGGAAGCACTGCTCTACGTCCTGATTTTCGCAGTGCAGTATTTGAAACAATGCCTCTAAAAGTCAGTGCTCTATTTTTTATTGTATAAAAAACACTCTGGGATTTCTTTAGACTGTAAATATGTACTTTTCCAAAAAGTAGGAAGTATCTCTTCTCACTCTTTCAGTGCGATCACGTAGGCACAAGCAGCAAACCAAACCGTAGCAAACTCTGAGCCCCTCAAAGAGCAGCCATTGTCTTGTCATTCTGTTTGGATCTGTTATGTTGTTCGATCTCATGTGTTGGACATAATAATGAGTTACTGGACTGGTTCTAGTTCAGATTCAAAGATTCTTTCTGTGCAGCTTTGGTGTAAATATTATTTTTAATCACTGGGTGTGATGAGAATTCTAATCTGAAAAAATAAACTGTTAGGATTTATAGATTTATTCAAAAAATCAGTTTACAAACTCTTCGCTGAAATGAGACAGAATACAGAGGCTTACCACACAGAACATTTGTATTAATTTGCAGTAAGTTGCCGATTCAGGTGTGATTCCTGGCTGACACGAAATTCCCGGTTGCACTTAATCTTTTCAGCAATCCGGGAGAAAACGTGTCATTGAGGAAAAACACCAGAGAGATCTCACTTAGATCAGAACACTCCAGTGTTTCCTGTTTAAAAAAATGGCAACACAGCAGAAAAAAAACAGATGGTGTGTGAGTTAGTTTCATTTTAAATGTCGATTTTAGAGAAACAAAACTGTTAATGCACCTTCAGCAGACCGTCTGAGTTAGTGAGCAGAGAGGAAGTGTTTTTATTGTTCAGATGATTTAAGTTTCGTCTTCCACCTTCAGTTTGGAAGGGCTCAGTCAGCTGGATGTGTACATTTACTGTAGATACTTTTATACCGTCTTTACCTGCTTCAAGTGTTTCACTGTTTTTATTGGTCATTTTTGTTTTGTTAAGGAAAAAATAAAGTTTTCAAGTCACAAATGTCAATCTGCTGCCTGTAAGACTGTTTTTTCAATGTGTTTGATTCCTGCGGAGTCACTTTAAAGAAGTGCAGTCAGATTATGAGCCTAAAGCAAAGTCAGAATCTTCCAATCATAATTCAGTTATTTCAGACCCTTTTTTGTTATTTCGGGGCAGCCCTGCGTGGGGAATGTGTTGCCGATAAAGTATGATAAATAAGTCAACAGAAGAATTTGAATGAGCCTAAGCTACAGCTATTTGCAACATGTTTTTCTTGAATACACATTAAATAAAACATCTTTAACTGCTGAATTTTATAATTACACTGAGGTGGCTGATAGCGAATAAGTTTAACTGCATCAAAATGGGGAAAGAGTGAGGAAGCAGTGCTGGTTTTCATCTTATTTTGCTTATTTATTATGCAGGGTGTGCAGATCCTAACATGTATAAGAAGTAGACTAATTGATAAAGGAGAGATTAAGGGCATTGAAACATTTAAAGAAATGTTACAGGCTTAAAAAAATAATTTAAGGAGGTAAAAGGTAAGTTTTTCATCCTAAACTTTGGGAAATATAACATTTTTTTAAACATATCATGCAGATGGCTGTTGACTGGATTGGAGTAGATTATGATTATGTCATAAAAGTTGCACATATTTTGTAGTATAAAATCAGTGCAAATATATATATGGAGATAAATACAGTTAAGACGACTGGTTAAAGGGGAAAATTGGTTAATGTGTGCAAGAGGACGTATTGTAGGGATGTAAAAATCATTCCTAAAAGCTGGTGTCAACTATGGCACTCCTTCAAGCACAACAGACATTTGTAGTTGTTTTAACCCTTCAAAGCCTGAAAGACAACTTATAGTCAGAAAATTCTAATTTTTGGAGCTGAAATGTTTATTTCACTTTCTACTGAAATCCAAAAAAAAACCAAAATTTCCATAAAATTTGACACATATATTTTTTGTATCTCATTTGATACATTAGGTGTTTTTGGCAAGTGATAATCCATTTGAGGACATTTTTATCATTTATCTGATTGTATTCAGATGTTTTTTTTAGTAATTTGTTGATCATATTGGTTAGATAGAGGTATCAAAAAAGTACGTATCAAATATGATACAACAGGCTTTATTAAAAGAGGCAGAGGCTTGAATCGATTTAAGTCATGATAAGTTTCATTAAATAATCGACTGAATGATTATCAGAGAGTTAATGATTATTCAGCTGTAAAGAGATAGTATAATGCCAGTATGAAATAATGTGAAGTGATCATGGCAGCCCACATTTTGTAAAGCAGTGTCCTTCACAATGGCTGAGTGTTATGTTCTGAAATGTGACCATGTTAGATGGTGACTTTCATCTGAGTCAGTCTGTGGGTGTTGTTCTTGCAGCTGGGAATGGGAATTGATAAGATTCTATTGATACTGATGCCACTAACGATTCTGCTTAGCGATACCTTTATCAATTCCTGCTGATTTTTTGTGGAAAAAAGTTCTTCTGTACAGGTTTTCAGCGGGAATAATGTCAAACACACGACACTCCTGATATTTAATGCTGTGCTGAATGAAAAGATTAATGCATCTGTAAGTCTGTGGTGTTTTCACTTACTGAGAGTTGTACAGAAAGCATCTTTTTGTCAAAAATTAAGACAATTTTGACCACTTCTACCTCCTGCCTGCCATCATTTTTTTACTTCTTTGTCTGCATTTCTGCTGAGCACCTCTGATGAGGGTGGGATGTCCTCCATTTTTAAAGCAAGCAGAACAAAGTAGAAAGAATTGATAAGGCAATTGTTCAGCAACAAGGCTAATGATATTCTTTTAGGAAGTTTTTGATTTCCATCCCTACTCGCAAAAGATGCTGAAGATGGAAAGTTTTGTACTGTGATCATCTTTTAGATTTTCATTGAAGCTGAAGCTGATGAGAGTTTCTGACCTTGTAACAATGAGAGCAGTTCACGTTTTATATATCTCAAGTACTGATGAAAATAAAACAGTCTGCTGAAGGTCAGGCTCAGAGATCAGTGCTGCAATCAGACCACAAAGCTCCTTCAAGCCACTACACATCTTTTATTTTTGTTGTATTTTGGTTCGATGCTGGTTTCTAACTGTTGTTTTGTTTGTTGGCAATGAACCCTGCACTGCTGCTCAACTTATTTCTGCATTTCTCTGCCTTTAAATCTGAAAACACCGATCAGGAGTTCTTAGAATCACCACAAAACATGGTCACCAATGTAAAAAGTTAGAAAATCAAAATATATGGATACACAAGGGTCTTGAAAAAGTTGTGATAAATTATTAAATTTACCCTCAGATTTTCTGTATATTCTGTTGATATCAATCAGACTTCAGTGATGTGCTTAATGCAGAATCCCATAAGAAGAATTCCCCAAGAATTCCTCCTCACTGTCTGCAGAAATGAGGTGCTTGATGTCGTCCCCGCCTGTTCAGGACGTCCTGTGCACTGTGGGATTGAAACGGACCCCATAACCAGCTGAGGCTCACAATCACAGCTGCATTATGGGTTCCGTTACAATCCCACCCACCAAAACAAACTCAGGGTCTGGGCTCAGGTCAGGCCAGCAGCTGAAATGAGAAATAAAAGTAAAAGAATGGGGAGAAAGGTAAAATTCTCCTACCTGAGTAAGACTAAAAGATTAGAGTGTTGTATTGATGGGATAGGTTGGTCTATGCAGTGTTTTCGAACTGTTTATGCCCAAGGCTTTTCTAAAATCAAGCCAAAATCTCCACCAGAATTATATTTACATGCAAACAAAGGCCTCTTTCACATTAGAGTCAGTATCTGTTTAGTCTGTTCACTTGTTTCACCTGATGCTGAGTCAAATTTGACAATTTTCATTAATTATAAAATATTAACTAATGAAATTATTCAAGAATAGTTTTAAACATTAACCAAATTTCTTACATTAAGCATCACAGGTTTAACTTTGACAGGTCACAATGTCTTTAGATATGTGAATTTATCAACTGAAGTGACAAAACTAAAAACTAAGAATTACAGAATTTGTGGCTGTATAATGAAAAATAATAACCATGCCCAGCAGCTGAATCCAGCTGATGATATGTTGAGCGGTTTATCTGATCTGATGTGTCAGGTTAGAAAAACATAGCAACATTAATAGAAAAAAATCCTTCCATTTGTGGTTGTATAGCTGTAATAATATATTACGATATACCAGATTCTTCATTCAGGAAAATCACACATTTGTTGTTTAAATCAAAGCTGAACTCTTCGAGTGGGAAAAGGGTTTGGATCAACTGGCTTTTTAAAATAAAGCTTCTTTAATTTGATTTAGATGTGTAACTAAAGTTAAAGTTGTAGCTGTTAGTCGAGTTAAAGCCTCTGGACATTCACACAGGTGTTGGTGTAAGAGCTCGTGATTCAACCTCCTCTCAGGACTTTGTTTGACTGACAGCTCAGCAAGCCTGTGAAATCATTGATAGGAGGACTTGTTAACCATTAATCATTTGGAATTTCGATTGGTCCCTGAAGCTTATGACATCATAAACTCTCACAATGATTAAAACCTGTGTGAGCATGCAGGACCTCTAACCAACAGTTCATATCAGAGCGTTGTCTTGATGGACAAACCCAGAAAGTTTAGAAGAGTAACTCAGCAGCAGAAGCTGATCCGGCCTCATCTTTAACAAGCAGGAATGACTCAGGAGAATAAAAAAGAGGGCTGTGCTGACTCTGATTACTTTCACAATGAATAAACCAACACTATCTTTCACTTTGGCTTTCATGCACATGCAGATGAAAAATGATGAAGATGAAAATAAAATCTATATTTTTTCCAAACAGTCACAGCTCTATGAAAACTAGAAATAGTTTATTTAAACAAAGACAACTTTTCAATCTTTTAACATCTCGTGATCACAGCTACAGAAACAGAGCTGCGGAGCTTGTTCTGAGTAAAACAAAGTAGGATCAAGTTTCTGTCCTGAAGAAAATACATTTCTCATTATGTACTTATGTTTATTGATTAAAGAATTGTTGGGGAAAAATAAGCTAATGAATTTACAAAACTTAACACCATAAATAAAGAGCAATCTGTATCAGTTTTTATTTTAAGTTTGCCCCTAAAGAAAAACATACGTGTTAAAGTATGGCTGCTGTAAAACATTAAAAAAGCCTCTGCCAGTTAAAGGCTCCATCTCTGTATTAGCCTGTTGTTGATGCACATGGTGACACGTAAAGGCAGGCCCCAGTTTGAGGCCCCGGTACATTTAGTGTGGAAAATAATTCAGTAGGTTTTCTATTTTTGTTGCAGCAACACAAGAAGAGTTTTCAATTCAAAGCATCAATAATCAAACTGACCAGGAGAGGAGATGGACAGACATCACTGATGTTATGTCCTTGGAGGTGAACAGCATACAGCATAGCTTCAATTTATCCTGCTACAGGTCTGTAAATTATGTTTCCTAGAATATAACATCAGGATTAAATGATTGGATATCATCACAGCTGAAAACAAGACCATATCTGTGATTAGTATTAATTTTGTTCGATCAATATCCTAATTCTGTACACAGTCAGATATTCTTTTTCGAATGTATATTTTTTACATCTGTCTGTCTATCCTTGAGTGAGAAAAGTTCTCAACAGGTTTCTTAAAATGAAAATTTCTAGTAATTTTGGTCATGGCACAAAGAAGGAGTAATTTAATTTGGTGGCATCTGGATACAGGTGTGCGTCCAAGATTTTTAAGGATCTTAATCACATTTCTTCTTACAACTAAAAAAGTTCTTCACACATTTTAATTAATTTTTCAAGGAATGTTGGCCATGACATGAGGAAGAGGTGATTTAATTTTGGTGGTGATCTGAATTTGGATGCTGATCTGGGATTTTTTAATATTTGTTGAGAATGTGAGATGGGGCAGTTTTCCACATTTTGCTAAGAACTCAAAAAGTTCTCCAAACATCTTGTTGAATTTTTCAGGGATTTTTGTTCATGGCACAAGGTATATATGATTTGATTTTAGTGGTGATCCAAATCAAGATACAGATCAAGGAATTTTTAAAGGATTAGTCAGCATTGCATTTTAAAGCAGTTTTCTGCCCGATTTCCACTCAGAACGTCAGACATGCTTTGGTGGAGGTTCCTAGTTTTAATCTTTTTGTGCATTAGTTTTGTTTAGATATTATGTTCAAACTTCTTGTATTGACATTTGCCTCAAATAGGCATGATCATATTTGTTTTACAAATGAAAGAAAATAAACTCTTGGGCTACTAAAAGGAATTCATGCTCGTTTTGGTGGACGTCATTTGTGTTTTTTTTAATTTGCTTGCTGTTGCTCTTTACTGAACCCCGAGCTCTGACAGACCTTTTGAAGACTGACTAAAACAGTCTCTGATCTGGCTGAGAAATTCTAAAAGGATGATAAAGAATGTGGCGACAGAAAGATGTCGCTGTTTTTCTTTTAAGCCTGTTTTAAAACATTGTTGTAAGATTTAACTTTTTATGAGTTTGTAACACTGTATTGGCTGCTACCTTTGCCAGGTCTCTCTTTTAAAAAGAGATTTCTAATCTCTGTGAGACTTCAATAAAATAAATGATCATTTAGTCTAATTAAGATCAGCCTTCTCCAAACTTTGACACAGACGCCCATTTTGAAACCTTCAGATTCTGTGTGCTCCATTTCAACCCTCATATAATCATTACATTAAAAAAAGTGTTTTAATGTTCCTGGATAGATTTATTGTGGGCGTTAGGCTTTTGCTGTTGTTTTTTTCCTTTTCAAACTGTCTTTTTAAAAAATAGCCACAAACTCTGTCCCAACACATTTACTACATTTGAAACAAAAGCATGAACAAATTCTTAATATTCAGAGCTAAGTGTTGTAGCGAGATATTTGATGAAATGTTCCCGGTTAATTCAACACCACTTAGACCACAATTCTGTTAATAAGACAAAAATAATAAAAAGTTTAGCTATAAGTTAATTCTCTGAGCTTTTTAAATAGATCTAGGATGTAAAGTTAAGAAACATTTTATGATCATTTAAATGTTTAGATTTGGTTTTATCTACTGTCAAAGACCTCTTGTGGCACACTGCCCAGTTCCGGGCCCAGGCCCACAGTTTGGAATTTAGAGAATTTAATGGACTTTAGGTGTTTTGGGCCTTTTTGTCTTTCTTTCTTTCTTTTTTTTTTTTTTTTTACAAACTAGACTTAAAACATCACTGTCTTTGGGCCAGGAGGACTATTTTCTGTATTGTTTCACATTACAGACATTTATTGCATCGACATGAGAGAATCATTTTTTGATCTTTTTCCACAGTAAATGACTTTACATTCTTTAAATGTGATATCCTGATACAGAATTGTGACATGAGTTGCATTTTGTTATTAAAAAGGTTTTGAATTGCTGTTGTTAAAGCTTCATTATTTGTTCCCTAAACTGTCCATTGAAAAAAAAAGATTATCTCTGACAATCTAAAGTCTTAAAAATCTTTTTTTGTCGTGCCCAGTCTTGAAAAACCTGTTGAGAATAACCTGAGGTTGGACAGACAGACGGAGCAGATCCAGTGATAAAAGGAAGGAGAAGAACAAAAATGAAGGAAGAGATTGAGATTGTGGGGTTTCCCTGTAAAGTTTAAGAGTAGTTTTGGATCCTGATTTACTGATTTCCTCAAAATCCCCAGAGAAGAAATATGAAGATACGAATAAAACAGAGGAGAAAGATAAAAAAAAAAAGGGATGTAATAAAACAACAGACAGTGATATACTTTCAGTTTGACGTCCATACCATAATTACTGATAAGGAAGAAAACAGACTTTTAAAAGAAAAGTGTTTCCAAAGATTCTTCTGAAGAATTAAGACAAGATTTGATGGAAATGTGAGGACAAAATAAGAAGTCATATGAGAAGGAAGGAAGTAAGAAGGTTAAATGAGGACAAATAAAAGAGAAAACAAAGTGAAAGTACAACAGGAGCTGACAAAATTCTTCAACCATCAATCATTCAGACCTTCCTTCGAAGTTCGATTCATGAGGAGTTAAAGTTCTCAATAAAAGTGACAAATTAAAAATATTATTGTCTAAAATTTCTCACCCCTGTGTGAAAGATGTTTCCTCTGCTCTCGTCCTCTCGTCCAACAACAGCTCCTGACTCCAGACTTCCCCTTTAAATACTCACAGATTCCTTTCACTTTCACTTCTCCTCAGAGCAAAACTAACTCCTCCTTTCCTTTCTCCACACACTCCCTCACCTCCTCCTCCTCCTCCTCTCTGATGGGGACAGGAAACTGCTCTAATTGGGGTGATTTCATTATAAAAAAGGTCATAAAGATGAAATCCAGGAACAGGCCCACAAGGCCTTCTCAGCACAAAGAGATGATCCAAGAGAGGAAAGTCCAAGAAAACTCTGAATGAGACACAATGTTTAAACAAGTGTATGCAAAGTGTAAAAGACTTGTTATTCTTAAAAGTATTGAATCCTTATGTTGTTCACATGTATTTGTAACAAAGTGAAGACTACAGATGAGAGTTTGTGACAGACAGATTTCTCCTTAATTTGAGGACCAGATACATAAAGATAAAAAGTTATTCTCAACTTATCTCAGCCGTAAGAGAGCTCTTTTAGAGAGTAAGTGCTTTAAGTAATGAAGAGGACTTTTTAAAGGCTGAGAACTTCAGCAGACGAGGACAGAGCAGCTGAGTCACAGCCATAGAACAAGGCATGAGATTTCTTTATGTCATTCTTGTTGTGAATCATTGCTGTTGAGCCAAAACATCATTCAGTCTTTATTCATATAGAGCCAAAACTCAACAACAGTTATCTCAAGACACAAAAGAGTAGGTTGATGCCATAATCTTCATTTTATACTTACATTTATTACCTCCACCAAGGATGTTATGTTTTTGACGGTGTATGTTTGTCTGTTTGCCTGTCTGTTTGTTTGTTTGTTTGTTTGTTTGATTGTGTGTTTGTTTGTTAGTTTGTTTGTGAGCAACATTACGCAAAAACTACTGGATGGATTTCGCTGAAATTTTTCAGGAGATGTTAATAATGATCCAACTTAAAAATTATCAGATTTTGGTGGTGATACCTGTATTTGTCTGGATGCAAAAAACTCCCAAAATTTCCAAAGATCCCATTAGTTAACATTAGGCAGAATTTTAAAAAATCATATCTCTGCCATTTTTTAACAGATTTGCTTCCAGTTTAATAGAATAACATGGAGTCCATGTCTCTATCATCTTGGTAAATTTCATCTGGATCTGATCCAGACTGACGTCACAAAATAGCATTGGACTTTATAATAGGAAATCCCATTGACGACATTCAATAATTCATATAAAATCAAAATAATAAGTGATGTTCCCAAAAATTGCTGTGTTCATACAGGATAACAACTTCCATGTGTGTGCCCAGTTTGGTCCGGATCCTGGCTCTATTCTGGATCTGGTGATCCAGAATTATACGTTTTATAGGGGTTATGAAAAAGCCACGACCAGAACTGAGCCTTTTGGCGGAGGTCTGTGCTCACTGAGTGCTTTTTGGTTGACTTCTTTATTAATTGATTTATTTCTTATTTCTATTTCAAACCCAACATGAATCCACCATGAGTGCAGCACTTTGCCACCAATGGCAACAGTTACAGTAAGAAGAAAAGAAATCCTCTTTGAGGCAGGCAGGAAATCCTGAGCAGAACCAGACTCATGTTGAACAGCCTCCACTGAAGCTCCAGAAGAGCCTTTTTTTCAATTTCTTCACAAGTAGCTGTTTTGTAGATAAGAGATTTGTGTCCGACGGCAAGGAAGTAGCCTAAAAGTAAGCCTAAAAGCAAAAAAGCAAAACAAAAAGAAACATAAAATGCTTAAATGTACAGAGAAGTCTCGGTTTACAACACTCTCATTAGGGATGAACAAAAAAACTAGAAGTGCTCCATCGAGGCATTTCCAGTAATGCTGGGCGAGTTACAGTCAAAAATGTAGGAAACTTTCATTTTTCACTGTTAATAAAACCTTGTAAAAAAAAAATCATGGTTCCACATCCAGATTTGTATCACCACCAAAATCGTATCACTTCTCCCTTGTGCCATGACCAACATTCCCTGAAAATGTCATCAAAATCTGTTGAGGATTGTTTGAGTTATTAGCAAAAATGTAGAAAACTGTCTCATATCACTAAGAAATCATTAAAAAATTCCTGGATCTGCATCTGGACTCAGATCATCACCATAATTGTATCACTTTCTTCTTGTGCCATGTCCAACATTCCCTGAAAATTTCATCCAAATCTATCGATAAGGTTTCAAGCTGTCTTGCTGACAGACAACAAACAAATGCCGGCACAAACATCACCTCCTTGGTGTAGGTGATGAATATGCAGACTTGACATTCTTGACTTTTTCACCTCAGTCTTAAATGTGTTAATCAACAGTTTTGTTGTCATAATGCATAACGAATATATCTTCCTCCTCTTAGTAGTTCTTCTACCTCCATCTATTATCCGTCACACATGTGGCTGCTCTCTTTTGAGGCTCTCTGAGCTGTCACTGGACACGACGCCTCATCTCCTCTGTCACAAACACTCATCTGTAGTCTTCACTTTGTCATTGTTACAATTAAAGCCCAACTAAAAAAACAACATATGAAATAAATACTTTTAATGCATGATGAGCCTTTTACACTTTGCATAAACTCATTTAAACAGTGAATTACATTTTTTACAATTACATTTAATCAAGTTACTGTAACCAAGTAGCTTTTCTGTGCTTGTGTTGAGTAGTTTTTTTTTTTTTTTAAATCATTATATCTTCATTTAAAAAAAAGGGATTTAAAATTGTTTTCTTGTTTTCAAGTGTTTTCTGCTGAGGGGTGGTGGATTCAGGAGGGAAAGGCTCGTTGAGTTGTTGAGGAACAATGGAAGATGAAATTGGTCCTCAGTTTTGTGAATACAGTTAAAATATTGAGGAAAAATGTAAAAATATCTAAAATTAAGCTTCAAGTTAATATCAAGCATTAAAGTTCTGGGGAAGTTGAAAACTGAGCTCAACCTCACAGTAAATAATGAAAAATATCTCCCTCCTCTTCCTCCTGCCCGGCCCTCACACTCCTCCAAAGCTTCCCCTCATCATTAATACAAATAAAGTCGCCTAATAATCCCAGTCTGTTTTTAAACCAGTAACACACCGTTAACTCTCTTTTTGATGTTTTCATGTGGGACACAGAATAAAACAATCACCTGAACTTTTGAATAACTTTTATTTTTAACAAGGGTGTTGGTGCCAAATATGAGAACTAAGATGGGGCAGAGATGATTTTCTATTTAATCATTTACACTTTTATAATAATAATAATAATAATAATAAGAATAATGATAATACCGAGAACAGTCAAAATGTCAAAATCATTGTTGAGATACAGTTCTGTGACTGCAGTCAAAATGCTTAAAAAAAGGTCAAAATTTGAAGAATAAATCTGAAAAAGACAGAATTAGTGAATAAAGTCGTGTGAATATTGACAGAAAAGTGAAATTTTCAGAGTCCAATAAGAACAGGTCTTCTATTTTGATTTAAATGGAAATGCTTCAAAAAAAATTGAAAAAAAAAGAGAATTAAAGTAATATGTTAATAAAAAGGTAAAAAAAAAAAATGTTGATTTCAACTTCATTCTGGACATTTTGATTTCAGTATTGCATTTTTATATCAACTCATTGAAGATCATTTTATTTTTATTTTTTCTAAAATTGCTAATTTAAAAATGTCATTATTTCTCTCATTAGTCCTTCACTGCCTGCTCCAAACACTCCTCCATTGTTTCCTTCTTAAAATGATCATAATCAAATCTGAGCCGGTGAAGCACCATGTGAAAAAACACAATGTTTTCTATCCAATAATCCGCTTTCACATTTTAAACCCTTGATTTAATATTTCAGCAGGGAACATGTTAAGAAAAATATCACTTTGCCCCGTGAACCACTCTAAAGAGTATATAAAGTGACAAAAATTGAGGGGAGTGAGTTTATTTATTTTTATGCACTTTGAGCTAAAAGTTGTAATCAGAAGAAAAATTCTTTATGAGTTTGCTGCATGCTCAACTCAAGAAACAATTCACTTGGAGTTGGTGCTGACTCAAAAAATGTATTTACTCCAAATGACAGAAGCATCAGCACTCGCAATGAACTCTTTGACTTTACTGAAGTTTATGCAGCAAGAACCTTCAATAAAAGTAAAAGTCAAATGTCAAAAGTCAGATGTGAAAATATTAAGATCAAGGTAAAAATATTTTAATAAAGTGTGAATGAATTTGTGTAAATGTCGGGAGAGAAAGTCAAAATACACAAAGTTCAAACTGTCCTGCAATTTAGCAAATGAAGCTGAAGTATTAAGAGAGAAGATGAATTATTGATAATGAATAACATACAATTATGAAGACTATGATCAACTGAATTCAAGCTGCTTTATCTGCATGAATGTTTGATTGATTAAGAAGTTTATTCTAAATATATAACAGAAGGCAAAATTAAAAGTACAGACATCATGGAGCATTATTGCCAAAAGCATTTCCTTAGAACAAGATTGTTAAATACAGGGGGAAATAGTTGATGTTTAAAATAACATGAACAAAATTATGAACAAAATTTGTTCATAAACTTTATCTTTAACATTCTGACTTTTTTTCTCAAAGTGCACAGAAACAGAACCCACAGAGACATTTATTAAGTTCTCAACGGCTTCATAATTTTCCTAATTTGTCTCGAAATTATCTTAGAATCACCTTTAAACTGAATATATCTGCAGTATATCATTTATGACAACTTTTTCCCTACCATTTTTAACATCCCTATGTTAAAACTGTCCCTGCCATCTGCAGATACAAATGTCTAAATCAGAAATATTATGTGTTTAAACATCATGACGAGATAATAAAATTACCTGGATCAGAACAGAAATGTCTGGAGCAGGCGACATCTCTGTGAAAAGAAAATTTATTGTTTTGTTATATTCATCCCTGCATCGTGTGCTGAAAAGTTTGCCCACCCCAGAAACCAAATTAGAAAATTAAAGTTCAAAGTCAAAATGTGAGCAGGTTAAACTAAATTAACATGAGCTGAAGTTTAAATTGTGCAAACTGAGAATTTTTAATTATGTTTTTTCTTTTTTCTTTTTTTTGTTTGTTTTAATACAGTGACAGTTCACCCTAAAAACCTTGTTCTTGCACTTTGAATTGTAAAATAGTTATTTAGTGTTGTTCTGAGCAGAGAATACAGTTTTTAATGATTTTTATAAGAAAAGGGTTTGTTAAAAATATAATTATACTGTAAGAAGCCTCCAGATAAACAGCAGTATGATTAGTTATAGTAACTTTACTTTGTGATATGATAAAATGAGTTCTCGTGTACATTACAGGGATCACATCAGTTAAAGTAACTTTAGCCTTGGAATAATCTGATTTTCTCTGTGGTGTTATCTGACCTCTGACCTTCTCCCTGCCCACTCATTAGAAACATCTGGAGTGAAGGATGATGGGATGCAGGTGTGACCAACAGAGTGTGACTGCAGGAGTGTCAGCGCCCCGTCTGGGTTTCAGGCTGGAAAGTCCGGTGGATTCATCAGAGCACCTGATCCTCCCTGAGGACCTCCAACAGACGAAGGTGAGCCGAGGCAGCGGGTGGAGAGAGGGCGGAGGGAGGAGATCAGGCCCTGCTCCCACACTTTGACCTTGAATGTCCTTCAGTGATAATCAGCTTGCAATAATCATTTTTAAAAGTCCTTATACTTCTCTAAATATTAAATATATGTTTACTTACAGTGCTTAACAAATTTATTTGATCAGCTGTCAGAAAAATTCAGAAAACCATCGAGCATCACGAGGAGCTTTAACTCTTTCGTTTTTCAGTGAGCTCTCCGTGTTTCACCATTTTGAACAGGAATGAAGAATCTCAAAATAAATTCACCTTTCATACCCGAATTTAAGCGTCTCAGTGTGCTTCTCTAAGAAGTCAGAAATCAATCAACATTACATTTTTTCTGCTCAGGAATACAAGAAAATAACTATAACATGTCATCTTAATAAAGAAATAATAATGTTCCCTACATTTTTATGTTTTTTTGTAAAACAGTACATTTGAAAATTCATTATAATTTTATTTTTACATTAAAAATATCATTTAGCTTAGAGAGTTTCTACATACTGGTGTATTAACCATTACAGAAACATAAAAATGATTTGTTAATTACCAATGCTGTTAAATTAGGGCAGCTGTGGTATAAATCCTACACTGGGTACAAAATAAAATTTGTTAAGTGCTGTACATTTACATTTTTTAGGTAAAATAAGAGTTTTTTATGTTCTTGTTCTGTGGAAATATTACAGCTTAGTGTACACTTAGACAAGAGTGACTATATCTAAATTATAAAGTGCACCTTCGATATAAAATAACAGTGTGCTCTTTAATTTAAGAAGGAAATCAGTTCAGTTTTGATACATTTATAAAAAAGATAAAGGCAAGATTTGTTTCAAGTCATTTTGGTGTCATTTGTGTTTGTGTGGTTTTTTTTTTTGTTTTTTTTTTAGGGAAAACAGTCAATTAAAATCAAACATCACCAGTTTTGTGTGAAAAAAATCAGGGATTTCATTTTTAGGCTATATAATCCAGCCCTGAAGCTCAACTTTAAATCTTTGGCTAATATTTTTCAAGTTTGGATGATCAGAAATGTATTTTTTAAAAACTGCTGCAATATTTTACTATGCTAGTATAAAATAGTGAATGGCTTTCATCAATCAATCAATCTTTATTTGTATAACGCCAAATCATCTCGAGGTGCTTTCCAAAGAAAAGGTCAATGCCATACCCTTCCTTTTAGTCCTTTTTTATTCAAATTAGTGCTTAACGAATTTGTACAACCACCAAATGTAAGTTTTTTGCTACCGCAGCCCTAAATTAACAGCACTGATGATGACCAAAATCATTGTTATGTTTCTGTGATGGTTAAAACACCAGTATGTAAAAGCTCTTTAGCTGAAATGATGTTTTCAATGCTAAAATAAAATTATTACCGTTTTCCATGAATTTTCAAATGTACTGTTTTACAAAAAAAAAACAGGAAAACAGTAAAGCACATTATTATTTCTTGATTAAGATTTCAAATTCTTGTTGAATTCCTATAAAAGAAAAATGTAGTTTAAGTCGTTGAATTTTATACTTGATTAATAATTACAGACACTGACAAAATTGTTGGTACCCTTCCGTTAAAGAAAGAAAAACCCACATGGTCACTAAAATAACTTGAAACTGACAAAAGTAATAATAAATAAAAATGTACTGAAAATTAACTACTGAAAATCAGACATTGATTTTGAATTGTGATTCAACAGAAACATTAAAAAAACAAACTAATGAAGCTGGCCTGGACAAAAATGATGGTACCTTCAACTCAATATTTTGTTGCACAACCTTTTGAGGCAATCACTGCAATCAGGTGATTTCTGTAACTCTCAATGAGACTTCTGCACCTGTCAACAGGTATTTTGGCCCACTCCTCATGAGCAAACTGCTCCAGCTGTCTCAGGTTTGAAGGGTATCTTCTCCAGACTGCATGTTTCAGCTCCTTCAACAAATGTTCAATAGGATTTAGATCAGGGCAGGGTCATTATCCTGTTGAAGGACCCATGACCTGTGACTGAGACCAAACTTTCTGACACTTGGCAGCACATTTGGCTCCAGAATGCCTTGATAGTCTTGAGATTTCATTGTACCCTGCACAGAGTCAAGACACCTTGTGCCAGATGCAGCAAAGCAGCCCCAGAACATAACTGAGCCTCCTCCATGTTTCACAGTAGGTACAGTGCTCTTTTCTTTGTATGCTTCATTTTTGCGTCTGTGAACATGAGCTGATGTGACTTGCCAAAAAGCTCCAGTTTTGTCTCATCTGTCCAAAGGACATTCTCCCAGAAGCTTTGTGGCTTGTCAATATGCATTTTGACAAATTCCAGTCTGGCTTTTTAATGATTTGCTTTCAACAGTGATGTCCTCCATTAAGTCCATTTTGGCTTAAACAGCGATAGATGGTGGGATCTGATACTGATGTACCTTGACCTTGGAGTTCACCTCTAATCTCTTTGGAAGTTGCTCTGGGCTCTTTGGTTACCATTCGTATTATCTGTCTCTTCAGTTTGTCATCAATTTTCCTTTTGCGGCCACGTCCAGTTTGAGTTTGGTTTGAAATTCCTCATTCCTGTTCAAAATTTTTGTCTGATAACAAAATTTTCAGTTTTAAATAAGTGAAAGACTTCTCGTTTTTATGACACATGGTCAAATAAATCAAGGCACTGTATATATTTTACTTTATTTCTTAAGAGAGCCTTAGAAAGGATAGAGAGGCGGGCAGAGACAGAGGGACTAAAAAAATAATTAATGACTGGTAATATGGATGCCAGGATCACAAAGTTGTCTTTATCATACTTCTATTGAATTTTAATTTACTGGCGGATAACTCATTAAAATGAGGCATCTGGTTTCAGAGGGTCCTCCTCTTTATATTGTTGTAAGGCTAGTTCTTATGGTGGCGTAATCAGCATCAACCACTGATAGAGAGGTTGATATAAAATTAACATGAACAGCGAGAGTGATTATGAAGAGGAGAGGACTGATGTTGGTTGTCATGGTGTCAGTATTATCTGTGTGGTATTTGTAGGAACTATCATGTATTTTAATTTACTGATCACTCTGAAGTTAATATTAGGAACTGTATTCATAAGGGAAGCTAAAAACTTTTGTGACTGTAGTAGCTGAAGCTTTGTCGGTCCACAGCAGCAGGCCGTCACACCAATAATCCACATCAGCCTACAGAGAATGTTCAAAACTGTTTCAAAAAATCTTTACAAAGTATTATCCATCCATCTGTCTTAGCACTGTTTTGATCTTGATGCTATTAGCAGGCTTACTATAACCATCTTAACATTCGGTCAGGGTCTTTAACGTTGCACAGCAGCTGGATCAGCCTGATTCTATGGCTCTGCCTCTTGTGCCAGATTGTCTCAGCACAAACTAACAGAACGTAACTGCTGTTAACTGCCAGGAAATGATAGAAAGCAATGAAAAAAGCCCACGGCCCCAGTCTACTGCCACAGTGAATACAATTCTATCTCTGCAGACAGAAAATGAGAAAAAGAGAGCAAGCAAAAAAAATTTTCTTAAGGGATGTAATCTATCTATGAAAATGTTCTGCCAGCATCATACAGCAGGTTAGAAAAACAACAAACTTTTGCTCATGCCTCCAAGATATCCAACATTTAATAACTATCACGAAATACATATTTTAAAGATGAGTTACTACCAACTAGAGGTAGGCCTGTACTAAAATTATCAATACAGCAGTGTACTGTCACTCACACTTTGCTGATACTTGAGTCAATACAAATTTTACAGAAACCATATAGTGCTGTAAAGCAGCTGTAAAGTACATCTTTGGTAATATCACAGATGGTGAAGTTTAAAAGGTGGCAGCAGAAGCCAAACTACAACAAACTACTTCACAAATTTATTAAACCACCACACCAGGTAAGGGTTATGGCACAGCTGCCCTAAATAAACAGTATTGGCAATTAGCAAAAATATTTATGTTTCTGAAATTATTAAAACACTGGTGCGTAGAAGCTTTTCAAATGAAATATTTTCATGATGAAACATAATTATCATTGTTATTCAGGAGTTTCAATGAACTGTTTTTCAATACAACAGAAAAATAGTAAAGTACATCACTGTTTTTTGATTAAGATGTCAATTTTATATTTTCAACATGCAGCCCTGAAATAGTTTCAGTGGTTTAATGTTATGCTTGATTCAATTCTGACTTCTGAAGCCAAGTGAGCTGGCTCACATTTGGGTATAAAAAGGTGAATTGAGTTTGAAATTCCTCATTCATGGTAAAAATGTATGACTAAAAACAATGACATTTTTAGTTTTAACCAAGTTTTTGACCGATTTGTAGAATTTTTAGTTTTCTAATTTTTATGACAGATGGTCCATTGAAAATGTTAAGCACTGTACATGACACAGCACACGCTCTGAATTCTGAATAACTTTCAAGATCTCGAATGATCTGAAATTCAAGTGTCTTAATTTGTAGGAAACCTTTAACCTTATTTTTGCTGCTTCAAAAAAAAGAAAAGAAAAAAGACATAGTGAATGTCCACAATTTACACATATCCAAGTAGAAAGCACACTGAGTGCAAACCTCCACCAAAGTAGCTCACATACTGCTGTTACATCTATAAGATGATGATAAAGTTACCATCATAATGTGATTCCTTAACCCTGAAAACCCACACCGAGCACTCAGAATCATGTTGATACCTTTATTAGACAGTTACTGAGCTAAAAAGATTATTCGCTAATGGCAGTTATCTGGATCACCACCAAAATCTAATCATTTTTAAGTTGGGCCATTACCAACACCTCCTGAAAATTTCAGCAAAATCTGTCCTGTATTTTTTGCATGATCTTGGTAACAAACAAACAAACAAACAAGCACACACTGTCAAAAAAATAACCTCCTTGGTGGAGGTAAATATGTATCAGGCCGTTGAAAATACCTAGCCCTGACTGGGAGAGAGGTATAAGACTTTAAGACTGCAGAGCAGCTGGATCAGTCTGATTCAATGTCTGTAATCAGGCAGGTCCATCTTGCAAAGCTTCAATCTACAATGATTGTGAGTGGCCCAAAGCAGGACGGCCCAATCAGAGTCCTTTAAGCAGGAAGAGGTGGGAGCCACGAGAGAGACGAAAGCAGGAAGTGACTGTTCATGCA
This sequence comes from Cetoscarus ocellatus, assembly GCA_037902135.1. Classification (NCBI taxonomy): domain Eukaryota; kingdom Metazoa; phylum Chordata; class Actinopteri; order Labriformes; family Labridae; genus Cetoscarus; species Cetoscarus ocellatus. The sequence goes on from JBAMNC010000443.1 coordinate 254,166, forward strand.
GAGATAAGCATTGATGCTAATGTCTTCACTCGCTGTTTTTATCAGATCTGGACCACAATTCTTTATTAAATGGAAAACAAACACTACAAACTTTTCTATAGAAAGCATATTTTCGTTCCACTTTTGACATGTTTCGCCAATAGTTTGTTCTATGAAGTGGCTCTTGTTTGGTGTTTTTATGCCGCAGCAGTAGCGCCTGCCTCTACATTATCTGACTGGTCTGTGATGACTGTGATTGGCAGAATCATCGTCCAATCACTGACAGAATTGCTGCAAGAGGTTCTGCCCATTCCCAAACACTTTCTATAGGCTCTTTCCCAGAAAATAACTCGACTCATCACCTCCAGGAAATCTTTCTTACAGAATTTTGATTCAAAAATCTAAAGTTACAAGAAAACACAGCAGACAGAAAAGAAGCAGCTCATGGAAAAACATTGACTTTATTATTGGACAACTTTTTTGCCTATAAATGAACAAACCAGACATTTAATCACAACTTGAAAGGCATCAGGACTCAATCACTCGTGCACTGATTGATAAATGCTTCGATCCCTTTCTTCACACTCAAACAGATACTTTAACAGAGACGATGCATAGATGATGCTGGAAGGAAGACTGATGGATCTCTGGAAGAGCAAAGTGTTGTGTGTTTGTGTTTGTGTGAGAGAGTTTGTTTTAAAGACTAATTCAGTAGGTTTAGCTTGTTGTGTTTGCATAATGTGGAGGTTGGAAGGCTTATCCATCTGCAGGCTGAATGGCTGACTTCCTCTCAGAACAGGCGCTTCTCATAACTGTGGGACAAAGAAGAGAAACAGATCACACCCTCTCCATGATGCTCCCCGAAGTTTCCTGTTAACACACACTGTCAGGAGCTAAAGAGGAAGTCGACTGAAGCTTTGTGCGGTTTGAGGTGAGACATGATCTAAGAATGTCAAAGAAGTTAAATATGAAACTGAACAAAACTGCAGCGTTGGCCAACTTAATTAAAAACAGTTTCATAAGAGCATGTGTGCATGTACCTGTGCAGGCTGTGGACTCCACCCTCCATCTGAGCCGACATCGTTCTCTTCTCAAATTTCAGATCTCCAGAGTACATCATGGCTCTGCAGGAGGAACACAGATACAAGCACCAGATATCAAGAGGAGGAAATGGTGAGGATATGAGATTACAGAGAGTCTCAAAACGCAGATAGAAACAAAGCTAAAGGGGTGTCCAAAATGTATGTTACATGGTAAGGCTGGGTTTTATCCACTTTTATGATTTATATACTCATTTTTAAATATTACCTCGCCTTTGGTAAAAGTAATGCTGAATGAAACAGATGTTCAAGCACAACATTCAGTAAAATGTGTTTACAGTAAGAAGACAAGATGATGTTTCTGAGATGTTGAGAATGAAATGTTTTGATGGAGAGTTACCATTTCATTTCTTTCACTGTATTTTATTCAAAGAAGTACTTTTATTCTCAATAAAAGTTCAACGATAGAACTGTTGAAACCAATACAAACTACAGAGCACTCGGAGAGTACAAACCTTCGCCAAGGTAGCTCATATATTGCTGTAACATCTATAAGCAATAGTTCCAGGATAAAGTTACCATCATAATATGATTCATGACCCTGAAAACCCACACCTAACACTCAGAATCATGTTGATACCTTTATTAGACAGTTTTTGAGCTAAAAAGATGGTTTGCTAATGCCGGTTATCTGGATCACCACTATCTTATTATTTTTAAGCTGGGCCATTACCAACATCTCCTGAAAATTTCAGCAAATCCGTCCAGTGGTTTTTGTGTAATCTTGCTAACAAACAAGCAAACAAACAAACACTGGCAAAAATATAATCTACTTGGCAGAGGTTAAAATGCTGTCTTTGACAGACAGCATTGAATAATTTATTGTTTTCCAAAACTATTCAGGCAAACTCTTGCACACTCTTGTGCAAATTTTTATTTTCAGATGTTTGCTCAAAAATATGAGGTGAAATACCACATATGTTCACGTTGGCATCAAAATAAAAATAATATTCTAAAATTGTCAACAGGTACTCTAATTATTTGTGTATTTCTACTTCTTACTGAATCGATACTGAATCGAATCGCCACCCAAAGAACTGAAATCGAATCGTGAGGTTCTTAACAATGCCCAGCCCTAATTCAAAGTACTTAAATCACCTTTGCTTTCCATTCTGATGTTTGGTTTGAACATTAGCAGATTATCTTGATAATGTTTGCTTTCCATTCTGATGTTTGGTTTGAACATTAGCAGATTATCTTGATCACATCTATGTGTCTAAAAGCACAGAGTATCTACCATGTGATTAGCTGATAAGCTATTTGAATTAATGAGCAGTTGAACAAGTGTCCCTTATAACATGGCCGATAAGTGTGACTCTGACAGAGTGGATGGGTTTCTTTTGTTTCTCAGTTGTTCCCCCCTCTTTCAAAAGGTCTACAATATATTGGTGCAATCTATGGTGCGTTTCATCTGATTTTAGATGAACTAAATTCAAGACAAAAGTCAAATATGTTACTTGTAATGCCCTCTGAGGTTGGAAACTCTGAGGACGCAGTCAGTCATCCAGAGTGACGTCAGTCCCAGCGTTGACACCCAAGTTCTGAGATAAAAACTATGTGCCATCAGATAGTCTCACTCTCATAGTGCTCTTAGATCACAGTTATGATAACTCACTGATTTTCATGCTTTCATTGAATGATTATGTAAAGAAAATGTATATATCTATTAAGCTTTATGATTATAAACCTATTATGACCCTTTTATATGCTTGTGTAAAACGCCTTCATGCTGAAACTAGAAACTGAAAACGAGACATCAAGACAGAATATCTTATCTCTGATAAAGCGGAGTACACACATAGGGATTATCAGGCTGTTTTTGCCCCGACTTTCCTCCTTCCTGAACAAAGACAGCAAATGCCCGATTATCTTCTGTCTTATAAGATTATCCTATAAGATTATCCTCAGGGTCAGGGCCGACAATCGTAAATATTAAACTTGTTCAATATTTACGACCAAAAATCCTCATGGGACTCTGTGAATTGTGACGTGGGACGGAATGTTATCAATCAAGAAGTGAGCTGACTGAGGAACAAAGAAGCAGGCGTAAATAAAAACAAGCATGGCCGACCTGAAACATAAATATAAAGTACGGTGGACCTAAGAAACGGAGGACCAGCCCACGTGTTCACGTAGTCTCCAGGATTTTTCCACATTCTTTTCTTGTATTTAGTTCCCGATTTTCTGTCAAAAATAGTCCAAAGACCACCATCATTCCCTCTTCTCGTATGTCCTCTCCCATGTTGCATGTTGTGTTTTCCAGTTGTTGCCATAGACAACGTTTATGGTTGTTGCTATGCTTCTTCTTCTTTGTTTTTGTTAGATCACCTTTGATCACGTGAGATTTCTGTCTTTGAGGACTAGATACTAGATCAGTGGTGGGACAGAATCGTTATGTGTGTGGTGTGCAGTGTTGAGACTATCAGAGCACACCACACACAGTATGAACAAAACTGTTTAATGCAGGATTTTTTATCTTCATGTATGGAGTCTCTAACAGATAAAATATCTCTCCAGATTTAGAAAATCCTTATGTGTGGATCCAGCTTAAGAGAGACTGCACCATCACATCTGCAGAAGAACTCACAGTTTTAGAGTGAGAAAGATGACCACTGTTTGTGTAACTCTGAACTGCAATATTATTGGTTGATGCTCGTTTCTGGACAAACGCCCACTTGTGTAGCACTGCATATAAGCTTGAAGAGATGTTATGGATCCTTAGTGCGAGAGGAAGTTGCCCTGCTGTAAACTGCTCCACTCCTTGTGCAAGTAAAAGTCTAAAGACAAAGCTCCTTCTCCTGTCGTTCTTTCCATCTGGGATGTCAGTCAGGGGCAGTGTTGGAAATATTCCTGACAGTATTTGAGTTTGACACAATCATTTTTAACAATATAGAATGAGTAATGCATAGAAATATATCTGTAAAGATACTAATACCTTAAAATTATTCTAGTAATAATATACAGAAAGAATATAAAAGTTCAACACGTCGTGGCACAGTAATCATTTAATTCTGATGACTAAGTTCTGGTAATTGTGGAAGGCAGTAATAGTAATTGAGATTAAAACTTGATTATTTACCCAACTCTACAACAGATCATAAAGTTTCTGTTTAAATTTGGCTTCTAGGGATAAAAAAAATAATCTTTGTGGACCGTAACAAAAAAATGAGTCTGGATCACTTTTGCATGCTCTGTGAATGTGGCCTGACAGATTTGACTCACTGTGTTCATGGTGATCTGTTTGCCTGTGTTTTTACCTGAGCTGTGTGAGGCTCTTGGCCCCGATGTCCTGGCAGGAGTGCTGAGTACCAGCCAGCAGGTAGGGAACAAACTTATGGATGGAGCCTTTGTCCTGTACCGCTCCAGAAACACCCTGTGCAACTTTAATCTTATCGTTCTCACTGTGAGGGACAATAGAAGGTAAGACATGTAAGACAGAATAAATGTGTCACTGGATTTAAAAGACAACAACACTGTAAAGCAACCATGCAGCTAAAAATTTGCTTTACAAAAAATTTATCTCTTGAAAATGCTCAGCTTTTCTCTTTTAAACAAAAATAAAGATCTACAATTATTAAAGTATTAATGGTTAGAAATCTGTTGCTCGGGTCTTTTTACAGCTCCACTCTCTATGTCACAGCTATAGGCAGTGTTAAGGGTTAAAGGTTAAATAGTAATCTAGCAACTTTTAGCAGTCCTTTAGTAATGTAAATGTTGTATTTCCCTTTTTATGCTGCCACAATAGGAAATCCCCGAAGTATCGCCAGAGTTTCTGTTTCTCTCTCAACTTCACACTACATGCTGACGCAGGGCTTGGTACGAGCACAAGGTAAGTGTAGCGGTATGTCAGTGTGCATGCAAAGCTAGGTGCTCCAGCTGGAGAGGGCTGTGTTTACTTAACGAACATCACCCTACTTAGTTTAATTTAGGGACAAAAGTGCTGTGACAAACAGCTGTGCATGATGCTGTAGTCCTCTGCCCATTTTGCTGACATATGGTTGGCATGATAAAGAGCTGTAAAGATGACCACAACCCTTCTTGTCATTAGGCAGCACAGTTCTGAATAATGGGCAATAAACAAGACTTAACGTCGATGATAAAGGCGCCACCTTTTAAGGTAGACTTACAGTCTGCTAAGTGCTCAACAATGTAACCCACAAGAACCAACCGCAAAATGGTTTTGATATTTGTTAGTGTGAAAGTACCTAAATGAGTCATTTCTCTCACTGTGGAGCACACTAATACATCCAGTTATCATAAAGGTGCGTTCACACCGGATGCAACTTGACGACCAATATTGCCTCACTCATGTCAGCCACATTGCGTGTCCAAAAAAGCTGAATTTGTCAATGTCGTGTCACTCAGTGACATCACGCCTGCTCGAGTTTCACCGGGAACCTGTTTGAAAATGGCGGGGACCACATCCATTAACCACCACAGCCCACCAGCTTGAGTTATAGTTGTGAGACAAATGTTTGAAACGTGCAATAAAGGGCAACACTGCACATCAATTTATAAGTTTTTACGTTTTGTTTAAACCAGCACTATAGAAGCTTTTGCACACAGAAAGCTCTTTGCTCAGCAGGCAGCTGATGTGTAGATCACAACAGGTTTCTTTTCTATATCATATCATATCATATCATATCATATCATATCATATCATATCATATCTTTGTATGTATTAGCTGCCATTATTCCAACTGTATCCTTTGCACTCAACTACCAACCGTAAAACACTGCAGCTGATGGCCTTGCTGAAGGTGGAGATGGACCTTACTGCTGTTGTCTGTTAGCTGCACCTGGAGAAGGGAGTTCTGTGCTGTCCCGTCTTCCTCGACCCCCCGAGCCATGTTGCTGCTCGTCTCCCTCGGGCTGATGAACGGGTCGAGAAAGGACAGGACCACAGAGAACCACCACTTCTTCACTGGCCCTCCCACTCACCCGCTTCTTCCCCCCTCCTTCTTTTTTTCCCTCATATATACATCTTGCAAACTCATCCAACTTTTCCGGCATACATCCACTGCAAAATAGACACATGCGCATGCACGCATACACACACACACACACAAACACACACAACGCTGATTGGCTGTTGCAGCACAGGCACACACGATGTCGCCTGAAAAGTTCAAGTTTTTCAACTTTAGTGACCGAGACACGCGACCTGGTTGCGTGTCCATCGTGTCACACGAGGGCACGTTGCGGCTGTACATTGACTGCATGGACAGTGGTCGCCTAGGTCGTGTCCGGTGTGGATGCACCTTAAGAGATAACTCAACACAGGCCACAGGATAAAAAAAACAATCAGAACAAGGTCCCTACATGCAGTTAGACTACAGAACTTTGTTTTTATCCTTTTCTCTTTTAGCATGTCATTAATGTTGGAGTGGGACCTTCACACTTGTGTGATTTAACCTGTAGACATATGATCTTTACAACAAAATGTAAATTCTAGTAACTCTACGACTGGTATAGTCTGGTATGGGGCTTCGGTGGCTCAGTCTGGTAGATTGCTCAACTATCAATTGGAAGGTCAAGGGTTTGAGCACAGCTCTGGCTGTCACATGATAATGTGTCCTTGAGAAAGACTCTAAACCTCAAGTTGCTCCCACTGCTGTGTCAGTGGCATGTAAATGAGTATGCAAACCCATGGATAGGTTTGCTTATACTGATGGAAAATTTACACAGACACTTCAACCATCAGGGTGTGAATGGGTCGGTGTGATCCGCTGTGTTAAGTGCTTTGAGTTGTCAAAAAGACAACTCAAAGCGTAGAGTATTATACAGCTCAAGAGCATTATACAGCTCAAGAGCATTTTTAGTTTTGTGAATGCGTTTACCTGAAGTATCTGGTCTGTGAGCCCAGGTTTTTGTCCATAGCATCTAAGGAGCCCATACCCCGGTACTTCTTTAGCCTGATGCCATCAGAGAAAAAGTATTCACCAGGAGCTTCACTGGTGGCTGCCAGTAAAGAGCCCATCATCACTACACACAGACAATGAGAGAAGTTAGCATGAGAAAAAAGATCTGACATTGCTCAGAACAATAAAAACTTTAAGGCTTGTGCCAAATAAAAATGGAGTAGAAATCCGTCCTTTCTAATGCTTAGTTTGATAGTTGCACATATGCGGTGACAGATGTGCTTCCAAAGCAGTGCTTTACCTCTTAAATATAAGTTTCTCCATCATAGATTTGAAAAACAAATTCAATTACTTGTGTGGATTAATCCTTCATTTTATTTATCTATGTATTAATTGATCAATTTATCTCATCCATCAAATTATTCAAACTAATAATGAACTCTTAAAACAGCCATCAGTCCATACCTGTGGATGCTCCCAGTGCCAGAGCTTTGGTTATATGGCCAACAGTCTGGATGCCCCCGTCAGCGATGACCGGCACCCCAAAACGCCGGGCGTACTCTGACACCTTGTAGACAGCTGTGGCCTGGGGTCTGCCGCATGCCAGCACTGCAGAGAGACAAAAAAAAGAGTTCAGTGATTTGAAGTTAGTCGTCTGAAAAACACGTTTCTGAGCTCATTCACTGCTGGCACATTTTAGAGCAGTGATTCTCAACTAGCGAGTCAGGAACAAAAATCCCTGCTGGATTAAAGTGTGTGAATGTGTGCATTAAAAACAAGTAAATTTTGGTTGGTTTTTTTTGAGATTTTGTTTAAAAAAATGCAGATTATCAGGGGAACTGTTCACAGGGCTTCTGTGATGGTGTGCTTCTTAAAATACTTTTTGTCATTCTCTTTGTTTGAACATGAGTTTTGTGCCATCTAAGGTCCAAAAATGAGTCATTTTTACATCTGATTTGTTACAATTATTTTTAAAATTTGGATTAAAAATTAAGATTTAAGCCAGGCCAGCTGAGGACCCTTGTTAGAGCATTTCTTCTGCCACAAAGTACTGCAAATTGTTCAAACAGCCAATCACATTAAGCTTTAAATTTATAACTGCATGAAATTATTGCTGCCAAAACTTGATATGGTAGGCACTAAATGTTTTAAGAAAAACAACATCTGAAATGTTAAGACTGCTAACCAGACTGTACTAAAACTTCAAACAAACTTCACATTTCAGTCAAATTTTTATCTCTATAAAATGCTGCCAAATCAGTTGGCTATTCAGGCAGTCTTCAGGAGTTTGGCTGCATTTTTTGTTCATAAACAATTAATTATCTAATTTTGGCTATTCAGGACTTCCATATTTGTTGTTGTGGTACAGAACAGGTGCCAATATTGACAGGTTTTATTAATATATTATTGATATTCAAAATAAGAATATTAGTTATGGTGACAACCATAAAACGGTCTCATTTCTAGCAGCACATTCTTTGAAAAATCAACATCAGTTTGCCAGTACAGTGTGTTGATCTGCATGCAGTGGAGACACTCTTTAATGATTCTTGTGATGTTAAATAAAAAAACAAAAAAATAAAACACCCTAAATGAGCTGTCAAGCCTAAAATATTACTGTGCGAGAAATTGAGGAAGTTCAACTTGTCACATCAGCATATAAATCCACACCACTATACAAAGCCGTCTTTTGTGATATATGTAACATTATTCACACCTTCGCCGTCTACTGATCAGTTATTTTAATCACACTGGAGCATCTTTGCCAGGCAAATTTCACACCATCACGTACTGAATCAAATATACCCAAGCCGACGTTGACGAATGTCACAATTCCTTTTTTACTATGAAGCTGTTCTGCTTTCTCTGAGCTCGGGAAAGTGCGGTACTTCCCAGACTAACTATCCTCATTATCCCATCGATACATGAACTGGTGTGAACGGACCACACATGAGAAGGTGAGGTGATGGATAATATCAACAGAACAGCTGTTTCTTTAAAGGCACAGTAAACTGCAGATGTATCAGATATAGATTCCAGAAATATCTTTCACTTTACCTGAATTTCTTTTGTTTTGTAGTAGTGAAGCTAAGATTATTCCAGGCTGATAAATTATATTTATAAGGTTTAGCATTTTCAAAGGTCGGACACTTTTGCTTCATTTAGATAAATATCTAATGACCTTCAGTTTGACAGTGATATAACACTCTGCTGAGAACAGATGCTCTGAATAGGGATGAACATTACTGGATTATTGAACATTTTGTGGATATTCGATATGCCCCTCTTTCTAAACTTATTTTGGCCGATACCAATACATAGAGATAACTCAAAGTATTTTTTTAACTACAGCTGTTAACAGTGACAGAATAACTATGCTTTATCTGCCCTTTTAAGGGCTACGAACACTGATTAATTTGTTGTTACACAATCTGCCTTTCTTTGGCAGCTTTTACTTTCAATTAAAAATTAACATGAACAAATTTGCTAACTCAATGCTAACATATAAGGCTAAAATATCGGTAGTAAATATTTGCAATAATTTCCATATCTGCCAATACTGATATTTAGCTTTTGAAGTAAATTATTTGCAGATACAGATATCATACCAATAATATCGTGCATCCCTTCTTCTTAATTATATGACAGAGATTCTAGGTACAATAAGGTCCTCACAATAGAAAGTTTGAACAGTGTAATTACTTTGAATAAATAAATTGTGTTTTCTTGGTCTTTTTCATTTATGGATGCACAAAAGCTAAAGACCAAAACAGAGTTTAAAAAAAAAAAAAAAAAAGGAGGAATTGGAGACACCAGATATCATCTCAGCCACTAACCTGCTCAGACCACATGTGAGCTGCTGAGGTGAGCGCTGATGTATCTGCTTTTTTTTTTCTTATTTCAACACTTTCACATCTGGTTAAACTGTTGAAGATGCCCTGATATTATCCACTTTTTTTGACAGATAGAAAAGAAAAAGCTCCAATAATGCTTAGATGACCAGCTGTGCCACCTTAAACTTTTTCTATCCCACAAGGTGGCCGAGCTCAAATCCGGCTTCACAAACACACATTCACATAAAAATACAATGTAAACACCTCTGCCATGCCCACCCTTCAACCCATAACCCACAGATCATGAATGGTGGGGCAAAGTTGTTCTGCAACAGATTTGAGTGAGTGTGGCGGAGCAGCACAGTGTGGTGCATGCCCGCGTTCAGTGCCTTAAAGCACTAAAAAACCACACAGAGACACAGTTACATACTGAGGTGTCAAATTACTGCTCTTGCAAATGCAGGACTTGATTACAGAAAAACTTACAGTCAGTCTGTCAAATGCATTCATTTCCTTTTTTCATTTATATCTATGATTATTTCATCTTATTTTTCAATTAGATGCATCTGTCATGTGCAAAGACAGCCTCTGATGACAAAAATATTTATACATTAAAACACAGATTCATGAACAGTTGAATGGAGAACAGGACATTTAGGAAATAAATCAATTCAGAGATGGCTAAAATAAAATCATTTGGCTTACTTGACCAAGGCAATTTTTTTAGACTTAAACATAACAGGTTTTTAACAGATGTATCAGACCAGCCATCATAAAAACGAGAAAACATAAAATCAATGTTCTTGTAATTGGACTGACATCTTGAAAAGGAAAGAAGAATTTCAAACTGAATTCACCTTTATAAACCCAAGTTTAAGTGTCAAAAACATTCAGCTGCTAAAACAATTTTTCTGTTCAGTAATAAGTAAAATAGAATAATTTGACATCTTAAAAAATAATAATGTACTAATTTTTTTTGTAGAACAGTAAATTTGAAAAATAACGGATAACAATAAAAAATATACTTAAGCATTAAAATATCATTTCAGCCAAAGAGCTTCTACATATTGGTGAATTTACAACAACAGAAACACCAAAAATTATTTTGTTAATTACCAGTGCTGTTAATTTAGGACAGGTTTAGCAAAAACCTTATACTAGGTGGTGGTCTAATAAATTAGTTAAGCACTGTATATTGATATATTTTCCATCGAGATAAAATGTCAGACATTTTGACATGTTATTAGTACAAAAATATGATTTTGCAATAAAACAACATTTTTTTCTGACTCCATCTGGTTATTTTCAACAATGATTGAAATAATTTTAAGAAAGAGAGATAACTGATATAATGCAGAATCTATGACAATAATATGACTTCGACCACAGAGTATCTTATTTTGTCTCAATAGGGAATAATCTTGTAATCTTGTTTGGAGTATTTATATTGTGACTGAAATCAAATTCTGATACCTTTTTGATATACCTTTTGGCAACAAAAATGGAAGTCTCAAAGATAAAAAAAAAAAAAAACAACTGTGTAATTCCTTGTTTTTTTTATTATCAAAAATTGCTGAGAAACTGCTCAATGTCTCTGGTTGTGGTTGTGTCTGAGGGGGACTGAGCTCACTCCAAACCATTTCTCCCCTTTTTCAAAATGAAGACATAAAGTTTGTCATCTTTAATATGCAGAAAGGTGAAAGAAGGCCTGGGCGATAAATTATTTTAATTGATTGATTTTATTTTTTTTGTTGGAGGATTTTTGGAAATAAAAACCAAGAATTTTTCGGTGACATACTCTGCCGCTCATTTTGCTCCCTGTGGCCTCCTGTAGCCTTCCCTGTGTTTTCATGATAGAAGGGACTTCAGTTTTTGCCAGGGCACATTTCTAGCCAAGCAATTTCTTTAATTAAATTAAATAATGATTAGAGTTCATGTTAATGTTTTGTATAAACAGTGCAGCTTTTCCATGCTAATGTAGACAAACTACATCGTCTATAAAATTACAACATGCACTTTAAATCCTTGAAGGAAATTCAGTTTACTTCTGTGACTTCCAGCATTTTGATCAAACTAAAGCGTAGCTTGTTTTGTGCAATTTCAGGGTCATTGGTATTTTTTAAGAGGTTTGAAATAAATAAAAAAATAGAAATTTTATTTTGTGTGATCTTTTGGAGTATATTGTCCAGCCCTAGCAGCCAATATTCTGGAGTTCTGTCTGCAGTTTTAAATCTAAAAACAAAACAAAGAGTGTCCACTGTTAGGCTTCAGGGACCTTTATTTTTTGTTGCTGTGGCATGAACAATAAATATGTTTTCATTTGTACTAAAATAATATCAAAGTGAACAATTTATTATTTCTTGACAGAAACAAATGATATAAATTTGTCATGTTTCCCATCCAGCTTAGAAATGTGGAGACATGATTTTGAGCTCATATTTCCAGCCCAAGTCCTGGTCCCGGTACTGGTCCTGACCAGCTCACTGGTTTACTGACTTTGCTCAACAGAGACACCCTGTGGCTGCCAGCTGCACAAACGAGTGACTCCATCTGCTCACTTAAACACTAAGAGTTAGAAATGATGTTAGGAAAGAATGAGCTGTGGTCTTAGACAGACACCATGGTGAGGAGACGTGGTGCAGTGGCAGCACACAGAGGGTTTACGTTAAACCAGACACAGTCTGACCCTGGTTTCCACAGGCAACCAAAGGAAAACACATGAACTGTCTTCACCTTGTTGCATCATCAGGATCAGAGACCAAAGGGTCAGTAAAGTGGGTGGAGCAACATTCAATCAGTATGACTGACAGGTTAGTGAGGACACAGGATCAAGCAAGAAACCCCAAACCCCAAAACCCCCAAGACCAGCTCTCATCACAAACAACTTAAACCCACAACCACTACGTCTGCTACCTCTACTGATGCAAAGCTGTTAACAAGTCAGTGCAGCAGGCTGTGAAGTTTGGGGGGGGGGCGGGCACACTCTAAGAGTTGAGCCTGTCAGAACCCAACGCAGGCCAAAGTTTTAGGGAAACTTACTGGAGTATCCCGTAACAGTGGTAGGGGTTTTGGGGCTGTGGAGCTTTATTGCTGGTGGTACACTGAGGAGAACTGGACATGGACACACAAACGCATACACACACACCCCATACAAACACAAGGCAAGGAAGCAGAGAAGAGTTTTTTAAGAAAATGAGGGTGAGGATGACAAATATGTAAAAAAAAAAAAGTGAAGAAAATGAAGAACAAACTTTTACTGATGTGAGAAAATCTTCAACAGGATGAGAAGAGAACTAAAAAAATCAAAGTTTTTTATCCTCTTCGCAACACCACTCAAAACTCATTCCTCTGCATCTCAATTTTTTGAATATTCCAGAGCTGACTGTTTTCACAACACTTCTTGGAAACAGACTCACACATGGTGTGCCTGCACATTTCACAAACTACAGTTTGTCTCTCCAGGTGACCAGAATTTAAGAAAAGCCGATCTTTGTACCCATCTTAACTTGCTCAACATTAGGCTGACTGTAATGTGCATTTTTAAAACCTAAATGACTCTCAAGGGCAATCAAGGATTAGGGGGAGAAGCCTGAGCCCTGTTTCCCAGAACACATTGTACCTGAAGCTGAGAACATGTACATGTCAGACTATTAGAGACAAGTAAAAGTATTTTAAAACCCTTTTCACCTGAGGCTCTGAAAGACTACAGAATGCAGAATTACTTGTCCTGAGATCATTTCCAGAGCAATCAGAGTGTTCAAACTAAGTATCACTTCTGTGCAATTATCAGGCTGATATCCTGTTTGGCTCCAGTCATTAGGAACAAGTCAAGAGAACTTGGCAAAGCCTGTAGCAATACTTATGCAATAAAAAGTTTATCAAGATGTTTCATGAATAGACCTTTTCTCTTTTGACCAGCAGAATAAAAACTCCGTCCTGCCCTGGACTGGCAGGCTGTGGGTGGAGCAGGACCAGCTGTGCTGTCGAGTCACTCACCTTCCTGTGTGATGCAGATGGAGCCACTGCCCATCCCAACCCTCAGCGCATCGACTCCTGCATCAATAAGGTTCTTAGCCTGAGCAGCAGTAACCACTGTAGGAGACAGGGGGAGACAGAAAGGCTGAATTAGATGACAGCATTTTTCTCATAGTGTGCTACAAAGGTATAAGTATATTTAGTTTTCATTTAAGGAATCACTAAAGCTATAATCAGTAAGAAACTGTTTGTTACAAGCGATTATATATTTGATTACCATTTCCTCCAATGACTTGAAGGCTTGGATACTTTTCTTTGATGTATTTGATCATGTTGATCTGGAAGATCGAGTTTCCCTGAGAAGAATCCTGGAGGAACAGAAGGAACATGCATTATTTTTAAAGTATTTATTACTGTTAATTTTTGCACCTCATAATAGAAGTCAGCCTTAAACTGAGGTAAATTTAGTTTATCCATATCAAATGTCTAAATACACTTACACTTGGTTCAGACTTTCATGGCACACTCATACTCTGCACCCTGTACCTTATACAAGCACAGTGCACTTCCTTGGCCCTGACAAAACTGAGAGGGGGGGCTATAGTATGGTTCAGTTGTTTACACATGAGCAGATGTGTATGCAATATGGTTATGATGTAGATTTGTTTATGAAAATCACTGCCTTGCACAGTGGAGAAAGCAGGGGCTTGAGAGGGTTGCACTGACAATATCAACTCAAAATAAGGCACAAAGACTGAAGTTACACTCACCTCCTCTGCCTTGTTTGCTTTTGTCCTAAGTCTGACTATGCTTTTGTGAGCAAATGATGTCTCAGTTAAAGCTGTGTGTATTATAACAGGGCAGAATGGTGGCATAGCAGGTAAGTGTACCTGCCTTACAGCAAGAAAGTTGCTGCTTCGATGCTATCAGACAGGGCTTGTTCCTGTGGAGTTTGCATGTTCTCCCCGGGCACTCTGGCTCCCTCCCACAGACTTAAAATGTGCTCATTAGGTTGACTGCTGACTCCAAATTACCCTCAGGTACAAGTGTAAGAGTGAATGTTGTCTCTATGTGGCCCTGCAATCAACTGGCGACTGTTTCAGGGTGTCCCTCGCCTTTCGCCCAATGTCAGCTGGGATAGTCTCCAGCTCCCCTGACCCAGAAAAGGATAGGCGGTAAAGCTAATAGATGGATTTATGTACTACAACATTATGGCAAGATGACACACAAGAGTTAACCAGCCTCATGCTCAGTTTGGCCTGAAGCAACGTGAGTCCAGGGAGAGGGAAAATGCTGCTTCAGCATCTGGCATCAGGGCCTTTGTGTGAGAGTGCGATGAGGCGTTTAAACTCCACAGTTTCTTACAGATGACATCAGCATCATTGAAATACATCCTAAAATCGATCTCTACAGCGCGGACACTTTCATTTCCTTGATTTAATTACATAGTCAGTTTTGTACCACAGTACACACGTACCTACAGTCTCTAAATATTCGACTCATATTATGACAAATCTGTAGGGTAACTCACTTCAGGGTAATTTGCCCCATCAGAGATGGTTTTGATTAACTGATTGTCTTGAAGCTAAATCAGTTTTAAAGTGCCCATATTTTGCTTAAACTCTTGTTCATATATTTGATTTTTTTGACTAATACAGTATATTGTCAATCACTAAAGTTCAAAAACCTTCCAGTTTTCACACTCCAAGTATCCATGACCCACAACCACTTTGTCTGAAATGCTCTGTTGGAGCTCCTGTCACTTTATGGCCCCCTTCCCCACATTGGCCCAGTCTGTTCTGATTAGTTGACTGGTCTACTATGAGGTAACTGACCAGTTCAGCTTCATGCTTTTAATCTTCCCCACTTTCTTTCTACAGTCTGGGCTCGCTACCATGAACCAATGAGCTTGCACTGCTGACAACACAGTGGTAGGACACCACACTGGTAAGTCTACTCAGAAGAAAGCTGGGGGACAGGCCCTTTCAGGCAGCCTCTGGTTTCTGTAAATAGGGATAAGGAAAGTCCTAGTACCATGGTCTTTATTATCTCATGCATAGATATACTCCGCCACCCAGAGGAGACATTTAAGACACACGCAAAGGCTCATAATGCTACAGACAGCATGATATAATCTCTCTAAACCAGCTTGTATATATTGTGGGGGGACAAAGAAAACCCTGACTACACATGGCACACAAGAGTCTCTCTTTCTTAGGCCTGTACTCAAGTCCTTACCAACACAACCGCATCCACCCCACTCTGCACCAGCAGGTCCAAACGGTACTTGTCGTCATCGTGCGTGCCGATGGCAGCACCGCACAGAAGCTGTTTACGGGAATCTTTGGAGGCCAGAGGGAAGTCTCTGTTCTTCTTGAGGTCTGTGCGAGCAATGATGGACACCAGGTTGCCCTCTTCATTCACTATGGGCAGTTTGCCTGCAAGAAGGGAAGAGAAGTTATCTAGGTCAATCCCCCTTATGTCGTCTTTTTCACAGAAACTGTCATAAGAACTCATGAAATAGTTTTTAAGTTGTATTTCTTGATTAAGAGTAGTGGATCCTCCTCACCTTTCTTACTCCTCTGAAGGATCTCATTGGCTTCTTTTAGTGTCACTCCAGCAGGTGCAACCACAAGATCCTCCAGCTTTGTCATTACCTGTAAGGATGGAGACGCATCACAAGTTAATTTCAAACTAAATACACAGTAACCTACATACACAGAAGCTTATATGACAATTAAAAACATTGAGGGAGGTGAGGAAGAAGTGGAGGGCAAGGCAGAAGTATGATGAGGTAAGTATGAAACTTCTGCACCAGAGTTGTTAATCATGAGTCTGGTGGCAGTCGGATCACTGTTTAGAGCCAACTTGATTGTATTGGTGATGTTTTGACCAAGATGATGGAGACATATCTGTTATTTTTAGAAAAATTCTTACTATTATTTTATTCTAACATATTTCTTTTTTTTGGCCTAGCCATCTGTTGCTATCCTTATCCAACGTTGAGTAAATATAACAAGTGAATGAATAAATACTTAATTGTCAGAATTGTCAGTTGGCTTTAATCCTTCAGTTTGGTTTAAGGATTATAAGACCCACTACCGGATAGGCAACCAATAGCACTGACTTGTGAAAAAAAAGAAAAATAGAGGTACATGGTTTCTTTCCTGCAATAAAAATATTGTAAACATATGGCTGATATTAGAGCTGAGCAATTAATCAGGTCTTAATTGAGATTACAGTAACTCCGATCCTCCACAATTATAAAAACTGAATAATCAGATAAAAGAGCCTGGTGGGAAGCAAGGTGGCGCAGCAGGTGGTGCCCGTGTGCCTAACAGCAAGATGGTTGCTTGTTCGATCCCTGTGTCGGTCAGGGCCTTTCTGTGGGAGTTTGCATGTTCTCCCCGTGCATGTGTGAGTTCTCTCCGGGCACTCAGGCTTCCTCCCACAGACCAAAAACATGCTCATAAGGTTGATTGGTGACTCCAAATTACTCTTAGGTGCGAGTGTGAGAGTGAATGTTGTCTGTCTCTCTATGTGGCCCTGCAATCAGCTGGTATAGATAATGGATGGATGTATTTTCACATGTATATTTCTATGTATTGACCATTTCAAAAGCATATACCAGTACACTGAATAACAGCAGGTGAATAATCATGTACCATAGTTGTGATCTTAATATCGATTAATATAATTGTGACTTTAATTTTTGCCATAATCGAGCAGCCCTAGCTGATATTGCTTTTTCTGGGTTGGTGTCAAATAAATGTATTATCATCAGACTGCTAAAGCTGCATTGACATGTTTATGTAGAAAAACTACGTAAGCATGTTCAGAGCAAAAACAAGACTGGGCATGTGAATCAAACAAATAAAAAACAAATTGTTGAAGCCACTTTTTCGTCAGTTTTAGATTATGGAGAGGTCACCTACAGGCGTGCTACAGCTAGCTCACTTAAACCGCTAAACTCAGTTTACCATTTTGCCCTAAGATTCATTACTGGTGATGGCCTCTCAACTCATCACTTCATCCTGTGTGACAAAGTTGGCTAGCCCTCACTATCAGTCAGAGGAGACAGGCACTGGTTACTTTTTTTTTTATAAAGCTCTGTCTGGACATATCTCATCTCTTTATTGAATGTGTCCGTTAACCATTAACATACTCGTTCAAACGACTGGATAATGCTTGAAGTTCCAAGAGTAAAAACTAAAAGTAGAGAAAAATCTTTCAGCTATTGTGCAGCTCACAGCTGGAACGCTGTACAACAGACACTAACTAAGCTGAGTTATTAACATAGGACAGTTTCAAAACTTGTTTAAGATCCACTATGAACATGTCTGAAACTGTGCTCCACCTATTCTAAAGTATGTTTGCACTTTTTTTCTCTCTTTCTTCCTCCTTCCTTATTTACTGTCTTGCTTTATATGTTTTATTATACTCTCTATGTCACTGTAAATGAGAGCATGCCCTCAATGGCATTTTGAGATTAAATAAAGGTGAATGAACGAAAAACACGCCCACCTCACTGAGAGGGAGATTGTGGTCTTCCTCCTTCAGGAAGTCAATGTCTCTTGAGGAGATGATGCCGACCAGCTTTCCGCCCATTTTGCCATTATCTGTGATGGGGATACCACAGAAGCCGTGGCGAGCCTTTGCCTGGAAGACGTCTCGTACACACTTGTTGGGACTCATCACCACAGGGTCAGTGATGAAGCCCTGCTCATAACGCTGCGGGGGGGGGTGAGGAAAGGAGGGATGACAGGGAAGGAGAAGGGGCAGTAATGAAACAAAAAAGGGTAGAGAGGGAAGAGGATTTAAAAGGGTGGGAAGGGAATACAAAGGGAAAGGGACATCAAGGATAATTGTGAAAGGAAATCAATACAGGACGGTTGGATTTGGAGAAATAACTTTAAATATTCTAGACTCTAAAGCAGCAGGGGATGGGACTAAGGTATAAAAAAACACTTCTGCAGCTTTTAAACTGTGAGCAGTACATAAAATCTGAGAAAAAAAAAGACAAAAAGCAAATGAAATGAAATATAAAAAAATAAAATATTACACAAAAGACATGGGTCACTGAACAAACAAAGAATTCATACAGAAAAATTAAGCAAAAACCTTTAACATCAAGACAAAAGTTGAGGATATGATGAAAATCAAAGATGATATGAGGATGAGTTTAATAATTATCTGCAAAACAGGCAGTCATCATCACTACCTTGACTTTGCGGACTTCATTGGCTTGAAACTCTGGCGTACAGTTGTGGTGAATGAAGCCGATGCCACCTGTTAGCTGGGAGGAGAAAATACATGAGTAAGTCCCTGAGTGCTGGTAACTATAATCCAAGGTAACCGTGTTTATGCTTCACACTTACTGCCACAGCGATGGCCATGTTGGCCTCTGTGACTGTGTCCATGGGTGAGGACACAAAGGGGGTTTTCATGGTGATTTGTTTGGTGAGGGCTGAAGTCAAGTCCTGGAAAAAAGACATCAGGGGGATACACACTGAAATACACTGGTACATGTAATATACAGAAAAACTCGTCCTACATAACATATAATAACAGGAAAAGTGCAGGTGTGTGAGGAATTTTAATTTTGCTTGCTGTTTAGTGCAGTCGACTATTTTTAGATTGTCCCTTTAGTGCCAGAAGATAAATGTATTTTCATTGCACCTTGAAATTACTTAATCACTGTCATAGTGTCAGCTAACATCAAAGTTTCATACTCTTTCTTTTAAATGAAAATAACAGGATAAACTTCAAACTAAGAAGCAGTGATTTACTGTTCTGGCTGTAGACATATTAATTCAGTTCTGAGAATATCGGCTTATCTCCTCATTCTTAGGCCTGAATCTCACTGCAGACTCAGATGACTTAAATACAACATCAGCTTTAATCTGATTTGTCCGTGCTGTTAAATAAATAAAAATCACAACTCACCACTTGGTCTGCTGTGAAGTTGATGTAGCCTGGCAGAATCAGGAAGTCACTGAGGAGGAGAATAATAAGACATTAGGGCAACAGTGATTTGAGTCAAAACAAAACCTGTCCACCTTCAACAGATTTGAACAAGTATCTGACTTTTAAAAACATAACCTAGTGATATAAATTCATCCATGACTCAAGATTAATTTCAAAGACATTGCTGTACTGCACAAGTAAGAGATCTCAGATAATTTAAAAAGACTTAACTCAGAGATGTTAAAAAGAATCTCTCAGTCAGTGCATCTTTTTGCCGATAGAGGATTCTGTATCAATGCTGGGATGGCAAAATATCAGTCCATACCTATGACTTGGCTTGTATCCAAAATTAACACATTAATATGTTAATAATAACACTCAGGTATTTTAATTAACAAAAAAGCACACTTCACTTTATAAATAACTTAACAGCTTGATGTTATAAAACTGTTTAGTATTATTGGGGATGGGAATAGTTAAGATTTTATTGATATCAATACCATAAATGATTCTGCTTATTGATTCAAATCTAAAGCAATTGCTTTATAAACTCTTGCTAATTTTCTGTGTGGAAAAATATTGGTCTACAGAGGTTTTCAATGGCAAAATTGTCAAACACACGACCCTCCTGATATTCAATGTTGCTTCGTATAGATACATTCTTCTGCAGGGTGCTGATCTTTCCACTTGCTGAAGCCTCTTTTTGTCGAAAATAAGGCCATAATTTTGACCACTTCTGACTGACGTGATTTTTTTACTTCTTTGTTATAATTTCTGCTGACTGCCTCTGATGGGACCGTGACGTCCCTGATTTGCAAAGCACACAGAACAAAGTGGGAAGAATTGACAAGAGTATTAAAGCCCCCATGATTTATTTTAATTGAACTGGTTTTCAATTGCCAACCCTAATTATGAGACTAGAGAAGATGCAGAGCCCCGGTAAACACATGCCTCACAAATCACACACCAGTAAGTAGTTTACATGTCTGTAAACAAAGAGCTTGTATTAGGAAATGTGTTCCAGCTCTCACAAATACAAACCCTTAAGGCTTCAAAGTAAACTGTGACATCAGTGACCCTGCACAGAACTCAACATGAACATTTCTCAAGACTCTTCAGAGGGTGTCATCATGTTTCAGTT
Source organism: Cetoscarus ocellatus (assembly GCA_037902135.1). Lineage (NCBI taxonomy): Eukaryota > Metazoa > Chordata > Actinopteri > Labriformes > Labridae > Cetoscarus > Cetoscarus ocellatus. The sequence goes on from JBAMNC010000443.1 coordinate 275,023, forward strand.
CGAGTGTGGGGCACATGTGTGTAACAGATTTACCAGGAAATCTTTTAAAGGAAAGCGTGTGCATCATGTGGCATGTGAGCGGCAGTGAGGCCTATGGGGAAATGAGATGCCACAACAGTATTTTCAAGAAGAAGACAAAAGTGAGTGTCAGTCATTTAAGAAGTACTACCATGTTTTTACTGCCCTGTCAGGAACATTTTTAAATGTATTTCAATGTGTTCAGTAATGCTCTGTCTTGATATCTGGTCCATAAAGCCCAACCCTAGATAACTGTTTACTGATTTGCTAACTTTGGTCCTGTTGTGGACATGATTGTTGTTGGTAGTATGAGCTACAACAAAAGGTATACATTTTTATTTTACTTTTTGGGGAGCACTTTCATTATATCTTGTTGCTGGAAAGAGATAACGAAAGGAAAATAACAAGCATGGTGCCAGCAGACTGCCTGACATTAAAGAATATGGGGCATTAGACATAAAAAACAGCTGTCATCAAGTCCAAGCATGGCCCCTATCTGGGCTTTGTAGTGTGAGGAACTACTAAGGCAGATGCTCCAAATAAAGCCAGGGTCCACACAGTCCTACATAACAACACAGGAACGTAAACCAGGACCTAAATTTGGAACCTGTGTGCGTACAAGGGGAATGTGTTCCCTTCTCCTTTCCATGAGGCTGCTGTTCAGACTACACACTGTTTTCACTTTTAAAACCACCTACTTTATCTACCCACTATCTTTGCTGGCTGTAACATAGTGTTTAAACAGCAGAAAACAACAGGCTGTCAGTAAAGTTCAAGTAAGTCATTAAACTTTACTGCGGGCTGACACAAACCTGTGAGTTTGCTCTGTAGCTGACTGTCAATATAAACACACGGGGGGCTGGTGACATGAACTTTGTCCTCATTATCAAACTTTACAGCAGATTTATCACAAAGCTTTAGATTCCTCATTTTAAGTATATGGAGCTTCAACAAAGGAAATAAAAGGCGTACTGTGGATTAAATGTAATATTATTATGACACTAGATAAGATAACAAAAAAGGGTCTGAATCACTCCCATGAGACTGTGTTTCTCAGAGAAATACTTAATCTGGTCCCTGTGTGGACAGTTCCCTTGGCAGCGATGGTTCAACATTTCATTAAAAAAAGTAACAGATATATTAATAATTAAATTAACAGTCACAGCCAGCCCCCCCCCCCCCCCCCCCCCCCGGACCAGTTTGCTTTCAACTGCAAACATATATATCGGTCATGAGGTACTGATTTACTGTTTTGTTTTTCAAATGTTCTATAAAACTGACTTCAGGAAAATCACTCAACTACATTCACTACCTAGGTAGTGAATGTAGCCAAAAAGCCATGTTGCCTGGTTAATGATATGTTAACATAAATGAGGACACAGAATAGAGCAAGTTACGTGCAACAATACACTGCTAACTTGTCAGGATTTTTGACCTGATTCCCCCCATTAAACGAGAGTCAGCAAATCCTCGAATATCCAAAGGTCCTGAGGATTATCCTGCAGCGTGTAGTGTGACAGGAGTGATTTTTGTCCTCCCCAATCAGCCTACAGGAGGATCAGGGCTGCCCTGATCTTAAATCACAAACATTACTACTGTTCCATATTCATTAACTGAGATTTTAACGTTTAAGGAAAGCACTGAGGATAGCAGAGCCTATCTCCTGTATCACATGAAAGAGAACAGCCAATCAGGAGGCAAGATGGCTAAAGCAAGAAGACGATCAATCCCAGCAATGGTACAGATGCTGCTGATTTCTGATACGCCGATACTTCTGATATCATTATCGCTGATACTGATATTTGGAAGTCAGTAGTAAGCAACACTTAGCTTGAACTTTTCCTACTTGTTGTCCGCCATGTTGTTTTACTCTCAAGTTACATTTGATCACACATAATAAGCTGCAAGAGTAATGCAAGGGGATGGTTTCTAAATGAGTCTGCTGGTGTGTGTGAAATGTCCCATCATCTTGTCAAGAACGGCTGCTTTTATGTTTTGATCAGGGGTTCTATATATATGTATATATATGTATGTAAATATGAATATATATGTATATATATGTGTATGTATATGTGTATATATATGTATGTATATATGTGTGTGTGTGTGTGTGTGTGTGTGTGGTGTGTGTGTGGTGGTGGTGGTGGGGGGTGGGGGGGGGGGGGGGGGGGGGGGGGGGGCAACGACTCATTTTTGCATCCTGATTCTAAATTGAGAAAAATATTGATTTTGTGTGCAACTTAAAAAAGTCACACAAATATATATATGTATATATATATACATATATATATATATATATATATATATACATATATATATATATGCATGCTTCTAAAACTTTCATTTTTACAGTTAAAGATTAGGCAATACATATATACTTGAAAAAATACAAATTTCCCCAAGATAATGCTGATCATGATAATGTAAACAGAAAGAGAAGTTCAACATGTCTCCTTGAATAGTAATATTTTTAACTTGATTACTCAGTTTTAATGACTGTGGAATGAAGTTATTATAGGTGATTACAAGTTGATTAATTGCCCAGCTCTAGTGGCAATACCAAACATTAGTCAAGTGTGCACTGAGAACAGTTTTGTCAATGTGTACCTCTGCTGAAAACCTGTTTTCTGCCCACTGTAAGCACACCAATACTTCTGCTGTAGCACAGTGTGTAACTGGGGCATGACTGTTTTGCCTGAGGACTGGGAGGAACTGACCTCAAAGTAATTTTAAGTGCCTAAATCATACATTTAATTGTTCACATTTTTACTTGGTATGTGTCAGTACCCATATAACAAATATTTGTAAATGATGTAAAAAAAAAATGGAGTCGGTACATCCCTAATAGCAACGACAAACACCAGTCCGCTGTGCACTGGGGGACACACTGGCTGAAGTTAACTTGTACTTCATTAAAAACTCATCTTAAGCCACTGATAGCGCACACATCTAAACACAAACACTAGGATGAGAGCTTAGTGTGATGTGGGACAGCCCGGGGCAGAGGGGTGAGAGTTGTTTTGGTGTCTTTACTTGTAGGTCAGTCCGTCTCCTCCGTTGAACAGCTGCTGCCCCGTCAGCCCGTCCTCAGGGACGTAACCGGTCTGCCCGCTGATCAGGTAGTCCGCCATGGCGTCGAGGTATCCTACACCAGACCGTCAGTCCTTAATAAAAGAACAACGTGACTGAGCTGAGGCACCAAGTGACAGCCAAACCGTCTCAGGCCCGCCGGGGGACAGACCGAGAACTTTCTCTCGGTCTCAGTGTCAGTTAGCCTCCAAACGTCGTCCTGCTCCGCTGGGCAGCAGGAGGGGGTCTGCCGTAGAGCTGTCGCTGAACCGGGTGCGACCAAGCAAAAGAAAAACTTCTTTAATAAATTAATAAAAGCGTTTTTTATCGTTTCTCAGGCCTCTCTCACAGTCAGGTATCTGTTCTGCTTCTCACTGCAGCGCCAGGTCCACACGTGCGTTATTCACATCTGACAGCGTTTCCGACACTGACGTCACGTCCGGCCGTCCCGCCCCTTCACATGGAATAACGCTTATTATTATATAAAATGACATTTTTTTGTTATGTAAGTTTCTTGAGAAAATAAAACGAACACTTAGCAGTCATACTGGAAAATGGTCAGCTAAGAGAAGCATAAAAACACGTTCATGCTTTACAGGTGTCTCTTCTTTTCCGTGGAAATGAGGTGGCCATCACAATGACCTTCGTTTTGAACACAGACAGGTGCATTATATTTACCTGCAGCATGGATGGGCAAAATGCGGCCTGGGGCCACATGCAACCATCCCACTAATTCAAAGTGGCCAACAAGTCTGTTTCAAATATCAATACATTTTTACCCTGATTAAAAAAATACAATATCTGTCATAAAGATAAAATAATAATAATAATAATAATCTTTAGTTATTGGATGTACTTGGTTATTTGAAAAAAACTTGAAAAATCATGGAATCGCATCACTTAATGCATGTGTATGAATAAAAAAAACTATGACTGCAATGTATATAAAATATACATACATATATGTGTGTGCATGCATATTATATATATATATATATATATATATATATATATATATATATATATATATATATATATATATACTGTATAACATTTATTGTACTGAAAAAGTAGGTTCAATTAGCTTGAATTCTCTCCTTTTCTTATTTGCGTTCCAACTTAAAATAATACAGATGGTTAAAAAAAAACTGAAATGCTAAATGAGTTCCTTTTTTCAGTTAAGTAAGCATACAGTATGTTTAACAATATGTATCATGCCATTTATAGCATGACCCTTGAAACTGTGTGGATGACATTAGTGTGGTCCTCTAGGTGGCTGAAGCTGCCCACTCCTGACTCTCTGCTGGGGATAACAAAAACAATGTTTGTTGTTTAAGTAATGGTAATGTACACATTATCTGTGCAGCCAAAAAAAATAAAAGATGTATTTTTCTGCAAAGAAATAAAAGCAAAACAATTTACATAAAATTTTATATGGGAAAATGTCAAATACCAGATGCTATGCTTTTATAAACAGCCTGTATCGCAATTCATGTGCATCAAGGTGTAAATAACACTAAACTACCAAATTGTGAAAAAAACACAATATTTAATAAAACAGACCCTTAATAGAAATGGAATATAAAAACTTAAAATTCATGTTAGACTGAACATAATGAATAGATTATCCTATGGTCAATCAAACAGGTATATTACTGTTTGTGCACCTTACTGTTAACAATATGTCATCAAAGGAGTAGGCCAATCTAAAATATATATCTTTATAAATATAATAATAACTGGAAGTGTTCCAAGTTCACAAACCTCCGCCAAGGCATTTCCAACACTGGCTGGTGAGTAATTGTAAAAGAATGTGTGTACTGCTCCCTCTCTCACTGTTAACAAATCCTTGAAAAAAAATCCTGGATCCACATCCTGATTTGGATCATCACCAAAATCTCAAATCACTTCTGCCTTTTGTCATAACCAACATTCCCTGAACCTTTCATCAAACCTGGCATGACTTTTCAACAGTCAAACAGACAAAATGCCAGCAGAATTATTACAAACTTAGCAGAGATAATGATATCCATTTTCTGGGTGAGAGGTGGGGCACAGATTGGACTGGTTCCCAGGTACTTACAGGACCAACATAGGGAGGAAATCAGAGTTCCTGGAAAAAATCCTACACATGCACAAGAGCATACAAACTCTACACAAAAACGCCCCATCTGACCAGGGAGTCAAACCAGCAACCTTCTTGCGAGGCAAGTCTTACTGATCACTTTGAAAATAGAAACCATTCACCTGAACTAAGTGTTTTACTGAGGCTGACAGTTGCTTTCTGTCATGAGGAGCCGTCCTGTCCTTCTTTGGAGTTACCACTTGAGGGTGCAGTCCCCCCCAACACCTCATGTTGCTGAGTGAGGGGAAACGGGGCCACACACATAAGGTCAGGAAGAGCAGTGGAGCAGTTAATACTATCTTGGCCTGTGTTTGTGCTTCACTATATTAGGCGGTGGCAGACACCACAGTCCCTGTGCCAAATGAGGTGCCAACCTGATAATGTCAAAGGTCACCCAAGGCTCAATCGAAAATAAAATTGCAGTGAGCAATTACAAACATTAAAATAATCTCATATACAACATATTACCAGTGTGAACATTCTATTAAAAATCAGACTTCTTCAAGATGTCTGAAACATGAATACAGATCTGCGTGTAATACGACAGGAATATGGCGGTGTTAGATCAGTGCTTGGATTTAAAGCATGTACCTGCATATAAACATTTGATAAGGTTTAACATGATCTTTACCTGTTAGGGGAAAAAAACTCTTAGTGGCCTAACAATTTGAGGTAGCAGGTAGCAAAGATGTTCAAAGTTTTTTAAATGGTCTTTGGAATAAATTTCCAAAATTCTATTAAAGTAACATTCTGATTATGCAAAAATTATACGACATAAGGTTAAGACTGGGGTAGATGCAGGGCTGGCTCTAAGCATATAAAAATCACATCTTAATATTTTTATCTGAATCCAAAACTAACCAATAACAGGAGGAACAACCATTTAAGCAAAACAACCCATTCAAACATACCCCACCAACAATACACAATATACAGTAAATTTATTAATGAAAATATTAATACATTAGGACCAATAAGAACAAATATGTAACAAGATGGACACGATAAATAGTTTTAGACTTGGTCCCCGTCTCTGTTACAGCTCATGCACTGGTATTGTTTTTTAACTAAAAAAGTTGCTCTATAATGACTTTTCATCTCATTTCTATGGCATAGCATCTCATCCATAATCACTTTTAACTCATAATTGACTTATTATAATAATGACTTTTATCTCATAATTATGAGTATCTTGTAATAACTTAGTAATTCATAACAATGAATTAATATCTAATAATTATATATTTTACACTCACGATTAACTTAATATCTCATAATGTTCAAAAAAGGGTCTAATGGTCCTAACTATTGAATCTCATAACTAACATTTAGTCTTTCTATTATTATTGCTTTTAATCCAATAATTATGGCTTTTGATCACTGAATTAAAATTACATTATTGCATTATGACTTATAATGCAAACATGTTTTTTTTTTTATCTCACTGTCCTGCCTCAATTACCATTATTTGTATCATGATTATTACCTAGTACTTTATAATTAATGCGCAATATCTTGTACCTTCAACTTTTCTCCCTTAAATTTGACAATCTCTTAATTATGACAGACAATCCAGATTTTTTTTCACTTCCTTCTCCTTTTTAGTTGTTGCAGATATTGGCTTTCATCGTACCATATGTCACTTAATCTTTCGAGAAATCAATCATATAAAAAATGTTCACAAAATCAGAATTTTAAACATCGATATGATGCAAGCAGAAATGAATAAATTATGCTTTTGACAACAAAATTCAGCAAGCAGTAGTCAATAAGTATTTGACATTAGATATCTGAAATTTCAGACAAACTTCTTCTACGTAACACAAAAAGGTAACTTTTATGCACCGATGTCAAAGTGATCCTTCTCTCAGACACCACTGGTTTCAAAATAAGATCCACATGGCTTGGTGGTAACGATAAGCACAGCAAGTTTTTGATTTAAGCCTCATTAAAGTAAAAAGAGGGAACACTGTCCAAGTTGAACAAATACATTTTCAGCTGTTTTAGGTCAATTTATAAGAAGGAAAAGCATTTATTTAAAGTAATAAGTTAATACCTCCACCAGAGGGAATGTTTTTGCAGGGATTTGTTTGCTTGTGAACAGGATAACTCAAAGCTATAAATTGATTTGGCAAAGATCTGATTAGATTTTGGTGGTGATCCAAAACCAGATGTGGATCAAGGTTTTTTTTCTAGGATTTACCATTGTGAGATAGGGATGTTTTCCACATTTTTGACAATAACTCATCCAACAATGATGGAATTGCCTTGGCAGAGGTTTGTGCTCTTGAAATACTTCTACCTATTGATACTAAGTTATAAGAGTTATAAAGTAGGATATAAGTTATATAAGTAGGATAATTATTTTTTTATTGCTTTTAGAAAGAGTAATGATAAAATGGCATCATAATTTTTGAGTAACTTGCCCTGAGTAACTCGAGTAACAGGCACAGATATTATTTTCTCTGAATATTTTTTCCCTGAGCACTAGACCATCACCTTAAATTATTTCATTCAACATGACACTCACCAACAACAAAATCTTGTGAGCTCTATCTTGGCTTAACTGGATTGAGGGTTGTTCTTGATTGATTTAACAAACAAGGTAAGTGGACTTTTGCAAAGACTTTTACAACTAAACCCGGCCCTTACAACATGTCGTATCTTTATTACAATTGATAGAGACCCTTTAATGAACCTAAGGCTATATTTGCAGCGAGATGTTTCTTGTGCAATCCTCTATAGATACAGTGATACTTTCTCTTTCATGAGAAATAACTGAATAGAGAGAGCTTTGATTTACTTTTCGCTCCAGATGGTAAACTGACTTGAGCTTATGGGGGCTTTTCTTGTCAGTGTACTCAAAGGGCTTCACACGACAGGTCACACCAACAAAATTCACTCTCACATTCACTCAATGGAAGTTATTCATCAGTATCAGCTAACACACCCACGCAATTTCACACCCATTTATGCACCACTGACGCAGTGATGGAAACACCTTGGGGTTAAGTGTCTCTCGTAAGGACAGACGGACATGTGACAGCCTGAGCTGGGCTCAAATCTTCAACTGTCTAACTGAGTGGAGCGAATCTGCAGACTAAGCCACCAACACAGGTGTAAACAGATGTTTGTTGATAATTCTAAGAAAACAACGTCTCCAGGGGCTTTTGTTATGTCATCCTTGTGACTGCTCATGACTCCCTCATAAAGAGTGTGAACATCACCTGAGACAAGAATCTGAAGTACTTCTTTTTCATTATTTCAACCCTTTGATAAATGAATAAAAGTGTTATTACATAGTTTGATCATGTGTGTATGTGTGTGTGTTTGTGCAATGAAGACACAAGAGACTGGCTCCGGTTTTAAAAACTCTCTCAGTAACTCTATTTCTGTATTAATGTACAACCGTTGAAAATTACAACAATTTTTTTGCATTTTTTTTCTTTTTTCCCCATTTTTTTTTTAAATGTACTATCTATCAACAGCCATTTTCCAGAGGAAACGTGAACAATGTGAGCAGGAAGAAAAGAGAAATAAAGAGCAAAACAAAGCAACGGGGTGAGAGGAAAGAAAGAGAGAGATGAGGGGAAGAGGACAAAAGAAGAGTTATGTTTTATTTCTCTGCAGCGGAGTGTTTGAGTAATGTGGGCATGGTATGTGCGTGCAAATGCAATGTTGATGTAATGTAGTGTGAGTGAATGGTGGAAAGAACACTCGCCGCTCAAAAGCATCCCATTATCTGATCATTTGAAGTGTAAAAAAAAAGATTTTTTACTCTGAAAACAGGCAACAATGTCAGCTCAAAAGGAATATATGGAACCTAGGACTTTTCAGCTTTCTGACCATAATAACAAGCAGCTATTGGCTGGCAGCAGCGACAGTAGCAGGTCAGGTATGATGCAAACAACACAGAAAGGGAGGTGTGCTTATTGTGAAAAACTGTCAACAAAATTTAAAAAAAGTCATCATCTACTCACACATTCATTTATTCTGTAGTATTTTGTGTACATTAACATGCATCATACGTAGCAAAATAGATATTTTTCAAGTATTTTAATAACTAGGTGGGACTGTAAGGTTCCCATTTTCCCACAGCAAACACACCATAAACACTTGGTTGAATATCAAAAAGCTCTTTTATGACACCAACATAACCTGCCATTCAGGATGATAGACAACCATGTCAAGCTGTACCTAGCCTGGTATCAGAACCAGGACAGCGAGACGAGACATGAGGAGAGTCAAACAATAATATGTAAAAAATTCATTTGTCATGTTGTGATCAGTTTGTTATTTATCTTAAATAATTAACCTTTCGACACTTAGAAGAGGTAGCTGGATTTTAATGTTTGGATTAACATAATGCGTTCTTTGCACTGGTTTAACTAATCAGATATGTTGTAAGGGTACAACTGCCATCAAGAGCCACTTTGTCATTATGGTCTAAATATGGATCCACAACCTGCTTTCTCCGTAAAGGAGTTTCATTTCATAGCCGTACAACAAGCAGTCTCTCTGTCATCAGCAGTTTTGTTAAACAACAGACGGGACTCTTGTACCCAAATTCAACACACTCCGAGGGCGCAGCGTTTTGCCTGGGCTGTGCATTCTGCAGCAAATTGTTCCCATTCAGTTAAAAATCCTGAACTGCAATCTGTCTCCTGCTCCTGCAAGAATCACGAATCCACAATTCTGCACAGAGGATACACTCCAACTCATTTTTTGAGCAGGTGGTGTTTCAAGCCCACATCAATCTCCCAAACAACCTTTGAGCATTCAAAATGATATACCATGTACAGACTGCAGATGGCTCTGTCTCTAAATCAACATTACACCACAGTAAGAGGCAAAAACCTGCAAATCAGCAATGAAAAGGCAAGGAAACCTGCTGCTTGTATGCTGTTGTCTTTATTGCCATGTGAGCTTATGATCCAGCTGCTCTTCTCCGCTGTATAACAGAACAACCCGGTGGGCAGAGGACGCACCATCAGATGGACCAAAAGTGCCATCCGGACAGAACGCTGTGCACAAGGACTGTGTGGAATTTGGGAGCTACAAACGTAAAAATCGTCTTTGTGGCTCCACGTGTTGGTCAATCATTGCTGTATGTGATATAAACACACCAACGCAGCCCACTGTTTTCCGACCCCTTTGACCAGATAAGAGAAGCAGCAGCTCGTGTAACAGCAGTGTGTGTTTAATGCTCCGGAGCCAAAACCTGTAAATGAGATGAGAATGCGAGTGTGAAGAGGGGAGGGGGAGATACAATCGTGCCATTCTGTGAATCTGCAGCATTGTTGGACTGAGAGAGGGGAGAAACCAAAAGAGAGAAAGAAAGAAGAAAATGAACCAGAACAGAGTAGCAAAAGAAGAGGACTGCATCAAGGGATGATCATGGAAGGAAGCAAAGGTAGGAAGGAGGGAGATGCTGGTGCTTCGCAGTCGCGATGGAGCCTCAGGTGTCGTGAAAGTCCTTTAGCAGCGTGCGTCGCCTCTGTTCAGCAATGTGCATCTGATTCTCCAGATCCTATAAGAAGATTAAATAAATGTTAAAATAAGTTAGCTGCCTCTACAAATCAGAGTACATTAGCCTTTTCATTAATGAAGTTTCTGAAAAAATTCCCAGAATTTTGATAAGCTACGAATTATGACCGCAACAATAGTATGACCCTTTTCCTCCAGCTCCCGATAAAAACTCTGCTAAAAGTCAAGAGTGAGCTGCGAGTGACTTGACGTTCACACATGAGACTGTATTCAGGCTCAATACTCTTCTCACAAATATGATCTCTTTCCCTATTTGTTTAAACTGAACTGGCAAATTGCATGTGGCCCTGATATTAAAGCAGACAAACTGTCATCATCGCTTAAACTAAATCAGAGATACACTTGAAAATTATGGACTCTAACAGTATCTATTTTAGGTCATGGCACAGCTCCTGAAACAAATCCCCATCTGTGTAATAACATAAATCTTACATTGTGGCACAGATTAAAATTTACATATAGATACAGATATAAATAAATCGCAGTTCTGCAAAATAGGGACAATGACCTTTATCAGTTTTAACATTAAATATCTTGTCTTTGTATTTTTTTTCAATTGAATAAAGGTTGAAAAGTAATTGCATTCCTGTTTTAATTTACCCTTCACACAATGTCCCAACTTCATCTGAATTGGGGTTTGTACATGGTAATTTGTTAAACTCTACAAACTGAAGGATTTTCTCACTGCCAGTATGTATGGCTAATGTGTTGGCTGTACATATTGACAGAAATCTTTGTATCTGCTAATACCAATAGTAAACTTCTTGAGCTATCATCTGCCAGTTCATTATTATGTTTATAATATCGGAATCTCTGATGACTAAGTGTTGAGTTTTTGAAAATTAGATAGCATGACTTGGACCAGCTTGGTTTGTTAGTGTCTCAAGATAATATAAACTATGAATCAGAGCTGAACAAAGAAAGATTGGTTGGCTGATTGATTAACTAAATGTAAAACACATTGTGTTAACCCATGAAATGTGCAATATAAATAAAGGTTGACTTGACTATAAGAGACCAACTTGAAAGATTTTAGGCACAGTCTGACCCTTGATTTTTATGGCGGCATGAGAAATGTCAACCTTTAACCTGAAAAAATACTTCAGTGCTAATTCTCATTTTTAAATACATCTTAAGGATGATTTGTCTCACCTACTGACTAAATGATAAGCCTTCTTGATATATGCCATCCGTGGATAACAAACGTTTCCATAAATCATCCTTGGTGAATTCAGTAGTCCTTACCCCTCTATCACTGGCGCTGAGCTCCCCCTCACCCCCGACTACTCCTCTCTCATAGCTGTCGGCCCGTTCCACCTTCCATGACAGGTTTTCTATCTCTGCTTCCAGCTGGGCCTGCTGGTACTCAAACTGAGGAAAGAACAGAAAGAAAACATGAAACATGGTGCTTTCTTGAAGTTAGGGTTTACAAGGCCAGGTAAAGACTTAAAGAGGTCATATTGATTCAGGTGCATATTTTCAGTTTCATTGACTGCTACAGCATGTTCACAGTCACTTGTTTTTTTAAACTACTTTTCTTCACACACAGAGTGCCCTCTGTTCACCTTTATTTTCTCTGTCTGACATGCTTGTGCCACTTTAGGCCTCAGTCCCCACACAGGCCCAGTCTGATCTGATTGTCTGACCCGTCTACTCTGAGGTAATTGGTTGGTTCGGCAGTGATCAGCTCCATGTTTATCAGGGGCTCTGTAATGAGCTTGCCAGCCTGAGCCAATGGGTATGAACTGCTGTTAAAACAGTGGTAGGATGTCACACTGGTAGGTCCATTCAGAATCAGAATCAGAAACACTTTATTAATCCCAAAAGAGAAATTTGGTTGTTTACATTGCTCTTACACACAGTATAGCAGAAGGAATAACATGATATATAAACATTAAGATAAGAGAGATGTATAAATATAAACAGGAATAAGAAAAAAATAGAATATCTTAAGAAAAAACAATCATATTAATTATGAGAGAAAAAAAGAAGTAAAAGTGAGACTATGTACAAAGCACAAAGAATTTACAATACTGACAACATATATGTATAATGTGCACAGAAATACAAACGATTCAAAGGGGGCAGGGGAACAAGATGTTTAAGGCAGCTTCTCGCACTGTTCTAAGAGAAGGGTAAAGTCCTGATGCTTTGGGCTTTGTTGTCTCATGGATAGAAGTTCTCTATAATGCAGAGGTGACTAATAAAACACATAAAACCTGAAAGTATGATATGGTCTCTTAAACACTGTACTTGATGTACCATAAAATCTCGGTTGACCGTTGGTCTCTACCATTGAACTTTTAGCAATTTCAAATTCACCAACAGTCTTTCCAGGAAGCAGCTTGGTAAATGGATACAATGTGATGCAGCCCAACGCCACTTTTTTAAAAGTTTCTTCATTTGTGGAGTGAGGGAAATATGTGGAGTGCTTGATTGATTTGAATAACTACTTAATTTAAGACACTAAAGGAAGCAGCAAAGATGGAGAGCACGACTCCCTGGCTTTTCACACTGGTAACCACAGGCTTGAGGGCTCCATTACTAAATTGTTTGGTGGTCAGATTACAAATGGTGTTAAAAGACCTATACATCATTAAAAATAATTTAAGACTTTATGATGAAAGTTCAAGCTTTCCTCAATCATAAACACTCCAACAAATACGCTGTGTGTCTCAAACTGGTGTCACCCATAAACTATGTTATAAATTAATATAATTTCAGATCTGATGCCTGCAATATAGTGAACAAGATTTTTCTTACCAGTTTCTTTCTTGGGCCTGACTCCATGTAATAGGCGTAAGGGTATGTATACTGCAGCGTGTAGCGACACTGTGAATCAAAGAGACAAGACATTTAAATGCAAAGTACTATCATGAAAAAGTTTGGTAAAAATTCTGTACCTGTGAGGTTACTGAAAGCAGGAAAGACTTCCTAGAAACAGATCTGCATTATCTTATAATACCACTTTAAAAGGTAGAGGCTATCTTTATAGGACTAGATTTGTTTTACCAAAGTTTTGAGGACAGTGTGTCACTTTTTCAGCAACAAAAAATAAGCCTAAATGTCATTTTACTTTTAAAATGATGCAATCAGGAGAGGAGAAGTAGTTTGGGCATTTTTTTTTCATAGAAACATAGAAGAAGTGATGAGGGCAAAAGAGGATCTGATTCCAGTGATACAAATTCCTTGAGAGGGCGATGACGACTGAGTGACATTTTAGAATATTAAGTTCTCAGAATAAGATTTTTGTCTGAGGTGGTGCGATCGGAAAAATAGAGCTTAATCTGGGTTAGTAGGTACAAGTTAGATAGAAAGCTCAAAGCTGTCACACTTTCCATTTTGACAAAATGTTACTACTTAAAAGTTTTCCAATTCAATTTAAAAAAACTCAACATGTCAATAATTTTTGTTGTAAATTGTGATGTTGTTGGCATGAGTCTCATTTCTTCACATCGCATCACTAAACTCACTGTCTGTTCATTTCCAACAAACAGACAGACAGACAAACAGACAGACGAGTGGATCAGGTAGTGGGTACCTTGGCCAGTAGCTTTGCAGCGTTATGCAGGTACTGCCAGTCGATCCAGGTTCCCAGGTTGTTCATCACTCTCTCCTGGATCTTCTCCTGGATCCTCTGGTACGTCTGAGCCTCCAACTGCAGAGACTTGTTGTGATTCTCCCACTGGTGGCATTAAGATTCACAAATAAATAAATGAGATGAATAAGTTAAATAACAAAACAAAAAAACAACAACAACTATAGTTCTAGACAAGGAGAAGAGACAGAAACCCATGGTCACCAACAAAGGTGTGACAACATTACGGTCTGAGGATTAACAAATTTTCCAGCCCTGACAAATGACTGGTTAGTCCTCACAAACATAGCTAACTATTTTGCCAGTGTAATGCATACAAACACATGTCCTTTCATGCTGTGCACACTGAGAATACACTAAAGATGCTGCTGTTCTCTGCTGTCAGCTGTAGATGCACAGCGCAGTAGCCCAACTCCTCCGCACCACCGCACAGACCACAAGCTAACCAGTTAAAAGCCTAGCTGCCGCGTTCTTGACGAGCTGGAGGAGGAAACAGAGCAACAAATACTCCTTTAATCTAATGCTGAAGGAGGAAATCTATTAAAGTTAAGTTTAAGCTGGTACTTCTTTACAAAAAGAAAGGCTCTTTCAATCAAATCCAAACTGACTCCCCAGATTTAAGCCCCGGTACAGGATGGAAGTAAAGAGTATTTTTACCTTCACTATGGAGTTTTGCCGTGACTTTTGTGTTCACTGAAGTTTTATCATGAGGTTATCGAGAAAGATATAAAAGGAGAAAACAAAACAAGGAGCCTCACCCTCTCAAAGTAGAAGAGGTATTTCTTGAGGGCCTCTCTGGCCTGAGCCTGTTGGCTCTGGTTGACTATGTCAGGGTTTTCTTTGTAGCGACTGCACTCGTAGTATTCACTGCCGTGGGTCTTCCAGTCACCAAGACACATCCAGCAGAAGTCTTCGAGCACACACAAAACATACATCATAGACTGCATATTACTACCAGGTGTAACACCGTATTTACATCCAGTATTTAAAGACAACAAAATTAGGAAAAATGTATAGATAGGCCTTTTCCCCACCAAACAACTTCTACAGAGTTTTGTGTTCATTAAATTATTCTCATCTTGTACTGAAGGCTGTCAGCCTTTTTGTAATACACATCATGCCACTAGGTGGGTGCAAAGTGTCTCAGAGTGGAATGATTTCCTGCTTTCCTAGATGATACTTGAGATTTAAAACAGCGATAAACTGCTTACCATGTTTGCACTTGGAACATTGCTGGAAAGAAAAAAGAAACAGAGAATTTATAGAACAACAACTGAAACAGAAAGAAGGCGAGACACGTCTTCACACAAGATGAAAAAGAGAAAGTCATCCACTCAAATCCTTTTTCCTGCATGTTTTGACACAAAATCTCCTTCACACTGAGATAGCAGGTTACATGTCTGTGCTGGAGTGATTAATGAAGTGTGACTCTATTAAAGCAAGGACTTCAGTTCACAGAATCTGGATACATTTTTAGCATTTCCTGTGTTCTGTGAAAGTGTGAATTTCAGCTCTGACTCACCATGTGATTGCACCCTCCATTCTTCTCGATGCAGATATTGCACTTAGGACACTAGCAAAGGAAAAGAATAATGACATTAGCATCATCTTAGACCACTGTTAACACATTAATTCATACATATGTTTATGCTGTATAAGGGGGTCATGCCAGGGTTCAAAAATATGGTATGAGAGTTTAGTTTGTAGTAACACCAGTGACTTTATTAGGGAGTGTACAGTGCAGATCATCCTTACATCTTTAGTGTGCGCGCTGATGTAGTTCGCTGTCTCTGAGTCATCTGCACATTTGGTCAGCCATTTTCGGATTGTTGCACAGTCTGTGGGCGCGTGGTACATCTGACGGCATTTGAAACTGAGACAGAGGAAAAGGGACAAAAGAAAATAGACTCAAATTTTAACCATGTAACAAAACAAAATATACAGGTGAAGTAAAAAAAAAAAAAAAAAAATCTTAAAATGAAATTTTTGCTTGTGTCCTACCAGAAGACTTCACTGCAGCGACTACACTGCACCCGACGCGCCCGGGGCTCCTGCACTTTGATGACAATGGGACAGTCTGCACCCGGACACAACTGCAACTGGAAGTGACTCTGTGGCAAATGTCACAAGGACAGAATAAAAAATAGAGAATATCCCTGGCAACAAACACATCGTGATAATGATTATAAATGTAGCTGTTTCTGGGGGTAGGTCACCAAGTGCTTAGTTTGCACACAGAAGTTTCATATGGTTGCAGCCAGCCTTCAAATCTAATCATTATCATTCCCAACTCTTTTTTTCTACCTTATTTCTGACTCTGTCACTGTATCCACTGCCATGTTTCCCCTATAGAGGCACAAAAAGTATGGATGCACAATACTATTGGACCAATATCAGCAGTTATTTGCCTAAAAAGTTGATCATCCATAATGGAGGATCTGAACATTTTTGCAGATATTTGCAGCCGACATTTCGACCATTAAAATTGGCCATATTTATACCATATAAAGACTGTAATATTGGCAAAATACACAATTACACTGTGATGGTTTCCTTATCACCACTCAATGTTCACTTTAATAAATCAAAGAACCATTTATTAAAGAATAAAATATTTTTCTTGTTTCTCATCTTTGTCCGACACAAACGGACTGTAAACATGGAAGAAACATGACAACTTTAGTGAAGTAGAGACTTTGTGCTCATGACACTAAATATTGTTATCACTATCGTTGATAATAAGTTTGGAAATATTGGCATGTAGGATATCACCAAAAATCCAATACTGTGCATCACTAACAAAAAGACCCAAAAATAAATCTTCCAACAAAAAACAAACAAAAAAAAAACACCCTGAGGGGCCGTTTTTTGAAGGTCAGTTAGTACAAAACAGCAATGGCAGGAACACTTTGTTGAAAACTGTTATGAGAATAACATTAATAATGCTTATGTAAGCAGATAATCCTGATGAACCTAAAATCAAACCTCAAACTTAAGTGCACAAATATTTTTTTCCATTTACCTAAAAATAAATACTTAAATAAAGAGTTTCTTTGGCTGTTTTCAGAAATGCACTCATGAGGGTTTCTGGAAAACTTAAGGAGTCAGAGATTGTATAAGGTGCAAATCAAATCCATCTGACAGCTACACAGCCACCTCCTCATCTTTATCAAGGGCTCTTCTGTTGCTGTTCTGTTTTTGGATCTCATTTATAGTTTGTGCTGCTCACTTGCAATGGACCATGATTGGTCTTGGGCTGCTGCCCATGGTGTTGCCAAAACTTTCCCCTATGAAGTGTGACTCCATCCCCTGACCCCTGTAACAAAAAACCCAGGCCAGGAAGTTACAAGGGGACTACAGATCTGCTGTCCACTTTGACCGCCCGCACCATTAACTTCTCGATTGAAATTCTGGTTAAAAAAAAAAAACCTGCACACCGTGAGATGTATTCACTTGACAGCAAACCAAGATTCTTGTTTCGTGAAAAGTTTCATAACCAAGAGAAATTAAAGCTATTCCCAATTCATACTATGAGCAGTCCCGGGGTGCAATGTTAACTGCTCACATTACAAACCAGGAAGTCCTTTTTTAATTATTGTGTTCTACACCCATCACCCATGACATTATGACCATTTGACTCTTTTTGTGTTGGTCCCCTTTGTTGCTTCTACGCAGCCATCTGCGATGCTCTGTGTTTTCTAACACCTTTCCATCAGAACCAGCATTCCCTTCTTCAGCAATATGAGTAACAGTAGCTCGTATGTTGGACCACATTGGCCAGTCTTCATTCCCTATCTGCTTAAGTGAGCCTTGGCCGCCCATGACCCTGTTGCCGGTTCACCGTGGTTCCGTCCTTGGACCACATTTGACAGACATTGACCACTGCAGACCACGAACACCTCAAAAGAGCTGCAGATTTGGAGCTACTCTGACCCAGTCATCTCGCCATTACAATTTTGCCCTCGTCAAACTCGTTGAACAGAGTCCTCATTTTAAAACCAAAGTAAATGGTGAACTCAGGCAGAGCAGATTGAGGATCACTCTACATGAATTGCAATCTTAGGCCTTGACTGAGCATCTATATATATCTATATATATCTATATCTATATCTATATATATATATATATATATATATATATATATATATATATATATATATATATATATATATTTTAGGGCTGTTAATCACCAATTTCATGACGATACAATACGATATCGATTCTTTGGACAATGAAACGATATTTGCCGACGTAACAAAGTCTACCACGATTCAATTTCGATTCGATACAATTCAGGGGGCTTCGAACAATTTAAGACGATATTATGTACACATTTAACACAATCAACTACATTTCACCTAAAGCAAGAAAGAAATACAAAGCAATTTTGATGTTTTGACAATTTTATTACTGAAATGTGAAGCAATGTGCTGACCTTTGGGTATGAAAGTTTATAGAGGATCATAACCATTAGTAATTGCGTTTTAAAATTAAAATTGGGTTAATTAGTAGTAGTAGTAGTAGTTAACTGCCCCCACAATTACCTAATGGATTTTATTGTTACATTGTAATGTTATGTAATGTTATATTATATCAAGTAATGATGCAACACAATAATACAAATTATTGAATTATTATTTTATTTTAATTATTGACCTCCAACATTTGACCATGCTCTTTTAAACGAAAAATGTGCAATTTTGATTTTAATTAAAGCCAAACATTTCTCATGCTCTAAGTAGAACTATTAACTAACTCAACATTGATGATTTTTTTTTACTGTGATGCCTGGTAACCACAGTTTGTATGTCAGTGTGGTTAGACTTTGCTTCACTGTTTAATGGTGGGTGTGGAGGAAGAAAAAGAATAAGCTCTCATTGTTTTCCCTTTTATACAATAAGTCATTTCATTAATCAGTGCGCTACAAAATCAAATGATGAGATAACTTACTGTACTCATGTGATTAGGCACTCCCATTGTGTGCGTGCAGTATGCATCCTCTGCGGTCAGATCGACCATATCTTACCCGGATACAGCAGTGCTATTTACTGGTTGGCTGATATGTCAGGCTCCCGTTAGCGCTATGATGCTCAGAGCGTCTTGCTACACGTTCCAAAGTGCATATATAGCGGTGTTTATTCGGTGGGCGCTACACAATACATTTTAAAGCGGGAGAAGTACCAGGTGTGGCGTGTGAGAGAGCGAAAAGGTTCAAATGCGTGTCTCATACGCTGAATGCGTGAGACTTGAGAGCCCTGGAAATTTCTGAACGAGGTGCGATTGGGCGGAAACTGTGAAACAGAATTTCAAAACAAAGGTGTATATTAAAGACAACGATGTTGATAAATGTTTAGAGTTTCCATCGATTTGACTGGATCATTGCTGAACTAATCGATTTATCGATCCAGATCGATGGATCATTACACCCCTAATATATATGTATATGTACAATTTGAAGATGACTTAACAAAATGGCATTTCCTTAAAAATCCTGAGTTTGCATGACACCCTCCAACAAAGTAAAGATTTGAGTTCTTGCCTTGCAGATTTTGTATTGACTTTTAGGCAGTTTGTTCTGCTTGCAAATGTTTTCATTCATTTCTACAGGTTTCTTTACGGCCCTTTTCCATCAGCACGTCTTAGCCCTACTCTACTCGGCTTGGCTTTCCCCGACTCTACTTGGCTCTACTCTACTCGCTTTGTGCTGTTTTTCCACCAGCCCGGTTCCCTGCCCAGCGGGGGTGGGGTCACCATAAAACAGCTGGGCGACACTGCGTTCATGTCATTTTGAGCGCGACACAACAATCAAAACAATGGAGGACTTGGAGGCCATAGTATACTTGCTGCTCGATCTGTAGCTTTTTGTCACAAACCAAATGAAAGAGGAAAGCAGAGGAAGGCTGCAGGCGGCGAGAAGAAATACCGAGGATGAGAGCAATCGAGCTGCAAAAAAAAGACGTATGAGGGTAAGCTAATGGTAGCTACCGTTAGCATGTTAGCTAGCTCATCGCGCTCATGACTCATCGTTGACGACACCCTCTGACCAATCAGTAGCCGGCAGTCGGTCGATTTCACTTCTTAGTATCGACTCAGCTCACTTAGAACCAGAGCAGAGTAGGTACTAAAAACTGGTTTGTTTTAGGAGGTACCGTGCAGGTGTAAACGCAACACAAACCGGGTAGAGCCGAGTAGAGTAGAGTAGGGCTAAGGGGTGCTGGTGGAAAAGGGCTATAAGTTATTTGACAGGAGCTTGAACATTTTTAGCAGGAGCTTCTGCCTCTACAGGGCCTTCAGCATTTTCAGGAAGAGCTTCTCCCCCTAAAGGGCCTTCAACATTTTCAGCAGGAGACTCTGTCTCTACAGGGCCTTCAACATTTTCAAAACACTCAATGTCTTTTCAAGAGTAAGTAAAGTTTGACGTGAAATGAAATTCAACCTTCATATAAATAAAGAATACTTGCTTCACAGAGTGTGAAGTTACTGCAATGAATTGAGATTTAACTCCCTCAGCAGCAACACATCCATTCAGAGGCTAAGACAGAATTTATTATTTGGCCTAATTTCCCACTGTTTCTATATTTGTCATTTGGCATATTTTTCAACCAGGCTTTGTGACTGTTAATATTTCTATCTGCTGTACAATGACTTGTAACTAGACTTGCAACCCTGCTTATAACGTTTGCAGCTGCTGAAACACTCAGAGAAGAGGCAGATCTAACAGTCAGAGAGAGTTCTGGTTCAATGCTCTGTGAAGGACATCCAAAGGCTCACTCAGTGAAACATACTCAGAGGTTTACTCAGTGTTGTTCTCCTTCTCATCTCCTCTCCACGCGCCTCTGTTGTCTCACTGACTATACATGCAGAGTATGTCACAGCATTTGAGCAAACAGACAGAGTACACAGAGACTGGCACACACACACACACCTCAACGTAGTCCCTGAAGAGGTAGCGTCTGTATTTGTCCTTCAGCTCCTCTGCTGGCAGCAGCGGCAGGACAAAATCTTCTGGCATCTGCAGTGAACAGTCCTGAGCCATACACGAGATCCCTGAGAAACACACAAATGACAAACACAGCTATTACTAAGAGTAGTGAGTCACTGAAAGATTTGAGTACAAGGTTCCAGCACGAACCCATAAAACGCTGTCAAACAAGGTCCTTCGCTGTAGGGATTGGAAATATATCCAGTTTTAAGCTGTACTGATTTATTTTAAAAAAGATACAAGGTGGGGCAAGATAACATAATGTGAAGAGTGCATGCACAACAGTTACGCTGCAGGGTGTGCAATGTTGGTCACGTGACCTTATGCACATTATGCTGCCACATCTGTGTTACTGGAACCAAATCTTCAAATGTTCTTGTTTTTATGATTCATCTTTTAATGAAGCATATTTGATATCAGCCTAAATAGTGGGACAATAGACCACTATAATACAAAGTCTTTGATTTAATCAAGGATTAAAGTCTGGATGTGCTTTAATGGCCGTTTTGAGCATTAAAACTAAATGCTGATAACATTTTTTGTACAGTTTAAACAGTGTGCGTGAGTTTGTAGGATTTTTTTACATAATAAAAAGAAAAATTGCTTATAATTGTGTGGTGTTAGATATGCAAGGCTTATACTTCTGTTGCTGTGGTAAACTTACAGGTAGGGCTACTCAATTATGGCAAAAATTAAGATGTGTTTCTTTAATTATTAGACACCACGATTATAAATCACAATTACTTACTGATTTTAAAAGACTCACCACTTGCTTTCACTGAATGTATATGATTTTAACACTTTCATTTTTAACATGAAAGAACCAGCAACACATAGAAATATACTTGTAAAAATAAAAAATATCTCAAAATAATGGAAATAACAATAATGGAAATATAAATCAATCAATCATGTGGCACAGAAATCTTTTAATCTTGACTACTGTATTTACATAATTGTGGAAAGCAATAATTGTAATCCTACTGCCCAGCTTTACTGACAGGTATGATTTTTTTTTTTTTAAATTTTGCTGGTAAGGCAACCCTTTTTTTATTTCTCAACAGAACAAAATATATCCCAAAAAACATTATTTATCAACATTCAGCCAAAAAAAGATACCGATATGCGTATTGGACCATATTTCCCAGCCTTAACACCGAAGAAGCATTGAGTGAAAGCAACTGGTTTCTAGTGTTACAGTGACCCAGAAACTGGATCGGGGTCATCTGTCACCATACACTCGTCCTTCATACAGCTGATAGAGGAAAGTTTATCAGGTTTAGAAGGACTCAGTGATATGGTGGGACTTTATCACACAGAAAGTAGCACAGAGACCCACACAGATTTACAGCACACTTATATGACCATGCACAAAGACACAAAAAGAGAGGCACTCGTGCTCCCACATACTTCAAAACTTAAGGACATGGAGTCTGGTACACTACATGCACATCACCTCACACATACAGTACACGCACAGTGCAAAAATGATCCATGTACACACCCACACACCAATCTGCTCTGCTGCTGACACAAGCACTCTTTCTCAGACACACACAATAATCTTTCAAAGCAGGAGTGTTTGTGGCTGCTTCATTTCACAACAGACTGAAGTCATTAGAATCTCATATTACGTCTCCTTTATCTTCAAAGTCACTCTTGAAAATTACTCAAAAGCCCACATATACAGAGATGGGTTGTTAAGAGGCTAATGTAGCTCTATTTCAGTCTGCACAGACACGGCTGGTTTGATCAAGCTAGAAAACATGGGGCAGGATGAGGGCTGAGTGATGTAGGTGATTCTTTTAACCTGTCTGTACAGAAACAAATAAATAACACTGGCCAAAATAAGTCATACACTGACAAATAACATAATACTTTTAAGGCCCATTCATAATGTTGTTTCAGGCTGTAATGTTTACGCCCCTGTGATGTTTTGCCTCCATTTTGAATATCCCAGGGGTCGAGAGGGTGAGACAAGTTGATCCCCAGTTGCTGCAGTTGTATCAGAGGATGTACTGAAGACTGGAGGGCACACAATTTCAATGAGAGTGTTTCAGGGTCCAATGATGATAATGATAATGAGGTTGGGTTCTTTGAGTACCCTTTCTCCTCATTTGACAGTGAAAACACCTGTAATTGTGTAACATACCGAGCCAAACTGAACCCAACTGCTTGGTAGAAATGCAGCATAACAGTTATAGGTTTTCAGGAGGCATCGGCCACTAAAATCAGCTGTCTATGTTGTGTCGCCTGTCACAGTGAACAACAACAAAAGACCCTCAGGGATGCCCCATAACTCCTGATGAAGCATCTAACAGGCTTGATTATCTGCTCCTGTGGTTTTTCTGTTACATCAGTGACCAAAGAGGCACAGAGTGCTCCACATGTGCTACAATCATGAATGTAAACAATACTGGTGCCTTTTCATTTGTGGTATCTACTCAGCTTGGCTCAACCATACATTGTTTGGATACTAAGTTCATTTTGTTTTTCATTACAGTACACATTTTATCGGAATATCTTTAAGCTAGGTTGGGACATCATAACCTGGCCGTGGGAAACTACCGTGGCAACATCACAACAATAAAGGCGAAAACAGAAGCAATACAGCTGGTCGGCACTATGAGGCTTTTTGTCATTGTGAGGAGATTAATTTTATTTCATAGAAAGTTACAAGCAGCAATAGAACAAACTATTTAAAGCAGAGAAAGGTTTGGGAGGTCATACAGCATCCAAGAGCAAACAACAGGGGGCCTTTCATTTCTGTGTCAGATTCCCCTGACTTGTGGCGATAGAGAGGGCACAAAAGACTAAGCATCTCTCACCCTTGACCCAACTAGACCAGTCCACAACAGCATTGAGGCCTTTTTGAAATACAAGGATAGGTGAACCTCTTCTGAAAATCTGGAATTTAGCTGTTCTTTAAAAACTAAACACACTTCCCAGCCCAAAGTAGGATACATATAAAAAGAATCAGAGGTTGAAACCTTGTGGACACTTTTAGAGCTATCACACACACAAGTGCACTGACAGACATACGTGCACAGACACTGACCAGCTGCAACCAAACAAAGTGACTCACCCACTAAAACCAGCTTTGATGACACACACAGACTCTTAACTCACCCACTCCCATGCCATCTTTGACTAGTACAGTGCAGTGCTGCTCCCAGCATGCTTTGCAGAAGGAGTGCTGGCAGGGCAATGCCAGCAGTGAGTCTCTCCGTACAACCTGGAGACACACACCACACTGGAGGGACTGAGGGGCCTGAAACACAGACATAAAAATAATTAACGTAAACTCGGACAAAAACAACACTGAGGTCGCTCGGTAAGAATTCAACAGATACATCCTCTTTAAATGTAAAACTTGAATGACATTTTTTCCATTTATGGTGCAGAAAATACAATCATTAAGTTTAAGAAGAATGTTAAAAATGTTTCTTGAGTTTTTAAAGATTCTGATATTGCTAATTCGTCTTCAGATAATGTTTGTAGATGAGAATATGAATGAGAGCACTCAAAGGTTGAAGGTCAGAGTTTAAAAGTCTACAAAAGGATGCCTCCAAACGTGGCCGATGCTCTAGCATCTCAGCTTGACCATAAGATGTCAATTTCACTTCTTTTGAAAACTGTAAGAATAAATGACTGTTTCCGTATTTGCTCCTGGTCTGAAAGTATCTTATCACCATTACTCACAGTGACTGATCTGCAGGTGCTGCTGGGCTGAACGAGAGCTTCTGATAACAGCAGCGACGAGTTGGACTTATATCTGAAGGGAACAGACAGAACCAAAGATTATAAGCTGACAAGAGACTGAAACAATTTAAACAGTGCAGAGTGATACAAAGAAGTGATGAAGAAAACAGCCAAAGGGAAATTTCAGTGACTGAGGTGGAAAGAGAAGTTAAGTCTTCATAGAGGATTAATGAAGAACGATGACTAAAAGAACTTAAAGTGGTCAGACTTTGCCTTAACTCAGGTTCAAAAATTCAGTGTTAATCAGAATCAGAAATACTTTACTAATCCCCAAGTAGAAATCTGGTTGTTTCAGTTGCTCTCATACATAGTATAGCAGTGGGAACATCAAATAAATACATTAAAATAGATGAGTCATAAAATAGATAAGAGCGTAAAAAAATTAAGTACAAACTTAAGAAAGCAGGTTGCAACATGCAGAACCTGTAAGCTATATCAAGTTCCTTATGAAGGAAAAAATAAATCAAGTAAGTAAAGTGAAACTATGAACAAGGATAAGGAATTTAAAAAATGAAATAACTCACTTTCAAAACACAAACTGAGAGTGTGAGACATAACAGAGCAATCAAAGGAAAACGCAAGCAAGTACAGAAAGTAGTTTACGCATGCACACTATTTGTTACTGCAGTTTGTTTACAATCCCTAATATCAAAAAAACTCTCAGTTGTCAGATGCTGAGTACCCCTGATCCACCTCTATTCTCTGACCAAGATGTTCTGTTAAAGCTTATGTCACTTTATGGTCCTCTTCCCTGTATCTGTTCTGACTGGTTGACCTGTGTACTCTGTGGTAAGTGGTCATTTCAGCTCAGTTCAGAGCCATCTTTGAAAGCTCTTCATTCCCTCTGCACCCTATGGGCTACAATGTCCGTAGGGCCAATGGGCTTGAACCACAAATGAACCAGTGGTAGGATATCCCACTGGTGGCGGGACCAGCCATTTCTAGGCAGCTGCTGACATTGGGAGTACGGTAATCCCAATGCCAATGACTTTCTTGCCCATTAGTGCTCTCTCACGTGACAGAGACATATCAAAAGCACTCTGATCAGCTAAATGAGTGTACAGAACTGGATAAAGCGTAATGTGACCATTTTGAACGACTTAGATGAGATGAAGATGAGGCTTACCTGTCCAGTATTTGTGAAACCTGCCAGTGAAAATGCACGAGGATCAGTTTTGCTACTGCTGGTAAAACCTGTGGGAGATGGAGAAGAAGAATGTTAGTGAGAAATATAACTTCCGCTCAAAATATCAAACTCATCAGCTTTTAATAGCAGGGGGTGATGGTTACTGCTGCAGGGTCATTTAATCATTCATTAAGGTCACCCTTGGTTTGTTTCAGTTGTACATTGACATTCTGTTTTTTTTTTTTTTTTTTTTTTATAAATCACTAGTCTAAAAAAATATGACATTTTAATCTATTTTATTATATAGAAATAGTTGGAAATTAATTTAAAAATAAGTTTTAGTCTATAAAAAGTTGTATGCCATACATACAAGAGACAGTGTTTTTAAAAACAGGAGTTTATACCAGCTCATGCAGTTCAGTCAGTGTTTTCCCATCCATTGACTTAATGCATCCACTGAGCTGTTATTGCACTGTGAATATTTGATGAGGCAGGATGATAACTCTGCAAGAAAGCTACATGGATATACTTTATTGTTTCACCTT
Organism: Cetoscarus ocellatus; assembly: GCA_037902135.1. Taxonomy (NCBI): domain Eukaryota; kingdom Metazoa; phylum Chordata; class Actinopteri; order Labriformes; family Labridae; genus Cetoscarus; species Cetoscarus ocellatus. Next base: position 301,795 of record JBAMNC010000443.1, read on the forward strand.
TACTGCAAATCTAAGGCCTGTGTCAGTCCTTAAGGTAGAAAAGCCTGGAGGCTGTCTGTACAATGACCTCTTCTTCAGCCTTCCTGCTCCCCTGGAAGCCACAAACACATCTCTGTGGTTTTTCCAGTCCCAGGTGCGATTCTGTGTAACTGTGACTGTGAAGTACGATGGAAAAGTATGACAGCAGGCAGATTATGACATCCTTCAAGTGTCAAGGGGCTTTTTTGACAAGAGACTTTTTTAATAAAGAGTGTAAGGTCATTTTGTTGATGTTATCAGGCTCAGCTAATGGGTACTGAAAATAAGCCATCAGCTCCATTGTAAGGCTGCATTATTAATAACGTAGTCATAATAGTATTGTAAACTGATGGCAGATATTACATATAACCTGCTGTGAGAACAGGGCTGAACTATATACATAATCTCCCTTAGCTTTTTTTACTTTTACTTCTTGGGTAATTGTTGATGGAAAAGAATCTGAGATAAATATGGCATTATCATGGGCACTTTACAAATGAATCTTACAGTTATGATAAAATTGGGTTGGAATCAAATCACTGGCCTGCTCTATATAAGAACATATGATCAAGAACAGTCTACTCTTTTTGGAAATTAAATTAGGGTTGCATGACAATGTTTGTATGATTTCTGTGTTGGTTAAAAAGGTTCAAAAGTTAATTGTTGGTATTGGCAGAGACAGAACCTTCTGCCGTTATTATACCCCTATATGACAGCACTAAGTTTGTGGAGTTTTTGCAAACCCGTAGTTCTGTTTTTAATGATTGCCAAAACATTAAGTGCCACTCTCTGGACTGAATGATCAGTTGACAGAACTCATTTACCTTTAGTTTTGGCAAACCTTTAAATCATTTTTCATGGTTAAGTACCATCTGTAAATCGTACTCACTATTTTCTGCCAAGCATCAAAAACTTTAGCCTTTTTTATCTTCTGTAGAAACCTGCATAGACTCGGTTGCAGAACACCAACTCCACGTGTGAATCATGGAACGTGCAGATTAAGTCCAAACCAATTTACGCTTGACCAGGTGTAAATGCATTCGGCAGCTGACATCAATCATTTAAAAAAATCTCCAGCTAAATATTCACAGTTCAGCCCTGAATTTAGAATATGTAGGAACATATTACAGTAAGAAAAAGGGAAACCTCTCTAAGCCCAGAGACTAACACGAGCACGAGAGAGGAGGCAATAATACATTACTATAGTTTTGGAAGCCTAAAAAGAGAGATTGATGGGTCCAAAATAAACATATTTTATACAGTTTTTTGATCGTTCAGGGACACTAGAGAGGCTCACAGGCAACTGATTTAAGAAGAGTTTAAAACTGAAACCAAAATCTCACACATAATGATGTGGTTTATTCAAGAGGGGTTATAGTTCATAATCGTCATAACAGTGACAACTACATTCAGTCACACTATTGAAGGATCATGAAGCCATCCTTTAGTCTTCATTAGTTTCTCTGATCAGCTAAATGAGTTTACAATCTTGAAGATGGTTAAGTAACTGTTTAAGTATACATTTTAGATTAGCCAAGAGATCACTGTGGCCAAAGGAGGGAATCAAAGCTGTTTTCTTACACAAACACAGCACTGCTTTTCAGAGAACACAGAAAAACTTGCAGGGACAAAGCAGAAGAGAGGACAGATTTCTACTCTCTGAGCTTTTTTGAAGTCCAAACTCCATAGATGTGGGTATTTGTGCAATACACCACCCAAGGCCTTTTTTTCCAGACATTGTTTTTTCATAAATCATCATCATTTCAAATGGTAATTTGATCAGCAGTGTAGCCTTCGGGAACAAGGTCTGACAGCAAGGTCTTTCAAAAAGAACAAAATGTGACTATAACTATTTCTCTCATAAAGTAAACATTTTTAACTGGGTAGAAGGTTTTTTTCTAGCTACTGTGATTTTTGTTAAATGTGCTGTACTGATGGTGGATTCATGTTGGGTCCGGATTAATAATAATAAAGGAGAGAACTGGTTAATTAGTCAGTAATTTGAAACCACTTAAGAGTTAAAAATAAGACCTTTTAGACATTCTAGGACTGTGATTTTAAAAAAAAATCTTATTCAAAACTTCCCTGACTTTAAGGGTCCACGGAGAGCATCTATGAGCCCAGCAATCATGTTTAATGCTATGAAGGGTAAAAGTAGAGCTGGAGAATATGCACAAAAATTTCAAGATTATTTCAACTGAATGGCAATGCAGGATATAAAATATTAGTATTTTTCTTTAAGGATATATTAGAGTAATAAACTTTAACCCCATTCACACATATAAAAACTTTTCTGAATTACACATACAGCAGGTTTTTCACTTAGACTCTACTGTGAGTTTCTTTGCTAGCCCCTGCAGTATTTTCCCTCCAAATCCTACCATTACCTGTCGGGTAAACTGCATAAAAACTTTCTGCTCTGAGAAACAAGTGGGATTTTTTGTTATGTTAGTCTGTAATTTTCTCAAAGTTTTCAGAGTTGCATATGTAAAAAAAGCTTCCGACAGCAAATAAAACTTAAAGACTTTCAGTCACATTTAGAACCAAAGCAAAGCAAACTGTATTAACTACATGAACGGGAAACATCTTAAATATCTGGAGAAGCTGACGAGACTGACTCTTGCTGCAAAATGTAACCTACATATATGTCCATTCAGGCAGCATGCAGAAGTCCTCCGCTAATTTTTGGCAATAATTAACAAATAAAAAACTCAATACCGGTAATTCAGTACTTTATCTTTTGCCATGACATTTAAAGGGTCCAGCATCAATTGATTTTGGTAATTATCAAATTAATTCTTAAAGTGAATACATGATTATTCTCCATTAAGACAACATTTAAAATTGATAACGTATTAACCAAGAAGAAAGCTTCTATAGGTGGATCTTTAAACATTTTAATTGGGGAGCAACAGGCTTTGCATCAGTTATTTTTGAATCCTCTCTTCTAACATTGCACTTGATGAAATCAGAAGAAATGTCAAGCTTAGTTCAAACCAAAACAGACTATATATTAGTAACTCTCACTCTACATTGGAGTGGGACAAAATATCAGTATTGGGTTATATTATTGTCCTTTCACAAGAAACTTAATAACTGATGCACTGCCCCCAAGTACAGATAAACAACTGAAATATGGAACAATATATTGTGCTTTGGTCACCGGTCAAAAACTTTTGTATTAATTTTCTGTCTTAATTATAAGTGGTGTGCTTTAACAATTTGGCGTATAATGTTTTTAATTTAATTCAAAAATTAAAAACGGACATCGTTTCATCACAGTCTTTGTCAAATTCTGTGAACTCATGTGCAGAGTAAATACATCGACCCTTTCATTTACTTTATCATTCATTAATGCTCCTCAGTTTATCAGGTACTGTGATGTACTGTTGTATGATATTCTTGAAATACATTGATTATTGCAGGATGGCTGTCATAATATTATAACTACCGTAGACTATGTATTGCATTTTGTATCATATCAGGAGCTACCCTGCGATACCCAGCCCCACTATATATTACCCTAGATCAGCGGTGGGCAACAGGCAGCCCGGGTCCCACATGCAGCCCTTCACCTCACTCAATGCGGCCCACCAACCATTTCCAAAATAAATGAATAAATAAATTGAAAATATGAAGAAAACATAACAACAACTGCTAAATATGATTCATCATGAGTAACCAGCACTACATAGTAGCACAAATTAGGACAACATTAGACTGCAGGTACACGCTTTGTGTTTTACAAGTCATTAATGAATTTACTTTGCTATGATTGTACCTCTAAATATCTTTTATGAGGCACTGAAACATAATATAAAGTATTAGCAAAACTATATTTGGAAACAATGGTAAAGGTCACATATTTGTGTTTTAAAAACTGAAAAACATTCATTATTTTACCGCATAAAAAAGAAGCTTAAATTGGCTTTAGTTATGTGTCATGCTCATTAAATCGTAAATTTTTCATTGTGCTTGAGTTAAAATATAATAATGTTGGTATAATCCTTTTTGAAGCTTTGTTTATTTATTTTTTTTCCACACTGAGAGTGCCCGACAATATGTAACAGTGCAGCCCTCAGGCACTGAAAAAAATTTACACAGCCCTCTTGGTAATCAAAGTTGCCTTCCCCTGCTCTAGATCTACACCTCGTGTGAAAATATATCAATAGATCATTTTTGTTAATTATTTCATTTTCCTGGTGCAGCATTCCACAGAGCAGCTACAGAAACAAGCTCACCTTCAGTGCAACAGCCACAGTGTTAACCTCCTCCGTCAGCACCCTCTGACTCTCTTTGTAGGTCAGGCATGTGAACAGGTACTCCTCTGGGTCGAAGGAGTCAGCACCCTGCTGCTCCACGTCGCTGGCCACACCCTCATAGTAGTTTGCAATGTCGCCCTGATCTTCCTCTTCTCCCCCATCATCCTCCTCCTCTTCAGAGTTCACCCCGAAGTCTTCCTCGTTGCTGTCCGAAGCCTGGCTGTTCATGTCCACAGACATCCAGTCAATTGGATCAAACACCCGGACAGGTAGACGGCTCGCCTACCTGTCGGATCCTAGCGGTCCGATTGGCTGAAATGGCGCGTGTGAATCTCCACCTCCCCGCGTCACCCTGCTCCCCCTTCAAACCAGCTCGTGTCACTGTTGGGAGACACACTGCCTTCCTGTGTGTCTGAGGCGCGAAGAGAGCGCGCTCAGCAGCAGCGGAAGAAGCAGAAGAAGTCACACTCCCCGTCACTCATTTGGAAATCTGGTTACTGCGTGATCTAAGGAGAATAAAGAGTCTGGAGAGGAGGGAAAAGAAAGGAGAGATGGTTTTCAGAGAAGAGAAGTGAAAGAATGTGGAAAAGAGAAGAGACAAAGGCGAGTCCATTAGTTTAAAGAAAAAAAAACAGAGAAACCTTATCACTAGAGACACCTTGATAAAGTCTTTGCTGCTGATTCCAATTACCTACACAAAATCTATGTATACTTTCTATTTGGCTGCTTAATCTCAGAAGGTTTTGAGTTACCTGGTGGGTAGATGTTTGTACCTAAACAGTGATCAATAAATAAATGCTAAGAAAATACATTGGCTTACCCCCACTTTATCTCATGATCAGATAAAATGACCTGATTCGCAGAACATGATACTGAATCAACACAAAGAAACATATCTACCCGACACATAAAACAAACAACTTGGGATTTTTTTTTACCCATTATTACAAAAATAAATAAAATTGTATTTTAGTGCAGCCTCAGGAAGATAACTGGCATCAGATATTCAGCCATTTGACTCTCCATCTCTGTTATATTTATTTTATTAAGATTATTTCTGTCACTAGGCAAGACAACGCTTATAAATGTTGAAGGGATCACTCTTTAAATAACACTGAATAGAAACTGTATTTTTTGCATATAATATTGTGGGTTCTTAACATTTAAATAATTTCACACAATTACTGCTAATACTCCAATATATTTTGGTGAAAAAAAATGTAAGCATTGTTCTCTTAGTATTATTGTGATATACTGTGTTGTGATATATTGTATGGGCACCCATGCATCACTATATATGCGGTGACTTCACATTCTTGCCAATACCCAATTAATTTGTAGTGTGATACTGAACAATAAAGTTTATCAATGTTACAGAAACCATGCTTTATTTGAAAAACACTGCTTAGAAACTGCATTTTTATGCATATGATATATGATATTTCATCCTGCTTATACTGTAGAGATATATCATATGGCAAACCAGCAACTCTGTACTGTGTTGATGTGTATTAAATCTACAGATTATTGCCAATACACAGCCCGTTAAATCAACCCTTCAGCTGCTCAATTCATATTTTCACTAAGACTGTATTTGAGATAATCTTTAAAAATCTGACATAGTGAAACTACTTCAAGAATCTAAGACTCAGAAAGGGGGATTCTCAATGACAAAAAGCTCCATGGGCATCTGCATCATCACTTCAAGGCTATGCAGTATTTTCATCAGCCCCAAGGACATTGTCTACACACAACACATATTATACAATGTGCATGGAGGTTTATGGGGGTGTTCTTTTGTTATTCAAGCCTTAATTTACAGATTTTCTCCGAAGAATAATCCCACATAAAAAGGGAGGTTTCACTAAATGTGAAAAGTATGCACTAAAGGTTTAATGAATATTTGAGTGTCTGCCAATAACAGTTTGGTAATGAAATCACAAATATTCAATATTCAATATAAAAACCTGCAGTTTTTGACACAGAACGCTGATAAAGGCTGAAACAGTAGTCTGTGTGCTAAAGGCAGAAATTACCCTGTTGTAGTCTCTCTGCCAGGAAGCCAAAAGTGTTCCTTAAGGGTGGAATAAGATATATCATTCATTAGATTACTCTGTAATCACATTATGTGTCAACTTCTGAGTCTTGACCAACAACTTGTTCATAGTTTAGATTTTTTCCTCTTTAAAAGATTCATTTATTTGCGTAGTGTATTTTGCAGCAAGGTTATGCAAGCAACCAGACAGCCATTGCTCAATATTTGGCTGTGCTTGTTCAGACTGCCGTTTCTACTTAACAGTTGACCTCTCCTGACAGATTATGTCATATTCCATAAACCAAGCTGCTATGAACCCCTTACCGTGGAACTGGCTCCTGTGCTGAAGCCTGCCTGACAAACAGTTTACTCTCTTTTCTGGCTTTAGGACAAGCTAGCCATGATCCAATGGCCATGAAAGTCCTTTCCTCCCTCCTGGTCTGCAGGGCTAAACCCATCGTATCATCATTTGACAGTCTGCTTATTTGTGCAAGAAACAAATAAAAATCCTCTCTCACTTGAAAATATGACTTCTTTCTAGTTGAATCCCTCTCTGCTGCTCTACTTCTGTGCCTTGTGTCTAGTAAAGGATTTGGATCGCCCTCTACAACGGCAGACTTAAAATATACTCTTCCATATGTTTTCTTTATATGCTGATCCTGTCCAGTACAGATCTGTTAAACACGTGTGTGAACACAAGGCATGGGTTAAGGCTTAATGTCACGGTTTAGAGGATTAGCTGAAGATGCTTTAGCTTTAGGGATGAGGGAAACAGGAAAACCATAAAGGAAGTTCACTTGGAGGCAAACCAGACAGTTAATACTGAACTAAGAAAACGGAATAAACAAACAAAACACCTGCCTAAGTTACAGCACCAACAGAACTACATAACAGAACGAGGAGGTGTGTAAGTAGGTGAAAAGGTGACATTTAATGGTCTGTATACCAAGCTGCAACACAACACTTAGCCCACACTTCAGCCTGTACCATGGTTTTTTTGTTCAGTTTGGTTCAGACAGCTTCTGAGGTATTTTAGGGAAATTTTTAAAGAACAATAAGGGGGTATTTAAAAGAATTGACTATATTTTATTCCAAAACACTTTCTTTCTTTAACTTTAAAGAAAAAGCCCTCCATTTACTTCCTTGATGCAGTTTATGATACAAAATACACAAACACACATTAAAAAACATTTTAAAGTGCTTTTCATCCCTAGCTAGCAGTTGCTATATGTAATTCACAATGCTGGAAAATACACAAATTTAACCTAAAAACAGCTGTAATTATTCAGATTTTCAAGCAAAATACTGTTTTTTATTGTATCCGAACACATCATGATGACCTTTTATTTATTTTTCTATTTGTCTTTTTTCAAAGCTGTCATTGAACACATTGTCTGCTTATTAAGGGCCATTAAGGCTGGTTAATTTGTCTCGAAGGATCACCCTGCCATCTTCAGAAAGGACTAAAAAATGGATTGCCATTTCACACTAATGGGAATTTGAACAAAGTTTGGGTGTGTTTTTCTCAAAAGTTTTTTCCTGCTTCAGAAGCCAGAATGTTATGAGTGTGTTCGTCTGAGGCTGTGGTTGACAGGTCTGACATTTAATGTTCTATTTGATGCACTATGCTGATGAACTTTGAGTTTATGTACGTCTGGGTCCCGCTGGTTAAAAATTGTAATCCATAATCGAATCAATGCTGTAGTTTTTAAGATAATAAAATTAAACAAACTAAACAAGCCTTTATATACCTAAACAAAAAATCAACAAAATGCCATCACAATGTTTTCAAATAAAAGGAAACTTACTTTCTGTCTAACACCTTGAATAACTTCAGTTGTTTGGAGACACAATTTGTTTACTAGCATAACAGCTGTTAGATAGGGTTGTGCATTTTTTAAAACCAGATATTCATGGAAACAGTTTTTTTTACTCGAAAGTAAAAGTGAAAATGTTTTGGAATAAAAACTAATACTTTTTTTTCTCAAATTATCCATATTTGTAAACATAAACCAATTTGAAAAATAAGTATTGGCTCAGCAAAAAATATTTTAGGGATATATCTGTTTATTTAAAAGAACTGAGATCATAAAAAAATGAAAGTTACAGCTACTGTCAGAAAGGGGACGATTGAAGGCTAAACAATACACTTTTTATTTACACAGAGCTCCACTGAAAGAATAAAACATATGGCTTAATTTTGATGATCATTTCTGTGACCCCAGAGTTTTTGTCTGACACTGATGCAAGGAAGGAGATGACAAGCAGTTAAATAAATAAAAATCAATATTCCTCAGATGGTCTTGTTGGCTTCTCATAGAGATCTCAACATAACTTTCAGTTTGTTTCTCTGGCAGATAAAAACATTCAGAGCCTGATCAAGTAAAAAATCCCCAGTCCTGAAACTATGGTGTACGCTTTGAAAGACAAGCTGACAGCTTAGACCCAAAAAGAGAATTGCATTTTCTTCTTTTTGGTGTTTTTGATTAAATAAAAGCAGCACTTCATTTGTCACTTTAAAAGCAGGGGAGGAAATCCACTAAATTCTTGAGTCATTTTAGTAGTGAAAAAATCTGAGCTTTAAATCTAAGGCCAAATTGCAACAGATAGTTGTGCTCTCTGTGAAATCACATTATTCCAAAATTTCAGTGTATTTTTGCACTCCCAATTTGTAAGGACACTACAGTGGTGGGCAACTGGTGGTTTAGGAATATTATTATAAAAAAGCACATTTATTAGGAAAATCCTTCAAAATCTATGATGACATTAAAAACAGCAAATATTCAAGGCAGTCATGCTATACATTTGGCAAATCAGAAAAAGAAATGTATGTAACAATACTTTGATAACCTGTGCATAATCTGTGACTAGCATCAAAAAAGTAGCTGACACTGTCTTTAACTTTGTGTTTAGCATATTAGATTAAGTTTCGCTGATTGCATTTGAGTTGTGATATGTATATTATATATATATATTAGGACTCAATCCAAAAAAGCCAAAACATTTTTGTTTTAATGTTGATAGCTGTATATTCGCTCCATTGAGTGATATTAAAATTGCAAAATTTTGGCCCTCTGGCAATCAGGACAATTTCTATGTGGCCCTCTTGGTGACATAAGTTGCCTATCCTTGTTATATACAATACATATGAGGAACCTATTTTTAAATATGGTAAGCATGTACAAGTTTTGTTGTTGTTTTATAGATGTTATCAAAAATGTATGGTCCTAATCCCTGTGTTTTTTTTTATCACTTGTATTTCTTTTATTTTGCGTGTTTCTGTTTTTACTTCTGCAGTGTTTGTCCCCCTGATTTTACTGTGCAGCACTTTGGTAAACTTGAATGTTTTTAAAATGTGCTATATAAATAAAGTGGATTGGATTGGATTGGATCAAAAATGTAATCCTTTTGGTATATTATAGAGGGTCAGATCTTCGACCATATGTTACAGATTTCTCAAACTATGACTGCAAAAATGTATAAGTAATCAAAATGACTTCCTGTACTTCACATCAACTCACAACTTAACAGATTTTATAATCTTCTATTGAGGGATATGTGTGCCATACTTTAAGATTAACATAACCTAAGCTAATTTCAAAACATTGTCTTCACACTTTAAGAAGTAAATAAATGTTAAAAAAAAAAAAAAAAAAAAAAGAATATAGACCTTTGTATTTACAAGTGTTATGGCCTGACAGTCCCCTGGCATTGCTCTGCAGATGGGGTTCCCCTAATAAACACTAACAGATTGTTATTGTCAATGTGGGGACGTATGTGAATGCATGCTTCTTTTTTCTAGCAAAAAGCACATCTCCTGTCGCAGAAAACGAGGGACTTTTTCTACAAATTAAGGAGGATGGGAAGCTGTAAAGATAAACACTGACAATGTGGTGGCTCAGAGTAGCGTCAGGAGTATTAACTACATGTGGTGTCAGACCACCATGGTCAATAGACACTGCATCAGAGCCGTTTGCTGGCATCAGTGTTCAAATGTGACTTTGCAAATATCCACCTGGACAGAAAACAAGGTTAGCCCTGCATGGGGAGTCTGGCCCCGGTGCCAGCCCAGTGACAGACGAATGCACGCATTCCGCCCGGTCCAGGCTAAAAATAGGCACCAAACTGGGTGACACACATCTTGCTAGGCTAATGTATCACGGCGACTCAGCACAGGTTTTATGACACGTATTGGGGGATGGGGTAAGATATCTTAACGGGGAAACTAGCAGAAAAAATAGCGGGTGTGATGCTTGCGGGCACCGCTATTTTCCTACATTTTTTTGCCTTGAAAGAACACTTGGAAATTTCAAGCAAAGTCACATCCACAGAACGACTAGCTAGCCCACTGTTAGCTTCAAGCTAGCGTGCTAGCACTGATACTGAGCAGAGAAGTAACGGCATGCTAAACTCACATGCTATCTAAGTGAAATGTCGAGATAATGTCATAACACACCTGCAAGTGTTTTCGATAAGAATGTAAACATATCAAAGACTAAAACCACAAACGCTAGCCAGTTCAGCCACCCCCTTACCGCTCCCTCCCGCTGTGCCTCCGCCTCGAAGCCACTCCAGCCCGGGGATTGAGATGTAAACAAGGCCCTCTGGAGCCCCCGAGGAAACAGGCACACAAGAACTACCCCGGCATTAATTTCCCCCGGTTAAAGTCAGCGATATTTACCTCTTGGGGCAGCCACAGTCCTACCACCCTTGACAGTCAGAACTGGTTTATGCGAGGGGAAACCCAAAGAGCGATTTACTCTATTCGCCTGGCTGGTAGGCGGAAGGTAGACCGTTACAGAGGTACTTATCCGTGACGTCACTTCCGTGTTTTTGCGCGTCTCCTCTCCTAAAAGAGATGCAACAACTTTACTTTATTTACCTTATTTTTTACCTCCACCAAGGGGGTTATGTTTTTTGCCGGTGTATGTTTGTTTATTTGTCTGTTAGCATGGATGGATCTACGTGAAAATTTTTCCAGAGGTGTAGTTTGGTCCAAGGAAGAAGCCATTTAAATTTTGTGGTGATGTATAGTTGTCTGGATGCAAAAAAATCCCAAAATTTCCACAAAAAAAAGAAAAAAAAAATCCCAAAGGTTAACATTGGCTGAGAAAAAAAATCAAACCCTGCCATTTCCAAACAGATTTTGCTTCCAGTTTCACAGGATAATATGGGGTCCATGTCTCTATCATCAAGGTAAATATCATCCAGATGTCACAAACAGATGTGACAGACGTCACAAAAACAATGAACTTTATGATGAGAAATCACATAGACGACATTCAGTAATTCATATTAAGTCAAAACATTAAGTGATGTTCCCAAAACTTGCTATGTTCATACAGAATAACGACCTCCATGTATGTGCTGAGTTTGGTCCGGATCCTGGCACTATTCTGGATCTGGTGATCCAGAATTATGTCTTTTACAGGGGTTGTAAAAAAGCCACTGCGTTCTCTGAGTGCTTTTCAATTTATAGGAATGTTGCAGTAATCATGAAGAGACGTTATATGAAAGTCATGTTAATGGTAAATACATTAGCCAAACCTTTCTGGTCAGCCCTCTCCCCTTTAGAAGAGAACTGGCACAGAGACTAGGCTGTACATAGCTCGAGATTGGGCAAAGGGCTTCGCACAATTTAATTAATTTTTACGTGTAAACAATCAAAAAACAGCATTGAGGTGATTTTACAGTGCACTGGATACATTCACACTTCCCCCTCGTAGTGAAGAAGTGCCCCCTCCTTGCTTTGTATAATGCCTTTTGAAACCAATCAAGGGACACCCAAATTTTGGTGAATCAGGGCTCAGTTCAGGAACAGTGCAATTATTGGATCCTCTACAAAGGTATATGTGCTGGTGACATCTAAATTAGCCGTAGCTGTTATTTACATTGTACAGGCAATGCTAATATGATGGAGGAACATGTGGTTTGGGGCTCTTTTGCTGCTGCAAATACATTACATTGGCATAATGCTTATGGCAGGTAAAGGCACACAAACACAGGAGACTGTGTTCATAATCGAAGTGCAGCTATGGAAGGGAGGAGAGAGTAAAATAGCTTCCATTGCAGTTTCACAAAAATTACTTATCCCAACTTTTAACATTGAAAAATCACATAGAGCAAAACAAATATTAATTTCAAAGGATGTGTGGAAGCTAAACTTGAGAACAACAGTAATTTTGTAAATCAACTTATTGAAAGTGCATTTAACAACACTTAATTTATAAGTTTATTGTTTCAGGTGATTCATACCAGACAACATTGTCACGCAGACAGTGGTGTTTCCAAAGCTGAAAAGTGAACTTTCAGGTTTGAATCCAAACAAACTCACAAAAAATGCTCGCAACAGAAACAGCAAGCAATTGTCTTGCTCTCAAATAGTCTGTCCTCTCTCAGCACTACCTCCACACCTCTTCAAATTTACCAAAACTGTCACTTGCAATTCCTTTGTGACACTCAGTTATTCTGTCAAAAATGACTCCTGTTAGGTTCAAAAACACATGGAAAAAGCTGTGAGCCTCAACCATTGGGGAGAGTTTCTGGGGTGAAAAAATTACAGAGTTTAGTTCAATTAGGCAAGACCAATCTGGGAATTGGAAAAACACATAAATCTGGGAATGTATATCCGACATGACAGTGAGATAGATAGATAATTGACAGGCTCAAGATCCATAAAAAACAGTACATAAAAACAGAAACAAAAACTTAATAATAACATCACCAGTATTAAAAGAAGATAACTATACCAGTGTCTCTACAATGGTATTGGATACATCTCAGTCTAGGATTTGTCAGCAGCATTAATTCAGAGTTCTGAAAATCGTTCAACTGCACAAAAGTTCAAACATAAGATTTCTCAAGACAAGAGTAAAGTCCAGCATTACATTAAAGTGCACCAGCACTGGTCCACCAAAGGTTTATCAATGATATCCTCAAACCATCATTGTAAACTACATTGAGCTCCTGTATGCTTGCATTATAAACCTGGTCTACAGGGGGGCAGTAAAAAGAGTGGTGCACTGTGTCCTGAAGAGAGTTATTTTGACAGTCAGAGCATATGGAAAAGTAATGCGTCAACATTTTTGCCTGAGCATAGATTATACAGATCATCATAATCACACACAATGTTAGCAGTATTGATGTGAACAAGATATTGTGATTCGTTCTGGAGACCAGTGGCAGATACAGAAAGTTATTGTTGGGTGGGCCTGAGAAAATCTGGATGGACCTCAGTTTATTTTCTATTTCTGTGTATTTTTGTGATCAAGTTTGAAAAAAAGTTAAAATTTAAAGATAAATCGTTGAAATCTGATAAAGAAATGTCTCTTTTTCATTAAAATGAAGTTCAAAATAAGATAAAGTCTAATAACTCATTGTGTTATGGTGACCATAATAGCAGTGCTCCTATGTTCTCTCTACTAATCTATGATCCAGATGACAGAGGATATTCACTTCTTTTTTTTTTTGCAGTTGAGAACACATTTGTTTTGTTTATGAGTTGGTATATTTTAAACAGGTTTTAACACCATCCACTGATCTCAGAATGTGATTTTTAAGGTGTATGGCCATAGCTATATATAACCTGTTAAATTATAAATTTTCCCTCTGACTCTCTCTGCCTCACTCAGTGTGAAAGTGTAACATTTTTACTATTGTAAATGTAAAATAACACTCTGGGATGTAGAGGCACCCTGTGATCGATACATGAATATTACTGTAAAATTATTGGCAGATATATTCTTTTAACATTCAGACATTTTTAGTGTCCTTAAGTATGAACCACAGTGTGTGCCAGCATGTAAAATACATACATATATATATATATATATATATGTGTGTGTGTGTGTGTGCTGTACACATATTTAGTTTTTGTAACAGTCAGAACTCAGAACTCTCAGCCCATTGATCTATACCCATTCACTATGTTTTAAATTACTGAGTTCATACATTAAAATTAATTTTAATGTGTTACTTTATCATGTTGATGTGGTTATTCATTTCTTGAGTTTCAAGACGAAGTATCAAACTATATTCTACAAGGGCAAGTAGATTAGAAAAGTGAGCCTTAATATGCAATACAAAAAAGAAAAAAACAACACTTAAACATATCCTACCAACAGTCGTTAGAGAATCGTATAGGCTCCCCATACTTGCATGAAAAAGTACCTCTTGTGTGAATGTCAGGAATTACGGAAACAACATCATCAAATTAAATTAAAAAGATATATTTTGGAGGTCGTGTGACATTACTTGTATTTTTTGTCACTCAGATCACAGTTTCACTTCGGGGATAAATAAGTCAAAGCATTTTGTTTTCTTTGGCATTCGTCATTCTTCAAGATATATACTTCTAGAGTTTTTATAACTGCAAGAGTACACAGTCTGTGAATGTGATGAAACAGCCACACACCGTCAGTATTTTGATAATTAATAAACAAACCAACATACGTTTTCTCCAGGTCATCTCACGCACGCTCGCGCACGTACGGCAGAAATTGTCATGGTAACAGAAGCACGTAGGGTGATTCGGTCTTTTGCACGTGGACTTGACCTGAGTTGACAACGAGCAAATTCTCTCTGCTGGAAGATAAACTTTTGAGGAAGACTTCATCGGTGAAATTTCGACTGAAGAAGAACTCTTTGGAGATTTTCATCCGACAAGAGATTTTATTGAGAAAAAGTGACCAAGTGCCATAAAAAAATGTATTTTTATGGACTCTTCATGGATGAGCACCTGCTGGCCGGAGAAATGCCGCTCAACTACCATGGTGATAAATCATCTTTAACAAGTTATCTTTAACATTAGCTTACCAGATGTTTATTTATGGATATATATTGACCCATTTCACAACATTTTTGGTTGAAAAATTGCTGCTGAGATAATGCTGGCTGTTGAATCTTAAGTTGTAAACCTTGTGTAACTGTTGGTTAAGTGAGAGAGTTAATAAAAACACTCAGACTTGTTTTTTTGCGTGAAAAATTGATCCTTCATGGTGGGGAATTGACATATCCTGGCGGGAAATCTTTTAACAATGATGTAATGATTCGAAAACATTGTTATTTAGGTTTAATTACATTAAATTTACTGAAATTATCGTTGAAACTTAGCACACAAAATGGCGCCGGGGCAATTTTTGAAGAATGCTAAAAAATGATCTGATCTTGGTCACCATGGAGACGTCAGCTGTAAACAAACAAATGTCCGTGTGAACACATGAGTTTGAGTTTAAGCACACTGACTCAGCCAGAGCTGATTTCAGTCTTTTTTAGACATAATATGTGTAGATAATTAAATATGACAGTTGATTATTAATTAATATACTGATGACAGTGTAAGTTACGGAAATGCTGTAAGATACCAAATACATCTTATCTCTAACACCCTGATCACCCTGATTGGTGTGTCCATACTGAACTGTTTTGCTATTAAACAGTATATCAATGAACTGCTCTTTACATACTGTTTAACCCCACTGATATTATTATTAAGGCTGTCATGTTAAAACTGCAAATGAAAAAGTGCTTTTTTAGACCAGAGCCATATATTGACTTTTTAAGGTACATTGTGATAAAAAAAAAAAAAAAAACAATAAAGGGGGAGGCAGATAATTTGTTTTGAGATAAAATGATCATAATAAGTGTCAATGGTGTGTTCTTCTGGCCATCAGTGAGTGCAATGTGGAATAAACTGGCAAAAAATTGTCAGTTTGGCTTCATGCTCAGTAAAATGATAATTTACAGTAAGAACCACTGATAGTCACATGCTTGTTGACCACAAGACAAACGTATCTAGTTAATATCAAATGATTAAGTGATTCATTATTGTGTCCTCTGCAGTATAAATAGAAGTTGGAACACTCAGTACGTAATGATTTATCTTTTTTTCAGTAGAAAATTGCAGGGAAGCTCCTGCACTCTCTCTTAATTGCAGATTTAGATTGGCAAGAAGTTTGTCTGCAATTTCTGGTCATTTACCATACCCAAATAAAAACAAAAAAGAAAAAACTGCCCAAAATTGGGTGTCCAGGACTTCTGTTTTTGTTGCCATGGCATCAAACAGGGATCAATATTATCTAACATTTCCTAAAATCAAGTCAAATGTAATATTGCTGGTATTGTAACAGCATGTTATTCCCTTATAAAAAGCGCAAGCATATCGTAATGCATTCTCCTTAAGCAAATAAACTGCTGATATATGATTTTCATAATTGTATGAACTTTTTAATAACAAAGCAATATTTACCACTTGACGTTAGGTTCACATGTCAGACCTCAAATATTCATCTCAGCAAGTTGATCACAGCCACTTCTTTGGGTCATTCTATGTTTTTCTGTTTATTTTGCATCAAAATTCCTTTAAAGTTTAAGTAGTAAATGTTTTCCTGTTCTTCCTTTCAGGTGGACTCCTTTGGCGTTTGATTCCCTTTCTCGAGCATCCCGTCGTTGAGCCTCCTGAGGACATCATCAATGATCCCCCTCCAGCCCCTGCTGAAGAGGAGGAGGAGGAGATTGATGTTGTGGGACTAGACCAGGAAGAGGAGGAGATCAATGTTATTGGTTTGGATGATGAGGAGGAGTTTCTGGTGGAGGAACCTCATGGCAGCAGAGGTGGTGGTGCTCCTCGGAGGGTTGAGAGAGAGGAGGAGCTGAATGATGTCAGAGCTCCTTCTCCTCCTCTGCTGCAAGAGGGTCCTGCTGCTGCTCCCCCTGGTCCTGCTGCAGCCCCCCCTGCTCCTGCTGCTTACCTTGCCCCTGCTTTTGCTCCTGCCTATGCTCTTGCATATGCTAACCCCTATGCTGCTCCTTATGCTAACCCCTATGCTGCTCCTTATGCTAACCCCTATGCTGCTCCTTATGCTAACCCCTATGCTGCTCCTTATGCTCTTGTTAATCCTGCTTTTTTGGGCTACCGCTATGCTCCTTTTGCTGCTCCTATTGCTAACCCTGTCTTTCCTCCTCCTGCTGCTCCTCCAGCTCCTGATCCTGATGACTCTCCTGAGATCCCTCAGCTGGAGCCTGAGACCCTTGGACCCTTGACTGAAGAGGAGTGTGTGGAGCTCTTCTACTGCCAAAGTTCTTTGGAAGAAGATCCTGTATCTTCCTCTTCGTCTGGCTCTTCCAGCAAGAGGAGGAGGAATGAGAGTGATGGGGAGGAGGAGGGGAAGGAGCCTGCAGCTAGGAGGCCAAGGTGGTCAGATGACAGCGACTCTGACTGAGTCCTCTCACTAACTGTGTGTCTTCTCTTCTTCTCACACCACAGGTTTCTTTCCAGAGGATGCTGCAGTGAGCCTTTCTTGTTCTTCAGCTGATGTCTCTGCGTGTGGTGGGTGGTGATTCCAGGGACAGCCTTTGAGACTGGCAGGTCTGAAAAGCCCCGAGGTAGCGTCTTGCACCGGGGACATATCTGCACCATCTCCATTTATTTTGCACAGCTGCTGGATCGACTTTTCTTTCTTTGATCCTGGAGCTGGTCTTTGCGTCTGGCGGGACTTTTAAGACTCCAGGTATGAAGCCTTTGCGTCTGGCAGGGCTGTCGATCCCTTTGTGCATGTAGCCTTTGTCATATGGCGGGGCTGTAAAGGACTGAGTAAGCCCTGATGGCGTCATCAGATGGACTCCTCCCTGGTCACAGCACCAGAGACTCTTACTGAGTGAGCAGATGAAGAAAATGAAAGGGAAGCTGCAGAAGCAGGAAGAAACCAAACATCTTCTCCTCAAACAGGAACCAGAGGCACGCTGGCTCTGCTCTTCACCTGCAGTCAGACTGATCTTTGATCAATCACAGGGACCCGGACAACAGCCAAACAACGTATAGAGGTGTAGTACAGAGGGTTGTTTCATATGACAACAACGGTAAGTATGAGTGAGTGATGTGTGGACAAAGTGACCAGAAAGCAGATAAGACAGAACTTCAAATGTTGGTCTGTGGCCTTTTCAGACTTTTAATTCTGAGTAAGTGTTATTATTTACTATATGATACATATTCTCTCTCTGCATCTCTGTATCTCTCTCTCTATAATACATGAGTAATAAATAGAAAATAAGATAGCAATAAAGAAAAGAGAAAGTAGGAATAGACGATAAACTTTAAAAAAAGAATGCAGTGACCTGCTCTTTTGTAAGCACATTGAGATACTGATCACAAGACAAAGATTGATTTATTCACTAATTAATTGATTTATTGTTTTATCTATCTCTACTCTGTCACCATCAACAATTAATTGAGCCAGATATTCAGTCTCTTTTTATCAGCTATCTAGATAGATGCATAATTTCCTTATTATTTCAAATGGATTAATTTCAGGAATTTTAAAGGACTGAAAAATCTTAAATATGTAATCCTCATTACACAGCCATATTACAGACATAAAAGCTAGGAAAGAAAGTTTTAGTTGAACAAAACAAAAAGGCAAGATGTCTGATTATAGTTTAGAGTGAAGTTAATTGGTCCTCCGATGAGGGGTGGTGGTGGGGGGTTAAATAGAATTCAAAGAGAGTTTATTATATACCAGTCTTATAACACATATAAAAGTCAGTTAGAACTGAGATGGATATAATGTTAAAACAAGTGCTAATTATTTATAATAAAGTTAATGTGACAGACATTGAGTATGTTTCATGGCAGGCCAAAACATTGTTAATAGAGTTAAGTTAGAGTTAAGTTCATTGAGTTGCCGGATCAGATTTTAAAAACTAACCACAAATTATTTATGCGATTTAAGAAAGCTGTAATGACACTGATAGCATAGAATGACATTGATTTATTCTGGATTTTGTTGGTAGAATTTGATTGTACTGAAAAACCTAAAATATGTAGTTTTTATTAAAAAGAAATATAAGACACATAAAAGCCAGAATGATAATAGTTAAGAGTAAAGTTAATTTGTCCTCCGTGAAGGTGGTGGTGGCGGGGCTAAATAGTATCCAAAAATGTTTATAGCAATTTTTTAAATAATATATGAGACTAAAAGAAATCAAATTACATTGTTAGCGTAGAATAAAGTTTATCTGTCCTCTGGTGAGGATTTTAGAATCTAAAATCTACAATATTTAGTCTTCATTAAACAGCCATTGATCACACGTTTAAGGAAGAAAAAGTAGTTTGACTTTAAAAAAGTCTTAATATCTGATTATCGTTTAGAACAAAGTTAATTTGTCCTCCGATGAGGGGGGGTGGTGGAGGGGTTAAATAGCATTTAAATTACTAATGTATGTAGTCTTTATGAAACACTCAAATTCCTGATATAAAAGCAGGATTACAGTAGTTTGTCTAACAAAGAATTAAATGACATGTATTACAGTTAATAAAGTTTATTTGTCCAAGTCAGTTTATTTATTTATTTGTTAATGAAGACGTGGGGACAGGTTTAAATAGTATTTCAAAACAAAGGTTATCGAAATTATTGATCCATCTTTTGACACATATTAAAGTCAGTTAAAACAGAGATTGATATAATATTGAAAAAACATTATTTACTCATAAAAAGTTTTTAGACATACAATGAGTAGTTTTGGTTCCAGGCTTAAAACAGGTTTAATAGATCTAAGATGCTTTTATTCAGTTGCCATATCAGATAAAAAAGGACTTGTAGTGGAAGACTTAAATGTGCTGAAAATCCAAAATATGTAGTTTTTCATTAAACTTCCATTTATCCCACATTTTAGGAAAAAAATTATGTAATTCGACTTTAAATATACTGAGGTCTGAATATAGTTTAGAATAAAGTTAATTTGTCCTCCGATGAGGGGTGGTGGTGGAGGGGTTAAATAGCATTTAAAGTATTAATGTTTGTAATCTTTATTCAACATTTACATTACTGATATAAATTCAGGATTACAGTAGTTTGTCTAACAAAGAATTCAATGACAAGTATAACATATAATATATTTTTTCATCCTCTGGTGAGGATTGTAGTAGAAGAATTTAATTGTTTTGGAAAATTTAAAATATGTAGTTTTCATCAAACAGCCATTTAACACACCTTTAAGCCAGATATAAGTAATTTGAGTTGGAAAAAAGAGATTACATGTCTGATTATAGTTGAGAATAAAGTTAATTTGTCCTCCAATGATGGGAGTGTGGTGGCAGGGTTAATTAGTATTCAAAAATGTCGATAGTCATTTTTTAACAGTCTTTTAACACGTATATAAGTCAGTTAAAACAGAGATTGATAAAATATTGAAAAGGTGCTAAATAGTTACTATGTCAAAGGTTAATGTGAGAGTCAATGAGTAGGTTTGGTGGCAGGCTAAAACATCGTTAAGTGGTTACAGTTTCTCATATTCAGTTGCAATATTACATATGTGCCAAAATACTGCCAAATCCCTAATAATATATGAGACTAAAAGAAATCAAATTACATTGTTAGCGTAGAATAAAGTTTATCTGTCCTCTGGTGAGGATTTAGGAATCAAAAATCTACAATATTTAGTCTTCATTAAACAGCCATTGATCACACGTTTAAGGAAGAAAAAGTAGTTTGACTTTAAAAAAGTCTTAATATCTGATTATAGTTTAGAACAAAGTTAATTTGTCCTCCGATGAGGGGGGGTGGTGGCGGGATTGAGTAGCATTTGAATTACTAATGTATGTAGTCTTTATGAAACACTCAAATTCCTGATATAAATTCAGGATTACAGTAGTTTGTCGAACAAAGAATTGAATGACAAGTATAGCATATAATATATTTTTTCATCCTCTGGTGAGGATTGTAGTGGAACAATTTAATTGTTTTGGAAAATGCAAAATTTGTAGTCTTCATTAAACAGCCATTATCACACCTTTAAGCCAGATAAAAGTAATTTGAGTTGGAAAAAAGAGATTACGTGTCTGATTATAGTTGAGAATAAAGTTAATTTGTCCTCCAATGATGGGGGGGTGGTGGCGGGGTTAAATAGTATTCAAAAATGTCTATAGCCATTTTAAACAGTCTATAACACATATAAAAGTCAGTTAAAACAGAGATTGATAAAATATTGAAAAGGTGCTAAATAGTTACTTTGTCAAAGGTTAATGTGAGAGTCAATGAGTAGGTTTGGTGGCAGGCTAAAACATCGTTAAGTGGTTACAGTTTCTCATATTCAGTTGCAATATTACATCTGTGCCAAAATACTGCCAAATCCCTAATAATATATGAGACTAAAAGAAATCAAATTACATTGTTAGCGTAGAATAAAGTTTATCTGTCCTCTGGTGAGGATTTAGGAATCAAAAATCTACAATATTTAGTCTTCATTAAACAGCCATTGATCACACGTTTAAGGAAGAAAAAGTAGTTTGACTTTAAAAAAGTCTTAATGTCTGATTATCGTTTAGAACAAAGTTAATTTGTCCTCCGATGAGGGGGGGTGGTGGCGGGATTGAGTAGCATTTGAATTACTAATGTATGTAGTCTTTATGAAACACTCAAATTCCTGATATAAATTCAGGATTACAGTAGTTTGTCGAACAAAGAATTGAATGACAAGTATAGCATATAATATATTTTTTCATCCTCTGGTGAGGATTGTAGTGGAACAATTTAATTGTTTTGGAAAATGCAAAATTTGTAGTCTTCATTAAACAGCCATTATCACACCTTTAAGCCAGATAAAAGTAATTTGAGTTGGAAAAAAGAGATTACGTGTCTGATTATAGTTGAGAATAAAGTTAATTTGTCCTCCAATGATGGGGGGGTGGTGGCGGGGTTAAATAGTATTCAAAAATGTCTATAGCCATTTTAAACAGTCTATAACACATATAAAAGTCAGTTAAAACAGAGATTGATAAAATATTGAAAAGGTGCTAAATAGTTACTTTGTCAAAGGTTAATGTGAGAGTCAATGAGTAGGTTTGGTGGCAGGCTAAAACATCGTTAAGTGGTTACAGTTTCTCATATTCAGTTGCAATATTACATCTGTGCCAAAATACTGCCAAATCCCTAATAATATATGAGACTAAAAGAAATCAAATTACATTGTTAGCGTAGAATAAAGTTCATCTGTCTTCTGGTGAGGATTTAGGAATCTAAAATCTAAAATATGTAGTCTTCATTAAACAGCCATTGATCACACGTTTAAGGAAGATAAAGTAGTTTGACTTTAAAAAAGTCTTAATGTCTGATTATAGTTTAGAATAAAGTTAATTTGTCCTCCGATGAGGGGGGGTGGTGGAGGGGTTAAATAGCATTTAAACTATTAATGTTTGTAATCTTTATTCAACATTTACATTACTGATATAAATTTAGGATTACAGTAGTTTGTCGAACAATGAATTGAATGATAAGTATAGCATATAATAAATTTTTTCATCCTCTGGTGAGGATTGTGGTGGAACAATTTAATTGTTTTGGAAATTTTTTTAAAAAATTTGTCCTCCGATGAGGGAGGGTGATGGAGGGGTTAAATAGTATCAAAAATGTTTATAGCCATTTTTTAACAGTCTTTTAACAAGTATATAAGTCAGTTAAATTAGAGATTGATAAAATATTGAAAAGGTACTAAATAGTTACCATGTCAAAGGTTAATGTGAGAGTCAATGAGTAGGTTTGGTGGCAGGCTAAAACATCTTTAAGAGGTTACAGTTTCTCATATTCAGTTGCAATATTACATATGTGCCAAAATAAGATGTTCACATGCTAACATGGAAAGTAGTGCTTTGTATGTTTTAAACAATTTCTGTCAGTTTTTTTCATAAATACCTACGTGTGGTAAAAACTGCAATTTAATGTGACTGCTAAATAATCCTATCTGAAGAAATCAGACATTAAAAAGAAGAAAGTCAAATGATCTTTTAAGGTACTGGTTTTTGTTCTTTGGTCCATCAGAAAGAAGAATCATGGACCTTTTAAAAGTAACAAATGTGTTTGTTTGCTCAAAAGACGCATTGGATTTCCACAGTCTGCAGTACAAGTAGATTACCTACTTTAGTACATTGTTCTCCGGATTGAGATTGAGATATTTGATTCAACCATAAGAAGTGATTTGAGTTGTCAGACTATTTGTAAAGTGCTACAGCTCAATTCCATTTACTATCTACAGACAAAACGTTCCTGTTTTTATGTAAAAGACGACAGAAATACTTGCTAAATTTTTGGCACCCTGAATGTTTACTTTTGAATCAGGTGAAAACAGTAAAACTGGGTAGTTTCTGCGAGATCACTCGAAATGTTCTCCTATGATCACCTGAGAAAGGAAATATAAAAAGTAAAGGTTGACAGCTGTGAGAACGTTTTCCATTTTGGACTAATACTGTGTGAGCTTTAAGTGACAAACATAGTTTTTGGTTTTGTCTTGCAGGCTGCTCTGGATTGTTGGTGTGGAAGATCTGCTGCTGTGGACCTACATAGCCTCAACTACTACAACAGCTGATAGTTGGCTTTTTGTTTTCTCCCATTCCATTATTATAACAGTTCCTACTATTAACCTCAGGGTGATCAATCAATTAATTACAATCCTGCAAATATCACTCTTATATTACTGAAGCCATGACTACCAACATGGAAGACCTGCTGCTGTGAACCTGCTTGACTCCAACTGTTCATTTCAGAAAAAATAATTTTACATACATATTGATTAAACATAATTTAATTTTAGATCAACTAAATGCATCTATATGCATCAGTCCTCTCCACTTTATCATCAACATAGCTGCTAGTGTTAATATCAGAACAGTCTCCCTATCCACGATTATTGACTATATTGCCATACTAAATAACTTTAAAACTACTCATATAAGATGACCCTCTTGAAAATTAGATTCTGCATCTCAAGGGTTGTTCTCAAATAAATTCAAGTCAATAGAGCTGTTATTTACATTGTACAGGCAATGCTAATATGATGGAGGAACATGTGGTTTGGGGCTCTTTTGCTGCTGCAAATACATTACATTGGCATAATGCTTATGGCAGGTAAAGGGACACAAACACAGTTATTCTGTCAAAAATGACTCCTGTTAGGTTCAAAAACACATGGAAAAAGCTGTGAGCCTCAACCATTGGGGAGAGTTTCTGGGGTGAAATAATTACAGAGTTTAGTTCAATTAGGCAAGACCAATCTGGGAATTGGAAAAACACATAAATCTGGGAATGTATATCTGATGTGACAGTGAGATAGATAGATTATTGACAGGCTCAAGATCCATAAAAAACAGTACATAAAAACAGAAACAAAAACTTAATAATAACATCACCAGTATTAAAAGAAGATAACTATACCAGTGTCTCTACAATGGTATTGGATACATCTCAGTCTGGGATTTGTCAGCAGCATTAATTCAGAGTTCTGAAAATCTGTTCTGCACAAAAGTTCAAACATAAGATTTCTCAAGACAAGAGTAAAGTCCAGCATTACATTGAAGTGCACCAGCACTGGTCCACCAAAGGTTTATCAATGATATCCTCAAACCATCATTGTAAACTACATTGAGCTCCTGTATGCTTGCATTATAAACCTGGTCTACAGGGGGGCAGTAAAAAGAGTGGTGCACTGTGTCCTGAAGAGAGTTATTTTGACAGTCAGAGCATATGGAAAAGTAATGCGTCAAAATTTTTGCCCGAGCATAGATCATACAGATCATCATAATCACACACAATGTTAGCAGTATTGATGTGAACAAGATATTGTGTTTTTTTCTGGAGACCAGTGGCAGATACAGAAAGTTATTCTTGGGTGGGCCTGAGAATATCTGGATGGACCTCAGTTTATTTTCTTTTTCTGTGTATTTTTGTGATCAAGTTTGAAAAAAGTTAAAAATTTAAAGATAAATCGTTGAAATCTGATAAAGAAATGTCTCTTTTTCATTAAAATGAAGTTCAAAATAAGATAAAGTCTAATAACTCATTGTGTTATGGTGACCATAATAGCAGTGCTCCTATGTTTTCTCTATTAATCTATGATCCAGATGACAGAGGATATTCACTTTTTTTTGCAGTTGAGAACACATTTGTTTTGTTTATGAGTTGGTATATTTTCTCTCTATATATATGTATATATTCTTTTAACATTCAGACATTTTTAGTGTCCTTAAGTATGAACCACAGTGTGTACCAGCATGTAAAATACATACATACATACATACGTATATATACATATATATACACACACACGTATATATTTATATATATATATGTGCTGAACACATATTTAGTGTTTGTAACAGTCAGAACTCAGAACTCTCAGCCCATTGATCTATACCCATTCACTATGTTTTAAATTACTGAGTTCATACATTAAAATTAATTTTAATGTTACTTTATTATGTTGATGTGGTTATTTATTTCTTGAGTTTCAAGACGAAGTATCAAACTATATTCCACAAGGGCAAGTAGATTAGAAAAGTGAGCCTTAATATGCAATACAAAAAAAGAAAAAAACAACACTTAAACATATCCTACCAACAGTCGTTAGAGAATCGTATAGGCTCCCCATACTTGCATGAAAAAGTACCTCTTGTGTGAATGTCAGGAATTACGGAAACAACATCATCAAATTAAATTAAAGAGATATATTTTGGAGGTCGTGTGACATTACTTTTATATTTTTGTCACTCAGATCACAGTTTCACTTCGGGGATAAATAAGTCAAAGCATTTTGTTTTCTTTGGCATTCGTCATTCTTCAAGATATATACTTCTAGAGTTTTTATAACTGCAAGAGTACACAGTCTGTGAATGTGATGAAACAGCCACACACCGTCAGTATTTTAATAATTAATAAACAAACCAACATACGTTTTCTCCAGGTCATCTCACGCACGCTCGCGCACGTACGGCAGAAATTGTCATGGTAACAGAAGCACGTAGGGTGATTCGGTCTTTTGCACGTGGACTTGACCTGAGTTGACAACGAGCAAATTCTCTCTGCTGGAAGATAAACTTTTGAGGAAGACTTCATCGGTGAAATTTCTACTGAAGAAGAACTCTTTGGAGATTTTCATCCGAGAAGAGATTTTATTGAGAAAAAGTGACCAAGTGCCATAAAAAAATGTATTTTTATGGACTCTTCATGGATGAGCACCTGCGGGCCGGAGAAATGCCGCTCAACTACCATGGTGATAAATCATCTTTAACAAGTTATCTTTAACATTAGCTTACCAGATGTTTATTTATCGATATATCTTGACCCATTTCACAACATTTTTGGTTGAAAAATTGCTGCTGAGATAATGCTGGCTGTTGAATCTTAAGTTGTAAACCTTGTGTAACTGTTGGTTAAGTGAGAGAGTTAATAAAAACACTCAGACTTGTTTTTTTGCGTGAAAAATTGATCCTTCATGGTGGGGAATTGACATATCCTGGCGGGAAATCTTTTAACAATGATGTAATGATTCGAAAACATTGTTATTTAGGTTTAATTACATTAAATTTACTGAAATTATCGTTGAAACTTAGCACACAAAATGGCGCCGGGGCAATTTTTGAAGAATGCTAAAAAATGATCTGATCTTGGTCACCATGGAGACGTCAGCTGTAAACAAACAAATGTCCGTGTGAACACATGAGTTTGAGTTTAAGCACACTGACTCAGCCAGAGCTGATTTCAGTCTTTTTTAGACATAATATGTGTAGATAATTAAATATGACAGTTGATTATTAATTAATATACTGATGACAGTGTAAGTTACGGAAATGCTGTAAGATACCAAATACATCTTATCTCTAACACCCTGATCACCCTGATTGGTGTGTCCATACTGAACTGTTTTGCTATTAAACAGTATATCAATGAACTGCTCTTTACATACTGTTTAACCCCACTGATATTATTATTAAGGCTGTCATGTTGAAACTGCAAATGAAAAAGTGCTTTTTTAGACCAGAGCCATATATTGACTTTTTAAGGTACATTGTGATAAAAAAAAAAAAAAAAACGATAAAGGGGGAGGCAGATAATTTGTTTTGAGATAAAATGATCATAATAAGTGTCAATGGTGTGTTCTTCTGGCCATTAGTGAGTGCAATGTGGAATAAACTGGTAAAAAATTGTAAGTTTGGCTTCATGCTCAGTAAAATGATAATTTACAGTAAGAACCACTGATAGTCACATGCTTGTTGACCACAAGACAAACGTATCTAGTTAATATCAAATGACTAAGTGATTCATTATTGTGTCCTCTGCAGTATAAATAGAAGTTGGAACACTCAGTATGTAATGATTTATCTTTTTTTCAGTAGAAAATTGCAGGGAAGCTCCTGCACTCTCTCTTAATTGCAGATTTAGATTGGCAAGAAGTTTGTCTGCAATTTCTGGTCATTTACCATACCCAAATAAAAAAAAAAAGAAAAAACTAGCCCAAAATTGGGTGTCCAGGACTTCTGTTTTTGTTGCCATGGCATCAAACAGGGATCAATATTATCTAACATTTCCTAAAATCAAGTCAAATGTAATATTGATGGTATTGTAACAGCATGTTATTCCCTTATAAAAAGCGCGAGCATATCGTAATGCATTCTCCTTAAGCAAATAAACTGCTGATATATGATTTTCATAATTGTATGAACTTTTTAATAACAAAGCAATATTTACCACTTGACGTTAGGTTCACATGTCAGATCTCAAATATTCATCTCAGCAAGTTGATCACAGCCACTTCTTTGGGTCATTCTATGTTTTTCTGTTTGTTCTGCATCAAAATTCCTTTAAAGTTTATGTAGTAAATGTTTTCCTGTTCTTCCTTTCAGGTGGACTCCTTTGGCGTTTGATTCCCTTTCTCGAGCATCCCGTCGTTGAGCCTCCTGAGGACATCATCAATGATCCCCCTCCAGCCCCTGCTGAAGAGGAGGAGGAGGAGATTGATGTTGTGGGACTAGACCAGGAAGAGGAGGAGATCAATGTTATTGGTTTGGATGATGAGGAGGAGTTTCTGGTGGAGGAACCTCATGGCAGCAGAGGTGGTGGTGCTCCTCGGAGGGTTGAGAGAGAGGAGGAGCTGAATGATGTCAGAGCTCCTTCTCCTCCTCTGCTGCAAGAGGGTCCTGCTGCTGCTCCCCCTGGTCCTGCTGCAGCCCCCCCTGCTCCTGCTGCTTACCTTGCCCCTGCTTTTGCTCCTGCCTATGCTCTTGCATATGCTAACCCCTATGCTGCTCCTTATGCTAACCCCTATGCTGCTCCTTATGCTAACCCCTATGCTGCTCCTTATGCTAACCCCTATGCTGCTCCTTATGCTCTTGTTAATCCTGCTTTTTTGGGCTACCGCTATGCTCCTTTTGCTGCTCCTATTGCTAACCCTGTCTTTCCTCCTCCTGCTGCTCCTCCAGCTCCTGATCCTGATGACTCTCCTGAGATCCCTCAGCTGGAGCCTGAGACCCTTGGACCCTTGACTGAAGAGGAGTGTGTGGAGCTCTTCTACTGCCAAAGTTCTTTGGAAGAAGATCCTGTATCTTCCTCTTCGTCCGGCTCTTCCAGCAAGAGGAGGAGGAATGAGAGTGATGGGGAGGAGGAGGGGAAGGAGCCTGCAGCTAGGAGGCCAAGGTGGTCAGATGACAGCGACTCTGACTGAGTCCTCTCACTAACTGTGTGTCTTCTCTTCTTCTCACACCACAGGTTTCTTTCCAGAGGATGCTGCAGTGAACCTTTCTTGTTCTTCAGCTGATGTCTCTGCGTGTGGTGGGTGGTGATTCCAGGGACAGCCTTTGAGACTGGCAGGTCTGAAAAGCCCCGAGGTAGCGTCTTGCACCGGGGACATATCTGCACCATCTCCATTTATTTTGCACAGCTGCTGGATCGACTTTTCTTTCTTTGATCCTGGAGCTGGTCTTTGCGTCTGGCGGGACTTTTAAGACTCCAGGTATGAAGCCTTTGCGTCTGGCAGGGCTGTCGATCCCTTTGTGCATGTAGCCTTTGTCATATGGCGGGGCTGTAAAGGACTGAGTAAGCCCTGATGGCGTCATCAGATGGACTCCTCCCTGGTCACAGCACCAGAGACTCTTACTGAGTGAGCAGATGAAGAAAATGAAAGGGAAGCTGCAGAAGCAGGAAGAAACCAAACATCTTCTCCTCAAACAGGAACCAGAGGCACGCTGGTCTGCTCTTCACCTGCAGTCAGACTGATCTTTGATCAATCACAGGGACCCGGACAACAGCCAAACAACGTATAGAGGTGTAGTACAGAGGGTTGTTTCATATGGCAACAACGGTAAGTATGAGTGAGTGATGTGTGGACAAAGTGACCAGAAAGCAGATAAGACAGAACTTCAAATGTTGGTCTGTGGCCTTTTCAGACTTTTAATTCTGAGTAAGTGTTATTATTTACTATATGATACATATTCTCTCTCTGCATCTCTGTATCTCTCTCTCTATAATACATGAGTAATAAATAGAAAATAAGATAGCAATAAAGAAAAGAGAAAGTAGGAATAGACGATAAACTTTAAAAAAAGAATGCAGTGACCTGCTCTTTTGTAAGCACATTGAGATACTGATCACAAGACAAAGATTGATTTATTCACTAATTAATTGATTTATTGTTTTATCTATCTCTACTCTGTCACCATCAACAATTAATTGAGCCAGATATTCAGTCTCTTTTTATCAGCTATCTAGATAGATGCATAATTTCCTTATTATTTCAAATGGATTAATTTCAGGAATTTTAAAGGACTGAAAAATCTTAAATATGTAATCCTCATTACACAGCCATATTACAGACATAAAAGCTAGGAAAGAAAGTTTTAGTTGAACAAAACAAAAAGGCAAGATGTCTGATTATAGTTTAGAGTGAAGTTAATTGGTCCTCCGATGAGGGGTGGTGGTGGGGGGTTAAATAGAATTCAAAGAGAGTTTATTATATACCAGTCTTATAACACATATAAAAGTCAGTTAGAACTGAGATGGATATAATGTTAAAACAAGTGCTAATTATTTATAATAAAGTTAATGTGACAGACATTGAGTATGTTTCATGGCAGGCCAAAACATTGTTAATAGAGTTAAGTTAGAGTTAAGTTCATTCAGTTGCCGGATCAGATTTTAAAAACTAACCACAAATTATTTATGCGATTTAAGAAAGCTGTAATGACACTGATAGCATAGAATGACATTGATTTATTCTGGATTTTGTTGGTAGAATTTGATTGTACTGAAAAACCTAAAATATGTAGTTTTTATTAAAAAGAAATATAAGACACATAAAAGCCAGAATGATAATAGTTAAGAGTAAAGTTAATTTGTCCTCCGTGAAGGTGGTGGTGGCGGGGCTAAATAGTTTCCAGAAATGTTAATAGCAATTTTTAAAATAATATATGAGACTAAAAGAAATCAAATTACATTGTTAGCGTAGAATAAAGTTTATCTGTCCTCTGGTGAGGATTTTAGAATCTAAAATCTACAATATTTAGTCTTCATTAAACAGCCATTGATCACACGTTTAAGGAAGAAAAAGTAGTTTGACTTTAAAAAAGTCTTAATATCTGATTATCGTTTAGAACAAAGTTAATTTGTCCTCCGATGAGGGGGGGTGGTGGAGGGGTTAAATAGCATTTAAATTACTAATGTATGTAGTCTTTATGAAACACTCAAATTCCTGATATAAAAGCAGGATTACAGTAGTTTGTCTAACAAAGAATTAAATGACATGTATTACAGTTAATAAAGTTTATTTGTCCAAGTCAGTTTATTTATTTATTTGTTAATGAAGACGTGGGGACAGGTTTAAATAGTATTTCAAAACAAAGGTTATCGAAATTATTGATCCATCTTTTGACACATATTAAAGTCAGTTAAAACAGAGATTGATATAATATTGAAAAAACATTATTTACTCATAAAAAGTTTTTAGACATACAATGAGTAGTTTTGGTTCCAGGCTTAAAACAGGTTTAATAGATCTAAGATGCTTTTATTCAGTTGCCATATCAGATAAAAAAGGACTTGTAGTGGAAGACTTAAATGTGCTGAAAATCCAAAATATGTAGTTTTTCATTAAACTTCCATTTATCCCACATTTTAGGAAAAAAATTATGTAATTCGACTTTAAATATACTGAGGTCTGAATATAGTTTAGAATAAAGTTAATTTGTCCTCCGATGAGGGGTGGTGGTGGAGGGGTTAAATAGCATTTAAAGTATTAATGTTTGTAATCTTTATTCAACATTTACATTACTGATATAAATTCAGGATTACAGTAGTTTGTCTAACAAAGAATTCAATGACAAGTATAACATATAATATATTTTTTCATCCTCTGGTGAGGATTGTAGTAGAAGAATTTAATTGTTTTGGAAAATTTAAAATATGTAGTTTTCATCAAACAGCCATTTAACACACCTTTAAGCCAGATATAAGTAATTTGAGTTGGAAAAAAGAGATTACATGTCTGATTATAGTTGAGAATAAAGTTAATTTGTCCTCCAATGATGGGAGTGTGGTGGCAGGGTTAATTAGTATTCAAAAATGTCGATAGTCATTTTTTAACAGTCTTTTAACACGTATATAAGTCAGTTAAAACAGAGATTGATAAAATATTGAAAAGGTGCTAAATAGTTACTATGTCAAAGGTTAATGTGAGAGTCAATGAGTAGGTTTGGTGGCAGGCTAAAACATCGTTAAGTGGTTACAGTTTCTCATATTCAATTGCAATATTACATATGTGCCAAAATACTGCCAAATCCCTAATAATATATGAGACTAAAAGAAATCAAATTACATTGTTAGCGTAGAATAAAGTTTATCTGTCCTCTGGTGAGGATTTAGGAATCAAAAATCTACAATATTTAGTCTTCATTAAACAGCCATTGATCACACGTTTAAGGAAGAAAAAGTAGTTTGACTTTAAAAAAGTCTTAATATCTGATTATAGTTTAGAACAAAGTTAATTTGTCCTCCGATGAGGGGGGGTGGTGGCGGGATTGAGTAGCATTTGAATTACTAATGTATGTAGTCTTTATGAAACACTCAAATTCCTGATATAAATTCAGGATTACAGTAGTTTGTCGAACAAAGAATTGAATGACAAGTATAGCATATAATATATTTTTTCATCCTCTGGTGAGGATTGTAGTGGAACAATTTAATTGTTTTGGAAAATGCAAAATTTGTAGTCTTCATTAAACAGCCATTATCACACCTTTAAGCCAGATAAAAGTAATTTGAGTTGGAAAAAAGAGATTACGTGTCTGATTATAGTTGAGAATAAAGTTAATTTGTCCTCCAATGATGGGGGGGTGGTGGCGGGGTTAAATAGTATTCAAAAATGTCTATAGCCATTTTAAACAGTCTATAACACATATAAAAGTCAGTTAAAACAGAGATTGATAAAATATTGAAAAGGTGCTAAATAGTTACTTTGTCAAAGGTTAATGTGAGAGTCAATGAGTAGGTTTGGTGGCAGGCTAAAACATCGTTAAGTGGTTACAGTTTCTCATATTCAGTTGCAATATTACATCTGTGCCAAAATACTGCCAAATCCCTAATAATATATGAGACTAAAAGAAATCAAATTACATTGTTAGCGTAGAATAAAGTTTATCTGTCCTCTGGTGAGGATTTAGGAATCAAAAATCTACAATATTTAGTCTTCATTAAACAGCCATTGATCACACGTTTAAGGAAGAAAAAGTAGTTTGACTTTAAAAAAGTCTTAATGTCTGATTATAGTTTAGAATAAAGTTAATTCTCCGATGAGGGGGGGTGGTGGAGGGGTTAAATAGCATTTGAATTACTAATGTATGTAGTCTTTATGAAACACTCAAATTCCTGATATAAATTCAGGATTACAGTAGTTTGTCGAACAAAGAATTGAATGACAAGTATAGCATATAATATATTTTTTCATCCTCTGGTGAGGATTGTAGTGGAACAATTTAATTGTTTTGGAAAATGCAAAATTTGTAGTCTTCATTAAACAGCCATTATCACACCTTTAAGCCATATAAAAGTAATTTGAGTTGGAAAAAAGAGATTACGTGTCTGATTATAGTTGAGAATAAAGTTAATTTGTCCTCCAATGATGGGGGGGTGGTGGCGGGGTTAAATAGTATTCAAAAATGTCTATAGCCATTTTAAACAGTCTATAACACATATAAAAGTCAGTTAAAACAGAGATTGATAAAATATTGAAAAGGTGCTAAATAGTTACTTTGTCAAAGGTTAATGTGAGAGTCAATGAGTAGGTTTGGTGGCAGGCTAAAACATCGTTAAGTGGTTACAGTTTCTCATATTCAGTTGCAATATTACATCTGTGCCAAAATACTGCCAAATCCCTAATAATATATGAGACTAAAAGAAATCAAATTACATTGTTAGCGTAGAATAAAGTTCATCTGTCTTCTGGTGAGGATTTAGGAATCTAAAATCTAAAATATGTAGTCTTCATTAAACAGCCATTGATCACACGTTTAAGGAAGATAAAGTAGTTTGACTTTAAAAAAGTCTTAATGTCTGATTATAGTTTAGAATAAAGTTAATTTGTCCTCCGATGAGGGGGGGTGGTGGAGGGGTTAAATAGCATTTAAACTATTAATGTTTGTAATCTTTATTCAACATTTACATTACTGATATAAATTTAGGATTACAGTAGTTTGTCGAACAATGAATTGAATGATAAGTATAGCATATAATAAATTTTTTCATCCTCTGGTGAGGATTGTGGTGGAACAATTTAATTGTTTTGGAATTTTTTTTAAAAAATTTGTCCTCCGATGAGGGAGGGTGATGGAGGGGTTAAATAGTATCAAAAATGTTTATAGCCATTTTTTAACAGTCTTTTAACAAGTATATAAGTCAGTTAAATTAGAGATTGATAAAATATTGAAAAGGTACTAAATAGTTACCATGTCAAAGGTTAATGTGAGAGTCAATGAGTAGGTTTGGTGGCAGGCTAAAACATCTTTAAGAGGTTACAGTTTCTCATATTCAGTTGCAATATTACATATGTGCCAAAATAAGATGTTCACATGCTAACATGGAAAGTAGTGCTTTGTATGTTTTAAACAATTTCTGTCAGTTTTTTTCATAAATACCTACGTGTGGTAAAAACTGCAATTTAATGTGACTGCTAAATAATCCTATCTGAAGAAATCAGACATTAAAAAGAAGAAAGTCAAATGATCTTTTAAGGTACTGGTTTTTGTTCTTTGGTCCATCAGAAAGAAGAATCATGGACCTTTTAAAAGTAACAAATGTGTTTGTTTGCTCAAAAGACGCATTGGATTTCCACAGTCTGCAGTACAAGTAGATTACCTACTTTAGTACATTGTTCTCCGGATTGAGATTGAGATATTTGATTCAACCATAAGAAGTGATTTGAGTTGTCAGACTATTTGTAAAGTGCTACAGCTCAATTCCATTTACTATCTACAGACAAAACGTTCCTGTTTTTATGTAAAAGACGACAGAAATACTTGCTAAATTTTTGGCACCCTGAATGTTTACTTTTGAATCAGGTGAAAACAGTAAAACTGGGTAGTTTCTGCGAGATCACTCGAAATGTTCTCCTATGATCACCTGAGAAAGGAAATATAAAAAGTAAAGGTTGACAGCTGTGAGAACGTTTTCCATTTTGGACTAATACTGTGTGAGCTTTAAGTGACAAACATAGTTTTTGGTTTTGTCTTGCAGGCTGCTCTGGATTGTTGGTGTGGAAGATCTGCTGCTGTGGACCTACATAGCCTCAACTACTACAACAGCTGATAGTTGGCTTTTTGTTTTCTCCCATTCCATTATTATAACAGTTCCTACTATTAACCTCAGGGTGATCAATCAATTAATTACAATCCTGCAAATATCACTCTTATATTACTGAAGCCATGACTACCAACATGGAAGACCTGCTGCTGTGAACCTGCTTGACTCCAACTGTTCATTTCAGAAAAAATAATTTTACATACATATTGATTAAACATAATTTAATTTTAGATCAACTAAATGCATCTATATGCATCAGTCCTCTCCACTTTATCATCAACATAGCTGCTAGTGTTAATATCAGAACAGTCTCCCTATCCACGATTATTGACTATATTGCCATACTAAATAACTTTAAAACTACTCATATAAGATGACCCTCTTGAAAATTAGATTCTGCATCTCAAGGGTTGTTCTCAAATAAATTCAAGTCAATAGAGCTGTTATTTACATTGTACAGGCAATGCTAATATGATGGAGGAACATGTGGTTTGGGGCTCTTTTGCTGCTGCAAATACATTACATTGGCATAATGCTTATGGCAGGTAAAGGGACACAAACACAGTTATTCTGTCAAAAATGACTCCTGTTAGGTTCAAAAACACATGGAAAAAGCTGTGAGCCTCAACCATTGGGGAGAGTTTCTGGGGTGAAATAATTACAGAGTTTAGTTCAATTAGGCAAGACCAATCTGGGAATTGGAAAAACACATAAATCTGGGAATGTATATCTGATGTGACAGTGAGATAGATAGATTATTGACAGGCTCAAGATCCATAAAAAACAGTACATAAAAACAGAAACAAAAACTTAATAATAACATCACCAGTATTAAAAGAAGATAACTATACCAGTGTCTCTACAATGGTATTGGATACATCTCAGTCTGGGATTTGTCAGCAGCATTAATTCAGAGTTCTGAAAATCTGTTCTGCACAAAAGTTCAAACATAAGATTTCTCAAGACAAGAGTAAAGTCCAGCATTACATTGAAGTGCACCAGCACTGGTCCACCAAAGGTTTATCAATGATATCCTCAAACCATCATTGTAAACTACATTGAGCTCCTGTATGCTTGCATTATAAACCTGGTCTACAGGGGGGCAGTAAAAAGAGTGGTGCACTGTGTCCTGAAGAGAGTTATTTTGACAGTCAGAGCATATGGAAAAGTAATGCGTCAAAATTTTTGCCCGAGCATAGATCATACAGATCATCATAATCACACACAATGTTAGCAGTATTGATGTGAACAAGATATTGTGTTTTTTTCTGGAGACCAGTGGCAGATACAGAAAGTTATTCTTGGGTGGGCCTGAGAATATCTGGATGGACCTCAGTTTATTTTCTTTTTCTGTGTATTTTTGTGATCAAGTTTGAAAAAAGTTAAAAATTTAAAGATAAATCGTTGAAATCTGATAAAGAAATGTCTCTTTTTCATTAAAATGAAGTTCAAAATAAGATAAAGTCTAATAACTCATTGTGTTATGGTGACCATAATAGCAGTGCTCCTATGTTTTCTCTATTAATCTATGATCCAGATGACAGAGGATATTCACTTTTTTTTGCAGTTGAGAACACATTTGTTTTGTTTATGAGTTGGTATATTTTCTCTCTATATATATGTATATATTCTTTTAACATTCAGACATTTTTAGTGTCCTTAAGTATGAACCACAGTGTGTACCAGCATGTAAAATACATACATACATACATACGTATATATACATATATATACACACACACGTATATATTTATATATATATATGTGCTGAACACATATTTAGTGTTTGTAACAGTCAGAACTCAGAACTCTCAGCCCATTGATCTATACCCATTCACTATGTTTTAAATTACTGAGTTCATACATTAAAATTAATTTTAATGTTACTTTATTATGTTGATGTGGTTATTTATTTCTTGAGTTTCAAGACGAAGTATCAAACTATATTCCACAAGGGCAAGTAGATTAGAAAAGTGAGCCTTAATATGCAATACAAAAAAAGAAAAAAACAACACTTAAACATATCCTACCAACAGTCGTTAGAGAATCGTATAGGCTCCCCATACTTGCATGAAAAAGTACCTCTTGTGTGAATGTCAGGAATTACGGAAACAACATCATCAAATTAAATTAAAGAGATATATTTTGGAGGTCGTGTGACATTACTTTTATATTTTTGTCACTCAGATCACAGTTTCACTTCGGGGATAAATAAGTCAAAGCATTTTGTTTTCTTTGGCATTCGTCATTCTTCAAGATATATACTTCTAGAGTTTTTATAACTGCAAGAGTACACAGTCTGTGAATGTGATGAAACAGCCACACACCGTCAGTATTTTAATAATTAATAAACAAACCAACATACGTTTTCTCCAGGTCATCTCACGCACGCTCGCGCACGTACGGCAGAAATTGTCATGGTAACAGAAGCACGTAGGGTGATTCGGTCTTTTGCACGTGGACTTGACCTGAGTTGACAACGAGCAAATTCTCTCTGCTGGAAGATAAACTTTTGAGGAAGACTTCATCGGTGAAATTTCTACTGAAGAAGAACTCTTTGGAGATTTTCATCCGAGAAGAGATTTTATTGAGAAAAAGTGACCAAGTGCCATAAAAAAATGTATTTTTATGGACTCTTCATGGATGAGCACCTGCGGGCCGGAGAAATGCCGCTCAACTACCATGGTGATAAATCATCTTTAACAAGTTATCTTTAACATTAGCTTACCAGATGTTTATTTATCGATATATCTTGACCCATTTCACAACATTTTTGGTTGAAAAATTGCTGCTGAGATAATGCTGGCTGTTGAATCTTAAGTTGTAAACCTTGTGTAACTGTTGGTTAAGTGAGAGAGTTAATAAAAACACTCAGACTTGTTTTTTTGCGTGAAAAATTGATCCTTCATGGTGGGGAATTGACATATCCTGGCGGGAAATCTTTTAACAATGATGTAATGATTCGAAAACATTGTTATTTAGGTTTAATTACATTAAATTTACTGAAATTATCGTTGAAACTTAGCACACAAAATGGCGCCGGGGCAATTTTTGAAGAATGCTAAAAAATGATCTGATCTTGGTCACCATGGAGACGTCAGCTGTAAACAAACAAATGTCCGTGTGAACACATGAGTTTGAGTTTAAGCACACTGACTCAGCCAGAGCTGATTTCAGTCTTTTTTAGACATAATATGTGTAGATAATTAAATATGACAGTTGATTATTAATTAATATACTGATGACAGTGTAAGTTACGGAAATGCTGTAAGATACCAAATACATCTTATCTCTAACACCCTGATCACCCTGATTGGTGTGTCCATACTGAACTGTTTTGCTATTAAACAGTATATCAATGAACTGCTCTTTACATACTGTTTAACCCCACTGATATTATTATTAAGGCTGTCATGTTGAAACTGCAAATGAAAAAGTGCTTTTTTAGACCAGAGCCATATATTGACTTTTTAAGGTACATTGTGATAAAAAAAAAAAAAAAAACGATAAAGGGGGAGGCAGATAATTTGTTTTGAGATAAAATGATCATAATAAGTGTCAATGGTGTGTTCTTCTGGCCATTAGTGAGTGCAATGTGGAATAAACTGGTAAAAAATTGTAAGTTTGGCTTCATGCTCAGTAAAATGATAATTTACAGTAAGAACCACTGATAGTCACATGCTTGTTGACCACAAGACAAACGTATCTAGTTAATATCAAATGACTAAGTGATTCATTATTGTGTCCTCTGCAGTATAAATAGAAGTTGGAACACTCAGTATGTAATGATTTATCTTTTTTTCAGTAGAAAATTGCAGGGAAGCTCCTGCACTCTCTCTTAATTGCAGATTTAGATTGGCAAGAAGTTTGTCTGCAATTTCTGGTCATTTACCATACCCAAATAAAAAAAAAAAGAAAAAACTAGCCCAAAATTGGGTGTCCAGGACTTCTGTTTTTGTTGCCATGGCATCAAACAGGGATCAATATTATCTAACATTTCCTAAAATCAAGTCAAATGTAATATTGATGGTATT
Organism: Cetoscarus ocellatus; assembly: GCA_037902135.1. Classification (NCBI taxonomy): domain Eukaryota; kingdom Metazoa; phylum Chordata; class Actinopteri; order Labriformes; family Labridae; genus Cetoscarus; species Cetoscarus ocellatus. The sequence goes on from JBAMNC010000443.1 coordinate 340,745, forward strand.
GTAACAGCATGTTATTCCCTTATAAAAAGCGCGAGCATATCGTAATGCATTCTCCTTAAGCAAATAAACTGCTGATATATGATTTTCATAATTGTATGAACTTTTTAATAACAAAGCAATATTTACCACTTGACGTTAGGTTCACATGTCAGATCTCAAATATTCATCTCAGCAAGTTGATCACAGCCACTTCTTTGGGTCATTCTATGTTTTTCTGTTTGTTCTGCATCAAAATTCCTTTAAAGTTTATGTAGTAAATGTTTTCCTGTTCTTCCTTTCAGGTGGACTCCTTTGGCGTTTGATTCCCTTTCTCGAGCATCCCGTCGTTGAGCCTCCTGAGGACATCATCAATGATCCCCCTCCAGCCCCTGCTGAAGAGGAGGAGGAGGAGATTGATGTTGTGGGACTAGACCAGGAAGAGGAGGAGATCAATGTTATTGGTTTGGATGATGAGGAGGAGTTTCTGGTGGAGGAACCTCATGGCAGCAGAGGTGGTGGTGCTCCTCGGAGGGTTGAGAGAGAGGAGGAGCTGAATGATGTCAGAGCTCCTTCTCCTCCTCTGCTGCAAGAGGGTCCTGCTGCTGCTCCCCCTGGTCCTGCTGCAGCCCCCCCTGCTCCTGCTGCTTACCTTGCCCCTGCTTTTGCTCCTGCCTATGCTCTTGCATATGCTAACCCCTATGCTGCTCCTTATGCTAACCCCTATGCTGCTCCTTATGCTAACCCCTATGCTGCTCCTTATGCTAACCCCTATGCTGCTCCTTATGCTAACCCCTATGCTGCTCCTTATGCTCTTGTTAATCCTGCTTTTTTGGGCTACCGCTATGCTCCTTTTGCTGCTCCTATTGCTAACCCTGTCTTTCCTCCTCCTGCTGCTCCTCCAGCTCCTGATCCTGATGACTCTCCTGAGATCCCTCAGCTGGAGCCTGAGACCCTTGGACCCTTGACTGAAGAGGAGTGTGTGGAGCTCTTCTACTGCCAAAGTTCTTTGGAAGAAGATCCTGTATCTTCCTCTTCGTCCGGCTCTTCCAGCAAGAGGAGGAGGAATGAGAGTGATGGGGAGGAGGAGGGGAAGGAGCCTGCAGCTAGGAGGCCAAGGTGGTCAGATGACAGCGACTCTGACTGAGTCCTCTCACTAACTGTGTGTCTTCTCTTCTTCTCACACCACAGGTTTCTTTCCAGAGGATGCTGCAGTGAACCTTTCTTGTTCTTCAGCTGATGTCTCTGCGTGTGGTGGGTGGTGATTCCAGGGACAGCCTTTGAGACTGGCAGGTCTGAAAAGCCCCGAGGTAGCGTCTTGCACCGGGGACATATCTGCACCATCTCCATTTATTTTGCACAGCTGCTGGATCGACTTTTCTTTCTTTGATCCTGGAGCTGGTCTTTGCGTCTGGCGGGACTTTTAAGACTCCAGGTATGAAGCCTTTGCGTCTGGCAGGGCTGTCGATCCCTTTGTGCATGTAGCCTTTGTCATATGGCGGGGCTGTAAAGGACTGAGTAAGCCCTGATGGCGTCATCAGATGGACTCCTCCCTGGTCACAGCACCAGAGACTCTTACTGAGTGAGCAGATGAAGAAAATGAAAGGGAAGCTGCAGAAGCAGGAAGAAACCAAACATCTTCTCCTCAAACAGGAACCAGAGGCACGCTGGTCTGCTCTTCACCTGCAGTCAGACTGATCTTTGATCAATCACAGGGACCCGGACAACAGCCAAACAACGTATAGAGGTGTAGTACAGAGGGTTGTTTCATATGGCAACAACGGTAAGTATGAGTGAGTGATGTGTGGACAAAGTGACCAGAAAGCAGATAAGACAGAACTTCAAATGTTGGTCTGTGGCCTTTTCAGACTTTTAATTCTGAGTAAGTGTTATTATTTACTATATGATACATATTCTCTCTCTGCATCTCTGTATCTCTCTCTCTATAATACATGAGTAATAAATAGAAAATAAGATAGCAATAAAGAAAAGAGAAAGTAGGAATAGACGATAAACTTTAAAAAAAGAATGCAGTGACCTGCTCTTTTGTAAGCACATTGAGATACTGATCACAAGACAAAGATTGATTTATTCACTAATTAATTGATTTATTGTTTTATCTATCTCTACTCTGTCACCATCAACAATTAATTGAGCCAGATATTCAGTCTCTTTTTATCAGCTATCTAGATAGATGCATAATTTCCTTATTATTTCAAATGGATTAATTTCAGGAATTTTAAAGGACTGAAAAATCTTAAATATGTAATCCTCATTACACAGCCATATTACAGACATAAAAGCTAGGAAAGAAAGTTTTAGTTGAACAAAACAAAAAGGCAAGATGTCTGATTATAGTTTAGAGTGAAGTTAATTGGTCCTCCGATGAGGGGTGGTGGTGGGGGGTTAAATAGAATTCAAAGAGAGTTTATTATATACCAGTCTTATAACACATATAAAAGTCAGTTAGAACTGAGATGGATATAATGTTAAAACAAGTGCTAATTATTTATAATAAAGTTAATGTGACAGACATTGAGTATGTTTCATGGCAGGCCAAAACATTGTTAATAGAGTTAAGTTAGAGTTAAGTTCATTCAGTTGCCGGATCAGATTTTAAAAACTAACCACAAATTATTTATGCGATTTAAGAAAGCTGTAATGACACTGATAGCATAGAATGACATTGATTTATTCTGGATTTTGTTGGTAGAATTTGATTGTACTGAAAAACCTAAAATATGTAGTTTTTATTAAAAAGAAATATAAGACACATAAAAGCCAGAATGACTATAGTTAAGAATAAAGTTAATTTGTCCTCCGATGAAGGTGATGGTGGCGGGGCTAAATAGTATCCAAAAATGTTTATAGCAATTTTTTAAATAATATATGAGACTAAAAGAAATCAAATTACATTGTTAGCGTAGAATAAAGTTTATCTGTCCTCTGGTGAGGATTTTAGAATCTAAAATCTACAATATTTAGTCTTCATTAAACAGCCATTGATCACACGTTTAAGGAAGAAAAAGTAGTTTGACTTTAAAAAAGTCTTAATATCTGATTATCGTTTAGAACAAAGTTAATTTGTCCTCCGATGAGGGGGGGTGGTGGAGGGGTTAAATAGCATTTAAATTACTAATGTATGTAGTCTTTATGAAACACTCAAATTCCTGATATAAAAGCAGGATTACAGTAGTTTGTCTAACAAAGAATTAAATGACATGTATTACAGTTAATAAAGTTTATTTGTCCAAGTCAGTTTATTTATTTATTTGTTAATGAAGACGTGGGGACAGGTTTAAATAGTATTTCAAAACAAAGGTTATCGAAATTATTGATCCATCTTTTGACACATATTAAAGTCAGTTAAAACAGAGATTGATATAATATTGAAAAAACATTATTTACTCATAAAAAGTTTTTAGACATACAATGAGTAGTTTTGGTTCCAGGCTTAAAACAGGTTTAATAGATCTAAGATGCTTTTATTCAGTTGCCATATCAGATAAAAAAGGACTTGTAGTGGAAGACTTAAATGTGCTGAAAATCCAAAATATGTAGTTTTTCATTAAACTTCCATTTATCCCACATTTTAGGAAAAAAATTATGTAATTCGACTTTAAATATACTGAGGTCTGAATATAGTTTAGAATAAAGTTAATTTGTCCTCCGATGAGGGGTGGTGGTGGAGGGGTTAAATAGCATTTAAAGTATTAATGTTTGTAATCTTTATTCAACATTTACATTACTGATATAAATTCAGGATTACAGTAGTTTGTCTAACAAAGAATTCAATGACAAGTATAACATATAATATATTTTTTCATCCTCTGGTGAGGATTGTAGTAGAAGAATTTAATTGTTTTGGAAAATTTAAAATATGTAGTTTTCATCAAACAGCCATTTAACACACCTTTAAGCCAGATATAAGTAATTTGAGTTGGAAAAAAGAGATTACATGTCTGATTATAGTTGAGAATAAAGTTAATTTGTCCTCCAATGATGGGAGTGTGGTGGCAGGGTTAATTAGTATTCAAAAATGTCGATAGTCATTTTTTAACAGTCTTTTAACACGTATATAAGTCAGTTAAAACAGAGATTGATAAAATATTGAAAAGGTGCTAAATAGTTACTATGTCAAAGGTTAATGTGAGAGTCAATGAGTAGGTTTGGTGGCAGGCTAAAACATCGTTAAGTGGTTACAGTTTCTCATATTCAATTGCAATATTACATATGTGCCAAAATACTGCCAAATCCCTAATAATATATGAGACTAAAAGAAATCAAATTACATTGTTAGCGTAGAATAAAGTTTATCTGTCCTCTGGTGAGGATTTAGGAATCAAAAATCTACAATATTTAGTCTTCATTAAACAGCCATTGATCACACGTTTAAGGAAGAAAAAGTAGTTTGACTTTAAAAAAGTCTTAATATCTGATTATAGTTTAGAACAAAGTTAATTTGTCCTCCGATGAGGGGGGGTGGTGGCGGGATTGAGTAGCATTTGAATTACTAATGTATGTAGTCTTTATGAAACACTCAAATTCCTGATATAAATTCAGGATTACAGTAGTTTGTCGAACAAAGAATTGAATGACAAGTATAGCATATAATATATTTTTTCATCCTCTGGTGAGGATTGTAGTGGAACAATTTAATTGTTTTGGAAAATGCAAAATTTGTAGTCTTCATTAAACAGCCATTATCACACCTTTAAGCCAGATAAAAGTAATTTGAGTTGGAAAAAAGAGATTACGTGTCTGATTATAGTTGAGAATAAAGTTAATTTGTCCTCCAATGATGGGAGTGTGGTGGCAGGGTTAAATAGTATTCAAAAATGTCTATAGCCATTTTAAACAGTCTATAACACATATAAAAGTCAGTTAAAACAGAGATTGATAAAATATTGAAAAGGTGCTAAATAGTTACTTTGTCAAAGGTTAATGTGAGAGTCAATGAGTAGGTTTGGTGGCAGGCTAAAACATCGTTAAGTGGTTACAGTTTCTCATATTCAGTTGCAATATTACATCTGTGCCAAAATACTGCCAAATCCCTAATAATATATGAGACTAAAAGAAATCAAATTACATTGTTAGCGTAGAATAAAGTTTATCTGTCCTCTGGTGAGGATTTAGGAATCAAAAATCTACAATATTTAGTCTTCATTAAACAGCCATTGATCACACGTTTAAGGAAGAAAAAGTAGTTTGACTTTAAAAAAGTCTTAATATCTGATTATAGTTTAGAACAAAGTTAATTTGTCCTCCGATGAGGGGGGGTGGTGGCGGGATTGAGTAGCATTTGAATTACTAATGTATGTAGTCTTTATGAAACACTCAAATTCCTGATATAAATTCAGGATTACAGTAGTTTGTCGAACAAAGAATTGAATGACAAGTATAGCATATAATATATTTTTTCATCCTCTGGTGAGGATTGTAGTGGAACAATTTAATTGTTTTGGAAAATGCAAAATTTGTAGTCTTCATTAAACAGCCATTATCACACCTTTAAGCCAGATAAAAGTAATTTGAGTTGGAAAAAAGAGATTACGTGTCTGATTATAGTTGAGAATAAAGTTAATTTGTCCTCCAATGATGGGGGGGTGGTGGCGGGGTTAAATAGTATTCAAAAATGTCTATAGCCATTTTAAACAGTCTATAACACATATAAAAGTCAGTTAAAACAGAGATTGATAAAATATTGAAAAGGTGCTAAATAGTTACTTTGTCAAAGGTTAATGTGAGAGTCAATGAGTAGGTTTGGTGGCAGGCTAAAACATCGTTAAGTGGTTACAGTTTCTCATATTCAGTTGCAATATTACATCTGTGCCAAAATACTGCCAAATCCCTAATAATATATGAGACTAAAAGAAATCAAATTACATTGTTAGCGTAGAATAAAGTTCATCTGTCTTCTGGTGAGGATTTAGGAATCTAAAATCTAAAATATGTAGTCTTCATTAAACAGCCATTGATCACACGTTTAAGGAAGATAAAGTAGTTTGACTTTAAAAAAGTCTTAATGTCTGATTATAGTTTAGAATAAAGTTAATTTGTCCTCCGATGAGGGGGGGTGGTGGAGGGGTTAAATAGCATTTAAACTATTAATGTTTGTAATCTTTATTCAACATTTACATTACTGATATAAATTTAGGATTACAGTAGTTTGTCGAACAATGAATTGAATGATAAGTATAGCATATAATAAATTTTTTCATCCTCTGGTGAGGATTGTAGTAGAAGAATTTAATTGTTTTGGAAATTTTTTTAAAAAATTTGTCCTCCGATGAGGGAGGGTGATGGAGGGGTTAAATAGTATCAAAAATGTTTATAGCCATTTTTTAACAGTCTTTTAACAGGTATATAAGTCAGTTAAATTAGAGATTGATAAAATATTGAAAAGGTACTAAATAGTTACCATGTCAAAGGTTAATGTGAGAGTCAATGAGTAGGTTTGGTGGCAGGCTAAAACATCTTTAAGAGGTTACAGTTTCTCATATTCAGTTGCAATATTACATATGTGCCAAAATAAGATGTTCACATGCTAACATGGAAAGTAGTGCTTTGTATGTTTTAAACAATTTCTGTCAGTTTTTTTCATAAATACCTACGTGTGGTAAAAACTGCAATTTAATGTGACTGCTAAATAATCCTATCTGAAGAAATCAGACATTAAAAAGAAGAAAGTCAAATGATCTTTTAAGGTACTGGTTTTTGTTCTTTGGTCCATCAGAAAGAAGAATCATGGACCTTTTAAAAGTAACAAATGTGTTTGTTTGCTCAAAAGACGCATTGGATTTCCACAGTCTGCAGTACAAGTAGATTACCTACTTTAGTACATTGTTCTCCGGATTGAGATTGAGATATTTGATTCAACCATAAGAAGTGATTTGAGTTGTCAGACTATTTGTAAAGTGCTACAGCTCAATTCCATTTACTATCTACAGACAAAACGTTCCTGTTTTTATGTAAAAGACGACAGAAATACTTGCTAAATTTTTGGCACCCTGAATGTTTACTTTTGAATCAGGTGAAAACAGTAAAACTGGGTAGTTTCTGCGAGATCACTCGAAATGTTCTCCTATGATCACCTGAGAAAGGAAATATAAAAAGTAAAGGTTGACAGCTGTGAAGAACGTTTTCCATTTTGGACTAATACTGTGTGAGCTTTAAGTGACAAACATGCATCTATATGCATCAGTCCTCTCCACTTTATCATCAACATAGCTGCTAGTGTTAATATCAGAACAGTCTCCCTATCCACGATTATTGACTATACTGCCATTATAAATAACTTTAAAACTACACATATAAGATGACCCTCTTGAAAATTTGATTCTGCATCTCAAAGGTTGTTCTCAAATAAATTCAAGTCAATAGAGAGAAATATGATGAGGACACATTTATGGCTAAATTTGTTGCCATCACTAATTCTCATTTTAGTCCCTTTGTCTCTGCCAGCCTCTGCCTCTGCCCACTCTCACCATGAACATGGCTGCAGTGGATGGCTGTTCAACATGAGTCTGTTTCTGCTTAATTTCCTGCTGCTGAGCAGAGGTCTTTTCCTGCCACTGCAGAAGGTGCCAATTTTGGCAAAGAGCTGCACTCATGGATACATGCTGGGGTTGGATTAAAAGTAAAATATAAACAAATAAAAAATAAAAAAAATACATTAAAAACGTACAAAAATAAGAGTATGACATTGATCTACTCGTTTGTAAATTGTCTTAGGATATGATCACGTATTGCTGTTATACAGTTGTCTTCATAATAATAGCAGTGTGTTTGAAAAGGTGAGTAAACCTCAAAATTCTTCAAATTAATTTTATTTTAATGCACACAAATGCATTGGGGACACTGCACCTTCTATTTCAAAGTAAGAAAATTGGAAAAAGTAATTGAATTTGATAATATTTTATAGAAAGTCAAGAAATATAATGTTAAAGAAAATAGCAGTGTTGACATCTTTATTTACAAACTAAAAAATGTAGTGTATAAACTAAGAATTGCTTGATGATTCAACTTTCCTGAGAATCATAAACTAATATTTAGTTGCATAACCACAGTTTCTGACAACTGCTTCACATCTGTGGTGCATGGAGCCTACCAACTTCTGGCACCGGTCAACAGGTATTGACGCCCAGGACAATTGTACAACGTTCCACAATTGCTCTGCATTTCTTGGTTTTGCCTCATGAACAGTATTTTTCATGTCAGCCCACAAGTTTTCTATGGGATTAAGGTCCAGGGATTGTGCTGGCCACTCCATTACTTGAATTTTGTTTGTCTGGAACCATGATTTTGCTCGCTTGCTGGTGTGTTTGGGGTCATTGTCTTGTTGAAACACCCATTTCAAGGGCATTTCCTCTTCAGCATACGGCAACATGGCTTCTTCCAGTATTCTGATGTACTCAAACTGATCCATGATCCCTGGTATGCGATAAATAGGACCAACACCATAGTACGAGAAACATTCCCATATCGTGATGCTTGCACCACCATGCTTCACTGTCTTCACTGTGTACTGTGGCTTGAATTCAGTGTTTTCAGGTCGTCTGATAAACTGTCTGTGGCCCTTAGACCCAAAAAGAACAATCTTACTCTCATCAGCCCACAAAATGTGGCGCCATTTGTTTTTAGGCCAGTCAGTGTGTTCTTTGGCAAATTGTAACCGCTTCAGCACGTCTTTTTTTTAACAATGGGACTTTGTGGGGGCTTCTTGCTGGTAGCTTGGCTTCACATAGACGTGGTCTGATTGTTACAGTACTCACAGGCAACCTTAGATCTTTGATCCTCCTGGAGCTGATCATTGGCTGAGCCTTTGCCATTTTGGTTATTCTCCGATCCATTCGAATAGTCGTTTTTCTTTGTCTTCCTCGCCTTTCTGGTTTTGGCTGCCACTTTAAAGCATTTGATATCATTTTAGCTGAACAGCCTATCATTTTCTGAACCTCTTTATAGGTTTTCCCCTCTTTTATTAACTTCTTTATCAAAGAACGCTCTTCTTCTGAACAATGTCTTGAACGACCCATTTTACTCTGTTTTTCAAGGACAAATGCACAGCCAGCATATGCAGCGTCAGTTGCCTTGATCCTTAAATCAGGGCCACCTGTTTAAAACCTATTTTTTCACACAATCAATTACCTCACTAATTGAACTCAGCACTGCTATTTTTTTGAACATGCCCCTTTCAGTTAATGATTCAGGGTCACAGAATCAGCAGCATGCACGTCATGCCTGTTGGGTCTGTTGGTTTTCTATACCTTTACTAAACCTTCTAGAAACTTACTTGCAGTGTAGAAGTTGAAATTCTAACAAAAACAGTGATTTATCTTGCTAGTGATGTGGGACTGCTATTATTTTGAACACAACTGTATCTATAGGCAATAGTTCCATGATAAAGTTACCATCATGATATGACTCGTTGACCCTGAAAACCCACACCTAGCTCTTAGAATCATGTTGATATCATTATTAGACAGTTATTGAGCAAAAAGTTTTCAGCAAAGTCCGTTAAGTAGTTTTTGGGTTATCTTGCTAACAGACAAACCAACAGACATATGCCAGCAAAAACATTAACTCCTTGGTGGAGGTAATCAACATTAATTGATACAGAAAAACATCAGAACACCCAATATGAGTGTTTACTATAAAGGTTTATTTTTTTTCCCCCAACAAAAAAAGTCCATTATATGTAAGCTGAGCAAACACAGACGGCTCAAATCTAAATAAGGAACTTTACATACAAAGATGGAACATGTATTCTTTTTTATTTTTACTGAGAATTTAAAAAATCTTAAAAAAATACTTTCTGTACAAAAATTATGTAGTATTTTGAACGTCATCTGCTGCGTGGGAACACATATACATGCACAAGGCAGGAAACAGTGACAACAGTGTGAAAGAAAAGGGTGTGGGATGGAGCTGTGGAGTGTGGAACACAGAAACCCTCAGGATTCAGCAGACTACCAAAGAAAAAGAGAAGAAGGGAATTAAAGTGTTAATGGAAGTCAAAACAAAGAAAATAACTCATTTAACATTTAAATTCAGTTTCAGTCATTTACATTATGTAACCTCTGTACAATTCTCTGTCGGTCAGTCATAGAAAAAGTGTTCAGGAAACCAAAATTAAATGTTCATGTTTTTTTCATGTTGAAAATGTAAGCTGGTAAAACTTCTGTGCTCCATTTGGCTGGCTGCAGAAAGTAGGCAACATTTTGGAAACATGCTTCAGTGTAGTGTGATTAAATTAAACAGTAGCCGGCAGTGGAGAGGCTCACAGCAACTTTCAGAACTCTGCAGTCTTACATTGAAATCTAGTTATCTGAGGCTCAATCAAATACATTAATGAGTCCGTTTGGTTTTCTGCATCTGAAGAGCACTCGTGATGCATTTCCACTGAGCAGTCTGGTTTGGCTCAGTACAGTTTGGTGCAGTGAGCTTCGATCTTGATCCACTTTCTACTGCTGAAATTCCATTGAACTATTGTACAAAAAAGCTTCAATTCAGCCGAGGTGTCAGTGGAAATATGTACAACGATGAGCCGTTTTACACACCAGTTCACGACAAATCATTGTTTATCCTTGCTGCCCTCTGTTTTCCAGACTAGCTTAAACTGTAAAGGGTCCAAATATTGAATCATATCTCTTCCACTTGAGGTATACCTTGTCCATCTATTAAGATTTGTTTACATCTTCCAAAAAAACATTTAAGACCAGTCAGATAAGACGCTTTTACCAAGCTGAAATGTAATTTTGGACTTCTGACATCACACTTTCTCAAAGGGGAACATGTGCTTCTCTTGTCCTCTCTTTTCTCGTTTAGTTGTCGTCTTCTTCTTCAGTCCACTGATGCCTCCCTCGCCATCCTCTGTTTGTCTGTTCTGAGGCCAGGACATGGCCAGTGTTTCAGCTGCAGTCTTTGCTCCAGGATTCTCATCTCCCACCGGCTCCTCATCAGATGAAAACCCACCAGCCTCCTCTCCGTGAGTAAGATTTGCCAGTCCTTGGTTCTTTTTGCCGTAGCGTTGCTTGAGCCTCTCTCTGATCAGGAGCCCCTTCACCAGCAGGGTCCAGTTGGACATCGCCCTCTTTTCTTTTTTCTGGAAAAATGGAAGAGATGAAATGTTGACACTGAGTAATCTTACATGATCATTGGGTACCTGTAGGGCTGGGAATTGATAATATTTTATCAATACCAGTGCTATTAACGATCCTGGTAATCGATCCAATTCTTTAACGATTCCCTTATTGATTTTCTGTGTGGGAAAATGCTGGCCTGTAGATTTTCAGTGGCAACAATGTCAAAAACACATGTCACAGCATAGATAACTCCTGCAAGTCGCTGGTGTTTCCACTCACTTCAGCTAGTGCAGTAGGCGCCTTTTGTAAAAAATTAAGGCACAATTCTGACCACTTCTGAACCCTGTCAGTGGAAGGACTTGATAAGGGAATTGATTAGCAAAAAGACTCATATCGATATTTTGATGTTAACGATTCTCAACTGGAATTGGTTTTCGATTCCCATCCCTTGGTACCTACGACAGGGTTCCTACAGGTTTCTTCAAGTTAAATTCAAGTCTTTTTAAGACCTTTTTAAGACCATATATATCAAAAATTAATACCTATTTCTCGGCCTATGTCACAGCCTCACCGGCAAAGAAAAATTAAATCCTTGAATTTTGAAACATTAATTTATTCAGCCAGTAAACAAAACCACAGTACACCTGTATGTTCAATATAAACAAATAATAAATTAAAAAATCTCTGGGTATTAAAAGAAGCATGTTCTTTTCCTCAGACATGCTTCATGTGCTTCGTCAATTTAGCATGAGAGTCTAACACCTTTACTCCCATTGCTCCGAGTTAAATCTTCTTCTTGCACATGGTGCAGTAAGCCTCAAAAACGTTGTCCGGCATTTGTTTTAACCAATGTCAGAAAGACATTTTATCCATCCAAGCTGCATTAAATTTACATTTTCCCATGGTATCAGCGTGAATATGCAAGCGGCTTGCCTTGTTGTTTGTGGTTTCTCTGTGTTGTGATGCTGTAGAGCGTGTCTTCTTCTTCTTCTATTTAACAGCGGTTGGCATCCAGCGCGGTGTTATAAATTAAGCGCAGTGGAACCGTATTGGTTTTAGAAATAAAGCACGGCTGAACCCCATTGGTTTCGCCGCTCTATATTTACATTATGTACATTATTTACTTTATTTATATAATGGTGGTTGACGAATGAAACTTTTGACACGAAATGCGATATGGAGAAGTTACATACAGCACATTGTTTAAGGCCCAAATATCAAAATTCAAGACTTTTTCAAGTCTTTTTTAGGTATTAATTCCAAATTCATAAATTCAATGCTTTTAAGACTTTTTAAGACCCCGCGGGAACCCTGCTACGAATAATAGGCTTGTATAAAGAGGCAACAACAGCCAGATAACACACAACACACACATACCTCTTTCTCCTTCTGTTTCAGAAGTTCTTGTTCCTCAACCCAAGCAGCTCTGAGAACCTCCTCATGCTCCTCACACACAATGTAACCGTCAGTCCTGAAAAACAAAAACATTTCAACCAACATCTGGTTAATTATTGTATCAACTGCCTTTTTAAAATCTCTCTCAGGTGGTAATAAATCTGTATAGACTTCATTATGAATCACAAACGGTGTCAATTATAAAATATAAACACATCAGGACTGACAACAAAGAGAGCTCCGCATGCAGCAATTGTTACAATGTTAGTGAAACTGAACAAGCTTGTCATATAAAAAATGGTTTATTGTTATCAGTAGAGCAATACTTTGATATGAGAGGATCTCAATCTGTGGCAGTTAAAGTTTAAATCAGCAATAATCTTTATTTCCAAGCAGATATGGAACCATGGAAAGAAATCAACTCCCTACTTTTACAAAGTGAAAGGACTCAGAGTAACACCAGAGCTGCGGTTAAACTCTGACACTGGAACAGAACAACATAAACTAAACTGAATACAGGATTAACTGGCTCTTTCTTAGCAGGGGGTTCATCAGTGTTTTCTTACACAGCGTGTGAGTATCCCCCATGAAAGTCGAAGCCTGTGACTGCAGGGGCAGCGTCAATGTTCAGCTTCTTGGCTACACGGTGAAGGTTGGGCAGTCTGACATGAACACAGCCCACCGGTAACATGCAGGGCTTGAACAGGTAGACATTACCATAGTCATTGCGAGGAACCTAAAAGAGACAAACAAATGAAACAAGAATAAAAAAACTGTTATCAGTGATGAATTCATTAAAGCTTGGGATGTGAATTTTAGGATCAGTATTAATTATTAGCAGTGGTTTTTAATAAAGTCTTATTCTTTAACAAATATGTGTATTAATTTAGGTCACATTTAAGTAATTTTTTACCATTAAGTACTAATTTTTACCCTTAAGTATTAGTCTAGATTTAGTTGGCAGACACTTATTTTAATCCAGTCTAAGTCTGTAAAAAGTAACAGCAGTTTACTTTTTACAGTCAAAATGTCTATTCTATTTTTCTTTACATTTATACCCTGAATGATTCTCCTCCCCAATCCAAGTCTTTATCAATGCTACCACTTCACTATAATTTGTTGTAAAGATGAGACAACATGAGAACCTGAATGTCTGTGTGATGTGGCAGAAAACAAGTAAATTTCTCCTAAAATAATTATTAATTTAAGTTCATAACCAGAACACGAAAGTCCTTGTTCTTGACTTTACATTTGAACGCATCATTATAATGTGCTATTTGCTTTCATCCCCTAACAATTTTGCTGTCTGCCTTAAAAACACCACGTCACCTTTAATTCCTGTAGCTTTATCCAGACAGTTCAGCATGGGGTTTAACTTTAAATGACATTTCTGAAACTTATGAGACTTGATGTGTGGATTGGGAGCTCTAACCACAGCTGCTTTGAGCAGATGAAGAGGATGGCTGTACTGCAGCAGCCAATAATTTGTTTTACATGCCACTCACAGCAGCAAGCAGAACAGGGTTAGGCAAACCACATCATTGTTTTTTTAATATGATGAGCTTGTTAAAAAAAAAAAAACTTTTTTGAAAAGATACATATAGTCACAGTTTTGGTTTCAAATGTGTTTTCTAGGCACGTTGTCATCTCATCTTTAGTATGTAGGAAAGTCTTTAGGTATAAAATGTAACCTAATATTTTCCTCCACATTGACACATCATTTCTCAACAGTCAAGACTGCAGTCCACTAAGATGGTTACCCTCCCGTCCACAGCGATAGGTGGCTGGTACTCTTCAGTCTGCCATTCTCCAAACAGAGCCAGGTCATTCTCATCCTTCAGCTCAGACATCATCCTGGCCTTACGAGAACGATTAGAGAAACCTCTCACCATCTGATAAAGAGGACACATTGTGAGAGCACCATTAAATAATTAAAAAACAAAACACAAAGAGCTTTGTTTTCCTTAAAGATTTGGCTTAACAGTCACTGCTCTATTGATTGCTTTAAAGTTGATGTGGATGCTTAAGTGGTTGTAGCATAAGTCAAAGCCTGTGTGAGTGTAATAAAAGTACAAAAATATGGTCTTCTAAGTTTTTGCTTTACATAAACACTGCTGATACATATTTGTACATTGTAGTGATGTGTGAATAATCTCAACAGCACCGAAACTAATAAAAGGATTCTTTAAAATTCTGAAACCAAGCAATCTTATTACTACATATTCACTACCACTATAAATGACTTAAATAAGCATACTACAAAGCTACGAGAGAAAACAACAGGAAGTAAGAAAAACAGGAAGTGAAACGCAGCAGCTGTTTTGCTGTAATATATCATTTACTTGTGCAAAAAAAAATATCAAACTACTAACAGGATCATGTAGACAGGTTTTTTTCTAAGTATCAGAATTTGAAGTGCATGTAAATACATCAGACTATAGTATAACCATTATGTGATTATCCCAAGTTGTCTGATTAATATGTGCATGTAAACAAACACATCAGGGATGCACATCGGCATGAGTTCATCATCAGTATCAGCCGTATTGGTCCTTATTACAGACATCGGCCATCTGTGTGATCAACAGATAGCAGTTTCAGATGTTTTGTGTTATGTCATACCAATTTAATTCTGACATCTGGCACACCTAACTGCTAATTCAGAGATGATTTTCTATCATTGGGAGTAAAAATGACCTCCTGGACTAACTGTAATCTATTGTCATGTCTGAGCAGGGGAGAAAATGTTGACATTGTGGGAGAAGTATGCCAAAAGAGGCCATTAGAAAAACACTGGTACATACATTAGTACCAGCTAAAATTATTACCTTTTACATCGGAATCCACCCTGAATTTTAAAATCCTATATCTACATCTAAATCAAAGCCAACAAATCAACTAATTTTATAAACACTGACACAAGCTCCCTTAATAAAGTAAGTAGACGTCCATCAGCCAAGTTTCAAATCCATATGATAATTACTGACAGAATTGACTTTTATGTTTCGGTTAATTGAAAAAATCTTTTGCTAAAAATTACAATTATGGTTCTCAATGTTGTACAGATAATATGAAATAAAAGAGGAAATTGACTGGAGTGCTTCCACGTGTGACCATCTGTGATGTGTTTATTTACGTTAAATGAACAGACTGTGGCCAGACTTTTGTCTGAGGTTAACCATTTGTGAAGTGGTTCCTCATTTTTGTGAGCATTGGTTATGACTTGTATCAAGGCTCTATAGTAATGTGACTAAAAGCTAGAGTATGTATTAACTAAAACACACAACACACACATACTCAAACAAGAAAATCAACAGATGAAGAGAAAAGAGAAAGAAATGAGAAACAGATTTCAAGTGTTCCCTCCCACCTTGTAAGGCTCCTCTGCTAATCTGACAGTCCGAGCTTCTTTTAGCCACGTGTCTCTGGAGTGAAGCGTGTGCACACAATCCCTGATATATAAAAAGATTTATACATTGTAAGAACAAGAATGACTTTATATTCATCATAAATAATTTACCTAACAGTGGACCTCATATGCACAGCCAAGGATAACCTAAGTCCACAGTGGCAGTGAATGGGCTTCAATACCTATCCTGCAGACATAGAGAAAATTTAAGTTAAAAAAAATAAAACTGTCTTCCAATTTCACGTCAAGTACAGCGTGTTAAAAATACTGGCATGTTATACTACATACAGCTACAATTGCAATCAGGGGGAAGACTTCATCTGCATTTGTATTTTTTCTTTTGACACAGAATGAGTGGAGTCCAGTCCCTGAATAGGGGCAAAAACCCAGTTTAAATCTTGCATTAACACAAAGTAGTGTCCAGTTGGAGCATTTGGATAGCAAGTAGTATTCCAAAATGCGTGATGTGAAGTACCTCAAAATATGTAATAATAATCACTCTGAATTGAGGTATAGAAAGAAAATCTGTATTTAAATGTAATGCGTTTTACACTATTTTTGGACCCTCTTTATACCCATAATACCTGATTTCTCTTTTCATTTCTCACTTATTACATCAGCAACACAGTTATATTTACCTCCGTCAAGGAGCTTCTGTTTCTTTTTTTGGTTTGGTTTTGGGTTTTTTGTGCATTTGACTGTCTGTTAGCAAGATAACTCAAAAAGTTATGAACCAATTTGGATGAAATTTTCAGTGAATGTGTGTCATAGGACAAGAAAGTAACAGAGTTAAATTATTTTAATGCAAAGTTGTGTTACCTTTGCTGAATACCTAGTAAAGGGATTACAATTTCTAAATATAATATTGCAGTTACAAATTAAAATAAATCTTAGTTACTTGATTGTATTTTTGTCACTGGTGGACTGCCACAATTTAAGAAGCATGTGCAGTGATGAGCTAAATAAAATAATTACAGCATGAAGGAAGAGGTGGATGACAAGTTTGTGTCTATGAAAGATATAAAACTTTATTCAAACCTGTTGTGCATCAATTCTTTGAAGAGGAGGAAGTAAAAAGTGACCTAAATAAACTAGACACGTTATAAACAGCTATATTACTTTTTTTAAGAAGTCATCAGTCATAAGAAATAATTGAAATTTTCCAGTAACTTGTCTAATTCTGATTATGGTTCCTTTAGTTGCATGCTGAAGAAAAACGGAGGGGGAAAAGCTGTTTAAAAGCTGCTGCTTGCCTCTTAGATCTTACTGGGTTTAATATTCTGAGAACTTTAATTGCACATTATACTCAGGGATACCTCCTTCAGGTGTTTCTACAATGAGGTTGGCTGGATGTAAATACACCATGAAAAACACAAGAGCTATAGAAATGGGCTGTTATTTGCACAAGAAGCAAGCAAGAGAGTTCAAATATCAAGCTGTCACTGAGATGTTTTGTCAGTGTATACTGTGGACACACAAAAAGTCAACTTGGTACCTGAATGCCCTAAACAGAAGTCATTGAGCATGTGAACAACCCCATCGTAACTAACTACTTGAACTGACCTGGAGTACACTGGCTCTCCCCTGCAGTATCCCAGCACGGTGGCTGTTTGCGGGTAGATGGCTTCATATTTCAGCAGGTGCCTCTTTAAGGCATACAGTGGGTGGTTCTTGTACTCCCCGACTGAGATGGGCAGTGGTTTATTCAGCAGTTTGTTCTGAAGCTAGGTGGCAAACATAGGGATACACAAAGGCAAAATGGTTAGAACAAGTGCGTCTAGAGAAGGGTTAAAATGGGGACAAAAGGCTTTTTAGTGCATGACACTTCAAATCCAAAATACTTTCCGGCTGATGTTTGATCTGAGGATAACTTAGACCTATTTTATTAGTGCTTTGGATGAAAAAACATACACTGGACAGCTGTAACAATCCTATTTTGCCCCACTGTCACTGCTCAGTCTTGAAAATGCTTGTAATAAATGAATTTGACTTGCAAGGGACAAGACATCAAGGCCTGAGAACTAAAAATCAACATTAACTGCATTAACAGTTTAAAAAATATATTGTCTTATCCAATACCTCATTTAAAAATACATTAATTTATCTCAAAACCTTTATATTCATCAACTCTAGTTAAACATTGCACTTTATGGGCCTTACTGTATGCCTGGCACAAAGTGTTTTGGCGTGAAGTGCAGACATCTTCCCTAATTTCCTCCTGACACACGTGTCATTTTTGTCCCCTGCATTCATGCAGTTAAAATAGCAAATGATCATTCACTCGCATTTGCGCCCAGGGGTGCGACCCCTAGGGGGTCTGAAAATGAGGAGTGGTCAGGTGCAAAGCTGGCATGGTCCTAACTTGAGGACTTGAGAAGATGGCTGTGCTTAAAATCACCATAAACCTGGTCTAAAGTGTAAAATCTGTGGTGCAGAGTGTTTCTGCTATTTTGAGGATTAACTGGAGAGATTTGTACACATCTGAAGTGCTTCTCAGATTGCTATTCCCATGCACTCCAGCATGCATAAAATCTCAAGAAACAAGAAACAAAACACACACAGGATTTATAATATTCTCAAAATACGAGCTATATTCATAATAAATGTATAAATACTAATGACTGTTGCCTATAATTATGCTCAGAGATAATACTACAAGCTGTGCAGTGTGCTTCATGCACGCAATAGAGAACAGAGCCAAGCATTTTGGCGGGAAAATGAGAAAATAGGTTCCTTAAAGCCAACAGGTATTTGATGTACAGTAAAAGGTCTATCATAAACATGTAGAAGTCTAATCCTGTTAGTTTCAAATGTTGATTTTAATGATTAATGAGATTTCTGCAGAAGTCTCTGACTTATTTTTGGGATAATTTCTCATGCTCTGGATGCTTCAATGAAAAAGCACTTCAATCTGATCATTATCATACTCTGTGCAGTGTTCTGTGTTTGTTCTTTGAGTATAGTAGCAGTATGATAGGAGAGGAATCAAATAGTCCATCCAATATTCCAGCCAAACATCTAAACTGGCTGTGTAAGTCGCTGAACACAAGCCACTTAGGGCACACTGATTAAAAGGGAATGAGAGCTAATACTCTGATTGGCTTGATCTGTTATGCCCATAACACACCAACATGTAATCCAGGTACATGATGCACCCTCTTTGTGCCGAGAACATGTGTTCTCAAAACAGCAGTATGTAGACCAACATGCTCCAAACGGCTGTGCTCCACACTCTTTGGACAACACGCTCCACACTGTCAAAAAAGGCCCTGTGTGTTTACAGTGTATCTCCAGATCTCACCTCCTTCTCCTCCTTTCGGTCCCTCTCATCCTCAGGTGCCAGGAATGGCTCGAGTGTTTCCTCCCACCACTCTTCATCCACCCTCCTCTTCCTGGATGATGTCATCCAGGTGGGGTCATACTTCCTCCCCAAGTCTTTTAAAAACCCATCGTTGTCCACAGAAATCACATAGGTTATAGGTGCTGTTGCATTCTGGGAGCAGAGTTGAGGCACTCCAACACCGTGCTTCACGTCCACACAAACCCAGGAGGAGGTTTTATCCAGATAAACCTCCAACCACTCATCTTCTCCAGGCCCCTCCTTCTTTTTTCCACTCCTCCGCCTTGGTGTGTTGCTCTTTGTTTCCTCTCCTTCTTCCTCATCTTCCTCTTCCTCTTTTACCTCTTTATTTCCTCCGCTACTCCTTCTCCTTGGAGCTGGGGTTTTCATGTTGTTGGACGCTTTTCTTTTCCCGTTCTTCTTCTTTGTGGATCCAGCACCGCTCTCTGAATCTGCACTGTCCTCATCGCTTGATGCCTGAAAGTCATCATCACTCAGTCTCTCTTCGTTGTCTTCTTCACTGTTGCTCTCCTCTTTGTAGCTGACTTTTGAGGCAATGCTGCGGCGTTTGGAGTTTTTTGGCCTCTGACCTGTTGACATTATAGCCCTCTTATCTTCTTCTTCATCCTCCTCCTTTATTTTCTCTGTCTTTGCTTTCTTTCCCCCTCGACCTCCTTTGGTCTTTCCCCCATCTGCTGCTCTCTTTGAGCCTGAAGATACTTTTGGTTCAGAGGGACTGGCCTTGTTGTTCTTTGTGCTTTTTCCAGATGTGACGGTGGGTGATTTAGTCCCTTTACCCTGGAGAAACATGATAAGATTATTTATGTGAGAGGAGAAGATTCTTAAAACACAAATCTTAGCCTGTATTGTGTAATCACTTTTATTAGCAGCATAAGCAGAGGCAAGCGCATTTTTAAATTTACATTTTGATGGTGGGCTGAACCATTTAGTGAAAGATGTATGATTACTGTTACACGAGGTAATGCTCTAGATTGCTCTACTGGAAAATTAAATTTACCATTACCTTTTACCACACACACAAAATACCAAACCATCATAATTCTGTAAACTCTTAACTCTGCGTATGTAGTTGTAAGTACAAGCTGAATGTAAACATAACTGTGTTAGTGTACATGCGTTGCCTTTTCCTTCAACCAGCAATTAAAATAAATTACATATTTCTGACAGTATTATGTCATTTGATGAGCTAAACACAGACTTAGAGCCGGTTTGGCCCACTATTTCAATGCAACGAAGACAACACCTACTCGTTATTTATTTTAGTAAAAAATTGTTTGGTACAAATCCTTATGGTGGTGCATCCAAAGACAATTGCAATCAATAACATTTCTGATTTGATGCAGAGAACTTAACATATACCCAGATTCAAAGACTATTAACAACATATTTCTATTTCCAATGTGTTCTGGGAAATTTTTCTTCATGTTGACTAATTAATCATATTGAAAACTTGCTTTCTCAACTCACTGAGTGAGAAGAGAGGCTGCTTCTGGCCCTTTAGCTGCTAGCTGCACACCCATGAGTAAACTTACAACACATTTAAATAAAGGTACGCTGAAGGTAAGGTTTCATTTAAACAATATTAACATGTGTAACAAAAACAAAAGGGTTTTCATTTTTGGTAACAAAAAGCACTTACACAAGTTTCTTTTCTCAATAGGTAACAATATTGTAACCAATTTTTGCATGTGACGTAATGGATCAAGTTACTCTAAAAAGGAACGTGACCAAAAACTGCCCACAGGTATGTAAATTAACAAGTTTCTCATACCTTGAGAATTATTCTTAGCAATTATTAATATAATATCAAACTGAAAAAAAAATGCTGAAATAATGATAAAAACAATAATGAATAAATAATAATAATAAATCAACAAAATAACTAAATCAGTTTTATAAACGTAATTTGAGAGTCTTATTTTCATCCACTGAGGATTCACCCCTGTCCCACTTCTTAAGGTCACTGTTTTAAATGTTTTCCAAATACAAATAATATGCCAGTCTAGCTTTATTATTAGCTTTTGATTGAAAGATTTTGTCATACTTTTTTAACCTCTTTAGCCCAATAGGACCCAAATTTGGGTCTCCTGGGGCTCAGGAAAAAAAGCTCCTTGACACAACAGCACAAAGCAGTGAACTGTGCCTTTAAAACTATAGTCATGTTGGCTTTTATTTGACAAAATACATATACTTTTAACCTTTGGCTAAATATGCACTGTTTCAAAATCCGCCTGACCATATTGTTATCAAACCTCTTTTATTTTTCTCTGCATCACTTTATAACAATAATCCTTTGCAGAGATGATGTAAAAATATTTTATTATTCTTTTTTAGAGTTTTACAGTCACTCCAGTATCATTTCTAAGACATATTCACAATAAAAAAACTGTTTTTGTTTTAGGCGAGGATGAAATTTTCAAATTATTCTGACTTCTATCTTCATTTACTCTGTCCCAGTAACACATATACTGATAATTACACATCTGGACAAATCTCTCAAGTGTTACTTTTATTATGACACCAAAATTATTCAAATACACCATGTGGGTTTCGAGCAGGTTAAAATAATAACACAAATAAATTATTTCTTTATTTTTAAATCAAACTTTTCAATGGATTTGCAATGCCTAGATTTTTGGCCAGTTATTTATGCATCAAACAAAAATGTCCCTCATTAACTAAGCTTTGCAAAATTCCTGATGCACAATCATAATAACAAGCTTTACCACAATCAGCATAGCTTTATGCTTAATACAGTATGATTTTTCTACTGTGGAGCAGTGCATTTAAGGAGATTGGGCAGGGTATGTCATTAATTATTATTTTTTTTATAGAGATATTAGATTAGATTAGATTAGATTAGATTCAACTTAATTGATCCCAAAGGAAATTTAACAGTAGTGGTCAGTTTCTCTCACACATAATAAATATACATACATTCAATAAAAAAGGGTAAATATATGAATAAAATATAACATAATATAAAAAATAAGTATATGATGTTTATAATTATGTTAATAACCTTAGTAGACCACCACTAATTCTTTGTCAAATCTGCTGTAGCCCTCGACAAGGGTATTTCCTCACAAAGCTTGATTGTTCTTACTCATGATTATTTCTCAAGAGGTTGTCATTACCTTGGCTGATGGGGCTTTGAGAGGAAGTGGCTGCAGAGACAAAACCAGTCGACAGAAGAGATGCAGAGACCTCAGGACCAACAGGAACAGCTAAAAAACCCAAACACAAACAGGACCTTGAAATGTGTTTCTTCTATATCTGTATTTTCAGTGACACACAGCAGACATCATTAAATAGAAGTACTGTCTTTTCTAAGAATACCAACATGAGTCATCTCCTGGTGGTTTTTGGCGGACAGGCTGGCCAGTCGTCTCCCGAGCAGAGCCCAGGGGTCTGGACGCTCCTCACAGGGAAGTTCAGGGTTAAGGGTGAACGTTGCTCTAAACCTGAAAATGGGGGAAAGAAAAGAGATGGAGATAAATTTAAGAGGTTGCAGGATATTGAATCCATAATTGGCCCATTATCACTTTGTCATGTAACATACACTTTGACTCACTGTTTGTAAATTCTGCCATAAAGGGTCCCCCAACTAAAGCAAAGATGACATGTAGAGAGGCACTGTCAGCTCTGGCAGGTGCATCTATATCTAACTCGCAAGGCATTCTTGGATCCATCACAGCGCAAACAGATATTTTTCCTCATTATCTTCATCCATTAAACAAAAAAGATGATTTACTAAACAGAAAATACATTTTATGGAGTGCTGTTTTATTAAAAATAGACCCCCAAAATCTATTATAGAACAGAGTTGAGTGGAGCTACATGGTGCATCTCTTAGTTGCAAGAAGAACGTCTACTGGGGCACCACCCATTAAGGTGTCGGGGTAGGGGGTAAGTTGTGCACTGCAAGGAAAGCATGTGCACCTGAACCCTGTTGGACAGAAAATACAGATGAAGGTCTAGAGAAACAATATGGTACATAAGCAGCAAATAAGCATGAATTGCATAACAAAACAGTAATTTACAGTTGCAGTTCTCTCTGCCTTATGTAGTGGTCTTGAGCCAAATTCTCACCGCCATTTAAAGTTAAAACAATCACTGCGGTTTCACAATAGATTTGTGAAGCTGTCCTGTGTGCCGGCTCTGGCTGAAGTCAATATGGTTTTCATCCGGGCGTGAGTGAGTGCTGTATTTTAACTGCATCTCCCTGATGTCACAGATATATCTCTCAAGAAACATGGCCTAAATAATAAGCTTTAACAGAAAGATTGGAAAGAACCACATTAAAGCTCCCCTAAAGAGACTTGATTGAATGGATAACTTACCCAGGAAAACCTCAGAATAAAAGCATTATGTAAGAACAGGGGGAGTCCTCCACAGAGGGGGCAATTGAGCTTTAAAGGGACAGTTCAGTTTTTTTTGTAGTGGGGTTGTATAAGCTCCATATGGCCGCTAAGTACATTAGATGCAGTAGAGCGTTCTCTCCTCTCCCTCAGTACGCCACAGTCTGTAAGAGTCTGTTACGCAGAACTAGCTGCAAACAGGGAAGTATTGAACCAAATACAAAGGGTATTTTCTCTCTCCCATCAAAAAATAATACCACAGTTTAAGAGTATGCTACCTAGAAATTTTTTGAGTGCATTAACTTTTCGGAAAAATAAAGTTTATCTGGAACTAACTGACTCAAGTCAGGTATTCCACATATTCCTCTTATTCCACGTACTCCTAGTTCCAGATAAACTTTGTTTTTCCGAAAGGTTAATGCACTCAAAAAAAATTTACGTAGCATACACTTAAACTGTGGTATTATTTTTTGATGGGAGTTCTTGTAGGCGGAGAAAATACCCTTTGTATTTGGTACAATACTTCCCTGTTTGCAGCTGGTTCTGCATCACAAACTTCTACAAATTGTGACTAACTGAGGGAGAGGAGAGAACTTTCTACTGCATCTTATGTACTTAGTGGCCATATGGAGCTCATATAACCCCACTTCAAAAAAACTGAACTATCCCTTTAATTCTGAGAAGTACAGAGGGGAGAGTAACTAGACAGTTTCTATATTTCCTGTGACGTACCCAGTTTCTGTAGACAAACATGTCTGCTGAAACAAGGTAAATATGCTTTTCTGTTTTTTATTCACTGTCTGTTTTGGCCAGGCAAGCGCGCAGCTAGTAGTAAAAATAGGCAAGCCTCCTATCTCAGCATTTCCTGTGCAAGAGACATGCATGGGACATGTGGTTCTTGTGGGTAGTGAGAAAGGTCTGACATGATAACATGCTCACCAAAATGAAAATATGCATGCTTGCTGCTGTCACACAAGTAAAATGCATCCAGCATAAAAAAGTTATTCTGCCTCGGTGATGTTTGGCCTTCAATGTGGACACTTCTGAGACAGAATTGGAGAACAAGTTAGCCCCACATCTGCTTTGTCTCCGGAGGTGGTATCAGTGGTTTTATTTTATTGATACCAGTGCCTTTATCAATCCAGTTCTTTAACAATTCTCTTATCAGTTCCTGTGGACTTTCTGTGTGAACAAAGGTTGGCCTACACAGACTTTCACTGGCAACAATGCCAGTCACATGACACACCTGATATTTGTTGCAGTGCTGGATAGATAAATGCTCTGCAAGTTGCCAGTGTCTCCACTACATGAAATTTGTGCAGCAAGCGTCTTTATGTCAAAATTGAGCCGTGACTTTGACCACTTTTGCCCCTTTCTGCCATGATTTTTGACTTCTTTATCATTTCTACTGACTGCTTTTGATGAAAGTGACATCCTTGATTGGCAAGGCATGCAGAACAAAGTGGAAAGGAATTGTTTAGGGAATCGATAAGCAAAGACTAATGGTATCAATTCTTTGAGGAATTTGTTATCCATTATCAATTGATAATTGATAATGGATAACATTCCTCATCTCATAATCCCATTCCTGGTTCCAAGGCATAATGAAGGCAGAGCTTTATCACAGCAAACCTGTGTGAATGCAGTGTCAAGGTGATTTGAAGTATCATCCATCTACCCAACATTAAATATGTCGTGTTTTGTCATGGCCACTCCCTTTTGGCATCAGCTATGACAGAACATGAACCATAAAAACATTAAAACTTGGGCACTGTTCTGGCTCTGAAGCTGTTTAAGGTATGCATAATAATCTAAATAGTAAATATTCATAACTTAAGTTTAGCATTCTTATCTGTCTAGACATTTATGTGTAATAACTGCATATTGTAATATCTAAAATTTCACAAACACACACCACTTGAGCAGTCCAGAGAGGTAGCTCTGGTCGATGCGATCCTTGGCGACCATGGCGTAGTGAGGGGGCAGAAGTGACAGCGTGATGGCCAGCAGGTCAGGTTCACTGCACAGACGACTGCGGAACATCCCATTGGCTATCAGACACATGAGGTGGACCTGAAAGACCAATCACAGACTCTTAATGACGACAATCCTGATATCATAACTTTAATCAGACTGACCACCAGTGAGAAAATATATAAAGGACAAATCTGCGTGTTTTCACCTTGTGTGTGTCAATCAGCTGGTCCTTCTTGAATCGGTTCATCATCCGTCTGAGATAGTTCTCAAACTCAGCCTGCCTCTTCTGCCTGGTGAACGACACATCAGGGTTGTTTGAGTGAAATTGAAGTTGTTTCTCAGCAGGATATTCTAACACACAATTAAACAATTAACGTGCATTCTAACATGCTGACTGACTCTCTGACAATCAAAAACTGTCGTTCAAGGACTCATTGGTCTTATTTTGAATTCAATGATTCTCTAAACATTTCAAAGGGAGGCCAGCTGGGTCACTGAACCTGCGTGACAAGTTAAAGATTAGGGTTGATTTAACTTTTTGGTATTTTGAACGTGTAAAAAAAGCAAACAAAAATTACTTAACAGCTAACAAGTGCTTACTAATTGGGAAGTGAAAACAAATTCCAGTTGAGAATCAATAACAAATTTCTCAAGGAATCAGTATCATTAGTCTTTTTGCTTATCAAGTCCCTCATCGATGCCCTCCACTTTGCTCTTCATTTTTACTCTTAATTTATATTTTATTGAATGTATGTATACTTATTGTGTGTGAGAGAAGCTGACCCCCACTGTTAAATTTCCTCCGGGATCAATAAAGTTGAATCTACATGCATTGCATATGAAGGACGTCACGATCTCATCAGAGGCAGTCAGCAAAAATGACAACAAAAAAGTCAAAAAATCAACTTTCAAAATCACTTATCTATGCTGCACTGTACTTAGCATCAGGCATGTTTTGATGACACTGTTGGCACTTAAAAACCATATAAGCCAACATTTTTCCACAGAAAATAAGCAGGAGTCAATAAAGAAATTGTTAAGGAAAAGGATCAATAATCATTAATAGCATTGGTATTGATAAAATCTTATCAATTCCCATCCTTATGCATTATACTGTTTTAAACGTAATACAAACCCTGAATCTCCATATCTAATGAAAAAAGCACAAAGGCAACAATTAAAACGCTCAGGGAACTTAGAAACTTCATCATTTTTGTAAAAATATAGGCTCAGCTGATGTGTTTCATAACAGCGGGGACAGGGTCATCCCTGTAAATGATTGAATGCTAAGGAGACCCATTTTATAGTAATAAAAAAAAAAAAATTAATGACTTCATTGTTGTTAAATGGGTTCTTTTAATTTATTATTATTTTTTTAACAGTTCCAGGACTCCTTGGTAAGAGTTTGCATTCAATGATTCTTCAAACACTTCAAAGAGGGGACAGGATGGGTGAGTTAACTTTTTGGGGTATTTTGACAATGTAAAAGACAAAAAAAAAACTTATTGTCAAATACATCGTTGTCAATGCAATACAAGACTGCCTAATATTTAATGATTCAGTTTGAATATCTGAAAAGGAATGGGTGAAGTATATACCTACTCAATTTCACCCTTATGGTCATTAAATGTTATTTATTCAGCTTTCTTTGAGATATACTCCTCAACAACAACAATTTTATTGAATTTATCCAAAACTATAATAATAATAATAATAATAATAATAATAATAATAATAATAATAATAAATTTTATTTAAGGGCGCCTTTCACGACACTCAAGGTCACCTTACAAAAGTACAAATAAAAAGTGCATTAACACAAGCGTAAGAACAGGCATAAAAACAGGTGTAAAAACAAGCAATAACAGACAGTGCCAACGACCAGAGGGAGTAGGAGAGTCTAAACAGATGAGTTTTGAGTCTTGTTTTAAAGAGGGGTAAGGACTCAGTATTGCGGAGATCAGGAGGGAGTGAGTTCCATAACTGGGGAGCTGAGCGGCTGAATGCTCGGCCCCCCCATGGTGACAAGGCGAGCGGAGGGGACAGACAGATGGACAGATAAAGAGGATCGGAGAGTACGGGCAGGTACAGTAATGTTAATGAGGTCAGAGAGGTATGGAGGGGCGAGGCTGTGGATGGCTTTGTAGGTGTGGAGCAGGATTTTGTATTGAATGCGGTATGTGATGGGGAGCCAGTGGAGCTGCTGCAGGATGGGTGTGATGTACTATAGTTTAACTTTCCTGCTGACTTGGCTTTATCAAGCCTTATTGGCATTAATTCTATATTTTTTATCTTGTAAAACCTTCCAACCATTTTTCTAATTTAGTTTCTTTATTAATTAATGAAGGGTATGTGCAAACTTACTTTTTCCTGACCTCTGGAGTCTCAATCTCAATCTCCACAGGCTGTGAGGGCAGGACAGGCTCCAGAGGTTCAACTGGACCCGGCAGCTCAGTAAGCTCTACAAACCAACAAAAGACCCACAGCATTCTTCAATTTTGGTTTTCTTCACTCTTTTCAGCTTGCTTCTAAAAGTTGAACCATTTCAAAATGATACATTTTCCTTTGTTGAGACAAAAGTAAATTCCCCTCTCCTCCCTGCTTACCTTCCACTTCCTCCCAGTCGTCCTCACTTTCGTCACTATCCTCCTCGTCCACCTCTTCCTTGTCTTTCTCTGTCTTCTTGGTGCTGGTGCCTTTAAAAGTAGGTGCTCTTGAGGTCACCATGTCAAAGTCATCACTGTCAGAGTCCTCGTCCTTCACCGCTGACTGAAAGTACTTACTGGTTTTGACAGCAGTGGTGGATGAGTTTTTCACAGGAGCTTGTTTTGAGGAGGACCGTGGTTTAGGTTTGACCTTCCTGCTGAGCTTCTCCTCTGTCTCTGTGCTGCCATTACCTGAGGGGAAAATAATGGGAAATAAATGTTTCTTGTAGTTTTAAGAAATCCCTGGAGTGAGAGGAGTTGTAGGGTAAAAGTGTAAGAAAATATCAATACAACAATTAATCGTGATGTTTTGAGGTGCAATATTGTCTAAATGTATTTAGTACAGTGCTGTGATGTTATGAAATTCCATAATTTATAGAAATTTAGGACATTTGTTTTGAATTTTAGTGCCGCAAATTAGCAGCAGATGTTCAGTGACTCTGCTGCATTTTTTTCCCTCTTATTTCTCTCACTGGGACACACAAGGAACTCTGTACATGATGCAGGGTCCATGCTTTATATAAATAACAGCGACTAGAAACTGTGTTTTTTATGTAAACATCTCTGTAGGCCATTAATGTTATTATTACAAAAAACAAGACACAATAATAATGTTTGTTCAACAAAAAAAACCTATCATTGCCCTGTATATAGTACTGTGATATATTGAAATATGTCTTCACTCTTGTAACATGATACTTAAAATGACTTGAAATTCATAAAAGAATCAAATCTCACAAGTACACTGCCCTATTTTGGAGGGGGTTTCAGGTTTCTACTTCTAACATTTCCATAGCTGTTATATTTAAAACTGTTTAATTTAAATCAGACAAACTTAGCTTTAACAAATGTTTGCTGTATTATTAAAGGATTCACTGTTTTAAACAACCAACACCACGGCCCAGTTGCCATGGAGTGCCATTTTACAAGAAAGTTTATTTGAATAGGGAAAATCCACTATTTTTTCCTTAAAATGAAACAAGAAAACGGTATTCCAATGAGGACAGTTACACATTAGTAATACCAGAATGACTTATCAAGACAAGACATTTAGAGGTTTATGGAAATAAATAAGTGGAATAGATTATGTGTAAGTTCTCCAGAAAAGCACAAAAAGGCACGAAACAAATGCCCCTAATCTTAGCTTAGGTCTCAGTCTTCTATGGGAAATACGGCCAACTGTTGTGTATGTGGCAGTCATAAAGAGCACATATGAGCCAATTTTTGATACAGGCGCAAAAACCCTTTAAACAAAATACACAAGTTAGAAAAGCAGAGCAGTGTAGTGGAGTAACATGAACAACTCTGACACCTACTCACTACAGGCGTGCAATAACGTCTGGCCATAACTTATATATTCAGTCTTTAGTCAAGAAAATATATGTCTTGTAAAAATGTTTGTGTATGATTAGTTTTTTTTATAACTTGCAGGACAGAATTAGAGCTCTGGACAGCAGATCCACTCCTGCAACTTTTCACGAAATGTACACAAATCTCGCTGCTGAATGATGGCTGATTTGAGTGTCTAAATGAGTGCTGCATTTGAACAGCTGTATTTCTACAGAAAACTTTAAAAACACTGAAATGTATACAGAACACTTTGAACCAATGAGGACCCTAGTACAAACAAAACTAGGGATGGGAATCAAAACCCAATTTCAGTTGAGGATCAATAACAACTCCCTTAACGACTTCTATCATTCATCTTTTAACTTATCAATTGCCTTACTGATTTCTTCCACTTTTTTGCATGCCTTGAAAATGAAGGACATGAAATGACAACGAAAAAGACAAAGATGTACTCATGGCCGACGGGGCAGCAGTGTTCAAAATTATGCCTTGATTTTTTTTAACTAACTGCACAATGTTTCGTGGATGGAAACACAGCAACCTGCAGAGGCATTCATCTGAATTCCTGAGGTGCTTAATATTTGACAAGCTGGTCAATGAAAACCTGAGGAGGTTGACTATGTCCAACCAGAAAATCCACAGACATTGTTAAGGGAATTGCATCAATAAGCATGATCAATAATGGCACTGATATCAATAAAATCGTTTAAATGCCCATCCCTAGAAAAACCTGAGTTTATAATGAGAGTGATCGTCTGTCTCCAGGAACTTTGTGGGGTTATATTTCACTGAGATGATGTAGAGCTTGGACTCCTCACTTCATGATTTTATGACTTGTGAACTGATTGATAGATATTGAACTTTCTCTTACCCGTGTCTGAACTCTTCGCTCTTTGTTTTGCTGCGCTGCTCTTCGCCTTCATCGCCTGCTTCAGTTTCTTTGTAACGGCCTCTGTCCCCTCACACTTTTTCCTTTTCGCCATGCTGCCTTTCTCTTTTTTTCTGACTTTATTTATAAGAATATTTATTTTTGAATTAGTCTGGGTAAACTCCACCAGGAGAAGTCACTCGACTTTCCACATGGTCTTTAGGAGGGGCAGAGATTCCGCAGTTATCCAACATTTCACTCAGCAGCTTTCATAACAGACAGCGCTACACGGTTGTTTTGGAGGCCGGACCCTGACGTCACGTCCGGCACTTCTTCTTCTACGCGACAAAATTTGCCTCTTTTCCAGTAGAGTTTGTTAGTCCTCCAAACTGCTGCAACGATTAAGTTTAGCACTTACAGGCAGTCTGTTGAAAGACGTGTCAAAAAATATTAACAAAGATGGAGCTAAGATGATTAAAAAGGAAAAAGATACAAAAATTAACCAATGCATTAAAAATAAAAATGCTGTGATAGGTATAAGTAATTTATTTACATATTTTTGTACTCCGTTATTTATCTTTAATTTCTAAATCACCGGAACATGTATTAATCTTTCTGAGAAATATTATCATTATTTATTATTTTGCTCACATTTTTCTGTTTTTTCATTTATTCCATTTAGTTTGGCTCCCTTAATCCACATGATTGATATGGCCGAAATTCTTGACATCACAGTATGGACACAAACATAAAGAAAAGTTAAATATTTATTTAGGAATAAATAAATTAAAATGAAAAAACAAAAACAAAGAAATATCTAAAAGTTGTGGAAATTAATTAATAAATCAAAGAATTATTGAATAAATTTAAAAATAGACAAATAAATGCAGTAACAGAGGAAATTCTAGATTATAGAAATACAGAACTTTTTGGGAAAAAAAGCAATGCAGTGACATAGAAAAAATATACAAAATATCTTTCACTTTTCCTTTGTATTACCAATTTTTATCACTGTCTCTGCAGTTAGTCTTTAATTATAGGGATGGAAGATATTATCAGTATGGTATCGGCATCTACAGAAAATTAATTTAAAATTAACTATGGTTATTGGCAGACCCATATTTAAGCCTTATACATTTGCATCAAGAGTTTTTGCATATTTATCTCTCAGCATAATTGTTTTTCTCAGCAGGTAAGTAAATCAGCGTTTTAGCTCTTTAAAGAGCATATGAAGCTTGATTTTACTGTTGTTGCTGAAAACACATTTTACATACGATGAAGGTGTCATCTAAAAAAAGTACTTTCATTATAAATTAAATATTTTAAAATGTTTTGAAACATTGGATGTAGGCAAAAATCCAATATCCTGCATCCCTGATTAATTAATGTTATATTTCAGTCATTTTTGGCCCCTTATTTATACAGTAATTAAAAAATCTGTAAGACCACCAACCAATGTAAAGTTTATGCCACAGCTGCCCCAAATTAGAACAATTTTTAATTGCCAAAATATTTTTTTTTATCTTTCTATAGTGGTTAATATAGTATGTATGTAGAAGTATGTAATAATGTATGTAGAAACTCTTAAATTAAAATGATATTTTTAATGCTAAAATATAATTATTATTGTTATCCATGAAAATCCAAATTGACTGTTTTACAAAAATATAAGATAAAATAATAAAGCACATAATTATTTCTTCTTTAAACAGATAAGTTAGTTTTAGTGGTTAAATGTTATGCTTGATTAATTTCTGACTTCTCAGAAGCTCAGTGAGCAGCTCATGTTTGGGTATACAGAGGTGAACTCATTTTGATATCCCTCATTCCTGTTAAAAAATCAGAATCAGAATTGATTTTTATTGCAAAGTATGTGACACATACAAGGAATTTGATTCTGGCAGTTGTTTCTCTAGTATAAGGAGGAATAAAAAATTAATTAATTAATTAATAAAAAATAAAGGTAAATGTAAAAATATAGAATAAAATGTAAAAAAAAAAAATTAAAATGAAATATAAACGAAAAACTCTTAACAAATGCAGTGTATATAAAAATGTACATCAGGAACATATACAAGCATCTGGGGGTATTTACAGCTGATAGGAGGAAAGTGCAGCTGTGCAATGAATAGTGCAGCTATTAACTGTTTAAAATGGTGCAGGTAAATGTTTGACCAAAAACATTTTTAGTTTTAAACTAGTTTTTGAAAGATCTCTGAAATATATATGTTTTTACATTTTTATGACAGGTGTTCTAATAAATGTGTTAAACACTATGTTTGCCGAGTCCCATACTACTTTTTAAACCTTATTTCTGCCTTTATGAAACTTGTAGTGTTGTAGTTCCACATTCTGAACACAGGGAGGTGGTGTTGGACCTTTTATGGCACCTTAGCAACTGAGAAGGAGTTCTGACGATGAGTCCAACTTTTAGATTTGTTCATACTGATAAAAAAAAAAGAGAAGGCTTCTTTCTCTAAAGCAAAAACCATATTAAATTTAATTTTTACTTCTTCCTTTTGTAAATCATCCTAAAGAGGTCCTTTAGACAGAGATGCTGTCAGATAACCTGGGCCCCATGAAAAGATATCACTTTGGGCCCCATTCCAAAAGCAGCTCTACAAAGTCTATTGCAATTCACAGTGCTGTAAAGTTACTGTTTAATTTAGCAGACATGATTGTCCAAAGTGATGCACATCTTAGGTACGCTTGATGGCACAAAGGACCCTGCGGTAGAGTCCACACAAGATGATGATAGGGCATGAATTTGAGCTCTTAACCTCCTGTTCAGTGGACAAGCAGTTCAACCCACAGAACCATCCAGTCAGCAAGTCTGTCAAACCTCTCTCAAACTAATCAATAAAATAATATGATGAAAAAATGGCTGCTTGTAATTATTACAGCTAAGTTGATCAGTTTTAAAAATAAACAATTCAGCTTTAGGCAGCGAAACAGAGAAAATACTCTTCAGCTCAATTTATACAGTAAATGATAAACAAAACAATGCACCTCAAGAGATTTTTAAGCATTTGGATCATTTCAAGCATCTAGCATGTTTGTATTCCTCATTTTGGTTTAGGATATGTTATCAGTCCATATGAATCTCTAATCTTTTAACTCTGTCAAAGATTTAAACTCTTGCAGGTTGCATTTTTCTAGATCCACAATATCTCCTGATGAATGTTCTAAAGGGTCTTTTTTATATAAATGTCATTTTATGGGAATTTAGAAATTCAAAAGATACCTGAATATTACTTTTCTGAAATGTAAAGCAAGAAAAAACATTTTCTAAGTGAAGAGTACAGAAATCCTAAAGCATCTATTGTAACATTTTTCAGGTATTATAATATATTAGGGTACCCCATCAGTCATGGGCCCTCAGAATCTTTCTTAGCTTTAAAGCCCCCTGCCTTTTGAAGTACATTTCCTGTGACAAACCTGATAAAAATAAGTTATTTATTTATTTCAAACTGATTTTGCATGTATAATAAATAAGAAGTCTGCTGTGTAAATGTGTTGTGGCTCAAATTTCAGTTTTATACTCTTTTCAGCTGAGCTAGATTAATATTTTGTGTCTCTTATAGTAAATAAAAACATCTACGTAAATCATTTATTTAATTTTCCTTGGTGGAGTGGTTGGTATGGTAGGTTATTTACTTGTATAAATGTCTTTATTAATTAGTATGTACAGGTACATAAGTTTTTTCATTTCAACACTTGAGGAGAGTTCATGTATGGCCACTCACAGAGATGCACATGGATAACTAATAGGGTCTGTTATGTTTTATATTACGAGTGTTTAGCCACCGGCACACATGATGATCTCAGAGTTAAACAACTCCCATGCAGCCTCTGGGTCCACAATATTAGAGTCAGCTGGCATTCAAAGGTCAGACCAGATTTTTGTACATGTTTTATCTGATTGTGAAGGGATCACAGCTGTTTTTCATTTTTACCATTTATTTCAGGAGTACAGAAAAAAAATCCAGTTTTGTTACTTTGAACTCCTGAACAAGACACTTTTACCATATATGATGTTTTTGATCTAACAGCACTGTTAGCTGCTTAAACATATGATTTGTTTTGATGTGCTTATTTTACACGTCATTAATATCAGAAAAACAAATAAACAAACAGGCCAAAAACAGGCAGTAAACATAAACAATAGAATTAGATTCATATTCTTCATAAAAAAGAAAATACATGTTTGAATAAAGGTAGGATGAAGTTTTAACTCATTTGCATCCAACTCTTTATTAACATTTTCCTGCACATATTTAAATAGAAGGACAGAACAAAGCAAACACCATTATACAGCACATGATTACAGTTGCCTCAAAAGGACATGCATACATCTCATTTCATTCTATTTTTTTTAATGATGAGATGCTAATTTATTTTTTCCATATACCTTGAGATATTGACCTAATGCCAAAACCAGTTTTATTATCCTAAAATAACAACATGAATAACTTGAAATCTGAAGAATACAACCAAAAAAATGCTCATTATCACAGCTTTGTAAATTAAGGTGTACCACTGCAGCCTTCTTTACATTATAGATTTCCTACTGTTTTTCAGCTTGAAGATTCTTTTCTAGTTCCAGGTTGACCATTTTACACCCATGTTCAAGGATTTGGTTTAATATGCGTTCTGTATAAGTTAAAGTAAATTTCTTGTGATGTAAAGGTCCCATGTTTGGCAAAATCAATTTTCTTTGTTTTTAAGAACATCACACCTTTTACTAAACTCTCAGTTCACAGATAAATTCACTATGCCTCATAATGAAAATACCCATTAAAACAGTCAGTTTTTTACTTCCTGTAGTTTATTATGTCATAGAAAGCCTCCACCTACATGTGCTTTCTGCTCATCACATGCAGACCCCATCACTGTTTTGAAAGTCTGCTCTGTGGCCTGTAACCTGTCCTCCCCCCTCCCAACAGGTATCATTTGGACAGCTCATCTGCACAGAATTCGTTATCAAAGCCTCCTGAAGCCTCCTCAGATCTGAGCGTTTCCAAAGGGGAGGGGAAAGAGCGACAAACAGGACATGATGTAAACAGTCAATGCACCAGGACGTGGCACCCTTACTGTAGGCCCACCAGTAATGCACTACTTATGTTGGACACAGGCCAAACAAGGGAACTTGAACAAGTTAAGGATTAATTTGAGTTGAACATTTCTTCCTCAGTCTTCCTCAGTCTTTTAATACTGATTTCTGTTTAGAATTTCCTTTTTATGTCTATGTGCGTTTGATTAATTTAGTGTGTGTGTTGTATGTGAATTGTGAGAGTGGGTGGGGTCTTTTATTTTCATTGTACGCAATTTTCTACTTTTTATGTCATTTATTGTTATTTATTTTATTTCTTATGTGAAGCACTTTGTGCTACAAATCTTTGTATGAAAAGTGCTATACAAATAAAGTTTGTTTGATTGATTGATTGATTCTGTCCTACAGTTTTGTCAGTGATTTTTTGTGGAAATAGGCCATCTCTAAGGGTAGTAACATTTTCTGAACCACAAGTGCGCACAAGACTTTTGATCAAAACTTATAAAAATCTCATTACTTATGAAATAAGTGTTTAGATTTGTTTCTCTGTGTTTCAACAAAGAATGGAGCTGCCAGCTTCATTAATACTAAAGTTAAATATATAAGTTCACAGTTACCCCACTAGAGTTCTGGCTGATCTTCAGACTGCTTTCCTAGAACCACTTGGTCATTTGTCAATAGGTTCACAGCATTAGTATCAATGATCTAACTATCTGAGGAAATGTATTAATTTAAAAACATTAAAAGGTCTCAAACACTTCATTGGTTAGTTATGATGCTTTTCTCACCTTTTTCCTGTGAGGTACAATATATTCTCCTAATGTACTTTTTGCCATTCTTTCATCATTGTCTTTATTGGTTCTCACAAAACTCTTACCTTGTATTTGTCAAACTTTCTTTCTATGACAGACACTCTGCTTTGAATTTTAGCTTCATCAGGATTTTGTTCACATACAAGCTCTCTCCAGATCACATCTCTGCGGCTCTATCTAAACTTAACCTGATTTTATTGTTGCTGTTTCATTATAAATATGCATTGTGAGTGCAAATGATAATGAAAGAAAATCCTTTTTGTGAGCATGAATTTGACTATCAGTCTGGTGGTCAGATATAGCTCTTTTGAAGAAGCAGTTGAGTGTTTGACAAAAGAGTGGAGCGGGGATGAAGTAATTTTGTTGGCCAGCCAAGCAAGCACCATGCTGGTTCCTTTGACACAAAGCCTGTGGGCCTTTATGTGAGTTTTTGGATTATTTCTGATAGTAAGGTTTGAGTTTAAAAAGAAAAGAAAAGGTTTGTTTGTTATGATAAATCTTACAAAGGAACAATTCTTTCTTGATTTTTAATTGCAAACTTAAAAAATGAAAAAGCTAATGTCAGGTCTACAGCTTGTGGAATAACTTCAGTACCACATCTTAGTGTGTCCTTGGCCAAGACACTTAATCCAAACTGCTCCCTCTGCTTTGTCAGTGTGTAAACGGGTATAAAAGCATGTGGATGTCTCAGCTGGTACTGATGGATAACTTCCATAGAAACTTGAACCATCACTAAATGATTGTGACAGGTGTAATTAAATGGGTGGATGTGACTGTTGGTGTAAAATTGTGCAGAGTAGTTAGAAAGACTAGACAAACACTTCATTAGCTCACCTTTTATTTAAACACTTACTGTTGCTATAAAACTTTCCTTAGTGTGACCTGACAAGTAATTGGCTGTCAACTGTTTGTCTAACATGTTTTGAAAAGATCGAAAATGAAGTCCAATGTCCCTGACAAACTCTGTTTTTCTAGTTAGCAAATCATTAGCAATTGTATTTTAAGGCGTGATCTTCTTTAATATTCACAAATGAGGTAATTTAAGATGGATTTTTTTTTTTTTGCTGAAAAGGATTAAAACCTGTTTTGTTTTTGTTCACCAGATATTATGTTGGGCATTTAACCTAAAACTCATTCAAAAATATCATGGACTTTAAAAAGGAACCAGATGTGCCAAAAATCTGATGCACTTCTGCATTTGAGGACTCATTACTGCTCCACTTTATACAGCAGCCTGTTTCAACAGAGGTGTCCTCTGGCTTTGTCAGGAGTGCCCTCAAAATACAAATAAACCAAGGAACTGGTGGTGGACTTCCATAGGCGTAGACCCGCCCCACCCAACACCGGTGAACATCCAGGGCTTGGACATTGAGATTGTGGACTCTTACAAATACCTGGGTGTTCACCTAAACAATAGACTGGACTGGTCTGACCACATGAGTGCTCTCTACAGGAAGGGCCAGAGCAGATTGTACCTGCTGAGGAGACTGAGGTCTTTTGGGGTGCAGGGAGCTCTCCTGAGGACCTTTTATGACTCTGTGGTGGCATCAGCCATCTTTTATGGAGTGGTCTGCTGGGGCAGCAGCATCTTGGCTGCAGACAGGAACAGACTGGACAGATTGATCAGGAAGGCCAGCTCAGTCCTGGGGTGCCCCCTGGACTCAGTGCAGGTGGTGGGAGAAAGGAGGATGCTGGTGAAGCTGGCATCTATGCTGGAGAGGGACTCCCACCCCCTGCAGGACACTCTGACAGCCCTGTGCAGCTCCTTCAGTGACAGGCTGCGTCACCCGAAGTGCGTGAAGGAACGCCACCGCAGGTCTTTCCTGCCTGCTGCTGTTAGACTTTACAACCAGCACTGCTCCCAGTCACCATAAACTGAGCAATTATCTTACAATGTGCAATTACAATGTACAATTACTGTGCAAATTCTCTTGACAATGTGCAATTCCTCCATGTGCAGTCACTTACATTCATGTGCAATTACTTGGTGAATGTGTAAATAATCCTTATATTTGCTTTTTAGTTTCTGTATTCAAGCACTTTTTTATATTTATATTGGTAGAATAATGTACATACTGCTATTTTCATGCTACTTTTATACTATTTTTATAATTATTCCTTATCAACGCTGTCCCCTTTGCTGCTGTAACATTGCAAATTTCCCCGTGTGGGACGAATAAAGGTTTATTCTTCCCATTCTATTCTATTCTAATATAACCATGTGTTATTTCAATCATAAAAATCACTAATATATGACCTGAGACAAAAAATGTCTCAAATGTTGTCTCTCCTGATATCATAACTTCAGTGTCCTGGTTGGCAAATGAAGAGGCTAAAATCAACACTCATCGTGCAAATAGCTACCTTTCTCATTTAGCAGGTGTTTGTGGAGTACGGCTGTTGCAAACAAGCATAGAAGCATTGTCATAATCATAACTCTGGATCTGAAACATCAGCCTCATCATCCAGAGGCAGCCCATCAATAAGGGACGATGAAATGATGATTTTATTGGTTTAAAAAGTCAACAACACCAACAAAATTGAGTAATGATAGAAATTTGTAAAAGAAAGCCCTGGATATCAAAGCTGTGTGCATTGTCCTGGGCTCAGTATCTCCATTACTTCTCAAAAAAAGTTTGGAAACATTATTTTGGACAATTATTTCTCCCTGTTAAAAACACCAATGGGTATTGTATTTTATATTGCTGGAAAGCCTGATTAGTAACCTTTACAACAAGGTACAACTTCTAAGGATCATGGATTTGTGGAATGAGCAACAGCTAAACATTTGGCTGGCACCCAAAAATATGTGCCAACATCCACTGCAAGTAGAAGCTGGAGTTCCAGTACACAGAGTGGCAGCGTTATTTGGTGTCAGCCCTGGTAGCATTTTCAAACTTACGACCAAGTTTGGTGAGACTGGTCAAGTCAAAGACAGATCCCAAAGTGGGTTTCCCAGGAGGAAAACATCCCAAGACATCGTCATCCTTCTTTTACTGAGGAACTGTATGCTTTTTTTCCAGGGGAAGAGGGGATTTTGACACATCTTTGGGGCACGACCCACATGTTTATCTGTGTTGCTCATTCCATGAATGCATGGTCCTCACAAGTTAAACCTTGTTGTAAAGGTGACTGATCAGGCTTTCCAAGGATCTAAATTGAAATGCCAATTGATATTATAAAAGGGTTAAAAAACAACAACAACAAAACATTCACTAGTCCATCTGGGAAATAGCTCATAGAAAGTGTTTGTTAATGAGCAGAACCTTTCAAAAGCATATCCAGCAGGCGATTGGACAATTGTTCTGTCAATCACATTATCACGGGACAATCAGATAATGTAGTGCGGAGGCGCTACCGCTGCTGCATAACAGACAGCAGATGAGCCACTTCGTGAAACAAATCCTCGTCAAAACATGTCAGTAGTCAAGCAAAAGTTTCCTTTCTGTTGAGAAGTTTGTATTTTTCTTGTTTGTTTTTCATTTAATAAAGAAATGCAGTCCAGATCTGATAAAACTGCTAATGAAGCTGTTAGCATCTATGCTAATTTCTGTACAAGCAGTCATTTCCTGGTGTCCTCTTTCTGCACGTAGGGACTCTGATTAGGCCGTGCTGCTCTGGGCTGCTCACAAAGGCTGTAGATGGAGCTCGACAAAATGAATCCGTCTGATTACAGACACTGAATCAGGTGGATCCATCAGCACTGTAAGATAAAGTCTTTCACAATCATGAGTTGATATGTAAGAACCTTTTGTGTGTGTAGTCAGTGGCCAGAGGCATGCAGACATTTTGACAGGAGTGACTTGTGAGTTTTCATACTTCTGCTTCAACACAAAAGAAGACTGAGGAATGCTGCTGTATGGGGTCACTGCTAATATTATAAACATGCAAACTGAAACCACATATACATATAAAATACACATGTACGTACACTTATATACACACACATTTACATGCATAAACAACCCAACCCATAATCCATACAGTCAAAACAGGTCATAAATAAAGACTGTGTTAAACCAGGCACTGACGGACTGAGGAAACTCATCATTGATATAACACGAGTGAACGCAAGAAGTGCATTTAAAGTGATACAATTTAAGATGGAAAAATAAAAAAGCCAAAAAACGGAGGAAAAATGTGATGTAAAATGTTTCTGTTTGTTTTCTGTTTCATTTATAGTCAGTGCATGTCTAATATGTAGATTGAATGGGACACACAACGACAGATGTGCTGATTTTCTCATTCACATGCAGGGGGGGTGTTAAGGGGGTTAAAGTGAGGAAAATTCTAAGGGCCCATAACTGAAAGGGCAAAAAGAGTAATATACAGGCATTCTGCATGGCTAAAGTTTAATACAATGGAGTTTACAAAGAGGATTAGAGGATTTTAGTTTCATTTATGTATTTTGGTGCAAATCCAACTGTGTGCCTGACATATAAAAATAATTGAGTCTTTAAAATGAATTTGAAATAAAGTTATGGAGTAAGACAAGTTCATAATCTGCAGAAATGTTTAATATTTGCAAGGATTTAAAGATCAGAGATTTATGATGGCTAATTAAATGATATACTAAATTATGTTAAATAATTGAAACGGTCCAAATGCCTCAGAGTTACTAACAGAACATAATTTAACTGACCATTTATTGTGATTTTCAGCTGAGGAGCATTTCCTCCACTGTTAAACAAAACAACTTGTCTGTCAAGATTATGAGTGTTCCCTTAAAAAAACATTATACCAGCTTATTTCTGGGCAGCACCGTATGCAGCAGGTAGCGTATGTGCCTCATGGCAAGAAAGTTTCCAGTTTGATGCCTAGGATGGTCAGGGTCTTTCTGTGTGGAGTTTGCATGTTCTGCCCGTGCATGTGTGGGTTCTCTCCGGGCACTCTGGTTCCTCCTACAGACCGAAAACATGCTCATTAGGTTGATTGGTGACGAAAAAACTGCTCTTAGGTATGCATGTGAGCATGAATGGTTGTCTGGCTCTCTATGTGGCCCTGTGATTGACTGGTGATCAGTTCAGGGTGTACTCCGCCTCTCGCCCATTGTCAGCTGGGATAGGCTGCAGCCCCCCATGACCCTGAAAGCGATAAGCGGTATGTATAATAAATGGATGGATGGATTATCTTATTTCTTTATTAGCCTGACATATGCTTGGTTTGACAGACTGTGCAGAGCTGTTTTAGGTTGGGGCCCAATATGATATCTTTTCATGGGACCCAGAATTTCTGACAGCACCCCCGTTCTCATGGGCTGAAAAGCATCTTATAATCTCTTCTGTTCTCCATGGAAATTGTCCTAATACTGTGACAGCCCTGTTCACTGATGTGTGCTATTGTCTCATGGAGGTATTTCAGATAAATTGCTGTTTACTTTTTAGGGGCGGTTTGAAATGTCAGTGCCTGCTTTCTGACAACCACTTTATTTGTTTTGATTGACAGCCCCTCTGCATTAGCTTCCTCACATCAATATCAGGAGGATTTCAGTCTACACTGGCTTTAGACGTGAGATTGTGGCTGTAATCGCCTCTCTTTGTGGGAGCCATTTCCTGGGATTTTCACTGCCTTCCACCCGGTGCGTGCCGAGATACTCTCCTCATCCCACTGGGACCATGAATAAGAATTATGTGGGCAAAAGACCTAAAGTGTTTTATTTTTTTCCCATTTTACAGCAGGTCAGTGTGATTCACCTGCACTGTTTTCTGCCTCTGCGCTCCAAATCAATTTGGTTCATTTCAGTTCAATTTAATTTTCCTTCTGCTCTGATGTGATCCGTATCGATCATGCTGGGATGAAGTGGCAGATGTGTGTGTTTCACTTCAGAGAGCTGTCTGTCAGCTGATACAGTCAGACAGCCTCAGACTCACTCCCTGAAGCACAGGGGCCTGATGGGACCACAACAGGAGAGTAACTAATTACATTTACTCACGCTGCTGTAACTAAGAAGCTTTTCATGCATACTGGTGCTTTGCAGAGAAGATTCAAAGTCAGGACTTAAATAATTTAACAGAGCCACTTAAAAGAAGGATGAAAAGAAAAGCAAAACTTAGTGTTCATATTGAAAGTGGTGGATGAAAACAAAAGGAGGTGGCAATTACTCTGACTCTCATGTGGAGCTTTTCAGGTATCAATGTGGGCTGAGGTGAGCACGAGTCTCAGGATGACAGGCACGGAGGTTGAGGGGGAAAGAATGAGTTGCGCTTCTGACACTCAAAGTTTTATCTTCATTTGGAGTTTTAAAGTAGATCCAGTATCTATGCTGCTTTTCCCTTTTGGGGTCGCAGGTGGGAGGGCTAGAGCCTATCCCTGCTGACATTGGGCGAAAGGCGGGGTACACTCTGGATCCGATCCCAGAGCGACATAGAGGGACAGGCAACCACTCATACCTCAGGGCAATTTGGAGTCACCAGTTCATTTAATGAGCATGATTTTGGTCTAGGGGAGGAAGCTGGAGTGCCCAGAGAGAACCCACACATGCACAGGGAGAACATGAAAACTCCACACAGAAAGGCCCTGACCGACCCAGGGAATTGAACTGGCAACCTTCTTGCTGTGAGGCAGGTGCACTACCTGCTGTGCCACCGTGCAGCGCCAAGTGAAAAGCGAGAAGTTATTAGTTACTTTTCAAAAATTAAAAGATAATAAAAATTATTTATTTTTTAAAGAGATAATGAGTTTAAAGTAATTAATCACAATTTTTGAGTAACTTACCCAGCACTGTTCAGCAATACGGATTATATATATATGCAAAAAAAAAAAGTGTAGCTAAAACTAAAATACTTTTCAGGACTCTCTCCAGTCATGGGCCCGGGTCATCCTTCATATGGCCCCACTAGCCGGAGCATCAGCAATATTGATTCAGAACTTCATGCTGGAGCTGTTTGGTCCTCTTTAACTGATGGATCAGAAATTGGATGCTTCCAAATGAGGATCACATTTTGAGATCAGCTGTTTATGAACAACACCAAGTCAAATTTATGTGTTTTAATTGTTTTTGTTAAAAATTATCAGGGTCAGTTGTTTACATATTTACCTTCATCAGGTAGGCCAGGTATTTGCCTGTGTTTGTCTGTTTGTTAGCAAAATCACCCCAAAACTACCAGACCAAACTACCAGACTGATTCTGCTGAAATTTTCAGGAGAAGTCAGTAATGGCCTGACTTAAAAAAAAAAAAGGATTTTGGTGATGATCCAGATAACCACCATTAGTGAACAATCGTTTTTGATCCATAACTGTCTAACTTATAATGGTATCAACATGGTTTCAAATGCTGGAGGTAGGTTTTCAGGGTCAAAAGGTCATATTATGAGGGTCACTTCATCATGGAACTGTTGCTTATGGGTGTAACACTGACATATGAGCTACCTTGGTGGAGGTTTAAAACCAATGCTCACAGTGAGCAAAGCAGATTTTCACTGAAGTCTAATTTCAGTATATTTGAGGAATTGTTACTCTAGTACACTTGACACACTCGAGCAGTTGTGTTCTTCACATGGCACAACAAAATACTCAGAACTTTGAGTACATTTGAGATGAAGTGCTTTTTACTTTACTCGGGGAGACTCAAGGAGAGTTATGCTTACTTGGGCTTAAGTCAGATGTAATTAAATAAAGTGTTCTCTTTACTTGAGTACATTATTTTTTTACTCACTCCACTTTTGCTAATATTTGTTTAGAGATGTTCAAAAGAAGGCACCCCTTTTAAGTCTTTATTTTATTTCACTGAGGTTTAGCTATATGGAGGATGCATTAAATGGTGTTTTGTTAGCAATAAAACAGAAACCAGCATCTCATTAAAGAGTGAGAAAATGCTCTTTTAATGCAATAGGTTATTAAATTAGAAAAATCTATCAGTAATTATATA
The DNA here is from genome assembly GCA_037902135.1 of Cetoscarus ocellatus. Taxonomy (NCBI): domain Eukaryota; kingdom Metazoa; phylum Chordata; class Actinopteri; order Labriformes; family Labridae; genus Cetoscarus; species Cetoscarus ocellatus. Next base: position 384,964 of record JBAMNC010000443.1, read on the forward strand.
TTGAGACTCTTAATGGCTCTGTCATACAGTGAACTTATGGAAATGTAACTGTTCGATGCTTAATATCTACTGGTGCAGAAACTGAATGCCCATGAATGTGTCACATTTTGGAAACAGCAGTTTATTAAAATGAGTCAAAAAAGTAATAATTTAAGTTATGTAATATGAATCAGGGAGATTTGTAACACTACATGTTTTTTTAAAACTAGCATGGTCTATGTGTGTTTTTTTTTTTTTTACATATAGCACATTTATGGAAAACAATGACTCACATAATGTACAAAATACATGTTTTATTAATATCATTATTAGTTCATTTTATTTGTAAAGGTTTCCATTTGATGCATTGCACCAGAGTTAGTGTAAAGCTTGTTCACATCTGCAGTCCTTTTGTAGGTCACAATTAAAACAAAAAAAATCACAAAAACCATTGATATATATGATAAATCATTTCATATTAATCAGGATAAATTGTGACTCTTGTTGGCTCATCACACTCCATCTGTTGTCCTTTAGCACAGCACAGAAAAGTATTCTTAAACTACTTTAAGGGCATTTTGACTAAAAAGCTCTTTATTGTTACTTAAGTAGATTCGTGGAGTTTAACTTCTCCTTGTACTTGAGTAAAATGTTCACAGTGAATGAGAACCTTACTTGAGTACAATACTTGTATACTCTTCCCCCTGCCTGATGGGACCAGGGGACCACATCCATCCTGAGAGTGTGTCTGGGTAAACCATGCACCAAACGTAAGCAGACCTCTTGCATGCATAGGCATAAATGAATTTATGTTTGAGAGCGCAGTGCATGTGCATCCATATTTCTGTGTTGACAGGTTTTCGCTTCACGCTCTCCTGGATGTGTGCATGCATTTAATGCCTTCTGTGTACATCTATGCTCTTGAGAGTGTGTGTACAAAGCTGTGCACATGTGTGTGTTTGTGTGTGAGGGGACAGGGTGACAGAGTCCATAGTCAAGTGTGCTGTGCTCCCAGCGCCGTGCATGGCTTCCATCCCTATATGAACCATCAGTCCAGTCAGATAGGAATAAAAAGCCATACAGCGCACTGGGCATTGGCAGGACTAGATTTTGAGAGCAGCAAGGGTACAAATAAACACACAGACACACACAGTAACACACCAACACTGAGAGATGATGGATGGAGGGACTTTTGAATTGAGGCCCCGAGGTTCCTGCAAAGCTGTAGGTTGGAGCAGGTGAAGGACTCAGACACCCTGAGAGGAAGACATGCAACCTGTAGCAGACACTGAGCTTTGTGCATGGGGTATACTGGAGGACAGCGCCATACTGGTTCATACTGATACAAGCAGAGACCAGAGTGAGTGAGTCAGACACTGAAGGATGAGTGATGCCATATCCGCCATTGAGGAGTAGCAACATGTGAGACACCCTCCCACATAGCACAGATATGGGCTTTTATCCCCTCAGTGTTGACTTCAAGGCAGCTGGATTTCTGAGTGTGCACAACTGGCACAATAAAACTGAAGTATACTGCTACTCTCAATGACTTTTGACCGGTACTTGTGAAGATTGTGAAGATTTTCAGTCATACAGGTCATGAAATTCCTAGACTTCTAAAAGGTAACTCTGTTGAGTGAAGTCTTGAAGACGTTCCTCCTTTGACAGTCTGTATCACTTCTTAAATAACAATTGGAGCTACAGGAGCCTTTTTGAGAAAATGTAAACATCTTTAAGAATTTAAACTGCCCTTTGTATCAAACTAGAGTCTTGACTTGTGAGTCTTTACACACTGACACACTGTAGACTTTGCAGTCATTAGAAGTCTCTTATGTTTTTCCCTTATAGATTAGGCCATCTCTTTGTCTTCATGTATAAGCACACCCTCTTAGATCAATTCTTTAAATGTTTAACCAGTACTCTATAGTCTTCCCTCCTTTCAGTCTTTCTGAAGGCACAAATGGATGCTTTGTTTGCCCAGCTGAAAAAAGCGCTGCTATCTCTAATCCTCATACCTGTTTCCTCATGGATGTTTAGACCTTTAATAAAAGTAGAAAAGGAAAAAATATTCATCAAACTGTTGCTGGCAGATAGCTTTAAGCGAATTTTAGATAGAGCCCATGTATATGTCAATAAACTTGTGCATTTGCTCAGCTGAAAACAGCAAAACATGTTAGTTTCAAACTTCTACTATGACGTAGGGAGTTTAAAAACATAGTTGGTTTCCATTTAAGTAAGTGTCTTTAATGCCTATGGGAGGGGTGGGTAACTTGCAGCTTGGGGCCACATGTGGCCCTCTGCCTCACTTGGTGCGGCCAGTAAGTCATTTTCAAAAGTCTAAAAACTTTTAACAAGGAAAAAAAAACACGCACAATTTACTGAATGATATTCGACCAAAACAAAATCACGCACTACCTCAGTATAAAAAAAAAAAAAAAAAACTGTAGTGTTTCCACAAAATCTTGAATTAATGCTGCATGTGTTGTTCTTTGTTATCATTTTGGCTGTAAATATTTATGAAAAGAATTGTGAAATCCATTTGGAACATAATAAATGTTAGTTAATCAAAAATAAAGGCAGGCAAATATGTTCATTGCATTAAAAAGAAGCTTGACTTGGCTCTAGTCTTAAAATCACTTCCTTGTTGATGAGTTTATTTTCATGCACGAGTTAAAACATAGACATGTTGTATTACTATGGTAAAATTATTATTTCTACTTTAAGCATTGTGATACTCCTTGGCATAATTTACTTTAGGCATTCACACCATATAGAAACAGAATTAAGGACATTAATATGTTATTGATTCTTCCATTATGATTGTCTCATTCAAAGTATTTTGGCCTTAAGGAAGTGAGAAATGAAGTTGCCCATCCCTGATTTATATGCAGACTAAAGACTGCAACTTTGTATTATTAGACTTTGAAATTCAATCAACCTTTTTGTGTGAGAGTAAATCCAGCTGTGTGGATTAAACGCCTTCACCAGTGAGCTCTGTGCACCTGTTGTCTTCTTGAATAGGAACCGCAAGCTGCAAATCTAACCAGATTAACACATTTTAATCAAGCCTGTTTTTTAAAAACAGGTAAAGACAGGGATGGATTCATACATTTTAAGACAAACGCAACTACTGACCTTACTTTGTAGTAACTGTCTACACTAAATTAGACTGAGATTTCAAATATTAACAGGGTTAAGAGACTAAATGTTGCATTTTAAAGTAATTTTTGCGCATCCATTTGTACAATATCCATCCTCCCCTTTTGAGATGCACCCCTGTTCAGTACTGGGCCCCATGAGCTCAAGGAGTGACTAAAAATGGGAGAGAATTTGGCAAATGACAGCATTAAAATTAGAACAGCCTCCCTGAAATCTCCACTAGTCTGGAGTAGATGGCTTATGTTATTATTATTTTCTACAGAAATAAAGCCCGATAAACCTTTCCTACCGTGCCTTAAGAGGCTTCACAACTTCAAGGAGCGGATATGAAATAAATCCAATTACTGAGCTGTCAATCAAGTCGCTAATTAGTACAACTCTCCGGCAGACTAAGTGGCATCAAAGCTGGAAAACTCAAAATAGAGGCGACGAGAGGGGGAGAGAGGGAAAAAACACCAAAAGAGGAAAATTTATGGAGGAAGACATAAGAACTAGCGCAAATAAACCATATCAGACGCCCCCTCGAACAGCCTCTACAGCAGCTGCTATTTTAAGATCGCCACAGTCAGACAGCAGCTTGTGAAAAATGAAAAAACAGAAAAAAGAGGTGAGCATCCATGCATCCGAGCCGGGACACACCGCGTCCTCCAACGCCTCTGTCCCCGCGCTCCATGCGTCCTGCGCCGGGTGGCTGGAGCTTCAGTGCCCCGCTCAAACTGGATCCAGCTTCAAACAGGTGGGCTCCGGCTCCATGGCTCAACAACTGTCCAAATACAAGTTTGCTTGTTCTTTGTCCCTCGCTCAGTCCTTCTTGCCCTAAGGGAAAATGGTTCAGGGATGCTGCCGCTGCCACCGGTGGATATGTGGAGTTTGATCGCCCCTTTACGCATCTGTGCGTATTTCCATTCAGCGGTAGAGGCAAACAGACAGGGAGAGTGAGGGAGAGGGGGAGAGAGAGTGAGAGGATAGAGAGGGAGGTGGAGTGGAAAAGGAGAGGAAAAGGAGGAGGAGGGGGGTGTAACAAAAGCCCCCGAGTGAGGAGGAGCAAAAAAAAAAAAAAAAAAAAAGGGATGAGAGAAAAGGGACTGGGGAAAAGCAAGAAGGGGGCATCATCATACCTGAACAGGAGACCCCCCTCTGCCTCTGTGTGTGTGATAGGGCTGGGCAGTTCTCTGAGTTTCTATGAGAACCATAAATATATTTTCAAATAAAATACTGGGTTAAACTGTATCATTCAACAACAGTTTATGCCTATGTCGAGTTGAGTTAAAAAGATGCCAGACCAAATGCTCAATCAAAAATTTGTTCACAGAAAGAACCTCTAGACTTACTGACCACAAGATGATCCATTCAAAATGTATAGTCTAAATCAGGGATGGACAACTTTGCTGAACAATGAGGGTCACATTAATTTTGTCCTGATTACCAGAGGGTTGGTTATGTTGCTTTCATTTTGATTATTAGGAACTTACATTTAAAGAAGAGGAGAGAAGAACAAAAAAGAGTTAATATAGAAAAATCTTTATGTTTGACTCAAATGAAAAAGGGATACTGAATCTAATGAGCTGCAGTTTACAAAGTTATTACTGGTTCTTATGTATATTGTCTCTTTTAAATACATTTTTGATGCCTATGAAATTTTTACAGAGACAATTACAGCTCTTCTATAGGAAGTATTGTTATGTTCGACATTTTTGAGAAGTTATACCAGCAATCTTCTAACCTGCAGCTCTAATGGCAACATCACATCTCAAAATATGCAGAGAACATAGCGACTCAGAAATAATTGAAGCAATTTTTCTCACCTTTTTAAAAAGAAGTAAAACAATACATTTTAGATCAGCAACTGTTGTTTATCTTTTCAGCAAAGGCAGAATATCTGATGGTTTTGTTGTAAATTCAAAACATTTTGGATAGGATATAAGTGTGCAAGTACCAATCAATTTCCATGACTAATTTGAAAAAACGAAAAAACAGTTTGTGGCTTCAGGTGGAGATTTATTCCTATTGGCTATGTTGTATTATTTTTTATTTTTGTATTTTCCTGTAATCTGTGTGCAAGCTTTAATAGAAAGTCAAAATATTCATGATGTGTCTCCGTTTGGTTGCAAAATCAAATCTCTGCTTTTATAAAATTTGAACTCACTCACCATTGCTTCCTTGGAGATTGCGAGGAGGATCCAGTTATAATCTTATCAGTCACATGTAAGGTTAGGGCTTTTCAGAAAACATCTGGGGCGTACTGGCTTAGTCTGGTAGTAAGCTCTACCAACAATCTGAGGGTTGCATGTTTGAGCCCAGCTGCTGCTGTGACATGTTGATGTGTCCTTGGCCATCACTCCGAGTTGCTCCCACTGCTGCATCAATACACTCAAATGGATGTGAAAGGGAAAGGACGTGTTCGCAAATGTGGGTGGACAATTTAAACTCAGAACTATCAGCAAGTGAATGGGTGTAAATGAGTAGATGTGGCCTGTGGTGCAAAAGTGCTAGAAAAGAGGTTTATAACCTCAAATCCATCACTGTTTAAGTCCATCCAATGTTTAAAAGAATTGGTGGAACAAACAAGAAGTTGGAAATGATTTGGTTTGTCAAGATGACCAACTCTTCAAATGTTGTGCAATTTAAACAATGTTCTTTCTATTTCTCAAAACATTACTGAAGAACATTACATTTTTGTACTTGTGATATTATTAAAATTACAGTCTCTAATATTAATTTTAGAATGATTAAATACACATTATTCCTGCACATCACCCATATATCACCATAGCCATGACTACCAACATCAGTCCTCACCACATCGTAATCATTATAGCACCTCACGTTAATATTAAAACGATTTCTCTCGATCTGTGGTTGTTATTGACTTTATCACTATATGACCAACCTTTAAAACATATAAAGAAGGGTCTCCTTGAAAGCGAGATGCCTCATATATACTTTAAAGGCAGATTTATGGTCTGATCATCCATGAGTTTCTTGCTGTAAAGAATTCTCATTTTAACACCTCTGTTTCTGCCCACCCCTCTATTCTTTTCCTCATCTTGCTTAAAACATTAAAGAAATAAGAATAAAAATAAAAATTAAATTAAAAAACCATAAAGGAAGAGTAAGCTATTCACCTACTCTCTTGCTTTGCATCTTGAGATAACTTTTGTTAGAATTTGATGCTATAGAAATAAAGAATAATTGATTGATTGATTGAAATCAGTGATCATTAATATTATGATTTTATCATTAAATGCCATGATATTCAAGACTTTAAAAATGTGTGAGATACTAAATTTGTTTTGTCCAATAAGGATGGTGTGTAGGAGTTGTTCTGCAATTATTGATAATTGATGGATTAAAGGAAATAAATATATTGTTTCATAGCATACAACAATATGATACAAACAATATTTCCTGCATTTGCTTGAGTAATTTCAGAGTTCATGACTTTGTTATTGTGACATTATGAGTTTGGTCTTTACAGAGAAAGAATAAACATCAGCTAAAATGATTCAGAGGATATTTTGTTCATATTTCCCAGCCCTAACCTGAACAGAGACCTCCCTCTGCCTGTGTGTATTTGGGAGTGTGTATGAGGGGAGTCAGACAGAGGGTGTGAGGGAGGGGAGGCTTATGTCGCCTCAGTGACGCGCTGTGTTAATAAAAGCCGGGCAGAGCAGCTGAATAGGGCTCTTTTCTGTCTCATTCAAATACCGCCAGAAAGCACTTTCATTCTGCTGATAAAGTATAGAATGAGAGAATGCATGATGTGTGTACTGTTCAGGGGACATGCGGGTGTGAGTGTGTGTGTCCATCTGCATCCATCTGCAGTGTTTGCCCTCTCTCTCCCCATCTCTCTCTCCCTGTCGCTCTCACTGGCATTTACTCTGCGAACAGCCAGACAAACAGACGGCTGGCTCTGCAGTCTGACCGATAAACACAAGTCCCAAAGTCAGACTAGAAAGTAGATGTAATAAAGAGAAGGAGCAGAAAGGAGAGGACAAATTAAGTTGTAGGAGAGAGCTGGTCACTTGTCACATTCTTACAGAGAGGGCTGTTGCACAAATGAGTCTGAAAAGATAAAAATGAGTGAGCACTTTGGCACACCCAGAACAATCATTTCAAAGTTTATGGATGATTTTAAAATGAGTTTTTGTTAAAGATTTCCAAAATATGGTTTGTGGGTTTTGTAGGTTGAAGTAATTGTGTGTGAGTGGGCGTTGTTTTTGTGGTGGAGGTTTCCAAGTGATCATTTTACGAACAAGAATCAATGAAAGGCTCAGATCATGGCATATCCACTAAAGCCATGTGACAGCTCTCATAAAATCCTTGTCAGGAGGTGAAGTGGGATAGTTGTCTCACTCGGTAGGTTAACATGCTGTCAGAGAAGTTGAATAAATTAATATTTTTAATGTATTTTAAAATATTATATTAAATGTTGGACTAATATCCGTAATTAGGTTGGATCTAGATCAATTATCTCATGTATTAAAGACTTCAAATGGACCAGACTTGACCAGACTTTTTTCACATGTTCAGTCTCATGCTATATGCTACAGTCTCAGTGGTTTGCATTCATCCAAAATACAAACTGCATTTTCCGGTATGTGAAAGCGGGGTATGCTAGCATAACTGCTAAGGGCTTTTTCACACTGGATGCATCTTAACTGCTTGACGGCAGCGGTGTGTTTTTTCATTACGGTGGGCTTGTTATCAAGTCAAAGCTTTCAGACTGCCAGCGTGAGCCACGTGTCTCCAGCACGTAAATATTTATAAACAGAAATCCTGACGTGTGGGGTAGAGCACATCTTCTATGTTTTTGTTCAGGCGGCCCATCTGAAAGTGCCAAAATCTGCAGTAGCCCATGTGTCCACTTGGGGCTGCCGGCAGAAAAATGACACCTTAATGGTTGTATGCAGGTCAAAGATGGTTTTTATGGCTTTAATACACATATTTACAGCCTGGTTCAAAAAGTGTCTTCACATCTATGTGCTCTCACTGGGGGGGTATTCTGACTGTTTTTCTTTATGGGGGATTTATTGAGGGTTTTCAGTTTTGGACATGTGCTGTTGCTATTGGTCAGATGGCCTTAAGTCCTGCCTGTGAGTAGATGGAGCTAAAATTCAGTTGAGATGGGACATCTAGTATGGCAGAGTCCATTAGGGGGCATCAACAGTGTCCCAAAGGCTTCTATGACACGACTTCATCCAATTCTTTTACAATCGTTTGTCACGTGGTCTAAAGCCGTTGTTATTATAATAATAATAATACTAATAGCTTTATTTATATTGCATCTTTTGAAACAGATGTTTACAAAGTGCGTTGATAGTTAGGTAAGACGTTTGATTGTTGAGCATTAACAATCAGGTCAAAATCAAAATGACTGGAAAGTCCAAGCAAAAAGGCAAGGGCAGAATTTAAACAGTAAAATAACAAGATTACAGCATATCTCCATGTTAGTCCACCAAGTTTGATTTTTTGAGATTACAAGCCACAAGAGTAGAGGCCCTGGTTGTTGGTCAGTTGGTCTGTTGGTGTGGTGTGCTATGTCTCTTGTTGTGGCACAGCACACACTGCAAGAACAATACGGTCAAATCTGCTGCTTTTTGTCTTCACATGTGGGGGACAGTTTCAAATAGGTTAGGATTTTCAAAAATCTATATGTGTGTGTCAGGACTTAAATATGTAAAAGTACATGAAAATGAAAAAGAGAGAGGGAGGGAGGCGAAGAAACAAACGAAGGAGTAGACAGGGTGACAAAGCTGCAGAAATGATGGTAAAGATAAAGACAGAGAACAAGTGTCCTTGGCACCCTCTTTCCAGAGAGCAAACGAAAAGGAAGCAGCCCAAAATGTCCACAGACAAGACAGAGAGACACACAGCATTACATGAGATAAAAGAGAAAACAAATAGGGCAAGAAAAGGGGAGAATAAGAGAGAGAATTTGGGAGAAACACTTCACAGGGATGAAGTGCCCTCAGTCCCCCCCTTCCTCCTCCTCTTCATCTTCCTCCTCCTCCTCCTGTTCTCAGGGGCTCGGCTGGAGTTGCATTCCAACGCGTCGCTCTCAATCCCTGTTACTCCAGGCAACACAGTTCCTTGATCTGGTCCCACGTCATGCCGGGCAGAGGAGGAGGAGGACGAGGAGGAGGGAGGAGAGAGAGGAGGAGGTGAAGGTGGAAGCAGTCACAGGGGGTGGAAGACAGGATTGATGGTGAAATGGATAAGAGGAAAAGGTAGGGGTCAGGTTGAGGGGGAGAAGAGATGAGAAGATAGAGGGGAAGGTGGAAGTCAAGAAGGAAGAAGGAGAGAGACAGTAAAAGGGTTAAATGACAGAGGAGGGGAGAGCGTGGTAGAAGGAGAGGAGGGAGAAAAGGGGTGAGAGGGGGCAAAGGAGGTGACAGAGGACACAAGAGAGGAAGACAAGAGAGAGAAGTGAGGGGGAGGAAGAGAAAAGGCCAGTACAGGAGCTACCAGGGCTACAGCCTGGGGGTTGTATGCCCCCTGTGAGGTATACAGCCTTGAAAGTACAGTGAAGGGTCAGGGAAAACTGCTGGAATGTTTTTATGGTGTGAACAGTAGAAATTCAGTTTCTTTAACTGTGGAGGGGCAGGTTTTGATTGCAGTTAAAAGAGACCTCGACCTTGTACTTCAAAAATAAGAACATTTTACACCTGAGTCAGAGTGGACATTTGTGTTATAGAGGTCATATTTTGCCATAAATCAGGCTTATATGTTAGTTTTTGATGACTGCTATGGTTTCTTCACCATCACTAGTGTTTAAAACAAATTAAATATGTATTTATATATTTGTGTGTATATATATATGTATATGTATGTATGTGTGTATGCACAGTATGTGTAAATATATGTGTGTGTATATGTATTCATATATATTCATTAGGCATATATGGTTGTTGATTACTTTGTATGAGATTTAGTAATTGAGTTCATATCAAACAGGACATGGAATAATTGACTTTTGATACCTAATGAAAAAGGGGTGGGACTAAATAAATTTGTACTTCTTCCCACTCCTTTTCAAGCATGTGGATGAAACCAGTTGGTGTTGTTTTCTTTTGAGGGGACCTTTGATTACTTTTGTATTGGTATTTTGCTACAATTGTATAAATGTACATAATATATCACATTTATTTCTTACATGTTCAAAATAAACTACTACTACTACTTCTACTACTACTACTACTACTACTCCTAAAATAATGTGTAGTTGTCATATACAGAGAATACAGAGTGCATTATTCTCTCTCTGTCTGAGACACTGTCGGAGCTCCTGCATCTTTAGGGCTCCCTTCCCCATGTGGGCCCAGTCTGCTATGATTGGTTTACAGGTCCACACTCTGAGGTGATTAGTCAGTTCATACTGTCAACAACTTTGCATTCATTCTAATGTCCACACTCTGCATTGGGCTTGCTACCGCGAGCCAATGGGCTTAAATTAATGACTAATGATGGCCAGGCGTCACACTGGTAGGTCTATTTTGGGGGCCAGGGTAATGAGCTAATTCATGCAGCTACTGGTGCCATAAATAGTGAGAGTGCATAAGTGCAAAGTTTGAAGGTTATCCTTTAAAGCATACTTTAGATATTACATTCAAATGCGCAAAATTAATGTTTTGTTACATGACCATGGTCTTTGACCTCCAAAACCACTTCACCCTTGAGACAAAGTCCACAAGTTGTGCAAAGTTTGGAGAGAATCCCTCTCAGTTTCAATAAATGAACAGGAGATCTAGCTGCCCTGGCATTTGATCCCAGCTTTTCAAAATGTCCTTATCTCGTGGTCATGGTGGATATAAATTGAAAAGTTTGACAGGAGTCTCTAAATTTGATTTTCGATAACTTGTCACAAGCAAAAGATGAATCAGAGGCTTAACTTCCTTCCCATTTGACCTTTTTTTTCTCCAAAATTTAATCAATTCCTCCTTTAGTTTGAGTGGACATTTGTGCAATGTTTGAAAAAAAATCCTTAATAACTTGAAGCATTGTGATGATGAAGTGTGTGAACATGTCTAGTATGAAAACTACAGAAAGAGTTAATGCAACATAAAGTGAGAAAAGAACCCCTCTAACGGTCCCCAGTCCTCAGTCTCGGTTATGAGAAAATTAAAAGTAAAATCACTGTTAAGGATCATTTGCTTCACTTGAGGCCATTAAAGTCAGATGGGTTTGTTCTGAGCTGCCTGCTTTAATAAAGTTCAATAAAGTGGAGTTAAATAGACTGAAGAGAGAAAGATGGATGGGTCTTAATGACACCACAGCACTCAGGGCTGGATCACACTCAGAGAGCTGTGGCATTTGTATAAGATGTTTACAGTGACAGACAGGTGGGAAGCCAATAAACCCCCCAGCAATCTCTCAAAGATCCAATGCATCTCAACAGGAATGGAGTCAAAGAGAAGGAATCTTAATATCTTTTATCTTATTTTCCTTTGACAATTTGTCATTGAAAATTTAATAAGATAATTCTGAATTTCTGAAGTGGGGTTGTTTGGTGTGCATGGCATTCCCCTAAACATTAGCCACAGTGACAGATCAGCTCTGTGTCTGTATAGAAACAGTTGACATGGAAGCTAGAGCTATACAGAGCTATACACATGGCATCAACTTACCTGCACCAATTAAAGAGCTTTAGGTGAAAACAAGCAGAAAAAACGATAATATAACTTACTCTTCTATCAGCAAGCAGCTTTATTTAGGCCCTACTTCTGTACACGGCATAACCAACAAGTTTTTCCCCCAGTAGTGTAGTGATCGACACACTATCTAGCTTTCATAATACTACTGCAAACTAAATAAATGTTAGCCAAATTAGCAGATGTTTAAAGTTTATCCTGCTGATCAAGCACAGGTAGTTATTACAAAGAGTTAAGCTATGCCCACACATAGGCAGGAGTTTTTGAAAACAAAGGTTTTCTTACGTTTCAGAAATATCCCTGTTCACAGGAAGGCACAAAAACAAATAAACACGTCGTTTAACTTATTGCCTCGTAACTATGCCCAACATACGCACTTTGTTGCAGTTTTACGAAAAGGCTTTTTAATTTGACATCTATTCCCGACACTATGTCCAACTGGTGTCATGGCTTAGCTTGTTAGCAGGTGCATTGATTAAATATACAGTATCCTTGAGTAGATTTCAATATCAGACATATCTAATAATATTGATCCAAACCTGTTATTACAAATTTTTGTGGGTACTCTTTTTGGTTTCAGCAACTGTTCAGACCAAGCAACCATGGGACAGAGGTCAATATGTTCACTTGCGATTCAAGTGTTCGTATCATCAGAGTGTTTTTAAAGCAGCATCATGGAAAAGGAGTGACAGAAAGACTGTGTGACCATGTCAATAGTCCAGTTATCAGCACTTTTATACAGCAACAGTTACAACAGTGACATCAGAGGTCAGCTCCTCTGTTTCTGCTGTCCACAGGGGGGCACCTAAAAAGGCATTTTCAGAAACTTTACCTTGGCCAGAGTTTTCCAAAAAATATGCCTTTTCAGTGACCACAGACGCAGTTTAGATGTGGACATAAAGACACAATGCACAGAAAACCTTTGTTAACCAAAAATATCTGCGTACATGTGGACATAGCCCAGTTTACCTCCTCAAAAACAACTATTTAAATACCTTTTTCATCAAGTACAGTCATTATCAAAACATGGCTCATGTCTTTATATCATAATCAATCAGTAGAAGCTAAATATTTCATCTGAAAATGAAGGTTTATTTGGCTCTACTGTTCCTAATCCTAATCCTAGTAGTAAACGTTTTTTGTGCAGCATTAACCTAAAAATGAGTTAATTACAAAGCCTTTGGTGGCACCACTGACTGCTACATATTTGCCTAGCATAACTAGCTGGCTATTTCCCATCAGGGACAAAGCTGGCCGGGTTCTTTGGTGGCAATATTTATTAATACCAAACAAGCAATCCTATTTAAAAAAAACAAACAATCCCTGTAATGTCGTCTAACAAGACAAGTACAAAAAAATGACACGTCAATAATGCAGCAACTTCATTTATCATGATATCTTAAAGGATAAATATTATAAAATGTACTAAGTTTGCTCTAAAACCTTTAAGACTATGGGAAGTTTCTAACAGGAGGAAAAGTTGCATTTGTTCTCAAAAGAACCTTCAGGATGAAATCAGCTCTGAACGGGTCGCTGAGCTGACCTTACAAGAACTCATGGTTATTGAGCATGAATAAAACAGAGACATGAACACAGGGTTGTATAAGACAGTCCATCTCTGGTGCTGTTCTGAAAAATAAACATCCACCTTAAGCTTTCAAATTTGGCTTCATTGTGGCCACAATAGGTGGAGCAGATGGAGCTTTCTCAGGTCTTTTGTGATCGAGCGGAGGATGGTAATGTGGTAAAGCATTTATCTGGTACTCCGAGGAGAGTAACAGCAAACAGGATTATTGCAAATGGTGTTTATTGATCCATGTGAGAGGAGAGTGGGGGAGACGTGGATGGCTCATATGAGAAAGGAACCAAAGTTAAAGGTCAACTCATCTGGGTTTTGAAGGCCAATACTGATACCAATATGTTCACTGACTTTAGAATCCATCGTGTTTGTGCTGCAAACAATGCCAAACATTCAGGTTTCATCTAATCTCTTTTCAGAGACGACTAACCAGGCAAAAAATATTTATATCAAACCACTTCATTTAAAATCTTGACAAAAGTAATACAATGATCAAGATTAAATATTTTGTTAATGACAGGCCCAATATGATCAATAATAGTAATCACAATTGACTGTGGTGAGAATAGAAGAGGGTCAGAGGGTATAGATTGAAGAAGAGGCATAAATAGAGCAGGAAGTATGAATAAAGACTAAATGCAATAGAGTCGTTTCTTGGATAAAGAGGAATAAAGGCAATTTGTATGAACAGAAATTAAATGTGTGACCAGTTATATGGGCGACAGAGACACGTGACAGTTCCTACATGTGCTCAATAACCACTTAGGGCCAAAATATCAAATCATTTTCATACCTAGACTTCACTCTTTGCATTCACATTTGGATGTTATTTTAGCTGCATAGGGAAAGCTAATTCGCTCGGTCTCTGAGCATGGATTTCAATGCAACATCTTAATTTTCTTTTAATATTCAACCACTAAACACTGATTTATTCAGTTGGAGGTTAAGAGTCAATTTATTTTGCTTTTCAATATGAAGACAACTCAACTCCACCTGGTTTTGAATCCAGGCGCTTTTCTATTTCATTTTCATTAGAGCATACTTCATGATAGCATGACTGCAATGAAGGAAATAAAATGATAGGACACCCTGTGCTCTGTTCGTGGCTTTGTCACATCACTGAGTATTTCAGAAACTGCTGATCTACAGGGATTTTCAAAGAGAGAAATTAACTGAGTAGCACTTCTCAGGGTGAAAAGCCTTGATGATGCCAAAGGTCAGGGGAGATTGGCCACAGTGGTTGTAAACCGCATGGGATCTTGAAGCAGATAGGTCACAGCAACAGAGGACCACACCAAGTACTATTCCTGTCAGTTAAGAACAGGAAAGTGATGCTACAATTCATACATGCTCACCAAAATTGGACAATTAAAGATTGGAAAAACCTTGACAGGCCTGGTGAGTCTTACCTCTTGCTGGGACATTCAGGTGATAGGGTCAGAACTGCCACCTAACATAGCTGAGACTGTGATGGTGCTTGTACTGTGACAAGAACAGTGGTCTTTATAGCTGGCCTTTTCAAGCTGTAAACTGAGGCTCAACTTTACTGTGAATGTGAATATAATGAGGTCTTTTTCACATTTTCGACACTGACTTTGTGTCAAATAACTGCAACAGGTCGGCACTAAATATGTCTACATACAATGTCAGTAGTTCAATGTCTCAGAGAAGCTGCTGAGAGATCAATTTCTGTCAAGCCTTAAACATCTCTTAAAGCAGTAATGAACACTCTGGAAGAGCCCTGCTCTGGTTCATCACAGAAAATGAGTGGGTTTCTCTTCACAGATCAAGTGCAAATAGCAGAGACATGACAGGGATAAGATATCAGTCATTGTTACGGTCCATCAAAAAGGCTGGTTGCAGAGCCAACTTTGCTCCTTCCAGTAAAGCTAATCAAAATAAAACTAATTCAAGCTTCTAAAATTATGGCCTGGATTTATGGCCAGGTCTATCTGTAAAAGGTTCATGAAGAGAAAATCGGTATCTTGTTCAGAGTAGGTAGGAATCAGCAGGAAAGACATAATATGAGTAAAATGAGTGGAACAGAAACAAAGCAAAAAAAAAAACAAAACATGAAATTGGAGCAAGTGATTATAACGTCCACCAAGGAGGTTATGTTTTTGCCGGCGTATGTTGTTTGTCTGTTTGTTTGTTTGATAGCAAGTTACACAAAAACTACTGGATGGATTTTCCTGAAATTTTCAGGAGATGTTAGTAATGGCCCAACTTAAAAATGATTAGATTTTGGTGGTGATCCAGATAACTGCCATTAGTGAATGTTCATTTTTGCACTATAACTGTCTAACTAATAATGATATCAACATGATTCTGAGTGCTAGGTGTGCGTTTTCAGGGTCAAGAAGTCATATTATGATGGTAACTTTATCATGGAACTATTGCTTATAGATGTAACAGCAATATGTGAGCTACCTTCGTGAAGGTTTGCGCTTTCCGAGTGCTTTCTAGTCATTGCAGTTGTGAATCACAGCATAAGTTGCTGAAATGGTTCAGTCCTATTTTTGGACTAAACTGAACCTTCGGGTGCTTCTTGCAGTCAGTCACCATGAGGAAGTTAGAGCCTCTTGTTTGACCTCTGAGGTAACAAAACTAAGATGCCAAATGTTAAAGGAAGGAAATTAATGACAGGAGCAAACTAGAGAACTTTGCGGAGTAAATGATTGTTTTTTAAGGAGAAATGAGAAAAAAATGACAAAATCATAAATGTTTTATCCCAGAAATTTAAAGACTACATGATATTCGGATAAGATCATATTTGTGTTACATATTAATGATTATTTTTGTTGATTAATTATCATCTTGGGCAAATCTCATACAACTTCTTTTTACCTTCACCAGGGAGATTATGTTTTTGCTGGCTTATGTTTGTTTGTCTGTCTGTTTGTTAGCAAGATTATGCAAAAACTACAGGATGGATTTTGATTAAATTTTCAGAAGATGTTGGTAATGGCCCAACTTAGAAATGATTAGATTTTGGTGGTGATCCAGATAACTACCTTCCGCAGATGATCATATTTGCTTAATAACTGTCAAACTAATAATGATATCAACATGATTCTGAGTGCTAGGTGTGCGTTTTCAGGGTCAAGGAATACTATTATGATGGTAACTTTATCATGGAACTATTGCTTAGAGGTGTGACAGCAATATAGGAGCTACCTTGATGGAGGTTTATGCTCTCCAAGAGCTTTCTAGTTGAAGATGAACGTGCGGTTAAACACGTTAAATTTTGGAGCGAGATTTAACATATTTTCCTGTGAGCTCGTGTCACATTTGACATCAAAAAGTTCCTCACGGCCTGTAGATTCGTCTGATATCTCGTATGTTTCTCAAGCTTTAGAACTGAGTCTGCAACTGCCTTTAAACACACAATGTTTGAAGACTGGCCTGTGACCCTCTGAAATTTTTCACTGTAGAAAATGACATACAATTATATTGCATTAATTTAATTGTATTGATTTATCTTATCAGTCTTATCTGTGAGGACTCAGGAAAATTTATTTTAAAAAAATAAAAATATTGATTTATTGTACATTTTTCAGTAATGCCAGAGGGGCTTTTGTGAAAAATTCTTCACAATAAAAAGAAAGCCGTTAGACTGTAAAAGATGCCCTTTAGACCATTTCTTGAATAGGAGCTTAGCTTTTATTTTCCACAGTATGCTCGACTGATTATATGACCTTTTTTTTCAAAAAAAAAAATATAATAGAGCCACAGACTGTTAATAAAAAAATGAATGAATCTTTGGTTTTCAAGGTTTTCAATCTGCCAGTGAGTTTTGGCTTATATGAGGGCGTATATGAAAATGAAATAAAATAAAACATTTAAGATGCTTCGAATGCCCAGAAAACTGCACATATAAAGATGCTTTCTCCAAATCTTTAAGGTCATCAGTCATCTTAAACCAGAGTAACTTGACTGTAATAATTTGTTTGTTTCTAAAAGTCACTGCAGAGTATTGAGGTAACCCGCTTATGCAAATTGGAGAGAGCTGCCTGTTTTATCGAACTAACGGAGTCTGAGTTTTTCTGTCCCCTCCTGTTCATACTGTATGATAATGTCAGTGTGTGAAATATGAATAAACAGGTCTACAGATGACACCAAGGAATGGTCACACTTTCCCATTTGGGTTTATAAATGTAAACTTTTTAATCTAACTGAGTTTGAGTTGTGACTGTGGCAATCACTCTGAGTCAGTTTGGGTCTTTGTGAGAGGGATTGGACTAGGATATACTCAATAAAGAAAGACAGACAGCAGAAAACATCCTTGTCAGTTACCATGGACCATTTAGCAAAATGCTGCTACAACCATGTCAACAACCTGGCAATGACAATATCAAAAACTGCTTCAGGAATACATGCAAAATCTTTAGCATGTTGAATATGTAGTTCAGCATGTTAGCATTGTAACATTTGCAAATATTATCCAGCATCAAGTACTATGGAGACCGTTGGGAATATCATAAGTTTCTAATGGCACATTGTGATGACTGAAGGTGTTATCTTTTGAAGAGCTATACTAAAGCTCCAGATTTAAAGGCACATTATGACTAAACATTATACATGGAAGGATTTATAGACAGTATGCATATGACGGTCAGTGTGGTCTGATTTAAACCTCAAAGGAAAATCAAGACATTACATTTCGGCAAATAATTAGATCATGTTTTCGTGCTTATTGCTGAAATAAAACCCAGAGAAGTCCAATTTCAACAGCTGATTTGACAATAAACCAGTTAGAAAATAATAAAGTCCACAGAATTTACCACAAATTAATGAAATAATTAAACTCATATGACTACCATTGGGCCAATTATTGATGTAATTTAATGAAATAAAGGATTCTGACCAGTTTGATTGTCATATTTAAAAATAAACAGGATGTAAATGGATGTTAAAGTCGTATGTTCAGAGAAGGTACTTCAATCTCATTCTGGATAGATGCAAAATTATAAAGATACAGAGTTATAGTCACTACAGGGCTTCATCCTACGGCATATATGCAAATGAATGCGGCATTATAAATGGAACTTATGACTTCTTAAATCTGACAAGAATCCACATTTCTGTGATGAACATCATCAAAAATAATTAGACCAAATGATGATACTAATGCATACCCTTAACAACAGTCTTACAGCAATGGCCAAACAATGACACATTCGCTCTATCAGGACCTAATTTGTCAATGATAGATGGATGAATGGTGAAAATACTTGAGCTTGATAGGGCATTATCTGACTACTAAAGTGCTTACTGCTACCCATTTACACTTATAAAAAATACTCTTTGTAACCCTCCCCTCTGGCAAGAATCTGCGGTCCATCTGGACTAAAACCTCTCGCCATCTGAACAGTTTCTTCCCCGACCCTACCCCCCATAAAAACAGACTGTCATCCAGTCAAATTTTATTTTATACACTGCACACTGTAAATATTTATATTTACAGTTAAACTGTTACATACCTTCTGTGACTGTTATTTCCACTTCCAAATAATGTAATTTGCTGCTCATCTCACAGCTCCTTCACTGCAACTTCTGAACGTACTTTGTGTTGTGTTTTGTACCTTTGTGTGCCTGTGATATATATTGTATATCTTTTTATAATTTTTATATCTCCCTCATTCAATTGCACTATTTTTACACTTTGTTTGATTTCTCTTGACATTTTTATTTTATTTCTGCTGTATGTTGATTGTCTTTTACAATAATTTACCAAGGCAACTTTCTTGTATGTGTAAATGTTCAATAATAATAAATAATAAATACCACTTCTGATTCTAATTCACACTTGCATGCACATACTGGTGATTATCAGTGTCTTTGTAAGTTGTCTATCACAATCAGCAAATCAACATAATTTCATACACATAAACACGCCACTGGATGCAGCTGTGGAGGCAATTTGGGTTTAAGTCCCTTGCCCAAGAGCACATCAACATGTGACATGGGCTCAAACCCTCAACCCACAAATAACAAATGAGTAACTCATTAAATTGAGCCACCAATGTCCAAACTTACAGCCATGAGCCTTCTAAAGTAACTGTTTGTGAATTAGTCACTCTTACACTAGTGTACTTTAAAGGGGACAGTATTACCTGAATGAGTGCATAATTCTATATTTGTAAAAGCAAACAGCTCGAGGACATGAGGATCGCTTTGCTCTGCATTGCATTCATAGGCTGATCTAACCTTTGCAAGTGTTTAGTGGGTTTGACAGTGTTTCTTTAAATAATTTGAGCAGGATTAGTGGGTGCAAAAGCTATGCAACCCTTTAGTGTTATTCCCAAGCTGCTGTTGATTTGAGTACAGAGTTAGAGATAGTCAAAGCTGTTTATTATTTTGACAATAAATTTAATTCAGCAGAGGCAAATATGACGAGGACAGGTCTATGATTGGCCCATGGATCTGTCACTACCTTCAGTTCTGACTTAAGTCCACTTGTCTCTGTCCACCGCTCTTCCTTTGCCCACACAGCTTTGGTGGATGGCTGTTCAACATGAGACTGGTTCTTCTCAAGATCTCCTGCTGCCAAGTTTTTTCTTGCCACTGTTACTGTTAGCCTCCTGCAGATACACTGCACTGTAGGTTGTCCCAGTGCTGCGCTCATGTTGGATTCATGTTGGATTTGGTTGTATGGATGCATATATGTGTATTTATAAAATGAAGAATATGGCTTCGGCCTGCTCTATTGTAAAGTGTCTTGAGATACTTGCTATAAATTGCTGCTATACAAATAAAGATTGATAGTAGTTACGAAAAAGTTATAAATCTCCATGTTGCCAAAACGTAACTATGATCCTTTCATTATCAAACCTGCTAAAATTTTCACGATAGAAAACAAAATGGCTTTTCAAAGAAGTATAATTCACATCAGTTTTGGAAGGTCAGTGAATTAATGTCCCTTTAACTCCGGGTCTTTAAAAAATGCATTTTGGTGTCATCCTTGAGGGCTTGCGTCCTTGACTTGACTGAAATATTGTCAAAGTAATCAATGATATTTTGAACAAAGTTTGGCAGCTGTTGAGATATGACACAGCAAATGTAAAAACTTTGGTTAAAGGAAAACTCAGGAGATCACCAAGGAAATTGGGCCTGAGCCTCTGTGGATCAAACATGTCAGTACCATATTTTATAGTTATCCATCAAGTAGTTGTTGAAGTTTTTCCCGAAAAGTGGTCCAACTTCCCAAAAAGAACATCCCCAGAGCTGCACTGTTTGGGCACAGCTCCTTTAAACTCAAAATTAAAGGAGGTGATGCTGGAAGCTGACTGATATGTGCAGAATGTAGCATGCGAGATATTGTTCTCATTTACATGTTTTCTTTTCTTAAGTCCATACACATTAACAGCTTTGAACAAAGTGTATAAGTTAGCACACCGGCTTTGGGAGCTTTATGAAAAATAATGTGCAGAGCGCTCTCTGTGCTGTGAATATGGATGTGAGGATGATGCATCAAGCAGTGAAGTAAAACCGAGATTTTACTGCTGTAATCAAACACAGAGCAGTCAGACTGGAAATGATGGGAATTTTAATTTCTCCTCATCTGCAAAGAAATATACTCCTACAGAGTTAGATGAAACACCAAGTATGCTTTGTGTATAGATTTTTAACTTCAAGGGTTCCTCAGAGACAGAGGAGCCTCAGATCACCTCATTAGGGGGATTTCTTTAAAAATACAAGCGCCTCATGTGCTTTAAAACAAATCAGCTATAAGTGAAGTTATTTAGGAACAATTTGCTTTATGATCTAATTTTTATGTTTTCCTCTCTTTGCATTGATCTTACAGGTTGGTATGTGGGTTATGAGCTGCATAAACTCTCAAAGGTAAGGCCAAATGTTTTTATGCAAACTTCAATCCCAAAAGAGTTGGGACATCGCATAAAATGAGAACAAAAGCAGATGAGGTGATTTGCAAATCTTTTAAAACCCTTATTCAGTTGAATACAACACAGGAAAAAGATAGTCAGTGTTCAAACTGATAAACTTTACTGTTCTTTCTGAAAAATACACAAATTTGAATTTTACACCAGCAACACCTCGCAAAAACAGTCAGGACAGGGTCAGGTGAAGACTGGAAAGTTGTATAAGCCCAAAAAAGCACCTGTAACATTCCACAGGTGACTGAATTCACAACAGGTGATAGTAATATGATCTGGAATAAGAGGAGCTCTCAGTCTTTTCCAATCAAGGATGGCTTGAGTTTCTCCACCTTGTATGAAACTGCATGAAGAAATTGCCCAACAGCTCTCGAACAATGCAGCCTAACATGCAATTGCATGTAATTAAGTGATTTCCCCAGCCACTGTTCATCTGAAGGCACTGTATTGACAAACAAACATTATTTTGTGATGGGCTTGGGAAAAATGATCGCTTCAGCTGATATGAGATAAACTGACGACCGACTTTTAATGAAAGCACATTTCAAATAGTTTAGGGGAATAATGTTTACTGAGTCCTTTGGGCCTAAAAGGAAAAGGAGCATCCAGATTGCTGTCAACAAAAAGTTCTAAATCGAGCATCCGTGATGGTGTTGGGGTGTATAAGTGCTCATGGCATGGGTAACTTGCAAATCTATGGTGACACCATTGATATTTGGAGGTACATACAGCTTTTGAAGCAACATATCCTGACATCACTTTGGGGACGGCTTAATAATGACGAGTCCATTCCACACAAGGTGCAACAGCATGGCTTTGCTGCAAAATGGGTGCATTTTCATTGGTGGTCTCTCATCAACTGAGCTTGACAATTCTTGGGTTCTGTACTAGGTGCCTCATTTGCGATTGCAGAATACATTTTGTTTGTACCTCCTCAAGGTACAGGAGGTCTTCATAATGCAGTGGTGCAAAACTGCTGTGACATCTTCCTTGGCTGATGAGGGCAAACAGCCTACAACTACTCAATGCAGTTCCATGAGAGGAGAACACCTTCAAGGGCAGAAAAAATTCAAATACAGAAACACAACCAAAGGCCAGAGCGAAATGTAAACACAGAAACGTGGTGTGGATGAAAAAGAATAAAAACAAATTCATTAACAGCAAATGAGCTGCAAGTTACAAACCAAACAAAGCTCAAAACAATCCAAAGCCACAAAACACTTGCAGGAGCAGAAATGCAGCATAACCATGGACAACAACAGAAGCGCTCCAGGCCAGCAGGGGGCACTGTGGCACATGTGAGAGAGACAGACGAGAGAGAGAGAGAACAGCTGATCCATGATTGTCAGGGTTTGAATCAGCAGCAGTCATGAGTTGGACTGAAGTGTTGACTTTGTGAAGTGATGTTAAGTTTTTAAAAACATTTTTTTATTGTAGAACCTGGAGCAGTTCTGTTGTTGAACTTGATTATGCTGCGTTTCTGCTCTTGCTGGTGTTTTCTGAGTTTGGGTTGTTTTGGGCTTTGTTTGGTTTCTAGCTTGCAGCTCATTTGCTGCTAATGTATTGTTTTTTTAATTCTTGCAGCGCATTATTCCATTTGCACAGTGTTTCCATGTTTGTATTTCATTTGGTTTTGTTGCTGTACCCTAATCTTTTCTGTTCTTTGAGCGATTTTTCTCTTACTGAACTGCTCTCAAACTCGTACTTGCACACTGCAAAACAATTAACTATTAAAGCAGAGGAGAGTTGGGAAGTGATATGGCCTCGAAGAAATGAACTCGTATCATTCATGGATATCCCATACTATGAAAAAGCAGTGGTCAACAGTTTTTCCATTAGGCTTGTATTAAAAATATATCATTATATTCCTTGTATTGTGTCAACACAGATTTTACAGAATCAATACAACCCTTAATGCAGTGACAACAGTTGTAAATATACACTTTGGGTAATATCACATGGTGCCTCATACCTGTTGAGCAACTCAAGATGTATATCAAGTGAAAATGGTACATAACTCCACTTTCACCACTTCAACAACTAGTATCTTCAGTCCCCTGATGCTTACAGAGTGTTATTAGAGGTAGCTAATGTAACGGTGGTAAACATACTCCTGTCCCAGCTGGTTTTGGAATAAGTTGCTAGCTTTAAATTCAGAAATTGTGTTTATTTCCTAAAAAAGTTAATTAGTTTAATGCTTAAAAAATCTTGTATTTATGCTGTATTCAATTGAATATGGGTATAAAATGATTTGCAAATCATCATGTTCTGTTTTTAACCACATTACAAAATGTTCCAACTTTTTGAAAATCCCATTTGTATGTGCTGTTAAAAAGGATCATTTGAGAAAGATAAAATCATACTGCACAGAGGAAACACACAAATGAGAAAATGAAAGGATTTGTTTTTGGTCATAGCTTGAGGCTTTTGATACTCTGATAAAAGAACAGAGGGAATCAAGTTTTTCTGTTTCCCTCACACTCTGCCGCTTTCCCTGACTGTGGCACTAACACCATTATACACTAAACATTAGTGGGGTAAAGGAAGGTGAGTGAGGAGGGGTAGCAAAATGTGAAAAGGTTGAAATAGGCAAGAGAAAAAATACAGAGGAGAAAATGAGAAGTGCAAAGAAGAATTGAACACAACAGAAGAGAATAGGCTGCAATAGAAAAACATGAAATATGAAATATGAATAGGCCCTTGATGATATTCCCATTCTGTCTGCCTGTCAGGGGGACTTCATTGATATTCAGGGGAGAGCTCCCCTTCCAGCAGCACATATCAAAAAGCGGTGTTATGATCAATAAATATGCCATGGGAATCAAAGCTTTTCTCTTTGATAGCATTGGTCATTTGCCCAGAAACTGTTTAGAAGTGGGAGCCAGGTGTGAAGGCAATGTGGTATGAGTCACTTGTAACATTTACAAGAGAGAGAAAAATCTGATTTTTAACCTTTTGTGGGTCATTGATCCTTCTATCGTAGCCTCTCCTGTGGAGATCGCCTCATCTCCTCTTAGACGGCCTTGAAAAGAACGGTTGTAAAAAAGAAAGTTTGGATTGACTGTAAAAATATGTCCATAAACAGCTTGCACCTTTCGACTTTTGATTGATAATGCTGCAGTAACAACAAAATGTGTGACATTTCTGAGCAAACCTGCAGGTTAAGGACTGATTGAATGTTTGTGGAGCTGCATGAAACGGGTATATAAAAAGACCCTGGGGAAAGTGAGCAGTGGAAATACTTCCTGGACAAGTGCTGTATCACATTCAGGTGAAAATCGTACATACTCCTAAAAAAAAGTATAGTTGGAAAGCCTGATTTACAACCTTTTACAACAAGGTTCAACTTGTAGGGATCATAAATTCATGGAATGAGCAACACAGCTAAACTTGTGGATAGTGCCCCTTTCACCATATTGTCTCAAAGATGGAGGGGAAGTGTCACAGGGGTGTAAGTATTAGGGGGTTAAAGGCCAGTGTGAATGGGGCAATTGCTTAAATTTTTTGGACCCATGAGGCTAGGCCCTGAGAGTTTTCCTAGGGGAATATTGATGAATTAGCATCTGGGTATAATTTTAATTTAGTCTCATTTTATTTGTTTATCACCAAATAATAGGTAAAATATCATTTTAAACATGATTGTACTGGTCCAGGTGTCTCAGAAACATAGTTTTCAAAGTTTATTGCTTAAAATCCAGTAGGACATTGGATTTCGGCATGCCTATAAACCCCCACAGTTTAAGCCCAAACTGTTTCAGTATACCTTCTGGTGAGCTGTGTCTGACCGCACCCCTCTCAGGAAGTGGGTGTGGCTTTTGCTTTACAGCGCTATGCTCTAATGTTTACTGTGGCTGCACATGTTTATTCCACTGAAGTGGGCTATGGGCTGAACAAACATCTGGCTCCCATCTTGGGGGTGGCATATTTCTTACTGCCTTTTTTTTTTTTAATAGACTATTGGAGCACAAATCTTCTTAGAGGTGGAACAAGCAACAGGTGAAGAGTAGTTTGCAGAGATGCCATAAGCTGAAAAAGCTGGGTCAAATAAGCTAAGGCATATCATGGTATTCCCATCAGTAGTCCATTCAAACAATTTAAAGAATGATACATTAGCCCAGTGCTAATGTTAATGGCAGTTACTCACTACAATGATAAAGAATATTTCAAGAAAACCCCCATCTTTATATCCTCTTTCAAGTCCCTTCACAACACAACATAATATAAGGGATACTTAACAACTTTTTTCTTTGCTATAAAGTTCTTGCAGCCTCATCATCATTCTTCTTTTGCACCATCATTTGGTTTGTTTAAGACTTTAATGTGCATTGGTCAGCATCACTGATATGAACACTTAAAAAGCAGAGGGCAAAAAGAACTAGAGGTGTTTATAGGCTGCAACCCACAGCCACGGCATTTCTGACATTCTTAGCAAGTTCTCAGCGAAAATGTTGAAAACTGCCCTGCCTCTCCTTAAATTCTTGGATCTACATGTGGATTTGGATGTCTATAATTTGGATCATTAAAATGTTATCTCTTCCTTGTGCATCAATGTAACTAGCCCCCCCCCCCCCCCCAAAAAAAAAAAAAAACACCATCAAAATCTGTATATAACTTTTTGAGTTATGTTGCGAACAGAAAAACATACAAATGTCTCCTTGGTGGACATAAAAATCAAACTTGCAAGACCCTCTGTTATGAGGGACACCCAGATGTGGCCTTGATCATTGCTTTTACACACTACATGGGATAAAATCTTAGATATTTGGGGCCAACAGGTCTCTAAAAAATCTGTGTCTGCCTGCTGGTATGAATGACCTTGGTATTGGATAGTCTAAAAGGAGTCCAATCAGACATTAAAAACTGTAATATGTATGCAGATGACATACTTCAATATTGTTCTCTATTTCGTTCAGCCAAGCAATTAGTCCACATGGCACATCTTCCCTTCTTTATCTATCGCTCAGTTTGCTTGATAATTTACTGTGTCTTAGTCAGGATCTTTGGTGGAGAGATTAATCTATAACATTGATAGCACAATTTACTCTCTCTGTCAAAAAAGGGAAAAAAAACTCATCTATGGATTTGAATCAAAAAAATCCTGGTGTCCACTCTGAAGTGGCAATTGGTCCCAGTGCCTGCCTGGCTGCTCATCACACCTCTATTAACAAGGGAGCCAAATGCTGCTGCAATTACTATCACTGTCATGGCAGACACAAGTGGCACAGTCCTGGTGATTAGAGTCAGGCTTTGGCTCACACACATGGAAGTGCAGACATACACACACAGTAGTAACATGGCTAAGTGGATGTTCCATCGCTGAGCTACACTCAGCCACCTGCTGCCGTCCCCGTACCTTTGCCTCAGGCAGAATTATAACAGCGCCTGAGACATTAGACATTAGTCATTAATTGAGCTTAATGGTCTCTTTGTTTAATTGTCTGAGACCAATCTAATGATTATGCCAAACTCAAGCGCACTAAACACCTGGCTGCAATAAACTTGAAGCTATGAGTTTCTTAAGCGAAGGGTGGGGACTGGAAATGGGTCACAGGCCCTCGTCTGCTGGGTCCACAAATGTGAGAGAAGGTAACTTTTAATGATCTGGTGACAAGGCTAAAGACAAAGCCGTTGTTTAAAACTTTATAAGCACACGATTAGAAATAATTGGCAGTTGATAAGAGCATTATTATTCAACTATGACCTTCTCTTAAGGTCAACATACTTTGCCTTTGAAACCCTAAGCTTTAAACACCAGAAAAGTAATATATAGCTTAGGTTTATTTTTACCACTAGTCCTCACTTGCATTGTAAAACTAACTGGTGTGTTTTTATGCCAAGAGCAAATCTCCAATTACAGAATAATTGTTTGGCAGGACAGTGACAGCTGGCAGCATAATAACACCTACATCTACCTATTGTCTCAGTTGGCTGCCTACCGATTCAGGAAGCTTCAGCATCTATTGACTGTCTGATCAAATGTGGATGAGGAATGGACTGGGTGGATGTATATGGCAGGGTGGAGGGGGTTTGGGGGGTTATTGGGTGGACTACTGCCCACCCTTTGTGCTCCAAATCCGGGGGAATCTGCTGGCCATTGTGGCTCCCTGCTTGTTCACCAGCCAGAGAGCTGAGAGAGGGGATTTCAGCTCCGCAGAGCTGATGACAAGCATTTTTTTTTTTTTCTAAATCATCCTCTCATGGATTCTCTCTTGCTCTTTTATCCTCTCCGCTTTGTTCTGGATGCAGTGCACAGTCAGCCCCAGCCAGCTATAGTTTAGTAATCTGTGTGTGACTGAGGTTTGAAATCCAGCTCTGGGGTCTTTAAATTTGGGTTATTAGGGCTAGCACCTGTGTGCTGTCTGGAGTCTTCTGCGAACAAGTGGGACAAAAATAGCTCACAGTCCCTTAAAACTAGCTATTTTTGTAAAAGCAGAATCCACCTCTATCCTCATATTACCTGCACATAACTGTCTCCCTGAAAAAAAATGACAGTTTGGAGCAGCCTCTGAAACAGAAGGTAGAGTGTAAGATATCAAGCAAATCTCAGCTGATACCTACTCCTTTGGGACTCTTAGAGATACATTGGCAGAGTCTGAAAGCAGAGAGAAACATTTCTGTGCCAGATTAAAAATGAAAGTTTTACCTTATCTATTTTGAATATTTACCAGTTAATATTTTCAAGAGATCAGTCATTAAAAAGCCTTTAAAATATTCAGTTTGTCTGAAAACATTGCCTGATATGCAGCATCCAAGCATTAGAAAACTCCAAACTTCAGACCTGAAAGAAGACAAATCAGACCTCTTGGTTTTGGGCGATGCCATCTTGCTCTGGCATTTATTACTATAGTGGCAGAACAATATCTGCTTTTGCCTGCTGACTGTGAAAGGAGCACAGAAAGTTAGATTTTAACATCCCACAGCTGCTGATAAAGTCAGCCTGAATTTATTTACATAAATGACAAAGGTAGCAACAATGACACCATAGCACTTCTTGGCTGTTGTAATGGGACTTGCCTGTTAAAATATCATTTTTTCAGCTGAAATCTGAGATTACACAGTTTTGTGTGTATATGTGTCATAAAGTGAAGGACATCACACCATTGCTGGGCACAGTTATAAGATTTACAAAATGAAAGTCATGAAAAGTCTGCATTCATTGTTATGTTTTTGTGCATAAGGGCCTGTGTATACAGAGACCTGACAAACAGTCCACTTTAATGCCCCATTCACCTTGATTTTATGAATGGTTGCTATGTATATATATATTTATATATATATATATATATATATATATATATATATATATATATATATATATATATATATATATATATATATATATATATATATATATATATATATATATATATATATATATATATATATATATATATATATATATGTATATATATATATATATATATATATATATACACACACACATATATACATACATATATACACACACACATATACATATATATATATATATATATATATATATATATATATATATATATATATATATATATATATATATATATATATGTATTTTAGACTTTCAGTGAGCTACGGTTTCAATAGTAACATGATCGTTGCATGTGCTTTGTTTAACACTGCCCAACTGAGAAACTTGGTTCCAAAGATCTGAGATCCCTGCAGGTAAAACAATTAATTTAGTAAGGGGGCGAATGGCAAAAACACAGCTAAAGTGGGCATCCAGACAAAATGGTTTACTAACTGGTAGGGGTGGGGGACAAAATCAATCACCTTAGCATTGCAATATTTGGCATGCTGGTCATAAATCAACTTATGGCTGCCAAGTATTGGTATTTTTTAGTGTATTAACTCCAACATTTATCAAAGCTTTAGGTTCTATAGAAATAAAATCAATCATATTAAGTCCACATGATGGTGCTGTTAAGCCAATGCAGGAGAGGTCAGGAGATGTGTCTTTGTGCAGAGGTGGGCTAATAAACAAACATGGCAGCACAGGAGAGAGTCAAAAGGAATGCACTGTCTTATTTTGGAGTGTGGACTTGTTTTGGACTTTGAAAGGGGCAGAAGAGATAGACATGACGCTATTTGTAAGGAGTGAGGCATGAAAATAAAATGCAGTGGAAATATGGCTCACCTCATTTGGCAGCACCAAGGGAAAGTGGCCCAGTAACTCATCTTTCCGCTTGAACATGGGGACTGGGCTACAAAAAATGTGAAAAAAAAAAATAGGTGCTCAGGGCTGTAGCTTGTTCATTGCAGGGCTGGAGAGTGGTAAAGTAGTCCGTGTCTGCAGGCAACAGTGAAGCATGATGGAGGGTACTTGCAAGACTGAGACTATATTTCTGCAAATTAATTTGAATTAGATTTCTCAACTGTTCATTTACTTTGTTAATTGCTCAAATAAATCATTTCTATGAGTGAATGCATTTTTACCTTATAACATTTTTTCACACCTGCCTAAAACCTCTGCAGAGTAAAACATATACTGTATATCTTATCAGATGAGACCAAGAGCTAAAACACTGTGACAAACAGAAAAAAATCAGTGGAGATTCTTGGTAAAAGAGGAAAGAGTTGCTTAGTGAAATGTTTAACCAGGTACCCTTAAAAGATTTTCTGTGTTATGTCAGTGTCTGTCCATCAGCATTCAGTTTCTCACTCCTTGTTTGTTTGTCCAACTGATTGATCCACCTGGGACTCAATTAAATGTTATGTCCAAAGTCTGATCGCATTTCTTTTTTTTTTCACCTTTAGAGAACTCAGAAATCTTAACTTTATAGAGCTAGTTTGATTAGTATGAACCGTGGATAAAATCGTAGCCTGTTTGATAACTATTCTGATTAATGCCCACCAAAGACTTTATAAAACTGTTTCATTAATGTCACCCACTGGTTGTTGCATTGGAGTAAAGGATCCTGGTGATGACAAAGCAGCATCTGTGGTTGTAGGACTACTTTGGTGGCAAACAAAATGTGCTTTCTAAATCTAATCTTTGGTCGCAACAGGCAATGAGATAGGGATGTGATGAGCCTAACAAACAATTTTAGTTTCCCTGCGTCTCGGTTAGATCAGTCATGCCACTAACAATCCTTCCTACAGACATTAATCATATGCAGTTTATAGCTATGCTTGTATCAAATGATGATTGATGATTACAGCAATGCCAAGTTTTAATGCAGTTTGACTTCTGAACCAACATCCAGAGCTGAGGCTGTAGAGCATATTAGCACATGCAGATTCCAAAGCTCAGCACCGGTCTACGTCATTTGAGTGTGTGAACTCCATGTAAAGAAATATTTAAGTCACTCTGACATGCTTGCATATGTTTTAAAAGTCCATTTTTAGTCTGACTAACAATAGGGTGACCAGACGTCCCAATTATGCTGAGACCATCCTGATTTAGCACAGACCATCGCGATTTCAGGCCTTAAGATGCGTTTATACCGAACGTGACTTGGGCGACCTCAGCGACCACTCTCCATGTAAAGTCAATGTACAGTGGCGTTGGGGCGGGGTTAACCCTCCTACGATGTGACAGATGTGATCTGGGCAAACTGGTCATGCTGCCTGGTTCATCAGTCGCCAAAGTTGAAAATGTGAACTTTTCCAGCAACATCATGCATGGCTGTGGGCATACAGTTGGAATTATGTCAGCTAATACATTCTATTATATGATATATGATCACGGTGAAACTCAAGCGGGCTTGACATCACTGAGCGACAGTGACCAAAATGAGCTATTTATGGACAGGTGATGAAACTTGGGTGGGCGACATGATTTCTGTCGCCAAGTCACATCCTGTGTGAAGGCACCTTTAGTGTCCCCATGTCTGCAAAAACATCCCAAAAAACACTAATATGTCACGATTTTTGGACAGTCCCCATCCCTATTTTAACCAACTGAAATAAGATACCAAAACATTTAACAATGCTTGCAACCCTGATTTGTTTATATAAATATATATATCAGTCAATGTTCTTGCAAAATCTGTTGCCAATTTAACCAGATAAAACATGAAACACACTGCACCTTAAAGCAAACTGCTGATTGGCCTTTCCATGTCAATCAATTCAGAGTGCTCAGCTTCTCAGACAAGCTGCTGCGTAATGTCAGGTAAGGTCATGCCAGGGTGAGGATTTCAAAGTTTTCACAGAGCTTCAGGAGGGGCTGATAAGGAACGAGTCCCGAGGTTTTAGTCAAACCCAAAAGCAAACCAAGACAAGATAAAAGGT
The DNA here is from genome assembly GCA_037902135.1 of Cetoscarus ocellatus. Taxonomy (NCBI): domain Eukaryota; kingdom Metazoa; phylum Chordata; class Actinopteri; order Labriformes; family Labridae; genus Cetoscarus; species Cetoscarus ocellatus. The sequence goes on from JBAMNC010000443.1 coordinate 416,463, forward strand.
GAACAAACTCAGGAATTTATTGTTGAACAAACAAAGGGAAGGGGGTGAGGGTAAACAACTGAGGGTGTGAGCTTCTGGCGAGTGGCAGAGATCCTGGACACACTGAAAGAGAAGAGCAAAGACACAGGGTGAGTACAAAACTCTCCAAGACACAAAATCAAACACAGAAAGCATCAACTGAATTCAAAAAGGCTAGAGCTGGCCAACGATACCACGAGGATGAATGGGAGACTGCTGCAGGCTTAAGAAGGATGAGCTGATTGCTGTGATGAGGAGCAGGTGTGATCCAGCAGGGAGCCACAGGTCCAGGTAGACACGACCCCTCCCAAGGAGGGAGAAGGCAGCAGGGACAGAAACCATGCAGGAGCAGGGAAAAAGTCACAAACAGCTGAATCCTCACAGAGGCACAGATTTCTTCACAAGTCATAAATGTGTCTAATGTTGAAGACAATACAAGAACTTTTTTTTTTTATAATTCACCACACAGAAGAAACGCCAACATATAACACAGTATTAAAGCTTGTGAGCATGAACAGAGATACAGGCTGACAAAATCCAATTAATACGCTCTGTCATCACTATCATCTTCACAATTGTATCTTTTAATGTTAATAAAAATCACTCATGCCATTTGTTGTCGTACAGACATTAAAAGATAAATAAAGAAGGCATGACATAAATCCCAACTTTATGACAAAAGGAAAATTTGATTTTAGAATATCAAGTATTCATCATTTATCAGTGCTTATGTTATTAATATATGCATGGTACAAAAATTGTAAAAAAAAGACAAGTATGATTAAATATATTTGTGAAAAGACCATGAAAGATTTATGTACAAAAGTACAGTATTATGTAGATAAAACACTATAAAAGTATTCTAAACTCTTTTATTATATTAAAGTTATAAAAGGGTATGATACATTATGAAACAGATGACAATAAACATAATAATGATATAGTTATAGTAATACTAAGAAGAAGAAAAAGAAAAAGAAAAGAAGAATACAAATTGCAACAAACCAGACCAAAAAGACCCAAAAGCACGACAGACTCAGTCCAGTCTTAAAACCTTTGATCATGTAAATGTTGGCAAAAAAACAGCAGGCAAAAAGGGAGGTCAAAAATATACTTAAGCAGGATCAGGAAACACAGAAAGACACACAAGGAACACTGGAAAGTGAAGACTCAAGGTACAACGACAATCTGGCAAGGAAACATGAGGGGAAGTGGGGCTTATATACACACATGAGGTAATCAGACACAGATGACGAAGGAGGAAACACAGGTGAAGGTAATTACTAATCAGGGAGACGCTGAGAGGGGAGGGCAGGAAACAAGACCTGAAACGAGAGACAGGGGTGACTGATTTCAAAATAAAACGGAAATGACAAGACAAGATACATGAGGAAGAAACAAGAAGGGAACTTAATTGGATGTGACACAAATAATATAACTGCTGAAAGAAATATTGATACTTTAATAATGATAATAATAATTTGTAATAAATTTTTATGATTATATTATTTAAATACTGCTTTCTGCTTTTTGAGGTCTAAAACATGAAACACACTGCACCTTAAAGCAAACTGCTGATTGGCCTTTCCATGTCAATCAATTCAGAGTGCTCAGCTTCTCAGACAAGCTGCTGCGTAATGTCAGGTAAGGTCATGCCAGGGTGAGGATTTCAAAGTTTTCACAGAGCTTCAGGAGGGGCTGATAAGGAACGAGTCCCGAGGTTTTAGTCAAACCCAAAAGCAAACCAAGACAAGATAAAAGGTGAACAAACTCAGGAATTTATTGTTGAACAAACAAAGGGAAGGGGGTGAGGGTAAACAACTGAGGGTGTGAGCTTCTGGCGAGTGGCAGAGATCCTGGACACACTGAAAGAGAAGAGCAAAGACACAGGGTGAGTACAAAACTCTCCAAGACACAAAATCAAACACAGAAAGCATCAACTGAATTCAAAAAGGCTAGAGCTGGCCAACGATACCACGAGGATGAATGGGAGACTGCTGCAGGCTTAAGAAGGATGATCTGATTGCTGTGATGAGGAGCAGGTGTGATCCAGCAGGGAGCCACAGGTCCAGGTAGACACGACCCCTCCCAAGGAGGGAGAAGGCAGCAGGGACAGAAACCATGCAGGAGCAGGGAAAAAGTCACAAACAGCTGAATCCTCACAGAGGCACAGATTTCTTCACAAGTCATAAATGTGTCTAATGTTGAAGACAATACAAGAACTTTTTTTTTTTATAATTCACCACACAGAAGAAACGCCAACATATAACACAGTATTAAAGCTTGTGAGCATGAACAGAGATACAGGCTGACAAAATCCAATTAATACGCTCTGTCATCACTATCATCTTCACAATTGTATCTTTTAATGTTAATAAAAATCACTCATGCCATTTGTTGTCGTACAGACATTAAAAGATAAATAAAGAAGGCATGACATAAATCCCAACTTTATGACAAAAGGAAAATTTGATTTTAGAATATCAAGTATTCATCATTTATCAGTGCTTATGTTATTAATATATGCATGGTACAAAAATTGTAAAAAAAAGACAAGTATGATTAAATATATTTGTGAAAAGACCATGAAAGATTTATGTACAAAAGTACAGTATTATGTAGATAAAACACTATAAAAGTATTCTAAACTCTTTTATTATATTAAAGTTATAAAAGGGTATGATACATTATGAAACAGATGACAATAAACATAATAATGATATAGTTATAGTAATACTAAGAAGAAGAAAAAGAAAAAGAAAAGAAGAATACAAATTGCAACAAACCAGACCAAAAAGACCCAAAAGCACGACAGACTCAGTCCAGTCTTAAAACCTTTGATCATGTAAATGTTGGCAAAAAAACAGCAGGCAAAAAGGGAGGTCAAAAATATACTTAAGCAGGATCAGGAAACACAGAAAGACACACAAGGAACACTGGAAAGTGAAGACTCAAGGTACAACGACAATCTGGCAAGGAAACATGAGGGGAAGTGGGGCTTATATACACACATGAGGTAATCAGACACAGATGACGAAGGAGGAAACACAGGTGAAGGTAATTACTAATCAGGGAGACGCTGAGAGGGGAGGGCAGGAAACAAGACCTGAAACGAGAGACAGGGGTGACTGATTTCAAAATAAAACGGAAATGACAAGACAAGATACATGAGGAAGAAACAAGAAGGGAACTTAATTGGATGTGACACAAATAATATAACTGCTGAAAGAAATATTGATACTTTAATAATGATAATAATAATTTGTAATAAATTTTTATGATTATATTATTTAAATACTGCTTTCTGCTTTTTGAGGTCTAAAAATCTGGCCACCCTAACCAGCACAGAAAATTGACTTTTTCTAAGTGGATGGACAAATATAATGTGCAAGCAAAGACATATGCTATTCAGACCTCATACTTTTTTTTTTAACCAGGCTGTGAACACATTCATTTCTGCTGTCAAAATTATCATTTCAGTACACAGTTCAAGGATTTTGGGGCTTTTGCAGCCAGTGGACACTCTAGGAACTGCAGATTTTTGTACCCTGATCCAGCAACAGCACCTTTAGCAGGCAATTCTACAGAGATGCGCTGCAAGAAAAGTGATGTATGTTCAACTGTTGTTTTCCTATGTAACAGTTTTTCAGTTCTTCTCTGGCACTGTGCTCCAGGGTTCTCCAGCACCTTTCGAGCGTGCATGAAAGTTGAAATATTGTCGTTATTGTCACTTTTAGCCAAAGCAGCAACAAATGAAAAAAAGCGGCAGAGAAACATGTGTAGTTAAGCGTTGATGCCTGCACAGAGCCAAGGGTAATTTAATTTAGAAATATTATGAATCTTTCTGACTGATAATAGAGGGCAGAAAAGAATACTTTCCTGAGTGACAATCCACTTTCAGAACTGTTTTTTCCCTAAAGGCATTTTTGGTGGCTTTACCCCTTGAGCAATGTGTCTCTGTGTGATCAGCTCTTTTTTAGTTGACTTAGGTAAGGATAAGTATGCTTAGTCCAAAATAAAAAAAATAACTGTATCATTTGTTTTTGTACCCTCCCGAAATACTGATGGTGAAAACACAAATAATTGCAAATTACAACGATCCAAACTGAATTGCTTGGCAGAAATGCACCAATAGTTAGTTGATACCATGTAAAAAAGCTTCAAACAAAACAAACTAGACATGAACTGGCTTGAGTCGTACGTTTAATGGTTTGCAGCAATTTTTGCCAGTGACAGGAAACCAAGCTTTCACGTCTTCTTCTAAATTACATATCAGCCGGTGCACATGTGGTGAATCAGTTGCTGCTGAAGCGGAAACCCTCATTTTTAAAAGTGACAAGTTAGGAAACAAATGGGACTTCCTGGTGATTTTGTGTTCTGGTGCAGATGTGTGTGTGTATATGCGTGTGTGTTTGTGGGTTTGGTTCCAGTCTCTCGCTGGGCTGTCGCGTCTCTCTGCTCCATTTCCTGTCTCTCTGCTCTGTGGGCCATCACTGGGCCTGAAGGAGGGGAGGAGGGTGTGAAGGGAGGTGTGATGCCCGCTTTCCTCAAAATGAAAGAGACGTTACATGAATCAGTGGTTCATGATGAGAGGATGGATTCAATTACTCCTGTAATCGTAGGCACCACAATCCATCACTATATGGTTTCATAATAGAGCTGAAGCATGTTGACAAAATAAAATCAAACCTGGTGTTAAATCAGGAGGTTTTCTTCATGTTTTAGGGAGTGATGAATGTGCAGTGAAGATTTTACTAAAGTGAGGAAAGAGTAAGGGTTTGAGACTTCCTGATGGTTACGCAAACGGTATTATATACTGTAACACAGAGAAAAGCCTTTTTTTTCTTGCAATGTAGCATACACTTGTGCAGCGTCTGATGCCCATCTCCTGAAAAATCGACTTATGCATTGAAATGTCCTGTGGTTATGCCCCATCTAGGGGTGACCAAGACACAACGTTGAAAAGTCCAAAGCCACCAGATCAACTTGACATTTAAAATGATGAATTGGGTGAATTTATTTACTATAAAATGATCTACAACAACAGAAAAGTAGGGTGATCAATTCACCCTTACATTACCTTAAAAAACAAAAAATAACTTAACACAGAATCACATGCTGCAGGGACAGAGCTGATGTGGTCAGTTGGGACTCGATAGGGTTCGGGGATTCCCTCCTGCGTTGTGATGATGTCACACAGCCATTTAAATGGTGATTTGCCTTCAGCTAGATCCTGGTAAAGTCCAGAGTCCTAGAACCACTGACCAGTATGGGCGGGCACACCCAAGTAACTCTCCCAAAGCTATGAAACGCTGGCACCCCAAATGGTAACACTCACATTGTTTACTTAAATCTCTGGAACCAGAGGACAAATCTTTATTTGGACCACAATATTTGGAGCTCACTCTGTTGTCAATCAATGGAGGGCTCCAGATCAAAAATTCTCCTTCCAAAAAGTCTGAATTCAGCCATTAAGTGCAGGGTTTGGCCAGAAAAACGCAGAGATAAATCAATAACTTTTTTTATATCACATTTTCTTGATGTAAAATGTAGCAGTGTTGTCATTGTCATTTTAACCTTTGGATAAAGTGACAACTTCCTGTCAGTCCACTTACCAAATGGATGCTTCCAATTTCTACCTCTCTTGTTTTCTCAACAGTAGCGTCTAATCAGGAGCAGCTAAGGTCATCAAGAGACAAGACAGCTGCCTATCAGCTCCCCCCCAAACACAAAAACAAAAACAAGAAAAAAAAAAAAAAGGAAATGTGAGCAATGTGATGTGGCCCTTTTTAACCGTTAAGACAAGACACAGCCTCCCAGAGTGTCACAAATAACTCAGTGGAGAAAAATTACATTGTAAAAACAAATGTTAATACACTGCCTGGCCAAAAAAAAAAAATGGCAACCAAAAAAAAGGTCACACACTCTAATATTTTGTTGGACTGCCTTCAGCTTTGATTACAGCACCCATTTGCTGTGGCATTGTTTTGATAAGCTTCTGCAATGTCACAAGATTTATTTCCATCCAGTGTTGCATTAATTTTTCACCAAGATCTTGTATTGATGATGGGAGAGTCTGACCACTGTGCAAAGCCTTCTCCAGCACATCCTAAAGATTCTCAATGGGGTTAAGGTCTGGACTCTGTGGTGGCCAATCCATGTGTAAAAATGATGTCTCATGCTCCCTGAACCACTCTTTCACAATTTGAGCCCAACAAATCCTGGCACTGTCATCTTGAAATATGCCCGTGCCATCAGGGAAGAAAAAATCCATTGATGGAATAACCTGGTCATTCAGTACATTCAGGTAGTCAGCTGACCTCATTCTTTGGGCACATAATGTTGCTGAACCTAGACCTGACCAACTGCAGCAACCCCAGATCATAGCACTGCCCCCACAGGCTTGGACAGTAGGCACAAGGCATTATGGGTGCATCACTTCACCTGCCTCTCTTCTTACCCTGATGCTCCCATCACTCTGGAACAGGGTAAATCTGGACTCATCAGACCACATGACCTTCTTCCAGTCCTCCAGAGTCCAATCTTCATGCTCCCTAGCAAACTGAAGCCTTTTTTTCCAGTTAGCCTTACTGATTAGTGGTTTTCTTAAGGCTACACAGCTGTTCAGTCCCAATCCCTTGAGTTCCCTTCTCATTGTGTGTGTGGAAATGCTCTTACTTTCACTATTAAACATACCCCGGAGTTCTACTGTTGTTTTTCCTCGATTTGATTTGGCCAAACGTTTAAGTGATTGACGATCACGATCATTTAGGACTTTTTTCCGACCACATTTCTTCCTCGAAGACGATGGTTCCCCACTATCCTTCCAGTTTTTAATAATGCATTGGACAGTTCTTAACCCAATTTTTATAGTTTCTGCAATCTCTTTAGATGTTTTCTCTGCTTGATGCATGCCAATGATTTTACCTTTCTTAAACAGACTAACATCTTTTCCACGACCGCAGGATGTGCCTTTTGACATCATTGTTTCAGAAATGAAAAGCTACTCATTGCATCAGCTGGGGTTAAAAAACTTGTTGTCAGCTGAAAGACAATCACCCATGCAATAATTATCAATAGGAGGCTTGTACCTTTTTGCTTAGTTAATTCCAGGTGGCAACTTTATTTTGTCCAGGCAGTGTATATATAATGGCTATTGTTGTTGGTTTGCTTGCATACCTTTTTTTATCCTAATGTTGAAGGCTTGAGGCAACCATATTCAGATGTACATGAAAGGGTTAAGAATTTTAATGCCTTGTCACAAAAAAATCCAGCCATATTAAAAATAGACATGCACACATTTACATCGAGAACACAAAAGAGAATGCTTTCAACGCAGGCAAACCAATATAAAAAATACAAAATGCAAAATACATTACGAACAGCATCATAACAGTATTCTGGGTTGCACAGGGTGTCTTAATGATCTCAACAGGTATATTGTGTGTCCTCTAAAGTGAGATAAATGGCTGCAGATGATCAACCAGTCTGTTAAATACCTGCCAAGATATTCTTCATCAAAGTCTGTGGTTTTAACAGGGCATCAATTCCCAGTTATTTGCCTCAACTGATTCAAAAACTGTACATTTTATCTTCATTTATATGTCCTCTTTTTTACATTTTTGTAGTATAAATATTTCAGTTGAGTGCCACACAGTGTTGATCACTGTGACGCTGCTGCACAGATTTTTTTTTACTTTGTTACAAGACAACACATTTATATCCCATTAGAACTGCAAGAAAAAAGATGCATTAGCATTAACTAAAAGTTCTACGCTACACTGTTTGGACCCTTATACAGCATATGAGACATATTCAAATCAATATCAGCAGCATAGTCTTTGCCAGGAAGTCACTTCAGATATGTTTACATCAGTGCCTCTCAGGTGTAGTATTGTTGTTTAAAGTCAGTTAAAAAAAAAAAAAAAGCAAATTTGAATTAAATTTAATCAGAATGTGTTCAAATGTAATTGAAAAACAGATTTTGGTGAAACACTTAAATCAGGTTAAAAGTATTTCAACTGTAAATTTGTTTTCCCTTTTCTGGGCACAAGCAGAAACAAAAATACATGCAGACTGAAAACATGCTGTAAAATATTTCCAAAGGCCTTGTTGATGGTTATGAATATGATGTGCCTTAAGATTTCAGCTTGATCCTGCATGTGCCTTTGGCCAAATAAGTTTAAAAAACTGGTTCACATGTCACAAAAATCTACAGATACATGTGCTGTTATAAGTATTTTTGATGTGTATGCTGTTTGGAAAGTGAAGAACAAGAGTGGACACTGAATAAGGAGCAAACCTTCACTCATTGACGTTATTCATCAACATTTTTAGGATATGTCTGAAGCCATTTTAAGACTGTGTTTTGTGGCAGTAATTCTTTAAAAAATTGGTATTCTTATCAAGTTAACCAAGATTTTTGTCAGGATTATGATAAATCTGTTCAAAACTACTTGCATCTAACTTACTGATACAGTTGAGCCTCTGCAAGCATTAATCCACTATATGGTCCCTTCTGTTTTTTTCTGCTAAGATGGAAGTCTGTAGAAGTAACAGACTTGTCTCCTCATTTTTTAGTATATCAATGTAAAACTTAACTATCTTCCATTTAAAAAAATGAAAAATTAACCCAGTTCAAACACAAATTTATCAACTGAGACGTTAACTTCTCCGTAGTGTAAAGCAGAAAAAAGCATCTCCTGCCTGAATGTGAGACATCACAGGAAAACTCTCCTCACAGTTGAACCAAATGCTGCTCAATACCCATCTGTTCCATTTGGAATATAAAATGCCAACAATGCATGCCTATGACCTTTGATCCTTCAGGTGGCACTGCATGAAATACCAACATCATTTTGTAAACAATATTACCTCATGGGCTCAAGACAGTTAGCTGTTAGATGATGTAGCTACATCTACAAGTTCAAGTTAAAACTCTATCATGCAAAGCAAAAGCCATACATCAACAACCCACATCACAACATCACATAACCCAGAAATATCACTGGCTTCTCTGGGCCTAAGCTCATCTGAGATGGACTGACACAAAGTGGAAAAGTCTGCTGTGGTCTGATGAGTCCACATTTCAAATTGTTGTCTCCTCCAATGTCGCAATCTCCCAACAGTGGAAAAAGTATATACAAGTGACAACAAAAAAAACTATTTACAAAAACTATGTACAAAAATTAGCAATGGTTGCACTGGGTTCAGCAACCCCAAACTCCAGTTGAAAAACAATCAGCAACACAGACAATATCCAAAAACATTTACAATTAAGGATTCTCCTGCTTCTTCAAACACCTGCCATGTATCATCAACTCTCCACACAGACATTGTCAAAATGGCTGCCTTTAAAATAATAAGCCCCTCCCAGTGGGCGTGTAACAAAAAGAATAATTAGGCACAATATCAGCATTTCCTTCATATATAAACAACCAAAAATGCATTAAAACCCATTCATAAATTGAGAAATATTCCATTACATTTCCCCCAATTTATATGTTTTTATTCAGTCACCCTTACTGAAGAAAGCAACATAAGTGGGGCAAACAAATGAGGGGACCATTTTCCCGCTAAGTGCCCTTTAAAAACCCGGAAGTAGATGTGCCTCTGTTTGGCTGACACTGCGTCTGACAGAGAGCAGCAGGGAGGACAACTCTGCGTCTGTGGTGAGTGCTTATGTAGTATGTATGGACGTGTGTGTGGAACGGCGAGTGTGCACCCTTGTGCGAACTGCAAGACCTGTGGGTTGGTGAATTAAAGTGATAATTGTGACCGTTGCGGTGGACCAGAATGGGGCAAGGAAAAGTTTGGCATGTGGTGTGTGGCGTGTAGCAAGATAAGATAAGATAAGATATCCTTTATTAGTCCCACAGGGGGAAATTCCAAAAATGTAGCATGTAGCGTGTGTGTGCGGGTCACGTATAGCGCGTGTGCGTGTGGGTAGCGTGTGGCGTGTGTGTGTGCGCTCCATCTGCAAGCAGTGACGAGGCCGCTCCGTCACATCCAAGCTTAAGAAGAAAAGGACAACCCAGATTGTTGAGTAACTTGAACATCTGTGGAGGCCTAATTACTGCTGAACGGTACAAACAGGTTTTGGAGCAACATCTGCTGCCATCCAAGCAACTTCTTCTTCACGGATGTCCCTGCTTATTTCAGCAAGACATTCTACACATGTTACAACAGCTTTGTAATAAAAGAGTGCAAGAACAATACAGTCCTGCCTGTAGTCCAGACATGTCTCCCTAAAAATGTGAGGCGCATCATGAAGCGCAAAATACAGCAACTGAGACCTTGGACTGTTGAGCAACTGAGGAAGTACATCAAGCAAGAATGGGTAGAATTCAACCTACAAAGCTTCAACAATTACTCTCCTCAGTTCCTAATCACTTATTCAGTGTTGCTAAATGGAAAGGTGATATACACTGTGGTTAACATGCCCCTGTCCCAGCTTTTTTCAGAACATGTTGCAGGCATCAAATTCAAAATGAGTGAATATTTGCAAAAAATTAAGTTTATCAGTTCAAACATTCAATTTCTTGTTTCTGTTGTGAATTTAATCAAATATACTGGAGGTTAAAAAAAGAATCGCAAATCATTGTTTTCCGTTTTTCTTAAACACAGCATCCCAACTTCATTAGAATTGGGGTTTTTAATATACAGTATATATATTTTAAAAAAAACAGGGATGACACAACTTCTACAAACTCCCTTCAAAGTTTTTTTTTTTTCCTTTTTTGTCAAGAACGTGTGTGTAGGCCCATTCATTCTCTATTTAACCATATAAACCAAGAAATGTATGTTCATTTTGAAACTGAACAATACCCCTTTTTTTGTGTGTGTCTCAGTGTCTCGACTTTACTTGGGTAAAAACTGGCTCCAAGGAAAGGTTGGGAAGCACTGGATTGGATGTTCTTTTTTATTCTGCAGCAGTTTTTCTTCTCCAGATCTGTTTATAAAACAAATTCACAATATATTGCAATTCATCTGATGTCATGCCTGAATTGCTGCTGTATTGTACCATGCCAGATTTTAGCCAAAACCAAGTCCTTTTAATATAATGCATGCATGGTATACAGTATATTCAGGTTGAGAAGACAAACTAACTCCAATTCATGAAAAAAATGGGAAAGTTTGTGCTTAGAAAATAAGGTAGAAGGTGGGAGACATGTTTTTAAAGGAAAGAAAACAAAGAAATATAAAAATGTATTGCAATAACTAACCGAGATTGACTGAATAGATTTCGGAAAACAAGCCAAAAACTCAAACACCGAACTTAAAACAAAGAGAGCTCCATATGAAAGGATTTAAAGTAAGAAACTGTGAACCACAACACGACAGGCAGTGGAACAGCGAGGCAAGCCTGCAGGAGAAGAGAAGGAGACAACAAGAGGTGAAACATTAAACAGAGAACTTTCATCTGGAAACTGAAGGAGCTGAAGCAGCAGAGGGATACACGGCGCAATGTAAAGAAAAAAGAAGAAGAAATCGAAGAGATGAAAGACACGAAACGGGAGAGGGGTGGCGTGCATGGATGTGTGTATGTAGAAGTGTGTTTGTGTGTGTGTATCAGAGATCCTGTATGAGCCGTGTGGAGCACAGGCTGCATGGATGAGCAATTCCTGTCCAGTTGGCTGGTTGTCTGTGAGTGTGTACGGTAGGGGGTCCCGGGGAGAGCTTTGATCATTACAGAGTGTGACAGAAGAATTCTGACAGAGAGGTAACCCCCCAACCCAACACACACACACCGAACCAGTAACCACATCACCATGACCACTAATGTTAGTCCTATACACAGACAGAGGTGGAGATGTGGCACAAGATGGACCTAAAGTAAGTTTACTGTCTTTGGTGTGACTGGAAAGCATCTGCTCTATCTGACCATTACTGCTGCATCTCCTAAATGTAGTTGAAAACAACAGCAACTAGCAAGCAAAGTGTTTTGGTGGGAGTGTAGGTGCCTCCAGCCAAGGCTGCCCATAAGGGGGGATAAAGGGGAATGCTTCCTGGGGCTCAGCCGCAAAGGGGGGCTCACGGAGGTCAGCAATTAAATACCACAGCAATGCCAGCCCAAGAGCAAGAGGTGGGTGAATGAAGCCCAGAGTGTTCATATGTATCAATCTAATAACTAAGGGGGCACATTCCTTGTGCCTTTCAGGGGCCCAACCATTTCTCTGGGCAGGCCTGTCTAAAGCACACATAATACTCCCAGAAACAAGAAAAAAACACATGCAGGATTAAAAGTTTTGAACACTTAGGTACATTTCTAATATTTGTGTACATAGAAATGAATCTCAATGATTATTATGCTCACAGATGATAAAACAGGCTGTCCAGTGTGTTTTCCTTAAACAATAAATAATAGAGTAAAAGGATTCATGCAGGAAAAGGAGGTCAACAGGTACTTGATGTATAGTTAAAAGCTCTATCATAAACCTGCCTGATCATGTCAGTTTTAACTAAAGTATTGAATTAGTCATGAGGTTTTGGTTAAGGCTCATGTGGACGTGTCTGACTCGCCTTTTGGATCATTTCTTATTCTCTGGATGCTTCAATTAAAAAAAAAAGAAAAAAGAAAACACTTCAAATGAGCATTAACTTACTTCATCCAGTGTTATGTGTGTGTTCTATGGAGAAGTGGCACAATAAAAGCAGAGAAATTAGATAATCAATCCAAAATTCTGACCAAACAACTAAATCTGCTATGTAAATAGCAAAACTCAAGCTGCCCAGCGCACACTGATTTAAAGGGAATGAGAACCTAACACTCTGGTTGATCTATGTTACGGCCAAAACATGCATAATCATGGCACATAATCCTTTCCCTTTGAGTCTTGCACCTGGCTTTTAACTGAGAACATGTGCTCTCAAATGAGCAAAATAAAGACGGACATGCCCCCACATGCTGTGCATCACGTGCATCAGTCAACCTGCCTTATGCTGTCAGAATAGGGCCCAATATATTATAGGAATCAATGTCTTTAATCAGATGACAAGAGTGAGAACTGTGTGTGGCTGACTAATGATTTTTGGTCAGTAGAAAGTTGGGTTGGCAGGGCCAAACAGGAGGCACAGTGGTGAACTTAAGCCTCTTTTCCACAGAGCAGTCTGCTTTGGTTCAGTGCAGTTTGGTACAGTTTGGAGCAGTAAAACCTGATCTTGTTTGCCAGCTGTACCTACTCTTAAAGGCGGGGATGTGAGGAAGAGAGGGTCGTGCCAGCTACGTACTTGCATAACATCACAGCAGTAGGAAGCAGCGCAGCATTCTGAAGAAGAGCATGATTGTAAAGAAAGACCAACAATGGAGGATTTCCATCACTCAAGGACTCTGTAGAGCATTGTCTTATACAGACATTCTTTACAGCAACAGCCGTCAATAAATCACTCTTAATCAACGACTGATTGGAACATGGCACGGCATGTATTTTTGTTTAAGCTGTGGGAATGGGAATTAACAATCAACAGACTAAAAGCATTTTGTCCACTCTTTAGGAGTGAACTGGAATGCTCTGAAGTAGTCCTAAAATTTGGGATGGCACTGGTCAGTTCTTTGGGTTCCTTTTCTCCTCACTGGATAGTGAAAACCCCTGTTATTACACACCATATCGAGCTGAGGACAGCTGAACTGAACTGAACCAGATTGCCTGGTGGAAACACAGCATATGTCAGTGCTGTGGTTGGCTGGCAATCAGTCTAGGGTAGCCTGCCTCTTGCCCAATGTCTCTCGCTAGGATAGACTCCACCACCCACTACCCTGACAGAGATAATGGATAGATGGATGGACACTACACACCCATAGCCATTGTTGACAGGATATCATTTGTACAGGGAGTGAAGAGTGAGGCTTCTTGGAAGCAAGTCAAGCTCTCCAGGGCTCAGATAAGACCTGCATCCTCTTTGACTGAACACAAACTTTCATTTATTTTATGGCCTTTAAGTAGCCTAGGCAGTCAGAGGGATTAGTGGTAATTAAATCCACCACACACAGCAACAAATCATTTTATCAGTGTTACCTGTGCAGTGACATTGTTGAATAGCTTATTCAAAGTACCATAGCCATTAATATGCTGCTGCAACAGCTTTCGCTCCTCTGGTAAAGCTTTTCACAAGATTTTGTAATCTGGCTGCAGGGATTTGTTCCCATTCAGCAGTAAGAGTATTAGTGGAGTCAGCCACCGTTATGTTGGACAAAAAGGCCCGGCTCACAGTCGACAGACTCAAAATGAACATTGATTCTTAGAGTGTTTGCCTCAAACTGACAGACAGATATTAGCACTCATGTCACATACGTGTTCTATAGACAAAGAGACTTCTGACATTTATTCCACAGATGTTCCTGCTGTGGCCAGGCTCAGACTGGTTTTGAGTTGACTTATCACTGATACACTCCTCCACACATTAATCACCTTGCCACCTTGTGGTGCTAGGGGATTTAGCTTCACAAATCACATCTCAAAATGCAAACTAGCAGAACACTAAGTTGTTGCACCTTCTCAGTCTGTTTGTGTTTCTGCTGACTACGCTGTGACCTGGAAGGTATAACAGGAAGCAAGCTCAAAGTGTAACAACTTTCTTTGAGTAAGCTGGCTCAACAAAGCTTTGAGCTGCACTTGGAGACATTGGGTACAACAGAGCTGGTTACAAACTTTAACTGTTAATTCAGAGTTTCTGCTCAAAGCTTTGTATGGGCTCAATTTAACATAAGAACTCTGCAGCAAATTGCCTCCAGTCTCTTCGATCTGTCAGTTTTCACATCCTGTGCATCTATCTGTCTCCAGCACATGCTGGAGATGTGTGGCAAGTCTATTTTCAGTGGGTGCTGCTTCAACCTAAAGACTTTTCTCGACAGCTTGTCAAATTTGAATTGTTGAATTTTGACTTTCTTTGTTGTGCTTTCTTCGTCCTTGGTGACAATGGTGTTTTCTAATGCATTGACTACTTTTATGTCTCAGGATAATACTGGAAGATCCAAGTTGCATTGTATATAATCACTCCTAAAATATTTGGGTTTCTTTGAACTTGTTCCAAAATGTCTCCGCAAATTTGCTTGTGTTTTTCTTCTTGAACAGGAGTCAGAATTTTTGGGGCAACCTTGGCACACACTTTTGCTGAACTGTCTCTTTATCAATGGAGACCATTTCTATTATAATTCTTATACCGAGCCATTGATCATTTCTTACAATTTGTTCAATTTGTTGAATGTTTTCTGAAGTTTTTGATGTGCAAGGGTGCCCAGGTCATTTATCATCTTGGACACCCTCTCTGTCCTCACAAAATCTTTTGTGGCATTAAAACACACATGCACATGACATGCACCAAAACATTCCAAGGTAATGCACTGCTTAACTTTTAAGCTCATCATTTTCTGATGCCTTAGCAGAAACATATGTACATCAATCAATAGCCAACTATGAAGTTAAGACATTACTTATTGAAAACTTATGGTAATTGTGCATGAATACCCAACCTGCATCAATAAATGACACTCAATGTGACTGTGAGCCATGTGGTTTTATTCTCATAAGTGCAGTCTCATTATTTATTAGCCATATCTCATATGTGGAAATGCAGGGTAAGCCATAGACCAATAAACCAACTGGTGAATCAAACAAATAAAATGTACTTTTGTATAATGCCAAATAACACAAGAAGACATTGCAAAGGACTAAACATATAAAGCAGGGCATGACCATAGTCTTTGAAAGAGACCCAACATTTATCTACCTATACTTCACCTGTACTATTACATATATATATATATATATATATGTATATATATATATATATATATATATATATATATATATATGTATATATACTTTTTTTTTTTTTTGACACAGTCACACAGGCAAAACCAGACCCCATTTCTACTAACCATCTGCTAGGGAAATAGTCAGGGAAAAACAATAGGAGAGAAATGGTGAGGAAAAACAAAAAACAGACAGACCGACAGATAGACAGACAGATGAGCATCTCAGTTCAGCATTACACCTCGTAAAATTTTGTGGCTGATCTAGCAAAGCTCAAAAATCATTGATGCAAGTCTGTAGGGAGACAGAGAAAGTAGTAATCACTGCAGCCCTGAGGTTAACATAAACCAGCATTCTAGTGATGACAGATATTAAAACTGACTGTTCAAATCTCACTTCTTGATTTTCTTCGAGGAACAGACCTGATCTTATCCTCAACATGCAGATTTCTCTCACCTCACAGCATCATATATAGCAGGTTGTTGCATCACATCAGTTTCATTTGTGTACTTCGTCCTCCATTAAAATCATGTGAGGTCACAACAAATCATATACATCGATTTGCACAACTGGAAAAAAAAACACATAATGATAAAAATGATTCTGATTACAAAAATATGTTAAAGTGTTTGAAGTAAAGTCATTTTAAACAAATAAAGTGGGCCTGTTTACATTAAGTAAAGACATTTTGTACTGAATGTTTAATCATTTAGACAAGTTGCAAGCCTATTTTAAAATCCCTCATAGTTTTTTAGAATGCACCAGAAGGACAAATAAGTAATTGTTAACCTTGCAGAGGTACATAATCGCCATGTGGTGGTTCTAGTTTTACATGCCAGTGGATCTAATTTTAGAAAAGAGCAGCATAATTAAACTAGAAGTGCTCCATCTACAACATTTCTTGAAATAACATCAAAATCCATTGAAAACATATTGAGTTGCTGACCAAAATGTGAAAAACTGCCATGGAAAATTCTTCATAAGTCAAACTTTTAAAGTTTATGAAAGGGCTTAGCTGGCAAAGCTCTAATAACATCAACACACTGGATGAATATTGGCTGTATGATGATTGCAGGACATTTCAGTTTTCATTTTGGTGCGCATGATACGTAAGGGGTTTTAGACAAATGGCATGGGTGCAATGTCAAATAAATCATATGTATACTCCCTACATGCTGACAAGTTTAAAAATAAAATCACTCATCGTCTCGTACTGTGAGTTGTGTGCTTACTTTGGCCAAAACAGACTGAAAAATGGAAACTAGAGAGTTACTCTTCTTGTGTTAATGGATGTTTATCTCTATAGCAATAGAATATGGGATGGACAAGATAAACACAGTATGGTTACACTTCCAGTCCATGCTTTTAAAAGTAAAAGCCCAGTTTGGCATTTCCGTGGGGAGGATGGGGAGCATGACAGAGAGAAATTGAGAACCAATCAACCAAGTTGTATGTCTAATGGGCTACATGGCCATGCAGCAGGTGGTGTTATCCTCTGACTTCTCTTCTAAGGCTTCTCTGAGAAGTCAGAATTTAATCAAGAAGAACATTCAAACACTAAAACCAATTTTTCTGTTAGGTAAGCAGGTGAAAAAAAATCCCCAAAAACCTATAATTTGACACCTTAATCAAGAAACTGTAGTTTGCTTTAGTATTTTTTTTTTCTGTATTATTGTGTAACATTGAAAATTCATGGATACAAAAATAATTTTATTTTAGAATTAAAAATGTCATTTTGGCTAAAGAGCTTTTAAACACTGGTGTA
This sequence comes from Cetoscarus ocellatus, assembly GCA_037902135.1. Taxonomy (NCBI): domain Eukaryota; kingdom Metazoa; phylum Chordata; class Actinopteri; order Labriformes; family Labridae; genus Cetoscarus; species Cetoscarus ocellatus. Next base: position 433,998 of record JBAMNC010000443.1, read on the forward strand.
TTAACCATAACAAAACAAAAATATTTTGGTAATTGCTGTTAATTTAGGGCAGCTGTGGCATAAATCTTACACTGAAAGGTGGTTTAAGAAAATTGTTAAGCACTATATGTGTATGAATATATGTTTGTATGTGTATTTTTAGATATGTGTTCATGAAAATATGCATATATGCACATCTATTAAATTAGGAGTCTGGCTTACGCTGCTCTGTTATAAAGTGTCTTGAGATAACATGTAACACACATCACACTGTACAGATTGATTTATTTATTGATTGATTAATTGGTTATTTGAGCAAAACAGAGTGTCACCTTTTAAACTGTGCTTATTTGCCACATTGCAGCACAGCCATATAATCCTCCAAAGTTCTTTGAAAGTGCCCCTGAGAAGGACCAGAAGCGACACTTAAGGCGATCAAATCATCAGACCCTGTGAAAATACCAGCCCACACACACACGTTCAGTCCAATAATAGAACATTAATTTCACAATTTATTTTGTCTGTAGTCACCGGCCTGCCAGTCCTTCAGGTGTTTTCATTCAGGTTCAGGCTTCTCAGACACTCCGTGAACTGGTAATTAGTTTCCCCTGGCTCTCTGTCTCACAGCCTCAGAGTGTGTGTGAGCCTGTGTGTGTATGTGTGAGTCACATCCAGACAGAAATCAATTTCAGGCGGAGATCTATCAGCTTTTGTAGCCAGCGATCCAATCATCAAATAATGCATCTGATATCACGCTGTCGAGGTGGTCTGTTCAGGGAATGATTCACTCGCCCTCTCTCTCTCTTCCTTGTTCACTTTCTCATTCTCTCCCTCTCTCTTTTCAATTCTTGTCGCCAACACCCACACACCTGCAGCACCTCACACCCTCTGCCACACACACGGGGCAGGGTGATGGATGATATTTGGAAACACATCTTCACCTCGATATAATCAGAGGAAAAACCCTCCTTCGCATTCTTTTACACTGTTAGATATCAGCGGTCTGAGATGTTCTCAGTGTGACAGGAGATATTTTTAGAAGAAGTGATTTAGTTATTTCTCTTGTAAACATGCTTTGTCTATATCTTCCTCAGTGAGTGATTTCCTACATATCCCAATGTGTTCAAAACTGGGTCTAGCACTTTCAAAACTGGTAAAAAAAAAAAAAAAGTCTTATAGTGATTATATGTTTGAGACGGTACACCTGTGCTTCTCATTTATAAAACACTGCAGCTGCTTTTGCATGTAGCTCATTGAGAGGGTGTGTGTCTACCTCGTGTTTGATGTAGTCCATCTGCATTTTGTCTCATATTTATAATTTAAATTGGGAAACAATGGCTTAGTGGTAGAGTTCGCAAACATATATGCTATCGTTTTACTATTTACCTCTCCCAAGGCCGCACAGGTGGGCCTCATGTCCTTCAATATCATATCCTCACATTCTTGCATCCTTTTTGCCATGCCTCTTGGGGGTGGGGGACCTCACAGGGCTGAGCACTTGATGAGACATCGCTGGACTGTGATGGGTGGAAGGTTTGTTGAAGATGAGGAGTAAGCCAGCTCCTTTGCAGATAACCAACACACAGCCCGGTCTGTGTGGACATAGGTTATAAAAGAATTGGACAAAGCCATGTGATGCCAGCCATTTGAATATCATAGGAGCCTTTGGAACACAACGCCCTCTAATGGACGCTGCCATACTGCACATTATCTCAACCAAACTTCAGCCCCATCTACTTACAAAGAGGCGGTGCTGAGGGGGAGGCTGTCTGACCAATAGTGACTTGTTTCAAAACCAGAACTCCTCAATAAATCTTCAATAAATCCAATAAAACAATAGAAAGGTTATTGTATAAAAAAAAAATCCCCTCTAAAGTGTTTCCATGGAGTGGTTTTGCCTGTCCTTTTTCTCAAGGTGTTCTTGCGGTTGTTGAAGTCAAGAGAGCAGTGGACGGTCAGGTCAGGCTGGGAGCGCCCTCTGCTGAATCAGGTGGTTCACCGTTTCAGGCGTCCTAATGTGGCATGGATTTGGATGACATTTTCAGGAAATGTTTGTCATGGTACAAGAAAGAAGTGATAGGATTTTGGTGATGATATGCGAATCCAAGGTTTTTACCAAAGGATTTGTTAACAGTGCGAGACAGAGCAGTTTTCCACATTTTTGACTATAACTCGCCTGACAATGTTGGAAATGCCTTGGTGGAGGTTTGTGCTCTTAAGGCACTTCTAGTTATAGCAAGTTAAGTGCAGTTTACAGTATGATATTAAACACAGACAGTTATGTGCTTTTAGAAGATGGATACTGGAAGTAACATAAATAAACAAGAAGGGCTCCGTTTGCAACATTCTCTGAAAATGTCATCAAAATCCATTGAGAACTTATTGAGTTAATGACTAAAATGTGAATAACTGCCTTATCTTGCAATGTTAACAAATCATTTAATAAATTCCTGGTTATGCATCTGTATTCACATCACCACCAAAATCAAATCAATTCTTCTTTGTGCCATGACCAACATTACCAGGAAGCTTCATCAAGCTCCCTTCATACATATCCTGTTGATAACAAAGCAACAAACAAACACACTAACAGACTAATGCTAGCAAATACATAACCTCCTTGGCCTCAGTAAAAAAAAAATAAAAAAAAAATCTTTACCAAAGTGTGCTCTTCGGAAAGGATCAAAGTGGGAGTCTGAAACATCAAGATTGGTCTTTAAATTGTCAAAAAAAAGGTTAAAACTTTTAAGTTGTAATGAATGTGAGAGAAAAAAGAGGATTGCACACAGACACATACACACAGAATTTATTACCTCTCACAGAGTGCTCTCAGGGTACTTCAGGGACCTGCATGCTTCCCTCCGGGTGTTAACAGGCTTTCTTCCTGCTCCACTTGAGTGTGTGTGTGCATCTGTGTGTGTCTGTGTGTGTTTCTTCACTTCAGGCTGGAGTGTCACACACCTGCATCTTGGCATCATGTGTGTGTATTTTTATGTAAATGTCATTTTTGTGTGTAGCCAAGCAGCAACGTGGTGTGCCAGCTGCATTCACTAACACTGTGCATATTTACCGGATAGTGTGTGTGTGTGTGTGTGGGTGTGTGTGTGTGTTTGTGTGTCTTGGGAGCTAAACATTGATGTCAAAATGCATTGAGACAAACAGCCTCTCCCACTGTGACGTTGTCATGGTTACCACATGAAGACACAATGCTGTAAATATCTCTATTTGCCATCAGTTAAACACACACACACCAGAGATAGACATATGGCATACACACATACACAATCACACTCTTTTTCTCTCTCACTCACTAATTTAGTTCAACACACATAAACACACAATCACATTTACACGTCTTCATATTTCGAGGTACAAGCACGTTCTTCACAGCCCTTCTAACGTTGTGTATATGAGAGCACATCTCTGTCAGACAACACAAACAATTATCTTCTTATCCCAGAGAATTATCATTCGCTCATTTACACACATCACTACGTCTCTCGCTTCACTGGCTGCCATCTCTCGCTCTCCTTCAGAAGAAAGGTCAGTTCTCACCAGGAGACCCACCGGCCTGTTAAAGAGAGATATAGAAGGTGGAGAAATGATGGAAAACAGCCCCAATAAGAACACAGTGTGCTCTTGAAAATGTTTCAGATGGTTTGAATATCAGTGTCCCACCATACTAGTTTGGCTAAATAACAGGAAAGAAGCTGAGTATTTTAATTAAGGCGTTTAGTGAGCTGTGTTTGTAGAAAACCTGAAGCTATCGTATTGGACTTAGGCCAGTGTTTGATGAATCAGATCCAGACATTGTGTGGAAGTGCCCTTTAGCACACGTGGCACACAGCAGGAGATTGTCCGGGTCAAATGAATTCACAGCTACTTAAATGACCTAAATGACTTGTCTCTTTGGTGCTCACTAACCTTCAAATTTGGTACATAACACACACTTTAACTATGACCTTTTTTCGCATAAGAACAAGGCTGCATCCCTTGTTGTCATTGCAGGATACAAGACAAGATAAGGACCACTTCCAGACACGTGACAAGCATGACGTCAGCACTGAAGTAGCACTGTTGTCAATAGACTAATGCATTTTAGCCGATAATTACTGCAGAGATGCATTTTTCAGCTAGTAAAGTAACAGTGAATATCATTAATACAAAACAAAGATGTCACTGAGTCTGCCAGATGTGTCTGGACATGTTAATAAGATTCACAAACAGAAAAAAATGAGCATAGAGCGGACTAAAATGGCCACTACTATCAGCTCAGGGAGGGTCAAAAGAGGAAAAACAACCACTGCAAAGCAAGATAATGTGGCAATAATTGCATGTTTTATGACTGCTGTTTGTTAATAACACATGAGGAGGCTTCTATGCACTTGGGCACTAACAGTAAAATATCTGCTGATGGAAACTGAGCGGGTTGAACAGTGAATTGCAGAAACCTCAATGGGAACAGGAGGACAGGAGGAATCCAGGTTACTTGTTGATGCAGGTGCATAAATTTTGGGCTAATGTTGTCAAATTCAGTGAAATACCAGGATGACTTGCTAAAAACATTGTTTCAGGAACAGAGGATAGCTGCGGCAAAGTGTGTAAATCAGCAGTCAGTAGAAGTCGTCATGCAGATCCTTGATACTTGATCGGAGCCAAACAAAGTTTTTTGGACTTGAAAGACAAACCAGAAGGGCCAAGGGAAAGTTTTTCTTCAACCTAAGTATTTGGCTTACACTAATTGTTTATTGTATGAAAAGACACAACCATGTTAAAATGATAAGTTTACTTGACGATTGCTAGTGTTAGTGTTAGCCCACTGAGTGCTCCTGTTGCAAATGAAAGTTTAAGCTTCATAATAATAACAACAGATATATAAAACTGACATTTAAAGGCTTGTTAGAATGGTCCACTACACAGCAGTAGACAATTATGGTTGAACTCATGGGTCTAAGTTCACCAAGGGGACATTTTTATTTATTTAGCGTAGAAGTTACATGCTGGACAGCATTGTTTCTGACATCCAGTCTAAATGCATTTGACATCACATGAAAGTGGTCAATACATGCCAGTAACCACACCAGTTATGCATGATAATCCCCACACATCCCCCTACGTTGATTCAAAGAAATAAGTTTGATGCACTAATTTCACTGGTGACGCCATGGTTGACTTTGTCCATAGATATATTTGTGTATTAGCTTCATTTTCTTGGCTTTTTTTTCTCATATACAAACTGATGAAGTATTCTTTCATATAATGACTCATAAAATACTTGTACTAATTTCTCCCAAGTGTCCTCTGCTTGACAGTGGAAAAATGTAACCATGAAAAACAAAGAAAAGAAAGAAAACTGCATCACTCCCCAGGCCTACACTTATGGAAAGCACTTACTTCAGAGAGTAATGTTCCTCAGAATTTCTTCTGCATGGATAAATGTCCAAATAGTGTGTTCATATTGTCAAACAAAAAAGCACAGCTGAAGCTTCTGTAATCACAGTTTGAGGCTTTGATTCTCACTCTGAAGTACAGCTACTTTTTGACAACCAAAATTTTTTGATTTCTAAGGTATAATTGGTAAAAACCAAAACCTGATGATTTTATGCAAAGTGAGACAAATGAAAGCCAGAAACAGGATACTCCACAACTTCTAACTCTATTCAGCAGTGCAAAACACCAGTTGCCTGATACAAGCACTAGATTGGCTAGGTGTGTTTCCTAAATGCATATGAAGTGTTTTTTACCTCTGCCAAGGAGGTTATGTTTTTGCCGGCGTTTATCTGTCTGTCTGTCTGTTTGTGTTTAAAATAACTTGAAAAGTTCTGAACAGATTTGGATGAAATTTCCAGGAATTGTCGGAAATGGGATATGGAAGAACTGATTAAATTTTGGGGGTGATCCGGATCACCGTCTGGATCCAGGAATTTTTTAAAGGATTCTTTAACATTGCCAGATAGGACCATTTTCGCCAAAGTGGACCGAAGCTGCTTGGTGGAGGTCTGCGCTCTCTGAGTGCTTTTCTATTTTTTTCTGATTTAGTTAAATGCTTTAGATTGGAAGGATTACATTCACATTTTAACAAGAGGCAGCTAAAAGATTTGAATAAAATAAAAATCATATTGGCTGGTTATTACATTAAAATAATCAAATTAATTTTCTGAAAATCAATTTTTTAACTATATGGGTTTATACTGAAAGGTGGGCGGCACGGTGGTGCAGCAGGTAGTGCATGTGCCTCACAGCAAGAAGACCGCTGGTTTAATCCCCGGATCGGTCAGGGCCTTTCTGTGTGGAGTCTGCATGTTCTCCCTGGGCAGTCAGGCTCCCACAGACCCAAAACATGCTCATTCGGTTCACTGGTGACTCCAAACTGCCCTTAGGTATGAGTCTGAGAGTGAATGGTTGTCTGTCTCTCTATGTGGCTCTGTGACCAGCTGGAGACTGGTTCAGGGTGTACCTCACCATTCGCCCAACGTCAGCTTGGATAGGCTCCAGCCCCCCGTGACCCCAAAAGAGCTAAGTGGATTATGCAATGGAGTTCAATTTTAGAGCCCTGTAGAGTTTCTAGTCTTTTACACATCTCAGTATCTAGTAAACTAAACATGCTACATGAGCATAACACTCTGCAAAGGCATTTCCAACACTGTGAGTGAGTTTCTTTTTGGAATTCCTGCATCCGCATCCAGATTCAGGTCAACACCGAAATCGAATCACTTCTCCCTTTTGCCATTACCAACATTCCCTGAAAATGTTATGAAAACCTGAAGAAAAGTATTGAGTGTTTTTAAACAAAAATGTGGAAAGCTGCCCTGTCTTACAATGTCAACAAATCTTTAAAAAAATGCTGGATCCACATTTGGGTTTGGATCAGGACCAAAATCTAACCACTTCTTCCTTGTGCAATGAATAGCGTTCTCTTAAATTGCATCAAAATCTATTCAGAGTGTTTGAGTTATCCTGTTCACAAAATAGCAAACGCCAGCAAAAACATAACCTCCTTGGTGAATAAAACTAGAGGTGCTCTGAGATTACAAACCTTGGCCAAGGCATTTTGTGACACTATTTACCCTACCTAACTCTGTCATATTGTTAAAGGATAAGTTCGGTTTTTTGACACGTGGACCTTATTTTTAGGATTAAATACTCTCGTAGACTCACCTAGACAATTTTGGCGGAGCTTGGAGCCGTTTTCGAGCAATTTAGATCTATCCGACGGCGTTTTTTTCTCATGCCGTAGTAGCAGACGGGGCCAGAAATCGTATTTTGGGGGGCATCAATACGTGTTTCCTCTGGTCTCAAGTCCCACTCTGAGCAGCAAAGGCACTCCTCCTCTGTTGTGTTTGCCATGCAATGTCCACAACAACACCACCAGTTAGCCCCCATTCGTGGACGTGCAGTGGTTGCTTGTTTTCTGGCCAGCTGTTCGGCTCTTTCCCTCTGCATCCTCCTTTCAAATAGCTCCTCGTCGGTATATTCTGGCTCAAAACGATACGGGCATCCATTATACTCAAAGTCGTCGTCAGACACTTCTACATTGGATAAATATTTCGCCATGTTCCACAAAAATAGCCGTGTAGCCGTGTAGCCTAGCAACAACAGCGGCTCTACTCATGTTCTTGTCCATGACGTCACCAAAAGTTACCCATCCTTGTAAAGCCCCGGATGTCCATAACAACAAAGTTGAGCTGACACGGTGATAACACTGGCCATTCATTTATAAATTGTAGCTGAAATGAGCGAGTTTCGCAGCAGATAATGTCTAATTTAGGGGCTTCGATTTCTGGCCCCGTCTGCTACTACGGCATGAGGAAAAATGCCGTTGGATGGATCTAAATTGCTCGAAAACGGCTCCGAGCTCCGCCAAAATTGTCTGGGTGAGTCTACGAGAGTATTTAATCCTAAAAATAAGGTCCAGGTGTCAAAAAACCAAACTTATCCTTTAAGAAATCCTTCAAACATTGTAGGATTCACATCCGGATTTAGATCACAATCAAAATCTAACAAACGATGGCTAAAACATAGCCTCCTAGGTGGAGGTAACAGGCTTAATCATTTGGTTCTTATTATGTGATGAAATACTTTTTGTTTTCATGGCTTTGTTAAATACTTGATTGTGACGATCTACATCCTGTTCTTCCTATGTAACAGACCATCACTATGAACACAGGCTGACCACAGACTCTGAGGACAAGCCATGTTATAATAATTTCCATGGAAAAGTCACATCAATCCACTGACAGCCTTTTTTATTTAAGATCAGAAGAGGAAAGAAAAAATAAGGGAAAAACATCAGTGCAGAAAAGAGAGTGCAGTGCAGAGACACAAATGAGCTGGAATATGAAGAAACAGAGAGAAATGGGCAGAGTAGTTAATAGGCAAACACGTAATTGCCACACAAAAGGCTGTTGAGGTAAAGACCAGTAAAATCATAAACAAAATACAGTATAAGTGAGCTTTGCAGAAACCATCTGTTGGGAAGTCTGGCTTTTGTTGCATCACATTGCCAGTTCAAATTTTACAAATATAGAAGAAATTAATTTGAATTTGAATCAGAGCAGATCATTTATCATTTTAAAGGTCACATGTTATGCAAAATGAATTTCTAACAGTTTCTATACCAAAAAAATGTGTCCATATCCCACCTACAACCCCCTGCCTTTGACACAGTACTTAATTCGTACTAAAGGGCCCAAAGTGTGCCAAGGTAAAAATAAACATGAAATACAGAATTACATTAGTGTAATAGAGCATATTCATTTATATGTGACCTGCTTTGTAATACTTTCTCTCTACACCTTAAACAAAGGTGCCCTCCTGACCTTTTAAATTGGCTGATACTTGCCTCACTGAAAAGGGTTGCGACAGTAGCTCTCCTGCCCAGTGCTTGTATTTGCTTATTTTCATATTACTTTGGAAACAAGCATTTCCACTGTGACCAAATCAAAATGGATTCTTGCTGCATGTAAAGTGCAGAATGTTTATTTCTTGGTACATTTTTTAAGAAAGCTTTATTCATCCTGGAGCTCTATGTAAAACACTAAGTTTCTTTTTGGCATGATGATGAGCAGGTCCTGTCAGTTTGAGGAGCTCCAGGCAAAACAACAATTTCATGCTGAGATTGACTGGCATGTCAGACAAGTCAGTGCTCTAGACTTGCAGTGCACCTGTGACTATTTTCTACTGGCTAAAATAATAACAGCCTTGGCAACCGCAATGATTGACAAATACATGGAAAAACAGTGATGGTCAAGCTACTTATGAAATGTTGTGAGCTGAGCTGCAAGTTACCCTTAAAAAATCATATTCAATACGATAGGTGCTGCGCCCTGGGGAAAAGTAGCAAGCTGAGTTACAACAACACCTCAAAGTTATTTTAATCTTTATCTCAGATTTTATTATTATTATCTTTGTTATTATTAACCCTAATAAATCAATCCTTAACAGGTATATATCTATAATATGCTTTTATTTATACACATATATGCATATAAATATACACATACAGTATATAAACATACATACAGACTTTCAAACCCAACATGAATCCACCATAAGTAAAGCACAGTGCCACAACTGTCAACAGTTACTGACTGACTGACTACTCTTTTTGTGCCACCTATCTGTTATCCGAGCAGTAATCCTTTTGGTCAGCTAACTAATTATCCTTATTCCCGTATGACAGCAGTAATGAGACAACTGATTAATACCCACTAATAACATAAAGTTGCTCATTTTAACTCTTTGGTTCCCCATGTTCCTGTCTCCAATGCTCTGATATCAACTATTCTGCTATTTCAAGATCAATTCTGCTCCTCTTCTCTCCTTTGTGCTCTATGGTTGGCAATAAAAGATTGCTGTCAGGTGATTATAGCCAGCACAGGTGATGGTTAACTTAACACTTTGTTTTATACTAAACATTGTTTATTACCATGTAATGATGTCCGTGATACAATTTCTTTTATATTATTTTGCAATTTTTGTTCAGAAGCTGTTTCATTTTAATATTTATTTGAACTATAAGTCTGACTGGTGATAGGGTTTAACTTGTGGCTATTTCTTGTGTTAGCAGGTGTTTGAGTTGATTTTTTATTGCTCATATTTTAATCTGAGCTATATATATACAATGATCCTGATCAAATTCTGTAATTAAAAAGCATTCATGGGTACTCATGTTAGATTCAACATCTGTTGTTACCGTGGGTACCACAGACGCAGGCAGCCATGGGTCACCAGTCAACACAGTCACTTGAGAAACAGTCAGACTGGGTGTCATCCTGAATGACAGCAGTGTTTGAATCATTTTTTAACAGCATCACATCGAGGGTGGAGCTGAAAGTCCAGGTGATTAAATCCAAGTGATTATTTGCAATAAAGACATTGAAGTTTATCAATTTGAACATTAATGTATTGTCTTTGTTGTGTATTAAATTTATATATATATATGCCATAAAGTACTTGCAAATAACTGTATTCTGCTTTTTTTCAGTTTTATAAAGTGTCCCAACATAATTGAAAATGGAATTTGTCTATACAGTCCTAATCCAAACCTAGATCATATCATGACGCCATCTCTGCTGACTGATAAAATATGTTTCTCATTGAAAATCAGAGTAAAAAGGTTACATCTCAACCTGCTTGAAGTTTTATTTTGTCTTTTTACTGCTGACATGAGAGTAAGAATCCTGCCTAACAGAGAGGAAAGAAAATAATTTAATAACCGGTGATACCTTTTAAAGCTTCAAGCATCCTTGACTGTCCTCTACAGACACTAGACAGGATTTTCCTCATCTTTCATCCTTTTTTTTCTCATTTTCTCTTACATTTCACCTTGTCCTTGTCTGTTATATTTTCTGCCTTTAGTCAGATGTCTTCTGGAGAAATGTATGTGTAGATATGAAATACATCTGACTGAGCTGTATCAAGTATATCTTTGTGTGGATGTAAACAGCAAACCTGATGTAAATCTTTAAAGGTAATTATACACACAGACACACTACTGAAAGGAGAAGTATAAAGAAAGAATAAGACCTTGAATCGGACAGGGAATAAGAAGAATAAAAAGATGAATTTGAAGGTGGATTTGATTCCCTCAGGCAACTCCAAGGAGACTGACACAGGTGGAATATGAATTAGGAAAGTGTGTGTATGTGTGTTGAGGAGAGAGAGGGATGGTAGAGAGACCCAGGCTCTGAGTGAAATAAGTGCTGAGAGAGAGAGAAGTGTCAATGAGAGGGGAGAGGGAGAAGAGAGAGGAAACAGAGAAAGTGTGGAGGGAGGGTTAAAGAGCCTGAAAGAAACACTGACTGAAGAGTGAGGAGACAAGCTGCTAAGCTAATGGTAGAAGACAATACGAGAGAGACAAAAGGAAATAATAGATAAGAGGGAAAGAAATAGTGCTTGCATTAAAGAGACAGGAGAAAGTGAGGGGGAGAATTCCAAGCCATGAGACACAATAAATGAAAGGAAGGTCATTCAAAAGTCCAACACCATCAGAATCAAAACTCTTCATGCAACAGTTTGATCTGCAAGCCTCACCATCGAGATGTGTCCACAAGGGTAGCACTCCTGTTTCTCTTTGGTATTTGTGGGCTGAAGTTCTCAATAAGCATTCATTTTCAGGTTAGCTGTTTGAAATCATACTTGATAGATAATATTGGAATTATTAGGGACAGAATCAAGAGGATGAAAAATTAGTAAATGTATGGATAGAGGGGGCGGCACCGTGGATCAGCTGGTAGGGCAGTTTGTAGGAAGGTTGCTGGTTTGATCCCCGTGTCAGTCAGGGCCTTTCTGTGTGAAGTTAGCATGTTCTCCTAGTGCATGTGTGGGTTCTCTCCAGGCACTTTGGCTTCCTCCCAAAGACAAAAACGTACTCATTCAGTTGACTGGTGACTCCAAATTGCCCTTAGGTATGAGTGTGAGAAGGAATGGTCTTCTGTCTCTGTTTGTGGCCCTGTGATCAGCTGGTAACCAGTTCAGAGTGTTCTCCGCCTCTCGCCAAATGACAGCTGGGATAGGCTCCAGCCCCTGTGACCCTGAAAGTGATAAGCTGTATAGATAATGGATGGATATGGTACGAGGGGTGCAGAGCAGGGTCTGTGCAGGCTCTCATTCATCCAGGCCCACATTATCTAAATCTTGATCTAGTGTCAACTAATCTGGATCAAGTGTAGGTCCTCAGCCACCTGGACATGGACGGGAACTGTAATATTACTGGAGGACATCAGAGGAAAACAAAAGAGCTCTGGCTGTATACAACTACTTGATGTGCTGGGAGACTATTTAGAGGCCAGGAATAAACATAGTACAAAGAGTAAGTAAAGTACTGTTTGGTAGGTTTTTTAAGTCATTGTAACAATGCTTCTTGGCAATAAATCATATACTGTTGGAAAGCCTGTTAATTTCTCTTTCAAATGGTGCCATATTTAAGGACCATGCATAAATTGGATGAGCAGCAGAGCTGAGTTTATGGGTTTCACCATGAAAAATTTGTCAAATCTGCTCTAACAGTGCCAAACAGCTTATTCTGCTATTGACTTCTGCTATATTTAGTGGGGGGTTTTTTGTTTGTTTTTTGGGGTGGATTGGATGTTTGAAGCCAGAATAAACATGACATGTTGGCAGTTTAACAGTTTATTTATTTAATAAATAAGGAGTCACAACAGCCTGGCACCTCCTGCTCATGCTCGTCCCAGCCTGGTCACACACCTCAGTGGGATGGCAAACCAGTCTTCAACCAGTGTTTTCCCGAGTCAGCCACATTGGTTGTGCTGGTCACTCTGACTTGAGCAGCATGCCCAAGCTGATTCCACAAGTGTTTAACGGGCTTAAGGGAGGAACTGCAGGGGGCCATTCCATCCCCTCCACTCCAAAATCCTGGAGGTGGACTCTGATAAACCACTTTGTCATCTTAGTGGAGTTCAGTAGCTATGCCCATGTTCACAGGGTGTGCCAGAAGCTCAAACTAAGAGTCTTTAGCAACAGCAAAAAAAGCTGTTTGGCATCGGCAGAGGAATTTTTAATGGACAGAAACCACGCACTCAGCTCTGCTGCTCATCCATCTAAAGCTTGCTCCATACAAGTGTGGTGTCATCTAAAAGGAAGATAAACAGGTTTTCTATAGGTATAACATTTATCACCAGGAAGCATTGTTACAACAAAGAAATATTTTACCAAACGCTAACTTCCTTTCTTTTTGTTTTAAGTTTACTCAAGTTCTCATAATCAACTGCTAGCCTACTTATTAAAGTATTTTCCTCTGTGCGTGCAGTTTAATAAGTTACCGTATTAACAAATTGCTTTCAGAAAACTGGGCATCTGGAGGCATTTGTAACAGCAGCTGCTGAAAACTCCTAATAAATGCATCTTTGTTTTGGTTTGTCACAATGATGTCCACATGTCCACATAAGATATTTATCCAATGAAAAAAGGAGTCATGCACTCAGATGAAAGTCACCACTTAACACAGTCACTGGTTGAACCAATGTACCAACAGTAATCTGTATTTGTTTTTCAGGGAAACAGGCCTCTATTGATCCCTCATTATGTTGAGTTATATACATTATGCAAACTATGTGTCTTTGTTTGGGTCCTTGTCTGTTGCATCATGCTGACTGTGCTTTGAAAATGCAACCTGCTGCTCTAACACCCACCAGATGGACTTTCAGTAAGCAGCCTGGAATAACATGAAGTAGAACTTCTCAATATTAACTAATCAACTTTTTTGATGTCTTAATTCAGGTAAAATATGAAAAGAAGTACAGCAAAAAGTGAACCTATTAATTTTTCAGACTGTTAACTTGGTTTATATTTTAACATTATGAGCTTTGAGTATCAACTTGTTTATTTTAGAATGTGTAAACTAAATTTTTAGCCAACTCGTTTTAAGTTTCAATAATGCAATAGGTCTCAAAGGTCCCATGTCGTGCTAAATCATTTTTTTTTTTTTTTTTGCTTTTAAAGTTGTAAGAAAGGGGTTGGGGAGCAGAAGAACATAACACCTTTTACTAAACTCTCAGTTCACTGATTTACCTGCTGGTTTTACTATGTAATAGCTATACAGCCTCCACCTTATCTGTGTTTTCTGTTCACTACAAGGCAGATGCCATGACTGTTTTGAATGTCTGTTACCTGGCCTGTAACCCCTCCTCCCCACTATCCATCAGACACTGTTTTGTGTGCCAATCACTAACATAGCCTGCCCCCCTCTCAAACTTGAGCTTTTTCAAAGCAAAGAGAGAAAGAACTGCATTTGATCTTCTACAGAGACTAATTTTTTCTTTTTATAATCAACTTTAATCAAATCCTTGCTTAATAGACGACAAAAGAGTTAAGAACAGAATAAAAATTTCCTGTAAAGTTCAGTGATTCCGGAGTAAGAGGTTTGGGACCAACAGCAACAATTTGTTAGTGGAATTTGGTGGATCCACAGTGGTGGAGCAGCCTTTAATACACATGGTAAATAGTCAGTGGACTAGGGATGATGTCTCGTTCATATAAAAAACAAATTTAACTATAGGTACAAATTTAAGTTACCTTCCTTACCTTGAGCTTGTGGAGCACTTTTCTAGTCTTTCTGGCAACTTAAAGCACTTAAACTCGACAGGACATACCTCCAGATTCACACCCATTCACTCTCACATTTACTCACTGATGGTTGAAATGGTTGTGATGCCGATGCATCCACAGTTTTTCAGATGCATTTACACATCACTGGTGCAAAAGCGGGAGCATCTTTGGGTCAAGTGTGTTGCCAATGACACATCAACATGTGACAGCTGAAGCTAGGCCTGAACCTTCGATCCTTCGATTGATTGTGGTGAAAATCTGAAGACCACCAATGCCGCTCATCAGTGCTCTGATTGAAGGATGCAGCCCCTAAATTGGGACACATCTGACAGTTTGGAAATGTTATTTCTGTTGATTTTTTCTTCCTTTTAACACCAATTAGGGGTCTATTTTACATTGTTTGAAGGCCTGATTAGTCACCTTTTACAACGAGGTACAACTTGTAAGGATCATGTCTATCATCATCATCATCGGCAATCACTTGAAGCGAGTATGATTGTCTTCCTGTCACTTGGTCTGAGTATGGGAAGGCCTTTGTGAGAGCGCCTGTGCGTGGAATCTTTTACAGTGGAGAAACCGGTGCAAAAGCAGCCTTTAAACTGTCCTTGACAAAGAGAAGGCCAGGATGCAATGGCATGAAGATCAGGACAATTTCCCTGTTTGCTGCAGCCTTCCTCTGCCTTTGTGAGCATTGTGGAGCACCTCTGCAACCATCCTCCGCCCACTCCTCTGTTGAGGACTTCTTCAGATCACCCTTGATCTGGAACCCGTTTGACCATACCCCCATGGGTGACCCTACCAGGAGCTTAGGCTCCGGAGAGCATTGCTCTCAGATTCACTGGAACACACAAGACTCTCCACCACAAGGTGTTGATCTAAGGAGGATTGTGCATTTGTGGAATGACCAGCACAGCTAAACATGAAGGTGGTGCTCAAACAAATGTGCAAACATTCAACTGCAACTGGAAGCTGGTGTTCTGGAATGAAGAGTGGCAGCATTATTTGGTGTCAGCCCTGGTAAATTCTTCAACCAGGGAACAAGTTCTTGTCGAGAGACTACTGAAGCCAAAGGCAGGCCGTGAAGTGAAGTCCAAGAAAACCGATCCCTCACTCTTGCTTCACTGAAGGCTCTTTCTAGAAGAGGGGATTTGGCATTTCTTTTTAGGGGTGCTACCCCCATGTTCATGTGTTGCTCATTTCATGAATGCACGATCCCTGAGTCTTTATAACCTCTTTGTGAAGGTCACCAATCAGGCTTTTAATCAATATAAATAAAATAACAACTGGTATTATCTAAGGAAAGACATAATCAACCAAATAATGTATCCAAACTTCTCTTTACTGAGTAAAGGTTAGCTTTTTCTCTTTCCAGCACAAATAAAGTAGAGGTCAATGAGATACATATTTGTTTGAGATATCTATGAACCAAAATGCTAATCTAAAGATAAACTGATGGTCGTGTTTGAACAAGACAAACTATGCATACAGAGAAAAATCTTGATGTATTACTGTCCTGTGACCTAAGCGTCCCTTGTATTTCAGCAAATAAAATCTGAGAGTGAACTGCTTTGCCTGATGGAATGGAGAAGGGTTTAAGGAATTAAAGTGAAAAGCAAAAACATGGAGGAAAGAGAAATTAAGTGAAGGCCACACCAAAGATGAAAAAATAAAATGGATGAAAATGAAAAGAGAGGTCATACGAGGAGAGAAAGACGTGTAAGGTTGCAGGATGACAGGAACAAAAGAGAGATAGATTGAGAAAAAGGCAGCCAGATGAGCATAAGAATGACAGAGGGGGTGAAAGAAAGAGGCAGACAATCAGGAGCGGAGAGAGACTGACAGATAGACGGCGGGGAAGGAGGAGGGAGCTGGTCTGGGGATCAAACTGGTCTCAGAGATCATTTGACAGGAGATGAAAAAAGAAGGTGATGAGGAGCGAAATGCTGCAGATGAACAGACAGGGAAGATTAATGCAGACGAGGAGTGGAGGTGATGAGATAAAAGAAAGACAGAGGGAAGAAAGAAAAGGGGCGATGGAAGACTTAAGTACCTGTGGTGTCACCTTTGTTTGGTGCATGACGCCACCGCTCTGCAATAATACGAATGGAGACGGCGTGGGCTGCCTCACATCCCGCAATTTTACCTGTACTATATTTAGCGCTATGTGGTTTAGGTTCATGGTTTTTGGCTTTATTAAAGGCTCAGGTTTAGCAGAAAATAAGGTGCAGATTTGGAGTTTTAAATTAGACATGGAAGAAAATGTGATCACCATGTGCAGCGAAAAGTACACCAAGCACAGTTTCCCTGGATAACAGATGGTAGAGCTGGGGCATGAAGATTGAAAAATCACTTCAAACATTTTCATCATCTCTGGTTCAGTGACAACATCGAAATTCAAACTAACTTGACAGGAGCAGTGATGCAAAGACAGGAATAGTTTCAAGGAGCAGATACATATTTAGAGTATAACAACCATGAAGTAATCTGTTTGTTTAAGAAGTAGTTTTAGCTTATCACATCAAGAAAATTCTCAATTTGGAGCAGAGTCTGAGCATAAAATGGCACCAGCAGGCTGCTACACTTAATGCTGAGTGTGATGGGCTGAGACAGCTGCCAATCAATTTCTAAAATAAAAATAATAAAACTGCATAAATCATCTGTAACGCATAGAGGATTTTATAAAGGGAAAGGGCAAAATCTTATTTTTAAATTCAGACAGGCACTCCGTCCATCTAGTGCAAATAGCTCTTCTATGGAGCTCTGCTGACAAATCATTTTAAGCTGACGTGACATGCAGTGACTTGCTAATAATAGTAGTTTCTTTTCATTTGAACTTTTCATATATCCTACTACCACAATTAAGAGCATTGCCCAGACTTTTAATCAGCTCAAACTGATTTCAAAAACTCAAATTATTTTTATCTTTTAATAACTTACACATGGTAGTCCATGTCTTTTATTCTGTTCTACCTTGATTACTGTAATGCACTCTACTCTGGAAAAACACAGGCTTCACTCCATCATCTGCAATTAGTACAAAATGCTGCAGTGAGACTGACAACTGGTCCAAGAAAACAAGAGCACATTACCCCGATCCTTGCATCTTTACACTGACAGTCAAGTATGTCATTGATTTTTAAATTTTATTAACTTCTAAGCTTTTCATGGCCAGGTCCCTTTTTTATATCACAGATCTACTGACCCCTTATGAGCCTAGATGTGCCTTTAGATCAGCTGATCAGGGTCTACTTGTGGGAGCCAAGGCCCAATTACAGACAAAGGGTTGTCAGGCTTTTTCTATACCGTCACCGAGGCTCTGGAATGAGCTACTTTCTGAAATCCGGTTTGTGGACTCTTTCTTATCTTTTAATTCCTTTCTTAAAACACTCTTTTATAAAAATGGCCTTTAAAGTCTTATATTTTTTTGATAATGTTTATCTTATGTATGAATGGATGTCACTGTTTTTATATTGTCATCTATGTAACTTTACATATTGTGGTTATTCAACTTCTTAGGCCAATATCTGCCAATCATTTGCCCCTATCACAAACATTTGGTTGTCAGATCAGATGTTATTTGTTTAATATTACATTCACATTGTTGTATTACATTTTATTTTAATTTAAAACTGGTTCATACATTTTGCACTTATTTACATACTGAGTGTATATAATGCCATAATCTATCTTATATAGTACAGTATGGTCATAGTTTCACATTTGAATCATGCAGTCCTAGAATCAAAATGCAGTTCTTTTGGGCCAGCACCAAATGAGAAAGAAATTAGATAACGAAACAAAGCAAAAATTAATAGGTTCATGTGTATTAGCCAAACTCATACTTGTTTACAAGGTGTTCATTGCAAATGCAAAAGCATTTTTACACAATAATTGCAAAAGTTATGGAAGGGGGTAGCTGAAACACAATGCCATTTGCTGCATCGTAGAACAGTATCAAATACAGAGACTTCCTGGAGAAAAATAAAGTGCTTGGAAATATTGTGCCTAATTTTGCTTTCAACCCAACATAGTTACTGGCTCATTTTATGTAAAATTCACACAGTTACATGAAAAAAAATGAAATTATTAACAGCAGTGTACTTCACTGATCATCTCAGCTCTTTCTCCTTAAAGGTTCAGTCCTGCTGGGAGCCATTTCAGCCACCTCACTGACTATTATCAAGTACTTGACAAACCCAACTTCAGAAATACTAAAATATCCCTTAAATGGTTCCCCCCTCACATTGGAGTAGCTGTGGGGGCCCTGATGTAGCCTCGGAGCCAGCAGTTGATCGCTGCTGCATTAAACAATTGTGTGCTTGTCTTTAGGACAACACGGGATAACAGTGCATTTGGTGCAATCTATTGCATCTTCTTGCTATACACACTTAATTTAAGCATTGATTTTTAATCCCCTGTTGTCTGCTAATCAAATTTTATGCATTTCTCCACACATCTCCATCTGACATGCTTGTAACCAGCAAGGCATCCTAGAGTGAGACAAGAACACCTCAAATCTAGATTCTTACATGTTAAAGATTAGTCAGAGAAGAGGCCTTTTCACATGTGTTAAGTCACATCACCTTCATAAAATTAATCATTATGTTTCCAATTATATTTCAAACCAGTGTACAATTCATAAGTGATCTTCCGTCACTGGTTACGACTTGGAACTGGCCTTGAACCTCTAACCAACACTGACTCTTCCAGGGCTTGTTCACTTTTTAGCACATTTAAGTGTCATGGAGATCACACCATCACAGAGGTGTGAAGGATGTTTCAGTGTCCGCAGAGATCAACACAGCACGAGCGCAAAGCTCAACACTGCACATTGCAGGAGGACTTCTGACATATTCACTCTGTAATTTTGAGGACAACACATAATGACTTCAGTCTCATAGATGATTAACATAATAATTACTGAAACACAAACAAAGTCTTAAAAATGACACCAAAAAGTCAACATGGATTAAAAGGAAAAGGATCTTTATTTGTCTCTCCTCAAAGGGTGTAAACGCTGCTGCTGTTGTAGAGAAAGGCTGCACGTTTCAGATTTTCTCAGGCTTTCCTTCGATCTGGAGGTTTTTATGTGCTGTTTTATTGGTAGTGCAAGTTTTCTGACCCCGAGGCTGCAAAATCCATTCAGTACCCTTAATAAGATTTCAAAGATTCTTTGTCATCAATCTTAAAATGAGCCTGCCTTTCTAAATTTTAGAAAAATTGACTTTTTGAAAGCGCAGTGAGCAGCAGGTGAAGAGAGGAGGTGTTAACCTCAGGAGACACACAAAGCAGAACATCATCACTCTTCTTACAGATTGAATTTAGGGGACAGCTGAGGAAAGACCTCTCCTACCCCCAGTTTATCGAGCATTTACTAAGGATGAATTCTGCTGATAACAATATGATTGTGAGCCTGTCCACACTGCTCTGAAAACAGACCTGCAGGACTTCCTGTCTGAACCGTCAGCCTCTGAAGGTCAGACTTTACCACCCACAAAACTCAGATCAGTCACCTTAATGTGTACAGGGTTGGAAGCTGTGATTCAGGGCATAGTGACAGGTCGGTGTGGGTGGTCCGCTGTTGTTTACGTGTGCAGGCAGTATGGTAGGAAACCCACAAAATGCCCTTTAGCGATATTCCTGATATTTGCCTCTGATGGGCGTGTTTATGGTGCTGTTTGTCAGCTTTCAGGCATGCTCAAAAACTTTTTCAAAACTTCTCCAGAGATTTATATTAGGAATAAAGAGCATTTTGGAGAAAATTTTACGATTTTTTATGATTTCCCATAATTGTGTTAGATGACCTTGATCCACTTTAAATATGGTACATCAGATTTAGTGGTTTTTGCAGACGTTTTGATGGATGATAGCCTCAACGCAAATGTTGATGTGTGTGGCCACTAGCCTGTTTTTACTCTCCTTCAATACATTTAGCTTAAATCACTGTCATATGCTTACATATGGTTCACACAGTTTTAGCTCCCTGAATAGACCTACCACTGCAATTTCCTATCTCTGTTTCATCAGCAGTTCAAGTCTATTGGCTAATCTATTGGATAATTGAAAACATGGTGCTGAACTGCTCTGAACTAAACGTGGAAGTGAGTTAGCATTTAGCGCTTCCTGGTTCCCAAGACCGAAAGTATATGGGATTTAGAATAACTGTCTAAGCTAAAAGTCTTCTTACAGCATTGTTATGTGTTTAAATGGATGGTTGCTAACAGCCTGCTAACAAAGACTACAAAGCAGAGGACCCTATCCTAAGCATTTCTGATCATTAAAAACTATATATATATAAAAATCTATATATATATACATATATATATATACTGATACACCATATGCCCAGCCAGTAGGACCAACCTGAAAAAGCAAAAGTAATTCGATTAAGAGGAAAATTCTCAAATAAGATGTCATAACAAGACGTTATGCATTAGTAATATTGTAGGTGCTTCTCAGTCGAACTGCTGTGTTGTAGTTTTAAAGTAGCTTAATAATTGCTTTTTACCTCTGCCAAATGTGTTTACACTTAAATATCATGAAAAGTGGTTCTGTTTATTAAGATTATATCAAAGAACAGTGAACTATCATCATCTAACTGTCATGCTTATGAAGGACAGTTTTGTGGTTTAAGACCCATTATTTAATAACCATACCTCGTATAAACCTGAGTTAAAGTAAAGTATGACAACTTTAAGATTTGATTTCTCTCAATTTTATGCCTGTTAACAGTCACAGCCCAGATTTACTATTCATTACCACTTAACAAAAAAATACACCTTGGAACTCAGTTGTTAATACTTATCAGCCTATTCCTCATCACACCAGGATATTAAAACTAAAAATTCGCTGCAGAATCAGTCAATTTCAAACTAATGGAAACACCGGGTGGAATTACTGAAAGATGGAGCAGAGAACCTGTATTTCCACCAAGTAGAGCTTAATTAATTCAGACGCAAATTTGCACTGCTGACCAATAGCAAGCTGTGTTGACAGTGCTGACCTTTAAGAGGAAGGAGAGTCCAAAATATAGGAGACTATTTTCGCTCGTTGTTGTCTGTACACTTTTACTTACTTTTCCTCTGTCTGAGCAACTTCCATTTCAGCAAAAAATTGAAATGCAAAGAGAGCAATGACATGCAGACAAAGTCATCAATACAAAAATGTCCTTTGATTAAAAAGAGTATGCTATTGTTCAAGCTAAGCTAACAAGCTAGCCAGGTTCTAATTACAACCCGTAAAGAAGATAGCCCAAAGGTTTCTTTCCCTGTTCATTAAATGTGCCAAAGTGCACCATAAAACACAGCGAATGGACACATCCACCTCATACAAGCATAGAGGCTAAGGAGAAGAACTATAACTGACTCGCTCTGAATCAGGAGCTGTGAACGTTCCCTACATGTCAGCTGTGATCACAGCAGGGAATCTGTTGACTGTTCACTGAAATGACAAACAAATAGCCCTCTTATAAAGGAATTTACCTGGATTTACCAGCGTCAGATCTTCTTCCTTTGAGTGAATCCCTTTAGGGTTTTTCCAGATCAGAAAAATCACAGGGATGCCAGATTTGTAGGCATGAAAGTGTTTTTGAAAGTGTGATTTGAAATGCCACCTCCATTTTTTACCTGGTTCTGCCATTCAAGCCAAGGCTCTGATATGAGTTGAAGGCATAAACACAAGTAACACATGACCCTCCCCTGTGCTATGATGTTCAGCTGTGAACCAAATTTGCAGGGAGAAGAAAAAGGGAGAAGAAAACATGGAAAACAAATCAGAGAAAGTGCTGGAAGAAGCTCCAAGAGAGTTAAGTGGGACACTTCCAGTAGTGGCCTGTCCTTTTTAAGAAAGAGGAAAGAAGAAAGTGAAAAGAAAAGTGTTAGTGTACACTCGCAGAGCATGAATTTATTTTTAAAATTGTAATTAATCTGTGCATAAATTAATGTTAAAATACAGTAAGATTCATATATTTACAATATCCTATGCATGATTTGTCACTGGAATTAGTACATCAACTATGGTATTTCAGTCTTTGTGATTTCATTTTATGGCCAATTTCCACATCAGTGTATATTAGCTGACACTGACCATTGTTAAGAAACCATCAAAATGTTATTACCTCCACTAAGGAGGTCATGTGTTTGCCAGAGTATGTTTATCTGTTTATCTGTTTGTTTGTTAGTTTGTTGGCTGGTTTAGCAAGATTACACAAAAACTACTGGACGGATTTGCTGAAATTTTCAGGAGATTTTGCTAATGCCCCAACTTAGAAATGATTAGATTTGGTGGTGATCCAGATAACTGCCATGAGCAAATTATCATTTTGGATCAATAACTGTCTAACTAATACTGATATCAACATGATTCTGAGTGCTAGGTGTGGGTTTTTAGGGTCAAGGAATAATATTATGATGGTTACTTTATCATGGAACTATTGCTTGTAGATGCAACAGCAATATGTGAGCTACCTTGGCTGAGGTTTGCGCTCTCTGAGTCCTTTCTAGTTGTTCAGTGCAGGTTGATGCATCAAAAGTGGAAAGACACTTGTGCTGGTGGAGTATGCTGTTCCCTAATAGCCCTCTGACTAATTATAGACGGGTTTCAAACACTGTCCAACACAGATGGGTAGCGTGCTCAATTTAGGGGAACTCTGGCCAAATGGACCTTGGCTCTGTGAAACGTTGTACGAATGAACTGGAACATCACTCAACAACTGCAAATGCAAAGCAGACGTATGCCATTTCACCCCCATGCAGCCGCAGCTGGTCTCAGTATTTCAACACCATGCCTTAAGGACGAGGGGGGTCGTTGGACACAAGGTGGCTGTCCCCAAAAGGGCACCTCATGTGGTACAACAGGAGTCCAGTAATGAGGAGGAACAGCTTGAGTTGACAGAGATGAACACAGGTGTAACTAGGGGTAGTGAAGGTAGGCGTGTTTACAAGTGTGTTGGATCAAATGTTGGCAATTTTTTAGCAAAAGAAAAATATCTTGCGGCACAGTGGCACGGCAGGTAGTGCATGTGCCTCACAGCAAGAAGGCTGCCAATGTGGTCCCCGGGTCGGTCAGGGCCTCTCTGTGTGGAGTTTGCATGTACCTCCTGTGGATGTGTGGGTTCTCTCAGGGCACTCAGGCTTCTTCCCACTGACCTAAACCATGCACATTAGGTTGATTGGTGACTCACAATTCCCCTTAGGTATGACAGTGAGAGTGAATGGTTGTCCATCTCTCTATGTGGCCCTGGGATCAGTTGGCGACCGGTTCAGGGTGTACCCTGCCTTTCCCCTAATGTCAGCTGAGATAGGCTCCAATTTGTCAATTTACCCAACAAACTCAATGCGGTTCAACATTTCCCTCTTAGTCAGCAAAAGTTGGCCAAAATGTTAGTGAGTGAATGCAGACAAAAAATGGCAAATCTGCTGGTAATTATGATCAGTTAAGCCTTTTTTTATGACTTATACTAGCCATTTACTTATTATATTTGCAGACCACCAAGCAGGGACGGTCATAATCTGGTTCTAAAGATCAAATATGGAGACTTTTCAGAAAATAGCAAACTGAATTATATAATGTCCATTTATGAGTTTTCTTCTGGTTTACCAGAAAGACATGGAAGATGAATTTTTTGTTGATACTTAAATTCTCTGATCCCAGAGCCCTCATAGCACAAACAAGAATGTTGTCTTAGCTTTCCTCTCTTTCATTTTGGGGGGCATTACACATTTAGCTGTTGTGCACAGTCCATGAATGATCCTCAAAAGTTTTACCACATTGCAAAGGTGACTAATCAGATTTTTTAGCTGTAACTGTTGTTTCCATCAGAAGATTTTGAATCTGTGTTAATCCCGAAGAAATCATCATCATCCTCTCTAATCAAGTCTGCGAGTGAGTAGCATTCTTCTTCTTCAACAGAGGCTTTGGTTTGTTGACATGCTGAGAAGCCCTTCTGCTGTGGTTTGCGCATGCGTCCTGCGGCTTAGTTTCGTAAATATTTCTTTCAAAAATTGAATAAAATGCTAATCTTAGTCTAAAAATAGAAAATGTAACATCACGCAGTCAATAAAAAAGACAACAGCACACAGAACTGTCTAGAGTTTATCTGATGTCTGTAGACAGAGGCAGGCTAGAGCACTACCCATATACTCCCGGTGAGCTAAGCTAAGCTAGGGGTTGGGGATCTTTGTCCGTCTTTTACTCTTTACTGAACGCACAGTCAAAACAATAGTGTCTATCTGCTAGTCATTGACTTGGGGGTGAGGCAAGACACGAAAACAACAATAATGTTGGAGTGTTCCTTTAAGCAGAAGTGTATCCGACAGAGAGATTTCACACCATCTCAGAGGTGGTTTGATTCTATTTGGGGACACTAGCGTGTGTTTAAAGCAGCAGGGGTTGGGATTCTCTAAAAATGAACTGCAGTGTTCATGATGGTAATAAAGGAAAATGTCACCCAATGCATCATTGGCTCATTGATGTGTTTTGATCAATAATGACGCTCTTTGGCCCACAGGAATAAGCCACCAACAATGGATGGAAGGTGGAAGCGACAGACTGATGAAGAGCACACCTGGGCCGTGTTTTGAGGATCGACTGATTTCATTGGGGAGCGCGGAGAGACACTGAAGGAGGCGAGGGGGAGTCGGGGGGTGGTGGGTAGCAGGGAGCAAGAAAGGAGGAGGAAAGAGGAGGGTGAGTAAAGGGAGTAACGGTCGTCTCCATGGTGAAGCAGTGGTCGTCATGGTTACCCACAGAGCCCGGGTCAGTGGCTCCAGGAATGCGCATGCTGTTTGCACTCATGCACACACACACACACACGCTCAGTGGTCATTATTTTCTCCCCCTCTGTTGTGTGTTTGAGTGTCCTATAGCTCATGAGTGTGTGTTTTAGGGTTTGTGTGTGATGACAGATGAGCCCTGTTGTCAGAGTCGCCAAAGGGTGTGAATGTCTACACTTCAGGAGGTAAGAGAGGAGGTGTGTGTTTCCAGTGCGTGTCAAACTGAAAAGAGATGTAGAGTTTGGCCATTTCATCCTTTTTACTTCCTTTTGGGGATATAAATCCATGTTTGCATCTGGTGTGTGATGTGTTTTGTTTGTGTAGGTGTGTGTGGCCGGGTCAAATAGGTTCATGGTAAGAAAGGGTGTGAAAAGACAACTGTGTGCTTTTGTGAGTGTGAATGCGCCTGGATGTGTGTGTCTAACACGCCGTGGAGTGAGACTTAACCAACGTGTACCCCTGTGCTGCCATTTCTGTATCAAAAAACAGCCAAATCTCTTTGCAAGTGGTGGTTTGGCACACAGGGACTCGCATACACGTCTCCACCTCCAGACATGCTCACCCAAGCACAAAATTAGAAGTTCATGCAAGAAATTCACTCAGTATTTTTGAAGCATCTTTCCACTACATTTAGGCTTCAACTGGGATTCACTGGGTTAACATGACACGCAGACATGCAACAAACATGCTACACCAATCTGCTGTGGTGTGCACTAATGTGTTTGGATGCATGTGAGGTTTCCTATTGATTTGTTTTTAAATTAAACCAGTGGACCACAGGTTTGTCTTATTTTTATCCTCTTTGCTCCTTGGCCCAAACTCTGGAGCTTTATAAAAGGTGCATGGCTGAAAATCCCAAGAAGCAGGAAAGCATGTAACAAACACTGTTTGATGTACACTTTCAACAATAAGGATGTATATAACAAAGTGCTTGATAAATATGCCCACCCAATTTAATGCCATACAAACAGCACTAAAATTCATTTTAAATGACAATCAGTTAATACTCTTAAAGGGATAGTTCTGCTTTTCTCATGGTACTACTTCGTTGCCACTTAAGCACACAACCTGCTTTGTCTCCAAGGAGAGCTAGATTGATGCTAGGCAATACATAGCAGTCAATGGTGCCATTAAAAGCCTCATAATTACCCCACTATTAGGTTAAAACTACACAAAAAATAGCATTGGCTTGAATAGATGCTACAGTAACATTCTCTCAGTTTGACATTTCCTCAACAAAGCCTGTGTGTTAAAGCTGCTGTATGTTGCAGCATGGGGGTTATGCATCCCTCAACCATCAGTCAGTTTGTCAGAAGAAACAACAAACACTAACTTCACGGGGGGGACAGTCAAACCTTATTAATCATGGAAAGCAGCTGGATTCACTGGGTCCAAAATGCCATGGATAAATGAGTCCATTCTGTGTGTCAGGTAATGATCTTACACAACTAGTCTTGAAAATCTATTAGATATATCTCAAAGATCAACCAAGATCTACAGGTTGGTGAAGTCTAGGTAAAAAGTAGAAACTGCAAAAGAATTGGTCAAAAGAGCTCAGAGTTTTAAACTAGTGCTCCTTTTTGCTCGATTTACCACTCTGGGAAATCAATCATACTATTCTAATGTTTAATTCTTGTGACTTTTCCTATTAATGTGACTGAATCACAGTCATTACAATGTAGTGACAGCACAGACAAATGAGAATTATGTTTATATTTTTTTCATTTAAATAAATGCTGCCCTGCCAGTTTGCCATTAACACCCAGTGAAAGTGTTTGGTAGAATGAATTTTATTTTGCCCTTTAAGCACTTGAGTTATTTTACTCTGTTGATTAAGGTCTCTTGAAACCAAAATATGTTGAATGTGTCATCTCACCCTGAAAGTTTTGCTGAAGTGAGTCACCATGTAATGATAGATTTTTAGTTTTCTGTATCCCCGGTTTGAGGAAGACTCTGAGGCCCAGCATTTTCCAGAAAACAGTGACAGCTCATGCTTCTTGGCATAACTTACAACAGCAAAGGGAAAGACAGGGTCATATCAGGTTGATAAAAGATCGACATTATATGACCCAAGTCATATTATTTATCAATAATATGACTTGGGTTATGCTTTATACCCTGTGGTTGAGCTGAGAGTTGAAGGGCTGAGGACTGCAGTTTAAAAAAAACACCCCCTCAAACTGAAAAGCTGAATTTTGAAGCCCAAAATGATCGACAGCTAAAGTAAAGTACTGATGAGCAGCCTACATGCAATTCCGAGGCCCTTTGATTAAACTCTATGTCCACCTTGCTGAGGGAACGCTGATGACGTGTACCTTATGACTGACTGTGGTGAAAAGACAGCGACTATCTCCTTTATAAATGATAATGCCATGTTCTGTCTGTACCCTGAAATATCAGCTCATCTACACGAACAGCATTCATGACCCGGGGGCGAAGCAGACCTACTGAAAAGGTTTTGTGAAAGGTCATAAATTCACTGACATCAACAGTGGGAGTGGAGTGGGTTCACCATATCCAGGATAGTCTCATGTTGATCTGAGGTGTTTTGAAGGTCACTGATAATACCCAGCATGCCTGGTTGAGTCAGCCAGAGTACTAATACTCCATCTGCTCTGCTTTCTATCGCCCTGACTGAACATTCAGGATTTCTACTACAGTAGGTGTTGCATTGTTCACTCAATTCCGTGTCATTTTTCACAGTTTAGCCTCAAAGATAAAAAGAGCACTGACAGAACAAAGAGCCCAAAAGAAATAAGAAATAAAAGATCTTAGCACGCTTGTAGCTTACTTCAGAGGGAGATTTGAAGACTAGGTGTCCTTGTTCATCTTCATGTCTCAGTTTAACTGATGCTTCTGTCACCAACGAGAGCTAACTAGGCTTTAGCTAATACCACTAATTTACTCTTACAGCAACAATATGGGACTTTTTGAGCTTACCATAACAGTTAAGGTCAGTCTAACAGTACAGTAACTTTATCAATGTTATTTTATGCTTTTTAGAGTTTTATCTGCCTTTTGGTGTGTTTTACATGCCTCCTGATAGACTATACTTGTATGCACATCCACAACATCAGGACTTCTCCCTCTTGTGATCAGTGCCACAAGCCACTTGAGACAGGTATTTACCCTCGTGTACCAAATAGACCAATGACTGTGATCTACCAAGGTTGAGTCAGTAGTTCAAGCCCAGTGATGTATAGAGTATAGACATAGGGAGAAAGCAGAGGGATTGGAAACATTGTGGGCCAATCAACCAATCAGAGAAGACTGGACCCACATGGAAAAGGGAGCC
This sequence comes from Cetoscarus ocellatus, assembly GCA_037902135.1. Classification (NCBI taxonomy): domain Eukaryota; kingdom Metazoa; phylum Chordata; class Actinopteri; order Labriformes; family Labridae; genus Cetoscarus; species Cetoscarus ocellatus. Next base: position 462,612 of record JBAMNC010000443.1, read on the forward strand.
TTGAAGTTATTAAAATCACATATATGAGCTTGAGCTGAGGCAAAATAAGACCTTTTTAAACACAGAGAATGTTACCAAATGCACAAATGCCTCATTGCCTGGAGTGATGAGCTGGGAGGAGAGGATTGCACCAACTACATAAATGTGTGACGTCACAGCAGCACGAAACAGTGAAGCGGCCTGATTTAGAGTGCAAGTACAAACAAAGAGCAATAATGGAGGACTTCCAGCACTCCAGTAGTCCATGTAGCATTTCTGTGAACAATCAACAGACTGCAGCACTTTTAGCTCCCCCCTTTGGGGTCGGTTTGGTACACTCTGCACCCTTTTATAGGGGTGCCAAAAAAGTGGGTCTGGCTTGTTCACAGAGACAAATCAAAGTCACTTGTTTTCACATTTAAGTGATTTAAAAAAATCTCTGATTTTGGGCTAAACTCACTGATGTGTGATCTTTTGTCTTATTTTCTTCCCTTCTCCCCAATTTTTCTTTGCACAGAGCTATTTAACACCTGTATGATCTGTAAGCACACACTTTAAATGAGGTTGACACCAATAGGCTATTGTGTATCAAAAGCCACATTTTCAAAATTCATATAATGTAAGCCTCAGCTTGTAAAATGATTAAATAAAGGGTTATAAGATATTTTAAAGGCCTGGTTTAATCATAACCTTTTTAATTACAAAGCTCTTAACTCTCGGTACAACAGATGCTTATGACATTACAGATCAATTTTGAGAATGAATACAGTAAGTAAAACTTTTTTACTTTCATTGCATTGATTTGAGCTGAATTTGACGAGGGGAGGCATTAGCAAAAAATTCAAAACCAAACAGAAAAGGTGAACAAGTTCATCTTTTGGGCAATGGGCTCAGCTCATATTTTTGAAAGATAAATCCATCATCATCTATACTGTTTATACCTTTCAAGGTCACATGGGTTGGAGCCTATCTCAGCTGACATCAGCTGAGAGGTGGGGTACTTTCTGGGCCAGTCACTAGCCAGTCACAGGGCCACATAGAGAGACAGACATCCATATACTCACTCACTCACCCTAATGCACACCTTAATGTTAAGTTGGAGTCACCAATTAACCTAACAAGCATGTTTTTTTGTTTGTGGAAGGAAGCCAGAGTGCCCTCAGAGAACCTCCACATGCACAGGGAGAACATGCAACCTCTACACAGACAGACCCTGACCAATAAGGTTTCAAAACTTCTTACTGTGAGGCATGTGCTCTACTTGTTGCACCACTGCCGCCCCATAAACAAAAACTAGTTCATTAGTAAGAATTTTGTCAGTGTTCTCTAACTTGCAGGAGTTTGCATGACAAAAAACAAGAAATTTAGCACCTTAATAACAGTGTACAGCCATCACATCAATGTTCAGAAAGCTAAAAATGTCCCAAAAAACAAACACATTTTGAGCACATTGCAACAATACCACAATAATAATGATAATGTGATAATTTTGGTCACAATAACCGTGAAATGAAATTTTCATACCGTTACATCCCTAGTTTGGAGTGGCAAGCTCAGTGCAGAGCAGAGACCATAAAATGGATGCACCAAGTTGTTGACAACGTTGTGCAGAGCACATCAAAACTGTAAAAACAGTTAAGCAGCTCTCCAGTTCCAGTGGCCTGCACAGGAAAGACAAAGGCAAATCAATAAAGATCAAAATATGGATAAAAATATCAATACAGTAGAATGAATTTGTGAGGTGCAAATACACAGAGTGAAATAGATGTAAGACTATTTGTGAAGTGAAAGTAAACTGACAATAGAACTGTCTTGTCAACCAATACGAGCCAGCTGTGCCTATGTAACTGGACACGCCAAATGGACGGTTTCATGTTGGAAATATTTCACTAATCCATCTGGGGAGGAGCCATTCGAAAATGTTTTCAGGGGCAGAACCTTCAAAAACAACAGCAGCTTGTGATTGGACGATCGTTTGGCGCGTTACACTCATCACAGACCAATCCACATCAAGCAACACTGCTACGTATGACGTAGCATACATAGCGGCTACACATAGCAGCTGACGGCTAACAACAGTTAGCCGCTACGGTGACTTCCTTTCCTTTCCCAAGGATCGAACTCACAATTCCCAGGGCAAGAGGAGTGACAGTGCCGCTGAGCCACAATGAGCATGGCTAAAAACGGCTAACAACAGTTACTGGCCGTTAGCCCTAGCGGCTAACTGTTAGTGTTTGACAATGGAGGCTGGCAAGACAGATCTACATGATTTCAGAAATAGGCAGGTCCATCTGCTCTACAAGGCTAGTGCCCATGTGGAGTAAGAGGGACTAAATTGGTGGAGAGACTGAGAATACAGCTGGATCAGGGGTACTCATTATGTAAGGATATGAGCCCTTAAAGATCCAAAAGCTGAAAACAGGAGGCAGAGTATAGGTGTAACAAGGATTTTTATTGATAAGGAGATCAGGAGGGGAAAGGGAGGGGAATCCAGAGATCTGTGAGGGAACAGAGTGAGGGATTACGGTGGTTGGCGTGGTGAGGGCTCGTGGACGGCATTGGGGAGAGAAGGAGCAGAGGCACAAGGTAAGTCCAAGGCAAAAATCCACAAAAGCACAAAGCACAAGCACAAGGCAAAGATCCCAACAAGGGAAAAAGTTCAAAACTTGATCTATCAGAAACTTGAATCTAGAGGGTCGACCACAAACCACATGAGATGCGGAAATCTTCAGGCACTGGAGTAGAATCAGAGTGCTGGCTTTGTAGGTGCAGGTGATTAGAGTGACTGAGGACAGGTGCAGGGCTGCAGTGGATCCTGCAGGAGAAGACCACACCCACTCCCAGTGAGGCAGAGAGGCAGAGGATCAAAAATTACCTCACCATAGGCAAAAACAGTCCAAAAATACGCTAAAACAAGCTGAGAAGGGGGGGGGATCAGATTCCTATTCAGATTCAGACAACTTTATTAACCCCCGAAGGGCACTTCTGTTCACAGTTACCCTGCCTTATTGAACCATCCAAACAAATCAGAGAACAAACAAACAAACGCAAGACATTTGTAGCAGTATATGGACAACCACATTCCCCTGTCAGTACCCACAGATTAGCAGGATCAGCAATAAATACTAAATAAATACAATAAGCAATAAAGTTCCATGGTGAAATTACTAAGATACAGTAGAATAAGGAAACAAAAGAGATAAAATAAGAAATAAAACACTTCTCACACATCTTTTTGAACATTAGTGTTCGTGAACATACTCTACCAGCCATCGAAACTGCATCCATTAACCTGAGTCAAGGCAAAATATCATCTCTTTCAATTACCCATGGCATCATACCCTAATTTTCTCTCAACACATGAACTTTCAATATCTGAATCCATCCCATGCCATCCTTAGGTCTCTTGTAACCACTTCTGGTTCCCTACACCTCTGCACTGTCAGGTGATGCTACACCAGGGTTTTCTCTGCACAGGCCAGTGACAAAAAGGCAGCACTGTCTTTACTGGTTTGATAAGCACAGGGTTTGTTTGAACATATTGTTTAAGGAGAAAATCAGTTTTTACATAAAGCTGTATGCTGTCTTTCTTTTAGGGCATCTAACTGTGATGGAACTGCCTGCAATGCATGGGGCACCGGCTGAAATCTTGCCCAGGGCTAAAGATTGGTTAAGGCCTGCTCTGCTCCGGCTTCTTAGGTCTTCGTTGTCTTTGCCACCCTGTGTTTGTCAATATAGTATGCATGTTGTCAATGAGGGGGAGGCAATGTCCCTGTGTTTAACAAGAAAGCAGTAGCACTCAGAGATCCTCTGTGTGAGCCTAAGGGTGCATTCACACCTAATGTGTGGTGCGGTTCAAGTGAACTCAAGCTTGCTTTCCAAGTCAGATCAGTTTCTTTGCACTTGAGTGAAAACTGTCATTCAAACTCTGATGCAAACAAAAGAACTTTACTAAAAGTGCCTGAGAAGGTGCTCCAGTTTTACTGACACTACAGTGTGGTTTGTTTGCTGTAATGACGGGAGCCAACCTTGGTCAAAACTGACTGCTGGAGGCAAATGTACCTTTCGGTTAAAAACGCATTATCAGGCTGGAAATAAAATAAGAAATATGCACGCATAGATTGTGCCTGGGCATCACTCTTGTGTGTATTAATAATGAATAAATGTAACAATCAACGAGGGAATGGTGTGACCCAAAACTTCTTAATAAACACACTTAGCTTTGGTTTTGTCTCTTTCCCTCTTTACTGTAACAAACAGTCACATACTGTATTGTGTTGGATGCTCAGTGCACCATCCTCTCAATCTGTTGTTATGGAACTCACATTTTCAGCTATGTCTCAAAAGTGCAGTTAAATGCATGGCAATGTACACAATGTAATTTGGTAATGCTATCACATTAGTTAAAATATCTTAAACCTGGTTTAATACACATCATTCTCCCTGCTCATGTAATTGCACTGCGGTCAAACCAGAGTGCAGATAAGTGTGAAAGAAAACCGAGCAGATTTATGGTTTAGTTTGATGAAAAAAAATATATAAGGAAATATGAAGAATGAATAGAGAAGATGATAAACAGTGTAAACTATAAAAATAGCTGGCTGAATACAGGTTTTGTTTTCCTTCTTTTTTATTGTTCAAACATGCTGCTCTCACAAAAACGCTTTGACCAATCATCAGTATAGCTAGGTCATGTCAAGGTTTGGGGGCACGTAAGGTTGGCACTTCGCAATTCATTATTCATGATGCCTTATCAGCAACACCAGCAATCTTTAACTTACTTCATTCATAGGTGTTTACATGTAAAGAATTTTTATGCAAAGGATGCAAACCCTACACCTGAGGCTCCGGAGGCAAGGGACACCAACCCCTTTCAGCTGTGTTACTGACTGCCGTAACCAGAGTAAAGCTAGGCTTTATCAAAGTATATTTTATAGTAAGACTGCATTGCAACATGTTAGAGTGGCCACAGCCAAGCAGGAGTCATCTATCCATCTTGTTTCATTTGTAAATGCCATCATTTAAACACCAAATAAACCTGAGGTAATTACAGAAAAATGCAAAACCAAACAACTGTGTTATAGGTGTGAAACCCCCACAGAGCGCTAGACCTTTATTTTATAACTGTAGGAAAATATATGTCAAATAAATTATTGGTTCGGGGTCCTTAAATGAATGCACAAACCTGATGTGTTCACCATTTACATCATGTATTGGGTGGCTATTAAGCAAGGATTTGATTTAAGTTGAATTAAAAAATGAAAATTTTGTCTCTGTAGAGGATCAGATGGATTTTTTCCCTTTCCTCTGGAAAAACAGTCAGGGTGTTTGCCTGTGATGAGCAGAAAACACATGTAGGTGGAGGTTGTATAGTTGTTACATTATAAACTCCAGGAAATTAAAAGCTGAACATTTTAAGGGGAACTTTCTTTAAAGAGGCATAGTGAATTTCTCTGTGAACCGAGAGTTTAATAAGATGCGTCATGTTCTTGCCCTTTCAAACAACATTATAAGCAAAGATTTGTTTTCCATGGATGGACATGGAGCTTTTAAAGTACAAGTATACATCATGAGGAAGTGGTGAAAATGCACTGTGAATGGTTGTCTTGGAACTTCACTGTCTTATAATAATTTGTATCTGTAAAAGTCATGTTCTTCATGTAAATTCATTCATCTTTTACTTACTTAACTTATCATGTTTTATATCTCAGTATCCAATGCATTTCTCTATACTTCAGTGTTGTTTTATGCTTTTATACATTACTTAGATAATGTTGATATTGTGCTGATCAAACAGTTATCCAGAGTCAGATCAGTGTTAATTTTGTCGACTAATTATTTCCATCATAGTTTTCGTCAACAATCTTTTTTCCCCTTTTATTTTATTGAACCTTTATTTAACCAGATAAAAACCCATTGAGATCAAGATCTCTCTCACAAGGGTGACCTGGCCAAGAGGTCAGTAGCACACGTCATGGAAAAAAAAACATACTGATGAGGGACAATATACAATAATTTAGAGTACACATTTTTTTGTGAGTGCAGGGAGTCTTGCAGTAAAGTGCAGAAGCTTATTAACATAAATAACAATTCAGAAACACAGGCACTGTTCAGTGGTTTCACGCTGTTTATCCCTGATGAAAACTAGGCTATAACTAAAAAAAAACATGTGTACATTGACAGAAACTAAATCTAAATTAATTGACATTTTCATCAACAGATATAAACTAGACTAAAAATAAAAATAAAAAACTAAAAAATGTTTTACAGAGACAAAATCCAATCAGACCTGATTTTGTCATGTAGAAAGTAGAGACAAGTTAGGAATATATCCAACCACAGCTACTTTGGTTGTATGGAAAGGTTGGATGAGTTAAGAGGGACATCCAATCACAACTGCCTTAGCTTCTTGGTGGTGGGATCCAAGTGTAAAACATGACTTCAGAAATTCAAGCTAACATTAAAAACTGCCTTACACTTTACACTTCATACTTTGGTCGACTAAATTTACAGTAGATTTCGTCAACTAAAATGTTGTGAAATTTCATCAACTAAAACTAGACTGAAATTAAAACAATTTAGGTGATTAAATTATGACTAAAACTAAAAGATATTTTGGGCAAAAGACTAAAACTACATTTAAATGTGCTGTCAAAATTAACACTGAGTCAGACTGCTGCCCAATAAAGCAGATTCAGTTTCTAGTTCTCCAAACTGCTGCATCCACATCAGGCACCACAACATACACAACAGGAAACTTCATTAAGCTTCTTTAAGAAAGTACTCTGTTGTCGCCACTCTTTAATGCTAAGAGATTTACACCATTTGCTTGATTCAACCTAATCTTTAATGGTTTCATTATTCCAACATGTTTACCCAAGTAAAAAAAAACATACTGAGATGACAAAGTTTCAAGTTTAGTATGTTTGTGAATCACTTAAATCCCTAAAGAAAAATATCTGATCTCCGTCATCATAAAGTTAATGTCTTCATGCACACGTGCTTTAAACTGTAGGCACAAAAAGTACTTGCCCATAAAACACCCCTATTCTTTAACAACAAAGTCACACAAACTTGAATTGATCTTGACCTTGACCCTGCTCTGACACGTGTCTCTGTGGCCCCACAAATGGCCTTTGACCTTCGTGACATCATTCATCATTCAGCTCAACCCCTTGCGTGTGTTGTGAAAGGCTTTTGAATGGACCTGAATGGACCTCCCACTTCACCTTTATTGTTTCTATTCACTCTTGATCTGGCCTCTCAATGGTACGTCGGGCCCCATCTGTGAATACTGAGGGCCACACTGTATGATGGACGCTGAAAGGCATTAGATACATCAGCACAGACATCTACAGTTCAACTGAAAATACCACAGTCACAGTATAATGCCACTTGAGGCTCCTTCAATTATATTTTGGACAGGGTTCTCAAATGTAATGTCCCTGCTGGCGCCATAAAGGCCCCTCTGCTGACTTCAGAGCGTTTGCAGGGTCACAGCTCCTGTCCTCAGTGACACATATTGTAAAGTGTACATCAGGGCAGATGTCCACATTCTTTATAAACAAAAGGGAAGTGAGAAACTTTAGTCAAATGTCCTTCCTAGTGCCAAGATGACTCTAACTGCAGGTTATCCCCTCATCTCAAAGACACACCAAGGACAGAAAAGAGACACCACTTTAAACAAAGACAAATCAAATGTTTTAGATTTAATTTTTATTCTAAAGAGCATTTCATGAGAAATAAAAAGAGAGGAAAGAGAGAGGAAGTATTTAATACTTATAATATAAACAAGTCAGACAACAATAGTACAGCTGCTGCTCAGATAAGAGTCTGTTTCAGTTTATTGTGCACTTGGAGGTTGCCTAATTTGATTTGTCATTAAAAGGCAAAATTAAATCTGCTCAGGGTATGCAACCCCAAGGTTGAGAAATATTTTAAAATATATCAAATATGTTGGTATAAGCCAATATGCTTTTTATCAGATTCATTAGTTTATAAATAAATTTAAAGCCTTCAATTTTTTGGTGCTGTAGGAGCATAATCTAATAAAAATGGAGGACATGATGGATCTGGTTATTTTTAATGTCTGCTCCTTTAGAATTGCTAAGTAAATCTCTAAAGTGTTAGTGAGCAGTTGTTGGCTGTTCCACTTATTTTTCTACAGGTGGTTGAATTGTCATTCGATGTAAACCCACTCTTTAGTCTTAAAACACCCCAGTCTCACTTTAATTGGATTTAAGGCTGTCTCATTCTTTTTCCTATCCAGGGTTCTGCTGTGCATCATGAAATGTATTTAAATGAAAATTGGAAAGACAAAATGTCCTACAGCCATGTGTTCTCTCTTTTCAGACAATTCTCTGTAAACCCTGGAGATGGTTGTGCAATGAACACTCTTGTAGTTTAGCATTTTCTAAAATACTCAGACCAGCCTGTCTTGCATTAACAACCATCCCACATTCAAAATCACCTGCATCGGCCTTCTTCCCCATCCCCCAAACTTCAGCAGGTTGTCTCAACCATGTTTACATACCTAACTGCATTAAGCTGGTGCCAGGTGATTGACCTGGTGTGCTTAATAAACTGGCTGGCATTGCAAATGTTAGTAGCACAGCTAACATGCCAGAGGGGGCACCACCCTGCTTAGCATGAAAAGTGAAAATGACAGCTGCAGGTTTGAGCAGGGCTGCTGTTAAAAAAAAAAATTCTTTGAAAAATATTAATTGACTGACATTTTAAATCAATTCAGTACCTAAACATATTTGGTCCAAATACTGAATGATTCTTTTAACCCATATTTTGTACAGTATATAACCAGGGTGGTGTAATGAGTAGGCCTTGAGGGCCTGGGCCCACCCACTTGTAGAGTTGTCTCACCCTAAAAGACTGGGATCTGATCACCTATCCTTGGGCATACTTTTATTGAATCATAATTAGTCTCTGAATGCTTTTCAACACCTGATACAGAATCCTTTCCTATAAAATTTGCAAAGGCATCATATTGCTGTCATGGAAAGTTTTACAAAATTAAGTGAGTTTATGCTGCCCAGGCTTATAAAAGTAAGCCTAGGCAGTTACTACTCTAAAACCGAGGAAGCAGATGGGCGAATGTGACATCGTGTCACTGCTGAAGTGAGAAGATTCATTAGAAACACAGAGCAGGAGAGCAGCAGGTGAGGAACAAGGTAAAACAAGGAGGTAAAAATAAGACAATTACTCAAGGATGTATGTTCACCCTTCCCCTTATCCACAATGACTCACACAACTTCTGCTGAGTCACATCTAGTTTCATTTACTTAGAGTAACACAACAAAAAAGCAAACAGGAGGCTGTGCTGAATGCTTTGGTCCAGTTTGATTAACTCTGAATTGTGTTAAAAGCACCAGGACAAAGGTAATGTTGGCATTTTACAAAATAACCTCACAATGCGATGATGCTCTCAAAACAAAAAGTCTATGTTAATCACTCATCTTTCCTCTCTTTCTTTGCAAAAGAAATAATGATGATGACACAGCAAGAAGATTGCTGGTTTAACTCACCATGTCGACCAGTTGAGTTTGCATGGTGTCCCCCATGCCTGCATGAGTTTTCTCTGGGCACTTCAGCTTCCTCTGACCAAAAACAGGCTTGTTAGGTTAATTGCCGACTCCAAATTGCCCGTAGGTAATAGTGTGAGCGTGAATTGTTGTCTGCCTTTCTATGTGGTCCTGTGATTAATTCAGGATGTACACCGCCACTTGCCCAAAGTAAGCTCGGATTGGCTCCAGCCCCCTGCAACACCAAAAGATAAGCAGTCCAGATGATTGATTGATGGATGAACAAATAATGGAAAATGAGTTTCTTTTCTCCTTCTTCTTTTGTGAAATTAATGCTGAACAAAACCAAGAAAAACAAAAAACAACAGAGAAGCAAACAAAGTAATGCAAGGCACTCGTTACTAACAAAGGGGAAGACAGGAGTACATGCTGGTAACAAAAAAAACAAAACAACAACAACAAAACAAACAAAAAACAACAACAGCAATAAAAAAGTTTCGGATGATGTCACTACCATCAAGGTGCAAAAGAGGGAGTTTCTCAAAAGGACTAAAATGACAATGTAAGAAAAGTTATTCATGGTCGTTTATCTGGTTTAATAAACTGGATCATATTTTTGTGTTTGCAGAAGGAGCTGCAGCTTTAGCTTGGTATATACTCAGCCTTAGGTTCCAAACTATTTCTAAAAATGTTTGTTGTTACAGGCTCATGTTTTAATTTACTAAGTATTTAGGTGGAGTTTATACAGACAGATATAAAATCTATCGATGATCAATGTTTGAAATGTAAGCCCTAAGTCTACTCTGTTGGCTGAGCCTTTATTCGGACAGATGTTCTCATTCTCTTACAGTCTGACTGAGTCGTTGATGACAACACCGACGCTGTGTGCCAAGAGTCGATTTGATTCTTTTCACAAGCTGTCTCACTTGTTTGACTTTGTCTTGTCTGTAAAGAATCGATTTAGAATCAGATAAATGAAATCTAATCTGATATTGTTTTACCTCAGCATGTCTTACCTGATAAAGAAAATAACCTGAGTACCAGACTGAAGCCTCTGTATTATGATTTTTCTTCCCTCTGCAGAGCCTGGTGTGTTTGAGGTAAACAACATTCCAGTCCATTTTCAGCCCTGGGAGGAGGGCATGAACCATTAGCTCCCAAAGACGAGCCCATTGCTCCACTGTCTGCGGGCCTGAGAGGAGAGAGCTGGCAGGCGAGTGGGCATGAGAGCTGGCTTCCTGGTTTATTGGCTGGGAGGACGGCTGTTACTCTCTAGTGGACATAGTTGCCAGAAAAGTAGGCATGAAGAAGCCTCAGGGAGTAGAGAATAACAAATTAAAGATAAAAGCAGAGTTGTAATTTAAATTCTATTGTGAGTTGTTCTGTTTTCTTGAAATACGTTGCCTCTACAGCAGCAAAACAAAGTGAAGTTTGTCTTCAGGAGGTAATGACTTGTTCTGCATGCATTTGAGCTTCATAAATCACTGAGAGATGCAAAGATAGGCAGAAAGAAGTCTCTGTCGTGCTTTGAAACCATATTATCATTCATATCAATACTTTGGCAGAAATAAATACTCTGTATTTCAAGGACATTTTGTTTGTTTCATTTTTGTCACATACACATGCAACTTGTTCTGAAATGCATAAGTACAGAGTAGATAGAAGTTTTAAACAACTGGAGAAGAAGGCGTACAATTTCAAGGTAATGTACCAGAAAGAGCAGCGATGAGCAGGAGTTTAACAAGCAAAAGAAAATATGATTTTTCAGTCCTTTGAATAACAGACAGGAACATTTCATTGTTGTGCAATGACAGAGGAGTCAGACACTGTGGTTTCTTTGAGTTGTAATACCTTTGGGACATTATTTAGACCTACTGCAGAGACTTTAGGTGCTTCTGGTTTATTTGCCAGACAGTTAAAGCACAGTAGTGTGTCAAAGAAAGGCACATTCACTTGATTCAAGGATTAATGTGAAAAGCCTTTATTGGGTCAGGGTATGATTAAAGAAAAATGTTTAAAATCAGGGGAAAAAAAGCTGGACGTACAAAGGCTCTTCACCAGGTCGTGCTGAAAAACCTTGAGGTTGATTTTAATGCAGTCACATGACCAGGAGGCTGAAAACTAACACTGCATTACAGAACGTGAATCACTTCGTAAAACAAACTATAATGATAAAGTCCAAAGTGGAGTGAAATACCCTTACTACAGAGAAGTTTGCAGTGTTATTTGTTTTTCATTTAATACAGACGTGCAGTAAAAATCTGATAAAACTGCTCCTGAAGCTGTTAACATCTATGCTAATCTCACAAAGTGCTGTCACTTCCTGCTGTAGCAGAGAGGAACAACCCAGGAGACTGGTTGGTGGGTATCAGGCATAAGCAGGTTGGCATGGATTTTGTTTTAGTGAAAATAGAAAACCTGTTGATTTGATTGCAAAGGTTTGTTATCCTTGAATTAATGTGCACATTAGTGGAAGATTTTTTTGGTGAGTGTTAAACAAGAATAACAGCAGCAGGACAAACACATCAACCCTACATTTCCACACAGTTTGCCTTCAGAGCAACATGTCCGTGCTGTGCGCTTATCCTCATGCACAGGGAACATATTTGAAGTGATGCACAGGGGAGCGCCGCCTGGAAGCTTGAAACACATGATCATATATAACCAAAATTTTCATGCTGCTCTTTCTGTGAATGGTCATTTACGAGATAACAGGAAGAGCAACACAAAAAGCAGGTTACATTGCCTGTCTAATGTTGATTTACTGTAGATGTCCGTATTATTAACATTACTTATGTCAGCTCCATCTGCTTGGTTGAAACCGACATGGAGCCAAAGCTGAAAATAGACTTGCAGTATATTTCCAGTGTTGTAATTTTATCACGTAATAAAGAATTTCATATCATAAATCAAATCTCATATACAGCAATTACTACTCTGAAAGTTGTGTATTTAAGAGATACCTCAGAAAGATCATCATTTGATAGTGCCTGACATTTAGCTTGTATGTCTTGATGATATAATAAAAGTTTAATCATTCCCACCAGAGTTGTTACTGTAGTTGCAAAACACAACAGAGATACAGAAACAGACCTGCAGCAGAGGCAGGCTCCATTTACTTACTTACTCGCCCAGCAACCCTTTGCGCATTACCATGTGTTCTCATGGCAAACAATAAATAAATGGTTATCATTTGTGGCCTGTGTCATCCATTACATTAAGAATTTCTCTTTCTTTAAAACTTCAGGAAATATCTGAGGAAATGTACCTTTATACAAAAATATATAGCATTTGAATCAGTCAATTTAGAAGAAAAGAAAAAAAGAGATGCCAGATTTTAAATACTGTAGATTTGTACTCCAAAATTTTAATTAATCTATTTAACCTTGACCGATAACTATTCAGTAGTCATTTGTAATAAGTTCATCTTTGACCTTCTTATTATGAATTGCAAGATCTGTTTATTTAAGTCTTCAGTAAGCGTGGATATTTGTTTGAAGAAAGTCCCTAAAAACATTCTTGAGATATAATGTTTACAAGAACAGCTCTTGTGCACAGGTTGCCAGATGGACAGACGGACATAGACATAAGCACGTAAAGGCAGACAACTTGAAGATATAAGACCCCCAGCCCTGGCTGTTGCTGGTGTGGAGGTATAAAAACTTCCAGAAATTTCAGTACAGCTAAATCGCTGACATTTCAACGGATAAGCAAGGCAAAAATCTGTTGTAGTTGAAGCCCAGAGACCAATTTCCCTCTATACCACTTAACAGCAACAACAAACTCCTGGACTGAGTCTGGTGCAACATCCTCTCTGGATTCAACAAGTTCTGGCTGCAGACACATATCTTGTTTTTTCTGCAACATCTCCATGGTTAGATGTGAGGCACTCCAGGCAGCCAGCTGGAATCGAGTCAAAAGTTAGCAAGCGACATCTACTGAGCACGACTTTGGAGCTATGACTGCTCAGGCGTGATATGACTAACGCCAAAATTTGGGTGCTCCCACTGACTAATACTAAGAGTGCCAGTCTGCATCCTGGCACTGAGTCCTGCTGTTTGTAATCTCAGCACTGTGGACACCAGGCTCTTTGGGCCCGACATAAAGAGCAACAAAGCGTTTGGATGTTGCCAGAGTCCCAGATGACATTTGCTGCTTTTACAGCAGGATGAAAATGAATCTTCTTCATGTTTACAGCTTTTCTATTCCCCTGCCAAGAAGTGGGTTCAAACAACCATCTTCATATCAGTCCAAACTGCTCATAAAAGGCTTCATTACTTGTGTTCTCTTTTCTTTCTGTCCTCTCTAAAAAAGGCAGGGTAGGTTGGCTGTGGCCTTGTGTTTGGTCACGATCAAACACAACAAGGGACAGATCAGCCCTGACCACATTTTAGAACAACAGGAGACAGAGGAGTATTTTCTGTTTGTTTTTTCAACGGTGGTAGTATTAGTATAGCCATGGTTTTGACCTACACAAGCCAAAAGTCACTAATCACATATTATTTATAGGCATCAATAGACTGCAGATGTACTAGCCAGCATGCCTTGGGTTAGTGATTCTCAGCCTTTTTTCCCTCTGACCCCTCCTAAATGTACCTAATAATAGTCAAGCCCCCTCTTGGACATACATAAAATTTGACATATTTCTTTGTAAAATAAACAACAATTTGTTATTGTTTTATAGATACAGTCATACAAGTTGGTATACACGGAAGTACGAGTGCAAAGAGCTATAAAACAGTATACCCTTAGGGTGTTTTCATTGTTTTAAATAATAAATGTCAACCAAATGTTGGCAACCTCAAAGTCAAATAGGCCTCCCTGACACTAACCTAGGCTGGTGACCAAGCCTCAGGTTAACCTATTTGGACCAGACCAAACAAATTCTGGTTTGCATTTTTGGAAAGTTTGATTGATTTTGTGGTGGTGAGAAAGTTCACACAAACTCTGATGTGGACCAAAGAGCTCGACTCTGATCTGCCTGGAAAAATGGAGTCACACTTTGCTTCCAAGCAAACCAGAGTTCAATTCGCAGCCATGCAAATCAAATAAGGACCAATACAGCAACAGAGCCCTTAATTATGTTCCAGTACCTGTAAAATAATAACAGCTGAGCAGGGCTGCACAATATATCCTTTGCACTGCAAAAACTCAGACCTTCACAAGTGTGTTTTGTAATTTCAAGTCAAAAATATCCATTCCACTTCTTCAGATTTTATATTCTATGACAAGTCCAGATGGATATCTTATTACAAGGAATAAAGAGCAAAATAAGGAGTTGGATTGGATGTATGTTTCAGAAAATATCTACCAATGAAACAAGCGAAGTAGTACTCCATAAGGGTCTTAAATTCAGTTATTATACCTACTTTTTTTAAGGCATCATACCAGTTAATTTGTCTTGTCTCACTGGCAGGTATTTTTACTTATTACAATCATGTGTGTGCAAGTGTACAATGAAAGAACAGGGGGGTGTTTAGAAAACAAAGTTAAAGATCCAGATAAAAATTTGTATATATTGTTTGTATATTTTCCAATCAAAATCATTTATGTCATCAAAATATTTTGTTATTTTTAAAATGAAAAATTCCCTTCACAAAGTCAGATGAAGGATGCAATGATGATGGATTATGTGCTTTGAATATTTCTAGATGTATTTTGAGCATAACATTAATGACACCAATCAGGGTGTCAGCTCCCTGATGTCATTTAACATCAGATTTGGTGTTTGATTCATACTCCAGTAATGTTATGTCATTATTCTGACGTTGCATGGTATGTGTTGATGCTCCACTTCAAGTTATATTTCACTGAAGCATTCCCTCAGTATTATAGACAATAACAAAAAATGAACTAGACTTCAATGTAAAACTGTAACCCTGTTGTTCACAGGTTTAACATTGTTAAGTACCCAAACTGTTGTTGTCTTGTAAGCAAACAATCAAAACTTAATTTTAAGTATTTTGGTTCATTTGAACCCCAGTGTCTTTGTAGACCCAACAGAACTCTGTAATAACTGCACGGACCAAACTAAAATTACTACAGCATTGGATAAATGTTGAACATCTCATAACCACACCAGAGTAATACCTGGTTCATCGTTTTTTTCACAGCGGTTTTGACAGGAATGAAGTTCATAATGGAATTGTGCCTTTAAATGAAAAAATGTGCCCAATTTTGTCTGTGATTCTCTGGAAAGAAGAGCACTATTATAACTGCCACAGCTCACCTAAATTGCTGTCACCACTGACAGTCCATCTGCCTTTATATGTTGGGCAGGTGGATTTTAAGAGCTCCAAACAGCTGTCTGCTGTCCTGGATAAGATCCAGATGAGTTGCCAGTGAAAATAAAACTGAACAGTGAAAATAAAGGCTTCAATATCCAACAAACTAGGACACAACAACTGAAAACTGGTTGTTGAAATTAATCTAAGTTTGTAGATTCACCTTGTTTATTAAATGACCAACTTATTAAAATACTGAAAGAAAGAAAAAAAGAAAGAAAGAAAGAAAGAAAGAAATCTCTTACTAAATAAAATCACAGTTGGTCCTTCTCAGAGTCGAACAGAGTACAGAATTTAAAGTACTTTACCGATTTCTGTTTGATCCATGGATCCGCACCAGACAAAGCTGATGAGCCAAAACTGATCAGGTTGGGGAAGGCTTTTAAAAGGTAAAGGTGCCTTGATCAATCAATCAATCTTTTTTTTTTTTTATCATTATTAACACAAGTTGCAGGTCCATCCATCAGATGTTTAGCCAGGCTGCTAATATTCCCTCCCTTTGTTTAAACTTTACAGAGGCACTTTTTGCACAACAGTCTTTGAAAATCAGTCGCCTTTCCTTCTGTATCTGCCTCAAATGAAAGACATTGCCAAAGACACAACTTCTTTTCTCTTTTTTTACTAAAGCTACTTTTAGAGTCAGACTTGTCTTGTTAGATTGATTCCTCTCTTTCCACTCATATCTGTGTTCTGACCTCTGAACCCAGTCATGTGACAGGCAGAGTAAAGTTTACCTCCTCGCCCTGCCATTCATTTTTGTACTACTGAACAAAAAATTTAGTGATATTGTTTCGTTTCAAAGTGTGGTTTTGAAAAGTATTGAAGAATTGGTTTTTTTGACAACCTTAGTAGACTGGTCTACCAATCAGAGTGGACTGGGCCCACATGGGGAAGGGGTCCTTAAAGAGGCAGTGGCTCTAACAGAGCATCTAATGCAGACTTATGGATTACACACAGATGAAGCGTAACACCCTGATGGGAAAAAAACACAAGAGGCGCTTGAGAGAGGATCTGCATCCATAGAAATGAAGCCAAATAAAATTAGTAGAAAAGTAAGCTGAACAATGATAATTCTTTCTGCTTTGTCCTCACACACACACACACATGCAGTGTTTGAGGTGAATTGTCACTCTAGTGGTTTAAGTAAAGGATCCATCATTGAATGATTCATAATATTGCAAAAAAAATCAGATGGCTCACTAAGGGCATCAATAATCATCAACACCTGTCTCTTTGCCAGTTTTAACCTAATTAATATGTGCTTTGGCTAATTGTGACATTGACACGTGGGTCATTCTCACGAAACCAATGGTCTACTATAGCAGTGATCAATTTCATTATTTTTCCCTCAGTAACAAAAAAATAAAATACATGAAATTAATGCTTATGTTGTGGTCTATCTTGAACTATTTGTAATTTATCTATAAGAGATCAAATTTACTGTATTTTAATACAATTTAGGCTGAAATTTTCATTACAGCAATGTGTAATGGATATTTTTGACTCCTAATTAACATGTGCTTTGGCTAATTGTGACACTGACAAGCGCTGCTACCCTGTATCTTCGGTGAAATGTTGAACATTTTTTCAACTTTCATGTGGCAGAAAAACGTTGGAAAACCGCATTGTGCAGCAGCAGAGACGCCTGTCAGACACACTGTCTTATAAGCTCAATTCATACTGATGTTTCAGGGTGAAACATTTACACCCCTGTGACATTTTGCCTCCACTGTGAATGTTCTGGAGATGGAGGTAGTTACAGAGGTGAGATATTGGAGAGAGCAGGACTCGCAGACTCAGAGGGAGACAGGAGTGCTGTAGGTCTCTGCCTTTGTGTGTATGTGGGGACGCGAGCCATGTCGTGCACACCCAAGCCATATTGCAGCATGAATAGTACGGCCTCGTGGAATTATTGTGAATGTCTCTAGGTGTGAACATAGCAGAGCCTCGATGCATTGCTTTTGTGTAAAAGCACTGTGAACTGGGCTATAGAAAAACAATGGTTATACTGGAAATGCTTTTCTAGCTCTATCTGCCTCTGTGATTGTCCTCCTAGAAAACAGGTGGATCTGGGGAACATTAGAAGCACTTTTTGGTGAGTGTAATCAACTAAAAATATAAACCCAAGTTAGGGAAAAATATGGGCTCTTAAAGTTACAAGCTGCACAGTTTTGACATAGAGTTTAACGTGAACTTTTCTCCATAACCAAGTCCAAACTTTCACAAAGCTGCTACAACTGGTCACTGGTTTGATAGAAATGAGTGTTAATTCAAATCGCTGGCTTAAAAGAAAATCTTCAAATGATGACTAACAATGTTTTCAGTTTATGTGAAAATTAGTCCCCATGGCAGCTGGAAGAGTCAGAGAAAAATAACTGACCCGAGAAACCTCAAACACTCTCGCTGTTTAACTCTTCTGCAAGCTTGAAAACAAATCAAAGACTGTTATATTGTTCCGAGATAAGAGGTTTCTGTCTGACAATGGGCACTGCAGCTGAATCTGTAAATAGCCTCAGAGAAGGGAAACCATCCAAACAGGCTGTTTGTAGCTGCTCAGGCTTCATGCTACACACTGTGAGTGGGCTTCAGATTGTTTATTTCACAAAGGGAACCACTTTGTGTTAAATATAAACATGTGCTATTAATATCCTGATTGTGTCCACATTTAATGAACAATCCTACTATATATCTTTGTAATTTTTTGTATATAAGTAAGCAAGGTATAGAGGCCCCTGCTCCTTGAAAAATCCGTATCCACTCAGCATACATTTATATAAGAACACTTCAACAAAAAACATTTAGCTGCTTCAAGTGAGCAGCATCTGTCAGAAAGTTTGAAGTGTCTGGTATCTGCTGCTGCTGAGTCTCTAGTAAACTCACAGATGGGGCATCGCTCTCTTCCATCTTTAAGTGCATGTTCCTGAAAAGTTGAACTGCCTCTTGAAAATTTCAAAGATCGGCTGCTGTCAAAACTGGTTTTCTCCCTTCAGCCTGTCTCCTCTTCTTTCTCTCTCTGAAACAGCTTTTTCATCCATTTTGTTGACAGTAACTTTCAGAACATTTTGCACACCTCATTCAAAAAGTGCCTCCGATCTGTGGTGTTCAAAAGGCCACACAGCTTTCAATAAAAGGTAGTTGACAGTTGCTTCAATGATTCAAGTGCCGACTGTGATGACTTGTAAAGGCTCATTGATTGATACAGAGTGCTCATTTTGTCTGTGTTTCTGTTCCTTCTTTAAAGGTTTACCGGACCAAGCTTGCAATATCATATGTAAGTGAGGGGGCACCATTCAGAGGGGTAGCCAACAGGTTAACTCATTTCTTCAAAACACAACAGAGAAAAGTACAATCCAATGAAGTTGGGACATTGTGTAAAAAACCCAATAAAAACAGAATAAAATGATTCGCAAATCCCTTTTGGCCTTTACTAAACTAAATACACAACAAAGACAAGATGCATAATGTCCAAACTGATGAAGTTAATTGTTTTGTTGCAAATATTCATTCATTGATTATGATGCCTGCAACATGTTCCAAAAAAGCCGGGACAGGAACAACAAAAGACTGGGAAAGCTGAGGAATGCTCAAAAAACACCTGGATGAACGGGTAAATTGAAAACAGGTAGGAGTCATGAAGGTATAAAAGAAGCATCAATGAAAGACTTAGTCATTCAAACAAGGATTGGTGGAGGTTCATCACTCTGTGAAGAACTGCATGAGCAAATAGCCCAACAGTTTAAGAACAATGTTTCTCAATATACAAACGCACAGAATTTGGGGATTTCGTCATCTAAAGTTTATATCATCAAAATATTAAAAGAATTAAGAGAAATCTGAGCCAGACACTCAATAGGCTGTACCGACCATAGACTATATCCAGTTAATAAGTGCCCCATCCATTCATTCATTCATTCATTCATTCATTCATTGTAGGCCTTTTAAATTAAAAATAATATACTGAATACTTTTCACAATAACAGTAACACAGTCACAAACCATCTATTGGTGTCCTCATTGTGAAACTACAATTTCCAGTTGAGTGTTTCCTCTCAGTGGTGCAAATCAGCAGCCTGTTTGTTCCCTCTCAGCGAGAGTGGAAAACCAATAGATTCTTGGTGAGAGCCAGTAGAGCAGTGATGTAAAGAAACACTGCAGTGTTCTCAACAGAAACTGATGCACAACAATGCATTTTAACACCATAAGGAAAAATATTCATACCTTTCCTTTTAATATTCTCTGTGAGCTTACGCAAGGTCACTGCATGCAGGTTTTTTCTTAAAAATTTCTGTCTTGGCTGTTGTGCCTCCATTTAGCAAGGACAGCAGATATGGTCAGTAACTGGGGAGAAAGAGAGTGGGGAATGACGTGTGGCAAGGAGCTACTGGATAGATATTGAACCCAGACTTCCTGTCAGAAGGACAAACAACCTCTATGAATAGTACACCTGTGTGCAGGCTTCTTTCATCCAGCCTGTCATATTTGTTAATGGATAGCACACTTCCAAAGGATAGATGGCAGTCACAGGGAGACCCTGTTTATTATTACAGTATTTGTAAAAACACAACAAAAGATCACTTGATGATTGGATATAATTAACCCTTTCATGCATGAATTATTAAATCACAAAGGAATATTTTTTAATGTTTGCTTTTACTTTCAAACAAGTTAAAATCATGGCTATTTTTTTTTATGTTATTTTTTGAGGGAGTTAGACATCTGTTCACTACGGTGGACACTATGCATCAACAGTATAAATAGTAATTTTATGGAACTTATTTAAGTTCTACAAACAGACGTTACAAACATTTATCATGAGTAAATAACATAAAAGGCAAAATCTGAAGTATACGTGTTATTGATGTCTAATCAAACTATTCACTTGTGAATTATGCCAACATTTTAAAGAAAAAATCCAAAATTAGGTGAAATCTGAAAATAGGCATAATACCCAGAATATACCCTTTAATTAGATTAATTTTTGATCACTGAAAAAAATATATAAGAAGTATTTTTAAAATCTGCAAAGAACTGCTCCTAATATATTATTAAATTAGAATATATATGTTAACCTTTCTGATTCTTTGAGAATAAAAAGATTTAACAATTATTCCTGAAGGACATGGTGCAATTCACCCTTCATTGGCTTTATGATGCAATATCTCGAAATGACAAAAATATGCACAGATAATATCTTTATGAAACGTGAGACAAGGATTTGGGAGTTTACCAACTAGTAGCTGGACATAATACTGCAACCTGAATGGTATAACACATAGTCCAAATATCTGTGTCCTGTAGTGGATACCACGCATGAAAGAGTTAATACAATAGTAGCATGCTTACATGACTTGAGCATTGTAAACCCAACACTTACTTCACAACATGTTTGTTAGCATGTGAGAGTATAAATGTTGGGATATGAAACTACACTGCTATATCATATGCACTTCATTTGGAGGATCTCCCAGAAGGTCTGTACCAGCTGTTTCTACCTTGTGCAGTTTACAGTTTAGCTCTCAGCCTGTGGGGATGGTTGTGAGGTAGAGATCTATGTCTTGCTCACTTCCTCTCCTCACTTGTTGTCAATAAACAAGGTGTTTTTATTTCACCAGCAGTCCACATGGTTTATGTAGTCAATAGAACACCACCAGCTCCTATAAAAACCAAGATAGTGACTTACAGTGAAAAGCTGCAAAGAAGTGGTGCAGACCAAAGAGTTGAACTCTGGTCTGCCTGGAAATGAGTGTCTCTGCTTACTTCCAAGCAGACCAGAGTTCAGTTTGCATTGAGTGTGCAAGCAATCTGAACTAAACAAGACAAGGGAACCACAAGGGAGTGAAATGTGGCTTGGATTTGGCCACATAGTATAACTGATTCAAGCTTGCTTGAAGCTGGTTGTGTATTTCAGGGTCATAGTGCAACAAAAGACCAGATGGCAAGTACAAAAACCACAGCTACAGCCCCAACTGGTGCCAGGAAGCTCTACTACACAACATTTGACAGCAGGGATGCAACAACTAGTCGCTGTAGTCGACCAAATTTGATGTCATCAAAGGTCAATGATGGATTTTATCGTTGGATTGTCGTTGAAATACCTCATCCCAAGCTTTTAGTGTAATGTGTGGATATTACATAGTTTTCTGGGGCTGATTCTTCTGTGGTGTGAGTCATCTTATTCCTCTTACTATCTTTGTTGAAGAAGCGTCATCAAACAGTGATTATAGAGGGACAGGAAAACCAAGGCAGATGTTGCAGAGCTAACGGGGCTAAAGTTGTGGCTAGTTTCAGAGCTAACCCCATCTCCATCAACTGCAGCCAGAAGCTGGCATAAGTGTTTCCCCTACATACAGTACCATGGAGGCAGGGCAGATTACTGTTCATACAAATTAAATATAACATTATTACGCTATTTCTTTCCAAAGATCAAAGTTTTTAGCACTCTGTATGTGACAATGTAACTCAAACTCAGTCTCACTTGTCTCCAATCTGGTCTCACTCAGCTACAAATTAACTAACTTGCATAAAAGGAATTTTTCTTTGTATTTATTTTGCAGCTCTTTGGTATCAGAGCATGTCAGTACTGCACAAGCTTTAAAAAAGAAGGAACTTTGAACATCACATTCATAAATCATAAACGATGTGTCTCAAAAGGCCAAAGTTAACGCCTTGAAGTGTTTTTTCTTTCTCTTTTGTTGTGGTTCTTCACTTTAAAACATATTGCCTCCTACACTTCTGCCCCCCACACCTTTTCTCCCTCCAATCCCAACAATAAACAACAAAGCAAAGTCTAATCATAGTAATATATGAAATATAGTTATAGGCATCACATCCAGAGTAGTCAATGATAGAAACAGTTGCATCCCTATCTGACAGGCCCTTAGTCAGGCAGTGTAAAGGACACGTCATTTTTGCAAAAAAAAACGGCATACTTACTGTTTACTTTTTGGCCAGTTTTCATGATGAAAAAAATATACCAAAGTGTGACTTTTGGTGCCTTTTTCAGGTAGGAAAACTTGGTAGTACTTGACTTTTTGTCATTTTCATTTCTAAAATGACTTTTCAGCATTTTTTTTTTAAGTGAATTATTGAAAAAAAAAGTCCTGCTAACTGAGTCTTTTTGGGCAGTTTTCATGACAAAAAAAAGCCAAAGCATGACTTTTGGGGCATTTTTCAGGCAGTAAAACATGTAGGGACATGACTTCTGTTCAGTTTTAACTCGAAAAAGATTTCTCAGCATTTTTCCTTGAGGGGAATTTTTGAAAAAACAACCCAAGTGAAAAATGAATCAATGTTGTAAATTTACCCCTGAACCCAACAATGTTTGCTGAACTTTAGGTGTGAAAGTGACCTTAATTGCTTTTGTTGACTTGGTGAACTGATTTCAGGTAAATAAGTCATGAGTCTAAAGTTGTAAAAAGCGGCAGTCACATTCCTGTAAACATGCTCTCCCTCGCTCGTGTTAATCCTTTCACATTTCTTCCCTCTCTCTCTGTCTGTCACGTCCTCAGTTTAATTTCTCAGCTTGAAGTGCCGTGCTGCCTTGACTGTTAACAAGACGAAGCGCTGCCAAAGTGGTTTACCAAATGTAAAATTTCTGCCAGCCTTTTCTTACATTCTCTCTCTCACTGTCTTTCCTCTGCCTCCTGTTTACCTCCTGCCAGCTCTCTCACCCGTTCCTCCTCCTCCTCGCCCCCCGTTGTCCCGCCTTGAAGACAGCGTTGCGTTGCGGCTCCATGCTCCTAAAGAGCTGAAACTGTCGACCGGGGAAGCGGTGAAATGGAAAAATTTAATCGCATTAAGAGAAAAACCTTCTCTTTTCATTTGTAAATTCCTGGGACACGCTTTTTTTTCCCTCCACCAGTTTTTTTTCCCGTTTACACCTACTCTTCTCTCTCTCCCTCTCTCTCTCCTCGGCCCGACACGGCGGCTGAGCTCAGAAAACTTCCGTCTAGGCCTCCACATACACAAACACTTGGAAGTGCACAGACATACAGTTCATGTAAGAACACACACTCCATCTCCTCACTTCACTTTAACCAAGGATTTGACAATCTGGGATGGAGGTCTGTTGGATGGGCGCACACACACATTTAAATTCCTCTCCTTTCTCCCCTTAAATGAGACGGAGATCAAAGTATGTTTCCCTGACTCCTCCTCCGTTCCCTCCCTCCATCTTGCTTTCCCTCCTCCAAATCAGTTAATGTGCCTCAACAGTTTTTTCCTCTTCCCTTTCTTACACTACATCTCTCCTCCCTCCATTGCTATTTTTTTCTTTCGTTCTTTTTAAAGAGCTGTGTTCCGGTTTCTTGCCGTGTCCACATCCGTCTCCATTGTCATTCAGCTCCACAGCAGCCTTACCTCCGTGACAGGGACACACACGTACACAAACACACACTCACACACTCAATCTTCATTCCAGCGCTACCCAGCATCCCCTCCTCTCCATGGTTATTGACCTCTCTCACCCAAATACACACACACGGGAATACACACACCTGGAGAGTGCTGAGGATTTGCAGACCGGTTCAAACAGTGTCAAGAGCTTTTATTATCCAACATCCTTCAAGAAACATCAACAGACATGCACACACTATTACTATCTAAAGAGCATAAACTTGACCACTGTGTGGAGCTGTGGCATAGGCTTTTTAGGCCCCGTTTACACAAAAACTGAGAGTTTTCATTGCGTTTTCACCTCCCGTTTACACAAGAATGGTGCCCGGAGTGCCTGAATCTGCAACCTTTTGAAACCAGGGTCCAGAGTGGAAACTTTTGAAAACGTATCTGTTTCAGGCTCCGTGTAGACGATGTCACCCCATGCACAGTACTCTTACATATATGAAGACTGCGCCATACCAGGAACAACAACAAAAACAACAGATTCAGCCGTCTACCGAGCAACATGTGTGCTGCTTACTGAGCTCGGTTTGTTATCCAGACAAAAATATCCAGGCAGAGTTGTTGTCCATACAAGAAACTCCTACATCTTTGTGCCTCCGCTCGCCATTGTTGCTTGTGAAAAGTTTGTCTTCACCGGAAAGCGTACGCATGTTGTAACGCCTCTGTTTCTCTGCCAACCTACATCACCATCTACTGGCCTGGAATGCATGCTACAGCATTTTCAGTCATTCTCGTGTCTCCATGTGAACGGGGATCGTATTTGATCGTATTTTGTAAAACGCAAAGGAAAAACCTTTCTGTCTCTGGTGAAAACGTAAACAGGGCCTTTATTTTTATCTAAGTGACATGTTGCTAATCCATGAACACTGGAGGACTCTAACAACGTAAATTTTATTCAAGGACTGTACAAAAGGGCAGTTTTTGAGTGTCTGTACCTTATTTAAATGTATAGTTTAGGTTTTTTGAAGCGAGGTTGTTCAAGGTCCATGGCACAAGTAAATATAACTGTCAACAAAGCTACTGGCCAGCTCTGCTCCTGAGGGAAGTTAGCCAGTTATGGCAGCTAGGTGATACACAGTGGTGGACAAAGTACTCAACTCCACTGCTTGAGTTGAAGTATAGATACTTCTGGTCAAATATTACTCAAATGCAAGGGAAAGTTGTTCAGTTAAAATTTTACTTAAGTTAAAGTACTGGAGTACCTGCTTTTGAAAATACTTAAGTATTAGAAGTACATTTTCATTTTAATGTCAATGCGTTATTGTATTGTTTCCACAGTGAATTTACAGAAGCTAATGACTGAAACAACCTACTGAATGCACTGACCTGCTTAAAGAACCTGTAAAATAAAAAGCTTGTAAAATATCCTACGAAGCCTATAGAAATGCTGATTGAAACATGGTTGAATCGACAAAAGGACAACCATTGCTGATTTCATTATTTTATTTAACACCCCTAACCCCAACCCCCAAAACAGCATGGCAGTGTTGTGACACAGCTCTGGCAATATGTGTGTAACTTATCTGACCTCAACATGCTTTCTCAGGTTGGACACCGAGTTTTTGTTGGCAGTGATGAAGTTTGTGTGCAGAAAACAGAGCAAACATTTAAAAAGATATAAATTATTCTCCTTTTCAACACTCTCAAACATGGATTTCAGTAATGTAATGTAATCGTCATTTGTATCTGCCATAGCCATCATTATGCCAAGACAAACCATTATCTGAGCAACGTTAGCTCAACGTTTACCTGCCCAATCTGAGTAGCGCATGCGTGAGGTACAGGTACGGCATCACCACTTGAACAAATCACACACAGGTCACATTTTAGGAGTAACAAGGTCCATCACAGAATTGTACTGGAGGTAAAAAAAAACAATATTTGTCTTTCAAATGAAGTGGAGTAACAGTCATAAGCTCCCAGTTGACTAGACACAACTGTAGGATACTTCGTAAAGTTTCACTTTTCCTTGGCAAAGTCCCTGTGTTTGGAACTTTTGTGTGATGCAACCAAAGGAATATGTATCATTCAGCCAGCAAAACACTGCTCTCCTCCAATCATCTGTTCAGGTTAGTGGTCCCTAGACGAAAAAATAACCACTAGCCTCACTAAAGTTGAACTAAAAATGAACACTTTTGACTTAAGTGATAATGACATAAGTCATGGGTATGAGAGGATATCTTTATGATCTGGAGTACAAAGACAAAGAACTTATGCAGATGGAGTGACCCCTCAGAGTACTGTCAAATTCAGAGAATGGGGAAAGAAAAAAAACTCAATGACCCCTGTTTTCTGATTAGTCTTTAATTAGCATGCACATCCAATCAATAAAATGAACCTATGCTGTTCAGGCACGAGCAAAATTGACTTTTGAGATCAGATGTAAGCATTAAGCTGGCAGTGTCAGACTATGTGTCATTAAATTAAGGTCAGGGTGTCACACTTATTGCAACCTACAAGGAAAAGTTGGACATGAGGGGCCCGTACGATGCATCATTGTACGCAGCTACAAGACTGTCTGTCATGCCTGAAGTTTAAATTTAGTCTTTAAGTTTGACCGTGAGGAACAAAGATGCAATCAAGTCAAAATCTGGTCCAGCTAGAGCACCTTCTGTCCACACTGCATCCATTAAAAATGTAATGCCATGCCCTGTTCTTCCCCTTGTAAACAGCACACCAAGGGCCTGATCTACTAAGATCCAAAATAACGAGTGCTAAATTGCGTGTGCAAACAAAAAAATTGCATGTGCTATTAGTGGGCATGTTGCAGGTGATCTACTATGACTGCATGCGCAATTGATAACAGGCGCAAAAGTGGTGTGGACCGCCCCCTTTAGAGGAGGATTTTGGGTTTAATACTGGCTGTCACCATGGAGAGTTTGGTAGAGCAGAGTGGCCACAAACGAAAAATGAAGTTTGAGGCCATGGAGTTTGAGGCAAATGAACACACTTGTGGTAATTTTATTTTTTTATTTTTTAAATTTATTTTCTTTTTTGCTGTCATTTTGACGGACAAGGTCATCACTTTTCCCTCATGCCATATTTCTATCCATCATTTTTAATTTTCCTTTTCTGATTGCAATTAAACATAATCTAAATGACAGCATTACATAGTTACACACCTTCATCATCAACAACCTCTCATGTAAAGAGCAGTCTAATACCCCTTACAGACTGGCCAAAAAACCTGTGTAAATCTGCCAACAA
The DNA here is from genome assembly GCA_037902135.1 of Cetoscarus ocellatus. Lineage (NCBI taxonomy): Eukaryota > Metazoa > Chordata > Actinopteri > Labriformes > Labridae > Cetoscarus > Cetoscarus ocellatus. The sequence goes on from JBAMNC010000443.1 coordinate 490,018, forward strand.
TCGGCTCCTGTCCGCAGTTTGAAAAGGTCTAATCCGCATTTTGACCCAAGTCGACTTACCCTGCAAGTGACATGGCTTTTTATCAGCTCATCTCCGACCGGCTTCAGTGAGAACATCACACCCGGGTCAAGCTGCTAAGTTACGGATGACGTCAGCGTTACGTGCTCACGGCATAACACCACGCCCGTCCCCTCTGTCTGTAACTTACGTGACTCTTTGCCATCTCAGCAAGAAATTCCATCCGCCTTCGTATCATCAGCGCCGAGTTTGTTTTTTATTTACATTTTATATACATTTTTAAAGAGGGACAAAAGTACAAAGTACAGAAAACCGTGTCCACGGCGTCCATGCTCCTTTCCATTGTTTACGTGGTCGCGCTCCGTCGCGCCAATGACGTCATCAACGTGATGACATCAGCTTGATGCGCCAGAGGAAAAAAAACAGCCACGCAGCTCGTCTGCTGCTGATTAGACCCGGGTCTGCTGGCAGTGGTAAAGGAGTCACTCGCGGGTTAATCAGCGATGAAAAAAACAGCTTTACCCGCGGATTTCAGTTTGAAAGCGGTATTACAGTTACGCACACACAGACTGAGCAGGTGCTCGCACTTACTGCGTCACACTCTCCGCGCACTGACAGCCTCTAAACTTGCTGTCAGTGCGCGGAGAGTGTGATGCAGTCAGCTCTGAGTGACAGAGTGATTATGGCTATGAATTTCTTTTTTTTTACACAGGTTAAATAACCTCCTCCACGATGTATTAAGAGCGCAAAACAGAGAGGGTTTACTTTACTCGTGTGTCTGCATAAGTATGACGGCACACTGAATTGTCCCTCTTTTTCCAGCCCATTATAATGACAGATAGCCTTCTAGTCTTTCTGTTTTTCATCAAAAAATTCAGTCAGTGAAGGAAAATATTCTGTTTGTGTGACACCCGTTTCTCACCACAATGACCGCAGCCCTCCGTATTTAACACTGTGCCTTTTTTGCACTTGCTTTTCAAACGTACTAAATTTAGATGCAAAAACACTGCGCACAATCAGTTTCTGTTTTGATTTAGCACATTGCGGGTGCTAAATGATTACCTTTGCATCTCCTCCTCCCAGTATTTTGCGCGTTCTGATGATCTGCATGTATTCTGCATATTCATGAGGGCAAACAAGCCAAATGGACTGCACATGCTATTTCGCTCATTTGACAGACGCAATCCTCGGTGCTCCCGATTAGTAGAACAGCTTTGCATGTGCGCTATCAAGTTTGCTCGTGCTTTTATACACGCAAACCGATCAGGCCCCAAGAGTTTTAATTTCATAGAAAGATATTTAGTAAAGTGCAGAGGAGAATATTACATTAAAAAAATTACATTCAATCATGTTCCCATTTTCCTGAACCTTTTGTATTTGTTGCAAGTTTCTTAAAGATTTTGTCAGATTCCCGCGATTGACCAGTGGGCTGCACTGGGTAGCAGGAGGGCTGTTTTACATGAATCATTAAAAATCTTTGACTGACTGAGAAAAAATCTTGTCTTAGGCTTAACAGTATAAATAGCCTACTTTGAAAATGGCAATATGTTTAAGAACGTTAACTCAATTGCATCATGCATCTGAAGTGATTACTTCACACTGCTGAAGAGGCAACAAAGTTCACCCCCACGCAACATTATTTGTTCAGGATTCTAGCCGAAATCTTATTTACATTTTCCTGAAATTACATCTGAACACATCAAGTATTTGCCTTCATCAAATACTCGTTAAACACATCATAATGTGTTTAATGAGTGGACAGTGCAAATTTTGGTGTATACTTCAACACTGGATTAATATCTGTCCAGAAGTACTGAAAACAAAGTCTTGTAGATTATACTTAAGTATTTTGAAGAGGACGACAGAGCAGCAGGAGCAGCAGACTAATAGGTGAATGGGAATTGTTGACATATCAAAGGTGAACATAGCATTAAACCACAGGTGGTTGAATTAGTGGCATTTATTTTGATCAGCCAATCATGTACTTTTTGACAAATATCAGCAGACATTGCTCAGTCTTTGTTTGACTGTTACAAAAGACCACAACAGCCTAAAAACTGTAATACTGAGTTTTTATGCATTGCATACATTACACATGGGTTTCCTGGTTAACTAACAGTTTCAATTTCAATGCTTACTTTTGTGAATATTAACTAGTAAGTATTTTTTGATAACAGATTGACCAACATTTTTTAATTCCCTCTTATCTTAATGACTATGCCAACTTTATACCTTCTGGTAAAATATTGCCTGATTTTGCTCTTGATCTCTAATCAGTTCAGTTAATGCCTGTTACAGGGATTTGCCGTTCAGAAATACATTTAAAGGAAGCTTCCACTTTGATGAGGGTATTAGAAAAATGTGATTGTGGCAAAAACATCTTTTATGCATTAGACTCAGTAAGTGTGTTGAGCAGTAAAGCCTCTTAACATTTAATTGTCATTAATTTTTTTTTTCTCACACTGAATCTATATTCCGGCTTGTTTCAGACAAAAACATAAAAGTCTAATTTCCCTCCTCTGATTTGTCTCTATTCCTCCTTTTTTTGTGTGTGTCAGCTCTAACAGGGCGGCTGGTGTCCCCGCTGAACTCGATGGTATCTATTGTGTGTAAAAAAGACCAGTTAGCTTCACATTCCTACTGGATACTGTCACTCTAAAAAAGGACAATAGAGGTGCTTTCACACTGCAAATCTTTTAGTTCACAGCTGCAACGTCAGCCAAACTGTAATACCACTCACGCTGTGGTGTGTGTCTGTGTGTCCACCCTTTCATTTGCTCCCCCTCACTCTCTCTCCCCCTCTCCCTCCGGCCGTCAGAGGGAGCTCTCACGCAACCAGATGATGACAAAACTGTCTTTTGTGTCTGCTGGTCAGTGCATAATGTTATTTTATGTAGCAGTCATGATCTTTTTTAGTGAAAGTTAAGTGATAAAATGTGGTTTTGATACAATGATTCTGAACATGGCAGCCTCAATCTGTCTATTACAGCACTGTTTTGAAATTTGAACAGATCTGTAAAGGCTCTTAAAATTTTTCTCCTGCTACTCTCTTACTGCTTGTTTTGGAAATTTCTCCCAACTCTCATTCAACAGGGGTTTTGTATTTGTTTTAGAAATTTGCCAAAGGGCACTTTTCCCAGCACACTGGAGGAGTCAGATTTTAAATTTTACCACCAATCTGCTGACTTATTTGACCCGCTCTACCTCCTGTGCCAAAACAAGAGCCAAAAATCACTGCACTTCAGCTCCCCAGTGTTAACAACATTTGGTATTTGGCTGCAGAGGAGCTTGCTGAGGTGGAGTTTACTGCAAGGAAGGAGTCTAACCCAGCAGAATTACAGCAGAATTATATTATTATTATATAAAAGATCTTGGCTGGTGTTCTTATATAAGGACTCTTAGGAGAGCTTGCTCAGAGATGGGTCTTGTGGACATATGGAGAACACTTCATAGACACAAAAAGGATCTTGTTACTCAAATAAGCACTCAGTTTAGAAACGAGGACAGATATTAACATGACCAGAAGCTACACATCAGCTCAATACATGTGTCTGATCGTGCTGCAATTGCACTTAAAATTACACAACAAATTAAGTAAACACAAATCTCTCTGGAGACTAAATAATTCACAGCTACAGTTAAAAAATGTAGAAAAATTAACAAGGCATTAACTGAATATGTAGAAATAAATGACGCAGGACAAGTGCATCCTTGTATTCTATAGGAAGGAGCTAAAGCAGACATAAGGAATCATTTAATTTCATTTTCATCTTCAAAGAAAAAGTGTACTGACATTATAGAAAAACAGTTGTTTAAAGAAAAATCAAACCAATGGAAGGAATACACAAAGAGACATGTAAAAATGTATACATACATATACACACACACACACACACACACACACACATATATATATATATATATATATATAAATGATTAATTATTAAAATGAAATAATAGGAAAATAACTACAGTGCTCCTCTGTGTGATCATTGCAGTAACATTATATGAAATAATCTTGGCTGCCAACAGAATGGTACGATATGATTCTCCTGCTCTTTTGTTCAGGAGGTTGTTTTTCCATCTGCTGTTCTGTATCTTTAAATGCTTTCCTGCCTGGATACTGTGTGCCAGCTACAACATCCGCCCTTCTACAAATGCTAATAAGGCAAAAACATTCAAATTCAGTTGTCTATATTTCATGAATGCCTTTTTCAGGGATCATTAATGACATTTGTAGGGCAGTTTTTGCCAAAGGTTGTACTTCATTAAAATCACTTCTAAAATCTCACTTTCACAGACTTGCTATAATGTGCTGTCATTTTCATCTAATTTCTGTTTTACTGTCTTTTTGGTCCAATTTATTTATTAATTCATGTAATGTATGTATTTTGTAAGTCTATTTGTTATACATTTTTACCTTATTTTATAGCCTGTTTTACTTTTTATTCTTTTCTCGTCTTGATGCTTTTGTTGCTTATTGTCTTACTGTATTCCCCTTTTACTTTACTTTTCCCTTTTCCTTGTTTTTATGTTTTTATCATTCATCTTGGTCCTCATGGTCTCATTTTATGTAACAGGATTCATATTCAGTCTGAGTCCTGGTCTGGCTACTTGGTATGGATTGAATCCTATGGGGGGCCTTTAATTGGTGGGGCTGGTGGCATTACAGATTGTATTGGCGTGTCTGAGCTTGCGCTTTCGACTTGGGCTAAAGGTCACCGAAGGTGGAAGTAGTTTCTCTTGTTCTTTTTGTTTATTTATTTATTTTTCTCTGATTTCTATTTGTGTTATTATATTATTACTATTTGGTTCATTTTGTTTCGGTGTGATTATTTTTTATCATTATTATCATTATTACTGACTACTTGTGTAAGGTGAAGGGGAGGGACCAGATAAGTTTCGACTTCCTCGTACTCCTACTACCTATGCAAATAACAAACTTATTTTGCGTTTTAGTTGTTGTTGTTATTTTGTTATACAGTATGTTTTGGAGTTTCCCAAAGGGATTAATAAAGTTCAGTCTAATCTAATCTAATCTAATATGTTACAATATTTGTTCATGTTCAACATAAAAAAAGGAGAGAAAGAAAGAAAGAAAGAAGAAAGAAAGAAGAAAGAAAGAAAGAAAGAAGATGTGCGTTGGTGTTGTCCCTGGTCTTCCTGGTCCTATGGGCTTGGGGCCCTCTGTGTTTCTCGGACTGTGTTGGGTGCCTGGGCTGGATTGTTGTACCCGCTTTTTGTTGGGGCAGAGATTTCCTCACCTTTCCCTCCCATGAGCACCGTTGGTCTGAGGGACATCAGAAGTGCTGATGCTCTCTCTTCTTCTCTCTTCTTTTTCTTCTCTACGGTGCTTTATTACATAATTTGTGTATGTATATAAGGGGTCTTTGATATAATTGCTGTGGGTATTTAAAAATGGTACCCTTAAAGCCACAAAATATTGTTTTTATCCTCATATTTTACTAATTTGATCATATTCTACTTGGATCAGCTGGGGGTTTGAGGAGAACACTGGTCAGGATTCTTGTTTCAAAGCTGCTCTGAATCTTTTATGCCTCGAAATAACTAGGACCTCAAAATTTAAATTGAATAGTTATGTTCTCTTAATCTACATTTTTGAATAGTTTAGCATTTCCAGGTCCACCATGTTTCTGTTGTGGCAGCTCGCACTCAAGATGGCAGTCTTCACAAGTGTTTGCCAAACCCGATGAGCCATGTCATCCCAGCTGGGCTGGATGGTCTTGTGGTTCTGTCTGGCAGTTTTGCCAGACTACTTGACTTATCAGTGTCAAGTGGAGCACTGGCAATTTCCACTTCTTATGCTCTAATGTGTGAGAATTCACACTAATCTTACTCTGTATGAGAAAGATCTCCTAAAGGTGCTTTCACACCGAAAGCGACTTTGAGACCAAAATCGCGTCGCAAACCCAAGTCCTATCGCCTGTCCAGAGCTCATTTTGTCGCCGTCGCCGTAGCTCAGTGACGTCACGCCCACTCGAGTTTCACCCCGCGATCATATCATATATCATATAATAGGACATATTAGCTGACATTATTCCAACTGTATCCTTTTCACTCACCTACCAACCACAAAACACTGCAGCTGCTGGCCCTGCAGCAGCATCTTCTGTGAGTTCTCTGTGGTCCATCTAGGCAGAACTATTGTCCTCACTAACTAATGTTTCCCACAAGGACATAGATTGTCACTCTGTGGACCAGAAAGAAACAGTCTGTCACGGGTGTCAATCATGCACCCACACAACGCTGACTGGTTCGCGGGGCGACATCACCTGAAAAGTTCAAATATTTCAACTTTGGCGACGGAGCATGGCGACCTGCTCCACGTCCAAAGTGACCCCAGAGTTCCCATCTGCAGCAACAGGGGCGCCACCCCCATGTCTCCAAAGATGCGACCAAGTTGCCCAGAACACATCCGTCAAATCACATGAGACCTGGTTGCACGTGGTCGTGGCTGATCGTGACTGCATATTGACTCTGCATGGAGAGTGGTTGTCGAGGTCACCAAAGTCGCGTTCGGTGTGAACGCACCTTAAGGCTTACTGTTGAATCTCCAGTGGTGAAAATACCAACATAGAGTCTGTAATTTTATATATGATGATTACATAAATAAATAGAATCACTGTGGTCAACTATTGGAATGAACATAACTGCACATAATAGGGGGTTCAACTACTATTTTAACAGACCTTAATCAATTAATTTATCAATATTTATTTGTATAGGGCAAAATCATAACAAATGTTATCTTAAGACATTTTACAAAAAAAAATAGGTCAATGCCACACTCTTCCTCTTTTTAATCATAATTTTTTAAAATATTTTATTTTATTCTATTTTAATTCATTTATTTATTTTATTCCCTAACATGAAGCCAACATGAGTGCAGCACTTTGCCATCAGTTTGGTTTTATATGCCAAAATACTTCTGTGACATTCATAGTCATGTTTTCTATGTAAACATTATGATAACCGATCCTTTCTACTCTCAGGGCGCTTCAGTGTGCAACCCGAAGTAGTCTACCCGCACTTACTTGTCTTATTTGAATGTGTTCTTAAATGTTTGTTTTTCTTAACTGTTTACTGAGGCCATGAAAGGTTGTAACATATGTGTGTGCGTCATGTCTTATAAGCAACAGGAGGGCTCCAGTGTGCCATGAGCACCCTTAGCCTCATGCTGTTTATGGTGTTTTATTGTTCTTTTCCTCCTGACTGCTGCGTGCTGAAATGTATGAGGTCTGGTAGAGTGCAAAACTGTCATGCCCAACGGGATTAATAAAGTTGTCTGAATCTTAAATCTTGAATCATGAAACATGCTGACAATGAACAAAAATAAGCAAAGCTACCTGAAAACAGGAGGTTGCACATCCTACCTCCAAAATACTTGTAGCCATGTAAACATGGTTAGGAGTTAATACATGTTCTCTTGTGACAGTGAACTTCATGCACCTTGAGCTGGGAGGTCAAGTGTAACAAATGAAGCAGTCAAATATCTTTCTCCATATCACTAAATTGTCCTAGAGGATCCAGCATCATTTTCTCTCCATTAAAACAAAAAGTAATTGTAATGCATAATGTTTTCTCACAGGAGGGCACCTTAACAGAACCTGCATGTCCCAACTCCTTGTGGAAATCATTCCTCCAACCGCTTTGTCCCATTTCTTTGGTTTCTTATCATCTGTTCTTTTCTCAATCATTTTTGCCTCCTTATCTGCTCCCTGTCTCCTTATCTCCTGCCTGTGTGTCCTATCGAATTCTATCGAATATGGCGGCCTTTTAGATCACAATCATCATCATCACCTCCGGCTGATCTGTCTCCAGGAAGACGTGGCCTCGGAGAAAAGCGGGTGACCTGAGGGTATTGAATATAAATAACCTGAATGGTGTGTTGGTGTGTATGTGTGTCTGTGGAGGTCCATGTGTGTTTAACCTGAAGGTATTGCTGATGACCCTTCTGTAATCCATGTACCTGTTCTGCTCCGTCTGCTTCACTTTGAAGAGGGCAGAGGACCTCCACACGCCATCATTACACTGGTACAAGATGCTGTGCAAGCTAAAACACCCTCCTGTGAGACGTCGGCCAATTTTACATCACTGCTGAGGGGAAGATGAATGCATTAACTGACAAATACTGTCAGAGTGACGAGGTGAACGTTTTCAGCAGCTTCAGAATCTTAGCCACAAAGAATGAAGGCAGTTCTGAAGGCAAAAGGGGGTCCTAGCTGGTACTATCAAGGTGTATCTAATAAATTGGCCAGCATATGTATCTGTACAGAGCATAGCATTGTATTCAAAAACACCTATGGCTGCAAAGAAGACAGGCAGTGAGCAATAATGGAAAAAACGGCAAAAAATAGGAATAAAACCGCCAGCACACCGGTATAATGCAGAAGCTGACATAAAAATACAGAGACGTCATGCTCAGCCTGAAACTTGACATGTGGTGGATGCTTTTATCCAGAACTCCCCGTGGTGGCTTGCATGTATTTTTAGTGCTAGAGGTCTCAGTGGGAATAAAATAAAAGGTTTTAACATGTAAACACATGGGCTTGGTGCAGAAACTGAGAACTGCATCAAGCTTGAAAAAACACGTACATGTAATTAAGCATTCAGCAGTCGACACGCACAGCATATAAAAGGACGACGGTTCTGTACAAAAGACTGAGAAAGCAGCATATTCGAGCAAAGATGTAATGTAACTGTAAATTATGCAAGGTTTAATGGTTAAATAAATGCAACATAAACGCAATATAGCAACTGTCAGGCAAAAAGAAATTAATCTGAAATATCAATTTAACATCTGTATAGCACTTCCCAAACAAAGTCTTATAGCACAAAGTGCTTTACAAAAAATAACAATAATAACAGTAAAAACAAAAAAGTAGCAAATTTAATACAATGAAAATACAAGATCTTACCCAAACTCGCTATCCACATCCAGCAAACAGACTCACTTACGCACACTTCACACACACACAAAGAAATTAAGAGGTTTTATCAGAAAACAGAATAAGAGGACAGAAGAAACACTGTCTTGAACTAAAAATGAGGGAACACAGGAGCAAAGGCTAAAATGATAAAAACAATGATAAGAAATAAGACAATAATACTAAAAACAAATATATAAATAATATAAATAAAATAAAATTCTGAACAATAAATCTGAACTGAAATGGAGAAAAAAAAAAACAAATTAAGATAATTAAAATAAATAAAAAGATAAATAAAGAAGATGAAATACTAACATTACATTTAGGCCTGATCTACTTAAGGTTTGTGTGTATAAAAACACATGCAAACTTGATAGCGTGCACAAAGCTAATCTACTAACCTGGTGCAGCGAGGACTGCGTCTGTCAAATGAACAAAATAGGTGCAATCCATTTAGCATGTTTGCCTTCATGGATATGCAGAATACATGCAGATTATCAGAACGTGCAAAATACTGGGAGGAGGGGATGCAAATGTGATCATTTAGCACCCACAATGTGATTTATCAAACCTCAAACTGATTGCGCTCGCTGTTCTTGCGTCTATATTTAGCAAGTTTGAAAGGCAGGTGCAGACTGGCACAGCAATATGCACAAAAGGCTGCGGTCATTGTGGCGAGAAGGAGGCATAGGTGAAATGACACACAACAGAGGACAGACAACAAAAACTCCTTGTTGGCAGAGGTAATAATGTCATTGCTTGCAACATTCTGCTACATACTGCTCACAATAAATAGACAGATAGATAATGTTAATACATAATTAAAAAGGTATTTAATTAGAAGTCAACTATGATGCTATTACAGTGAAATCTACAGTTCTATATTCCTGCCTTTCACCATGATCAACATTCCCTGAAAATTTCATCAAATGCTGTCCATAACTATTTCCATTATCTTGACAACAAACAAACAAACAAACACCATCTAAAACAAAACCTCCTTGGAGGTAAAAAGAAAAACATATAAAGTTAAATACAAACGTACACCTGACCTGTTGATTGTAGACTGTTAAAACTTAAAATGCTGCATGCATCAAAAGAAAAAAACTAAACCTGTGACAGTAAACAAGATGAAATCAGAAGGAAAGACCATCAGGAAGCAAGGGATAAAAAAAGGAGAGAGTTTATAGAAAAAAGCTTGAGAGCACAGGTGTGAATCTTTGACCACATTATTAGTTTTTGTGTGCAGTGACAGCAATAATGGAAAAAATGAAGGAAGCTGCTAGAGAGAGAATTTGAGAGGTATGGAGCCTAAATGAAGGAGCGGGATTGAAATATGTGAGGCCAGATGAAAAAAGACAAAACAATTAAGTGCAAGATGATGTTGGGAAGAAAGATTTAGGAATATATAAAGGTGATAAATGGAAAATATAAAAACTCTGACCCATCAGACCCACATCAGAGCTGCATTTTCCTGTATGTGGTGTAACTTTACCAATCTGCTGCATAAAAATGAATAAATATAAAGAAGAAAGCATTAGCAAGTCCTCCACTGAGGGCTAAATGATAACAGACATTAAAAAGAATGTGAAAAGACACAAATGAGCAGTTTAAAGTTGTGCTGTCAAAATAACTGATTAAGATAATAACAGAAAAGACAATGCAATTGCAATTCTTTTCCCAGGGACCCTGCACTTGTAAAAGCAGAGTCTTTTCAGGACCATGAGAGAAAAGGGAAGTAAAAATTACCTTGTCTTCTAAATGTTTTGTTTATAAAAAAACAGTGACAGTCAGCATTTTTCCATGGGAGACATTTTCCATTCTTCTTTCGACAGTTTTTCACGAGACTTTGCAGTATGAATTAGCTCCATTTTGAGCTATAATCCTTAACAGCAGAACCTGCCTAAATCATCATCTAATTGGCCCATAATGAACGTATTTCACAGAACGATTGTCCAATCACACATTGGATATGTTTTTGAAAGCTTTTGCCCTTCTATTAACTCGTAAAGTATGTCCTACAGTGCTGTGAGAAAGTATTTGCCCCCTTCCTGATTTCTTATATTTTTGCATATTTGTCACACTTAAATGTTTCAGATCATTGCACAAATTTTAATATTAGACAAAGATAAGTCTTTAAAGATGATTTCTTTAAGGGATAAAAGCTCTCTAAACCTACATGAACCTATGTGAAAAAGTAATTGCCCCCTGAACCTAATACCTGGTTGCGTCACCCTTGGCAGCAATAACTGCAATCAAGCGACTGCGATAACTAGTGATGAGTCTTTCGCATCACTGTGGAGGAATTTTGGCCCATTTGAGGGTTTTTTGAACATGAACTGCCCATTTAAAGTCACACCACAGCATCTCAATTGGATTTATGAGGGCTGATTGATAAGTTGTGAGCCTCATATTTAAGGGTTTGACTTTTGGCAGGCATTATTTTTGAACATAATCCCCTTAAGAATCTATACACATTGGCCAGCGATGTTTAAGGGCCTCAATGCCACTTTTAAAGAAGTCCTTTTCTTGACTTTTCAGAAAGTCCTCCACTGCATGTATGATGTCATCATCTGACTGAAAGTGGGTACCGGAAATGGCCTTTTTCAATTTTGGAAATAGATGAAAGTCTGATGGTGTGAGATCAGGCGAATAAGGCGGATGCTCAATCAAGTCAAAGCCACAATCTTTAATGGCAGCCATGGCAATGACAGACTTGTGAACAGGGGCATTTCGCAAGTCACTTGCCTTGTTTACTTTAGAGTGCTACCTCTTCAACATAAACTGACCAAATGACACCAGTCTTCGGGTACACAGCCTTAAATAGTCAGGGAATAGTAGAGCTGAAAAAGAACGTTCCTGCTTTTCTTCTTCAATACAAGGCTCAAAACTTATCAATCAGCCCTCGTAAGTCCAGACTTTGACTCAGCCACTCCAAAACCTTAATTTTGTGTTTTTTAAGCCATTCAGAAGTGGACTTCGTAGTGTGTTTTGGGTCATTGTCCTGTTGCATAACCCAAGTGGGCTTGAGCTTGAGGCCACGAACTGATGGCCGAATGTTCTCCTTCAGGATTTTCTGGTAGACAGCAGAATTCATGGTTCCATTAATCACAGAAAGTCATCCAGGTCCTGAAGCAGCAAAGCAGCCCCAGACCATCACACTACCACCACCATGTTTGACTGTTGCTATGATGTTCTTTTTATCAAATGCTGTGTTGTTTTTACGTCAGATGTAACGGGACGCACACCTTCCAAAAAGTTCAACTTTTGTCTCGTCAGTCCACAGAATATTTTTCCAAAAGTCTTGGGGATCATCAAGATGTTTTCTGGCAAATGTGAAACAAAAGCCTTTGTGTCCTTTTTGGTCAGTAGTGGTTTTCACCTTGGAACTCTCCCATGAATGCCATTTTTGCTCAGTCTCACTCTTATTGTTGAGTCATGAACACTGACCTTAACTGAGGTAGGTGAGGCCAGCAGTTCTTTAGATGTTGTTCTTGGTTCTTTCTGACCTCCTGGATGAGTCGTCGTTGTGCTCTTGGTGTAATTTAGGTAGGCTGACCACTCTTGGGAAGGTTTGCCACTGTTCCCAGTTTTCTCCATTTGTGGATAATGGCTCTGACCGTGGTTCGCTGGAGTCCTAAAGCCTTAGAAATAGCTTTGTAATAGACTGATAGATTTCAATCACTTTGTTTCTCAATTGTTCTTGAATTTCTTTGGATCGTGACATGATGTGTTTCTTTTCGAGATCTTGCAGCCTACTTCACTTTGTCAGACAGGCTCTATTTAAGTGATTTGTTAATTGAACAGGTCTGACAGTAATCAGGTCTGCGTGTGGTCAGTGAAATTGAACTCAGCTTTCAAAAAAATGTGGTTTATTTAGTTATTTATAGTTTATTTGACATGGACACACAGTAACATTGATGCTGTGATATTTAAATATACACAGGTCCCATGCACAATGCACTGCTGTAAGTGTTTATAGCACAGTGCTAATTTAATCACAGTTAACTCATGATTTAACAAGGGGGGGCAACTACTTTTTCACATGGGGTCATGTAGGTTTGGAGAGCTTTTTTCCCTTAATAAATAAAATCGTCATTTAAAAACTGCATTTTGATTTACTCAGGTTATCTTTGTCCAATATTAAAATTTGTGTGATGATCTGAAAAATTTCAGTGTGACAAATATGCAAAAACATAAGAAATCAGGAAGGGGGCAATACTTTTTCACAGCACTGTATACTGTTTACTGTAGTCTATCCTAAGCTGTCTACCTGCAGCGAAGAGTTACACAGAGAAGCCACGACTGAGATACCAACCAGCAAGAAATTTGCTGCGAGGTAACAGCACTACCTGTTGCGCCACCTTGCAGCTCCCTTGAGCTACTACAGGAGTTCCTCAAAAAAATAAAACATCATTGCAGTGATATATAATATATTACTATTTCTTGCCAAATTGGCAGGAACAATTAACTTGATAGTAATAGTGACACAGGGCTCATGGAGACGCCAACAGTCAAATGACCCAATGCTAGTTTGTTTTAAAATAACCAAGGCACTTTTTATGTGTGTGTGTTTGTGTGTGGGTGGGTGGATGTGCGTGTGTTGTCATCTGTTAATACTATATCATACAATAACTAGAAGAGCTCAGAGCAAAAACCTCCAAAAAGGCATTTCCAACGCTGTAGGTTGAGGTATTGTCACATTGTTAACAAATCTTTTAAAAGTATCCCTGGATCCACATCAGGATTTGTATCACCACCAAAATATAATAATTCCTACCTGGTGCAATGACCAACATTCCCTGAAAATATTATAAAAATCTGTTAAAAACTTGTTGAATTATTTGCGAATATTTGGAAAACTGCCTTATATAGCAATGTTAAATTGTAAAAAAAAAAAAAAAAAAAATTCCTGGATCTGCATGCGGATACGGATCACCAATAAAATATAATCACTCTTTTCTCGTGTCATGACCAACATTTCCTGAAAATGTCATAAAAAACTGTTAAGAACATATTGAGTTATCAGTGAAAATGTGGAAAACTGCTCAATATTGCAAAGTAGCAAATCGTTTAAAAAAAAAATCCTGGATCTGTGCCCAAATTACCACCAAAATATAAACAATCCATCTTTGTGCCTTGACCAACATTCCCTGAAAAAGTCATCAAAATCTGTTCATAACTTTTCAAATTATCCTGTTCACAAAAAACCCAACAAATGCTAAAACATTACCTTCGTGGCAGGGGTTTGAAAGGGATATGCCAACATTTTTTTTTATTTTCATGTCTTGCCTTACTCCCGAGTCCATAACAAGCAGATAGACACCATTCTTTCAACTGTGCGTGCAGTCAAAAGAAAAAGAAAAGGACAGGCTGGAGCTCACTCACTGCTAATTAGCTTAGCTCAAACACTGGGAGTCAATGGGTACTTTTAGCCTGCCTCTGCCTACAGTCATCAGATAAACTCTTCAGCAACTTTAAACAGTCCTGTGTGCTTGTTGTGACTCTTTTTTTTACCGCGTTATGTGACGTTATCTATTTTTTTTACTAAGATTAGCACTTTATGTAATTTGTGAAAGAAATACAGGTTTTGTTGACCTACTTTCAAGCATTGTGGTGGTTTGTGCATCCACCCTGCAGTTTAGTTTCATGTTTTTTTCTGTGAGTCTCTTTTCTTCCTCTAAAATCTTTCTAAAACATTTTTGATGATTCTTAATACATTTGGGTTCTTCACTAAAAGGCGTTTGGTCACTGCTGCAGAGCTCTCGCAGTACAACATTCAGATGTGAGATTTAATTTTGCAAAAGCTGCTATACACAATTCAGATGTCACAGCATTGCCTGTATAACCAGCACAACATATCTATGCACAAACATTGACACCTAAAGTCAACCATTTGTAGCTTGAAAATGTCCATATTTACTGGTGACAACAGGTGTTCCTCAAGGGGATGCTCTTTTGGCTCAAGACCTTTCATTCATCATTTTAAAAAAAATACTGTACAGTCAGCTTCATGGGGCTCAAACTGTGACAGTGTACGTTTATGTGTGAGGGAACAAAGAGAAAGACTTACACAGGAAATGTTGATGTTTGTCACAACTTTCAGAGTAAGATGGGAGAAAAGTTTTGAGCATATGGAGTGGAAAAGGAATCCATAGAAAAAGATGTTTGTTTTTAAAAGCCAAAGGGAAAGTACAGAAGAATAAAGAGAAATACAGAGCATGGATCCTTGAGTCACCAAAACAATACTTGTTTCATGGCTGCTGAATGCATTAAAAAACAGCAAAATCAACACAAAGTGTAAAAAAAGGATTAAGAGGAGAGGGGTTTAAGAGAAGAGAAAAAGGGGGTCAAAAAAGAGGAAGGTTAAAAAGAAAATTGAAAGTAATCAAGTTCAGATCCAGAGATGAGGGAGAGAAGGATTGTTTTGAAAAGGTAGAAGGAAACAAAGAGACAAAAGATGAAGAACAGGAAGGAAAGGAGATGGGGTAGGATGGAGGAAGGATGGGGAGGACTGGTGTGATCCTTCACAGCTCTGGTGTTTGTTTAGCCAGAGCGGCAGCAGTAGAGCAGAGGATTATGGGATTACTGTAAGTGTTGTTGGTCATGTGAGTTGGCGCGGTGGACACTGACCCTTCTTACCTCTCTCTGTAAGGAAGCTTAGCTTGGCTGTGAAGGTGGGGTCACACACAACCACACACAAACACCTCCACCTGCCAAAAGTCGATTCAAGCTCCTAGAAAGACACCAACTGCTCCTCCGCCTCCCATTGGTTCACCTTTACTCATTATATTTCCTCCTCACTTCTCCCTCTTTTCGTTTTTTTTAATTCTAACTTATTCAGTCTTTTTCTGCGCTCTGCTCCTCCACTTCTCTGTTACAAATGTCAGGCTACTTTCTGCTATGCACAGGCCATTTATGCCCTCACATGTTCTGCAGGACACCTTGATTTTTCTTCTTGGGACGGTACGAAGTAAAACAGAAGACAGGAGCAAGAAATCTCAATGTTGTGAGAAGAACCTCAGAAGATGTGAAGAGTCGGGGAGTGACTACAGGAGCAACCTCTGCCATGGTAAGTTTCCTTTTTTTGCTACGATAACACTTTCTTATAGGAGCAACATTTTAGCCCTATATTCTAATTTAAACCAGAGTAGCAGGATTTATAAAATATTCAAGGTCAATGATTTACTTCAGGTTGTAACACAACAGAAACTTTTTTACACGATCAAATCAAACACAATTATTTTGTGAGTTTTAGTTCCAAGTCTTTGAAAAATGCTTATGGTTGAAGACGATGCCCCAATTTGAGGCTTTTGCTCTAGCCTGCACATGAGAATGATTATAGATTGAAAGATGACATTTCCTTAAAGGGGTACTTTAGTACTAATGAAGTTGGGTTGCATGAGGTACTTGACAATAGTCAGTGAAGTGGCTGAAAGGGCTCCCAGCAGCACTGCACCTTTAAGGAGAACGAGCTGAGACTACCAGTGGGGTAAACTGCTGTTGGCAGGTACAGGTACTTCACTAGATTGTGTGATTATTATCTAAAAACGTGCATGAAACTATGATGGGTCGAATGTATGATTGAGAGGAAAATTTCATATTGCTGGACTTTTCCTCCGGGAAGTCTCCGTGTTTGGAACTTTTTAACCATGCAGCAAATGGCAATGTGCTCTTATGGTTTATGGTTTATGGCTCTAAAAATTCACAGGCCATACCTTGACTTGCCTTAAAGCTCACCAGTGCGCCCACCACACAATTTGGAAACCATATTGATTTATCTGCTTAATTTGTTGGACTTTATCTTACTTTTTCTTCATTCAAAGGGGGCACTGACAGAAATGCTGGGCACTGGGTTCAAACACAATACAGCGGGACTTCTAAAACTGAGGGGCTGATAATCTGGAAGCCAGAATCAACTTTTCTCGGGTTGTATGGCAGCAGTGGTTTGAGACAAGTGTGAGACGTGTATATCGTTCTAATCTTATACCCCTTTCAGACTGGCCAAAAAAAACCGTTTAAACCCGGTAACAATCATCTCCTGTCTGCAATTTGAAAGGGTTTAATTGGCATTTTGACCCGGGTCCACTGACACTGCAAGCGACATGGGTTTTTATCGGCTCGCCTCGAATCGGCTTCAGTGAGAACATCACACCCGGGTCGACCCGATAATTTACATCATGAC
This sequence comes from Cetoscarus ocellatus, assembly GCA_037902135.1. Classification (NCBI taxonomy): domain Eukaryota; kingdom Metazoa; phylum Chordata; class Actinopteri; order Labriformes; family Labridae; genus Cetoscarus; species Cetoscarus ocellatus. The sequence continues at coordinate 507,172 of JBAMNC010000443.1, forward strand.
GACAGTGTAATGTACCCACGGCATAATATCGCGCCCTGTCCCCTCCATCCACCTTCGTATCATCAGAACGCGAATGTCGTTCAGTCTGCGCTGAGTTTGTACATTTATAAAGAGGGACAAAAGTACAAAGTACAGAAAACAGCTGACCAACATGTCCACGGCCTCCATGCTCCGGGTCTGCTGGCAGTGGGAAAGGAGTCATTTGCCGATTGTTAGCGGGTTAACCCGCGTTGAGAAAACCCGTGTTGACCCACTAATTTTTTAGTGTGAAAGTGGTAATAGCTTATTTTACTCCCTGATTCCTTCCTACCAGTCATTGTTTCTTGTCTATTCAGCACAAAGCTATGGAGAGTAGAATTTTGGTTTATTTTTGACCAAATGAGGAAAAATGAATCTGCTCCTTTAAACAATGCTTTCAAAACACTGAAACTTAAAGACTGAAAATCTCAAGAAAAAAACACAGTTACTGTATAGTTTTACTAAATATGTATAAAAAACTGATGTTCTCTGCGGCAAAGTGTTTCAGTCGGTAAAATATAGAAAGCACTAAAGTAAGCTCACAGCTTCCAGACTCTATAACAAGATCTTGAGGTCAAAATTTGCCATGACAAGCAGCCGTCTTATGTCCTAATGGAAATTTCTTTTCCCAAGTGCAAAACAGATTTTTTCTAACACTGTTTGATAATGATAAGATTAAATCAGAGTCCCAGCAGGTTCAAACCACAGATTTGATTTCCTTGTTTTATTGGCACAGCATGAAGGCTTTCATGGGAAAAGAGTTAACAAATGATCTGTGAGATAAAAATGAACAGAGAAACACATTAGGACTTGAAATAACTACAAATTAGAAATGCTTGACTGAAATATTCTTATATTCTCTTTGGCCAACAGGTACACTTTAATTATGTGATGAATTACTGACATCTTTCATTATTAAACATGTTTTTTTTTTTCTTTTTAAAGTGAGATGAACGGATTATTATTGAAAACTTTAGTGCAATGTTTCTTTTTCAAGATTTAATTTTGATGACAGACAGGTAAGACAAGAACAACAGGCCAGATTTAAACATGGTCGATAATTTGTTACTTCAGGATTACAGCCAGGACGAGCAGACATGACACTGGTGACCAAAATTCTTCCTTTTTCTGTTGGTGATTGTGATGATTTGACTTATTTCAGAACAAAAATCTTTCAGTTCCTAATTATAGTTTGTTTTTTAAATCATATATTTATTTACCTTAGTCAGACCAAACTGTATTATTCTCACTGATGTTTGGAGCAAAACATTTACATTACATCAAAGAGCACACAAGTTTTTCACAAGCATAAATGTAATGCCCATCAAGTTAAGCAGAACAAATTCAGCTAAAAATTCATTTTTACCTGAATCAAGCACAGCTTTATCCCCATGTAGGTTAAAGACCACATTAAAGAAAGGCCATAAGTGGGCCACCTAAACAAAGTAGAAGTTTCGCAAAAGCACCTCTCCACCTAAAATGGTATGATCCTTATTTTTGTTGTATTTATGATGTGGATGGGGCAATTTAATTAAACATTCAGCACAATTATGTGTGGTGAGTTCAGCCATGCTTAGACCTGCAACATTTTAGGGGGGCTCCAAAGCCTCCCAGAGGGGGAATGTTCCAGCCCTAACTACGTATAATTGTCTTTTTTAATATATGTCATTTTGGATCTTTTCATGTCTTTATTCAAGTGACAGGGCAGTGGGTAGAGTTGAAGGTTGGGGAGAGAGCATGTGGAATGACATGGGGTAAAGGAGCCACAGACCACATTTAAACCAGGCAAACCACTTCAAGGGCGATAGCACAACAGTGCAAATTAACCATGAAGCCATCAGCATTTCAGAGATATTGGCATTATTAAATGAACTCTGAGGAGGGCCCACTTATAGTCTTTACAAGGTCCAAGCCAGTTCTGTGGGCCCTTGAAAGGACTAGCTTCATAGCTAATAACATTCAGCTACATACTGCCAGTGTTAGGCAAATTACTTGAAAAAAGTAATAAGTTATAGTTACTGGTTACTTTCCTAAAAAAAGTAACTGAATTACTAACGGCATTACTCCTTCATAAATGTAATCAGTTACCAGGGAAAGTAATTGTTGCGTCATTTGAAAAAAGCTTTTGCTGCTTCAACCGTGTGGCTCCGTCCCTGTGTCCTTCCTTGTTGTTACCTGGTCTGCTACCAGCAACGGTGTTATCTGTGTTTTTGGTCACCAGCTTCTTAGAGTTACTCACAACAATCGTGGACAGACACCCTGCTCTGGGACATAATGTACACTGTATGTTCTTGCCTTTTAAATCAATGACGTTGAAGTTGTGCCCGTACTTTCATCCTGAAAGCACCAGTTTTAACTACACAGACCGCTCTGGACTTGCCATTGTTGCATCTAGCAGTGTTGCCAAATTTTTCAACAGAAATGAGCACCAGGTCTATAAAACATGCCAAAACAAGCAATTTCCATCTATTTTTTTGTCTAATGTGATATTTCTTTTTATATTACTTTTTTCCTTTAAGAGAAAACTATATAAAGCGTGTTTTAATTTTCAACTACATTACCCTTCAGTTCACAGTGACATTTTTTCTTATTTTGCTCTTAATTTACTTATTCAACATCCTTTTGCTTGGAGGTGGAACATCCTTTTCTTTATACAGAAGTGAAAGGAGGGGCTAATGTTATTTATAACTCTGTTATGGCTAGACAGCTTGTCTAACCTTGATTTTTGTAACCAAACAGACGTAGTCAGGCTTTTATCAACGTTTTATGTTGATCCTCTACAGCTTCATTATGGTGAAAACAGTAATAGCTACATTAGAAATATATTTACCTCTGGCTATAAGGATTTCTTTGAAGTGGAAACATCATTTTTGCCCCTCTTCTTACAATTAAATTTACATTTGTGTTTAGAGTGGGACAAAACAGTTTGTGTAACTTCTGAATTGAGTTTATACTGGTGGGAGAGTGTGCTTCAGATCCCTCCTGGGTTTGAGGGCACAACAAGCCCAAATGAGCAACTGCACTTTTGGAACAAGCCCAAAAAAACACAATTCACAACTGCCAATATTTACAAGCAATTAAAAAAAAAAAAAAAAAGAAGTCGAAAGTCACTTATAATAAATGGACCTGGCAACTCCAGCATCTGGTTCTCTTGTCGTGGCTGTCCTGTGCCTGGCTGAGCGAGGCAGGTCGGATAACAGCTGTGAGACATCAGTGCATAATAATGCTCCACATTTCACTGCTGCTGTTTTAACATTTGAAATAGTAATTAATTAGATTAACGGTTACTGGGAAACAATAACAGCATTGCTAACGCTGTTATTTTCAATGCCATTACTCCCAACACTGCATACTGTGCATATTAAATTGAAATATAGATAGACAGATAATATGTAAACGCATATAATTAAAATGGTATTTAGTTAGAAATATAGAACAGTAGATTTCAGCAAAATATCACCATAGGTGACTTCTGTCTTTCACAGGTAGTTGGCTCTATTTACTTTTGTACTTAAAATTGCCAAATGCAGTTAAGCCTTCCTCACTGATAAGTGCTGCTAAAAGGAAAACTCTATTCTTGTATGTGTTCATTCAAAGTGTGCCTGCTAGTTAGTAATTCTGTATGTGGAAAGTTGTTAGAACTATCCCAAAATGGTTGTCAATGCTGAGGTCATCTCACTTTTTAATAAAATTGGTTTCCATTTCTCTTCCAGATGGGATTTTGATCAGAAATTTGATAAACAAAAATACAGAACACTGCAGAGCTAAGGCTTTAGGCAGGTGTTAAAAATGCTAAGAGGTCAGAAAGCTAAATCTATTTAGTTTGACTACCCTTTGCTTTCAAACGTGCATCAATTCTTGTAGGTACACTTACAGTCTTTGGCTTTGTAGGATCATAGTCAGGTGTATGATGCACCAATTGTATTGAAAAGGTGCTTATGATCACATTCATACGTAGGTTGAAACACAGCCACGATCTGAAACAGAGACAGGTGTGTAGGGGCTTTAAACTGGGTGAGGAACAACAAACTCTGCGACCAAAGTGAGTTTGTGAAAAACAATTTTATGTCTCAGGTCACATGGGAGGACTGAGCATAATAATCAAAGTGGTAATTCTACATCAGTAAAGTCTCTTTAACACAAAGATTTTCAAGCAGACTGGGGGGGCTGTCCAGTCAAAAATGAGTTTAGGAGTACTGAATGTGTTTTTTGTCCAAACTGAACCAGTGTTTTGGAAGCCCGAAAATACAGATATTTGAAACCTGGGCCCTGAGTGAATAAATCTCAGAACCATGCCCTTGTATTTCCATGTCTAAACAAATATGCAAAACCAAAAAGCAAATTTCGTCAAGATCTATCATCAGTGTTAAGAAGAACGAGGAGCCCTGTTAAATAATATCATGGCACCCGTGGAGTCCTGATTTTAACATCATTGAGTGTTTTGTGATAACATGAAGAGAAAAAGATTTGAGCCAGCATACATCCATACAGAGATTACTTGTTTTCCACAATGTTTGGTACAATCTATCTACTGGGCTCCCTCAGAAACTGTGTGCAAGAGTACCGAGAATAATTGATGCTGTTTTGAAGGCAAAGTGTGGTTTGGGCAAATGTTGATTTGATTCAATTTTTTTTTTTTTTCTGTTCTGACACTTTGTATTGAGAAAACATTTTTTTCTTTACAGCATTTTATTCACATCTGCCTAAAACTGATGTACAGTATAATAGAAATATTGTATCATAGCTAGGGATGGGAATTGAAAATCAATTCCACTTAAGAATCGGTAGAAGGCATCAATATCATTAGTCTCTTTGATTATTAATAATTCTCTTATCAATTCCTTCCACTTTCTTCTGCATGCCTTGGAAATCAAGGATACCAGACCAGGCAGTCTGCAGATATGCTTAAAATAGCAGTTAATTATGTGTTCATGGCAGACAAGTGATAAAGGTGATTGAAATTGTTGCTTAATTTTGGACAAAATGACACTTATTACACAATGGGCCTGATCTAATAAGATCCAAAATAACAAGTGCTAAATTGCGTGTGCAAACTAAAAAATTGCACTTGCAATCAGTGGGCGTGTTGTGAGTGATCTACTATGACTGCCTGAGCAATTGATATCAGGTGCAAAAGTGGTGTGGACCGCCCCCTTTAAAGGAGGATTTTGCGTGTGCTACCGGCTGTCACCATGGAGAGTTTGGGAGACCAGAGTGGCCGCAAATGAAAAATGAAGTTTGAAGCCATGGAGTTAGAGGCGAATGAACACACTTGCAGTAACCTTTTTTGCTGTCTGTCATTTTGATGGACAAGGTCAACACTTTCCCTCATACCATATTTTTATCACTTTTAATTTTCCTTTTATGATTCCATTTAAACGTGATCTAAATTACAGCATTCACATAGTTGCACAGCTTCATCTTGCTAAGTCTTGCCCCTACAGAAAATCTACAGGAAACAATAAGGGACTTGTTTAAGACTTGGATTGATGAGCAGAATCATAATGGCACTGGTATCAATAAATCTTATCAATTCTCATCCTTAATCATATCAATGTTAATACTCTATCAATACTTCAATAAATACAAATTATATAAAACTACTAACATACCTTGAATAATGGACATTAAACTTGGGGGGGGAATGAGCAACTTTCATTAATGCATTGTTTATCCATCCTTTGAACTTAATTCATCTTACTTCAAATTTCTCAGGGACCGACATGTATGCTTTGATAAATTTGTGTCTTCTATAAGTTCATTTGCACAACTGTTATACTGTCTGACATACATGCTCTACAACTTCTAACCAAATGTGAACATGTCAGGAGAAATAGAGGTGGTGTGATGTGGGGGCGGTGGGCTTAAGATCAGCTTCTGCCCAGACAGACGGGTAAACACAGACTAGAGGCTTCCCCTGACCAGATTAACCAGCTATCACGCTAACCATTCATGGCTTCAGGTAAATAAGAACTTACATACAGAGAGCATTCTTACAGATACTCAATAAAAAGTAGCAGTCAGACACCAGATCAATGACAATTCTTAGAAAAAACAGGCGAGGATTGTAATAAATCAAAATAATCGGTAATCAGTTGGTCACAGGTGGAGATTGAAGCAGTAAAGTAGTTAAAGTTCAAAGAACCAATCTTACTTTTTATATTTTCCTTTTTTATTAGTATTATTTCCAGTTAAGTGAGCCATAAGAGTCAGTTTGAAGATCTCCATTTAAAGACTGTGATGGATTTAGTAACACATGGGCATTACTGATAACTGTGCTTCCTGTGACCTTTGAGCACCTTAGCATTAGTGGCTCATAATCTGGTAGATCCGGAAGCTTCCCTGACTGAGGCCTGAAAGTGTCTGCTTACAATGCGAAAGGGAGACAATCTGACTTATATCTTTGTTTTTAAATTTTAAGCTAAAAAAGTCACAGAGTTCAAACAACTGAAATGATTGCTTGAACAATTCTGAATCTAACATTTCATGAACTGAATACACATTAATATTTAAGCATTTATATGCACACTAATAAACAACATGTTACCTAACTTCTTGAGTTACCTGATCAATAAAGCAAAACAGAATAATCTGATACTTTTTTTTAATCAGGTAAATTGTCATCTGGTAATACATCTCAAGGGAATTTACACAGAAGTCTATAAAAAAGACATTACAAAAATGAATAAGTTGTTAATACATGAAAATAAAACAATAACCACAGCAATTACCTTTACTATTACATGACTGGGTTTCAAAAAGCCTCTGCTTTGACCAAACTCTTCTCCTACATTTGCTTTCAAAACTTCAGAGCAATTTCAAAGATCAGAAACTTTAGAACTGCCAGAACAGGCTATAATTACACTTACTGATCTCCGTTTCCTACCCAGACTAGATTGATTGCTCCTAAATTACATATACAAGCACAACCATTAAATTTCTCACCTGAGCTATACCTCAACTGAAAATGACCGTATTGTGAGTATAGTCATGCATCCAAACATTGATTAAGTATCAATACAGCACATCCCTTCCAGAGTTGCACTGGGCTGGAGCCTATCATGCTGACAGAGAGGTAGAGTGCACCCTCAAAAGGTAAACAGTCAATAACAGGGCTGCGAGATAGACATTCATACACTCACTCATTTGGAGAAGTTTAGAGTCACTAATTAAACAAACAAGCAGAAAGGAAACCAGGATACTCTAAGAAAACCCACACATGCACAGGGAAAACACGCAAAACCCACACAGAAACGCTCAGCTTGACCGAGGAGTTGATCCAGCAACTTTCTTGCTGTGAGGTACAAGCACTACCTGCTGTACCATCATGCTGAGTATGGTCGATATTTAAATAGCTCTTGGTATAATCATCCCGTTAACATCCTGTAATTGTGCAGCAGAGGAGTCACAGTGTTACTGTTGAGTAACTGTTGAGCCTTCCTGCACACCCACACAGGTTTTTCCTTTTAGCCTGATTAGCCCTCCTCTCAGAAGTGTGTGGGTGTGTACAGACAGAGTTTGACTGTCAGCTCTCTCCGTCTTCCGTTTGTTAGTGAGATTGCATTTTTCCGTCCATAGCTCCACCCACCTGCCGCCAGGCAGGAGCTTTAATCAGCCCAGCCTAATGAAAAGTTCTGTGAGGTTGAGAAGAGTATTTAATGGAGACTGTTGTGTTAAATAGCTCCATTGGGTGGGAATGTTGGCCTGTTTATGAAATCTTGTACATATTTCATGACTTTATTTTGAGTCCTTTTTGTTCATTCAAGACATTTTTAAAAACTGTGTAATTTCCCTTTTTAATGGCTTGTTAGAAGGCATGCAGCTTTGTGCTGTTGCTACCACTAACAAGCCATTGCTGGACATTTTTCAACAAAATGTGACAAGAAAAAAAAAGAGTGGAAGCAGAAATGCTGTAGACCTTTGTTAAACCAGAGAAGAGCACTATGAATAAGTGGAGAGGCAAAACAAGCTGCTTCACAGCAGAGCATCCTGCAACTGGGATCACATAATTTTCTGATGTAAATGAGGACTGTGGGCCACGGCAGCCACCTGATATAAAACCACATTTGAAAAGTTTTGACCTGAAGTGTTGGATAATTCAGCCTCCAACATGATCTTTAGAAACCGAATTTTGAAATATTTCTGAAGAAGCTAGTTTTCACCCCCTACAATTCATAAGAGGGGTCAACAAAACAAGCACAAGTTTATCATATTTAACTGTAAAAATTGCTAAACTGACTTGGGTAACTCTAATCACTAAATCTAACTCAAAGGTAAAACCCTGTCTACCTCACTGCCTTTAATAGAGAACTACATATTATACACACCATTTTGCTTTGCTTTCCAAATTCTGAGTTATTAAGCTGGAGATATACTTGCTGTTAACTTTGTGGACTCATAATGGCCATCTCGCTTAGATTCATTTGCTTGTGCATGTCATCCAGAATCAGTGGGTAAGATCAGTGTGGAGGCCAAATTGATATGACAGAGTCAACACCACAGCAGAAGCAACTACAACAGAAAATCTAAAAGACAATTACATCCACAGTCATCAACATCTAAATAATGTGTGAGCCTGCACAGACACAAAAATGACTGTTATTATAGCTGGTGACAGATAAATTCTCTTGTAGAAGTCAAGAAAGAGGGAAAAAAAATTCAGGGTAAACTTTGACTGACCGTAAATTGCTGAACTGAGTTGACACCATGGTCCATGGATGTATTTGTGTTAGCTTTGTGTCTTTTTGTCAGTGCTTTAACTATTACATTTAACAGCACAGTCACCCAAAAGTCATCAGCTAACACTCATTAGACCATAGCACCAAGACACTTGTGTTTGTGCAAGGAAGAAAATATTGTAGAAATGGAGTTTAGATGATGCTGATGTTGAGGTCTGTCCATTGGTCACTGTTGAATAACAAATAATTAATAATGCCATTGATTACTAGTGTTTATTTTTTACTTTTACTGTCAAAATCATCGCCATATTTGCAATTGACTTCTAACACAACAGGTAGCTTCTTTAAGCCTTGGGACTATTGTGCCCTCTAGCGGCATCCTCCAGTAGCACGCGTCACATACAGGCAAGTTTATAAACAAAAGCAGTCATGACACTAATGTACGGCAACACCGATGCAAAGACGAACATGTGCAGACTTCATATTAATGCAATATAACTTTGAGGGAACACGAGACAATTCAACACTGGTCATGCTTCACACATACAAACATACAGATGCTCTCCAGCTAAATCCAGCTGCTCTCTTCTCACCAATATTACACCTCTGATACTACCTCTGGAGAAAGGACAAAGGGGTCAGCCTACCCCGCCGTGATGTTCACAATGAAGGCAAAACATCAAAGGTGCATAAATATTACGGCTCAAAATGACAGCATGAAAGGAGCTCAAGTGTCTCACAAAAAGAGACAAGTAACATACTGTTACTCAAACATACAACCAACTTACTCAAATTCTACTCTTGGTGGCAAATCTGAACACATCTGATTGAGAAATGGGAAATGGACTTGAGCTTAAATAGCTCTTTTTTAGTCTGTCTGACAACTCAAGCACTTTCACAGTCAAGCAATTTCATATATATTTGCATGCTACTGGTGTAACAGTGGGAACTTGGAGTGAAGTATCTTGCCCAATAGGGTTGTCACGATACTTAAATTTCAAACTAGATATTGATACCCAAGAAGATATTCGATACTCGATACCATTTTCGATACAACAGGGCTAAAAAATGACAAATACTTAAAAAGACATGAAAACATTTTTATTAACATGAAAAAGAGAACCACAGATAAATAATCAATTGAATAAAATAAATAATCAAAAAATGAAAAAAACAAAACAACTAAAAACAAGACAAGACTTCCCTTGAAGCTGCTGCATGAGTGTTTGTTCTGTTGTATTGTACTACAGTTTCTTGATGGAAGAACATACTGTTGATTTATCTGCATGAGAAGTTGTTGGAACCCAGGTTACCCACCGTGTAAATGGGGAGGTGATCCTCACAGACGTACTCTGCAACAGCTCTGTTTATTTTTACAGCTTCAGGAGACTTGGAATCATAGTTTTCGTTGTTTTTCAAACAGTAGTGGAAGAGTTGGCTATCATTTCTTAAGTTTAGTGGCAGGTCGACTTCTCTCTGCTTCAGTCTGCATCTTTAATAGAAGAAAACAAATTTGAGTCACGTTAGCGAGCTAAAGGCTGCTAGCTGCGGCTAATGGCTAAAAACCAAACAGCCAACGTTCACTGAGCAGCAAGCTAAATGCAGCTAGCGTGGACTACAGTAGCGCGCTAGCCATGGCTAATGGTTAATAACAAAACAACCAATATTCATTGAGCAGTAAGCTAAACGTGGCTAACGCGACTACAGTAGCGTGCTAGCCACAGCTAATCACAAAACAACAAACATTAATGCGGGCCACCGGCCAGACTATCAATAATCAGTTTGATAAAGTAAGATAAATGATGAACGTAGGACAGCAAGCAGGGTTGCAGTGAGGGCTCTCCTGACTGCCGGACGCTGTCTGTCTGCCTGCTGCGCTGCCTGCAGAGTGCATGGGATGGACGCTGCAGGTGCTGTGGGCGCACACACCTTAGTATCGATACCATGGCAAATTAGTTTAGTATCCGGATATGGCCTTTGAGTATTTGAGTATAGCCTAGATACTTTTTAGAGTATCGATATTTTTGACAGCCCTATTACCCAAGGACACATCCACATGTGAATCAGAATCAGCTTTATTGGCCACGTATGTTAGACATACAAGGAATTTGTCACCGGTTCACTTCACTCTCCAAGTACAAAAATAAAAGAAGAAATAGGTACACACAGTGTACATCCTATATTATAAACAAGAAGTTTAAAAATTAACTTAAGGTGAGAATAAAGATAAAATAGAGTATGTACAATATGTAAAATGTGCAAGATAAAAAAAGATAATAAGAAGAGAAACAAGGTGCACAGCTGCATATAAGTGGGATGATGATATGTGCAATGATGATATGGACAATAGACAGGCAATTTGCAGTTATGAGTTCAGTGTGACAACAGCCTGGGGGAAGAAACTGTTCTTATGCCTGGTGGTTTTAGCGTACAGTGCTCTGTATCGCTTACCTGAGGGGAGGAGTCTAAACAGTTTGTGTCCAGGATGTGAGGGGTCTGCAGAGATGTTACCTGCCCGTCTCCTGATTCTGGACCGGAACAAGTCCTGGATGGAGGGCAGATTGGTCCCGATGATTTTTTCTGCAGACCTGATTGTCCTCTGCAGTCTGTGTCTGTCCTGCCTGGTTGCAGATCCAAACCAGACCGTGATGGACGTGCAGAGGACAGACTGGATGATGGCTGTGTAGAAGTTGACCAGCAGCTCCTGGGGCAGGCCGAACTTCCTGAGCTGTCGCAGGAAGTACAGCCTCTGCTGTGCCTTTTTACGGACAGCCAAAGCTGGGCTCAAACCCACCAATTTCAAATTACTAGTAGAGTGCACTACCAGACTGAATCACCAACACCATGACTGAAAAACCCTTGATTTTTGTCCTGCCACAGCCTACCTTATGTGTTTGTAAGCACTGTGTGACTATAGCTTCAGTAGGTTAACATAATTTTTAACATCACAACTGTGCCACAGGCTCAACATGCACCACATCCATTTATTTGCATAAGGCCAGGGTCCACAAGAATGCAGAGGGTCCATTCGTTGCTGCTCGAAGCCCAAGTGATCAGTGAAATTCTGCCTTTAAGTACTTACCCCAACCATTACCATAACTATTATTATTGTTACTACATGTTGTAGTAGTGTTTCAATTGTTGATTTATTGTGTCAGTGAGAGTATAATCTACTACAAGCAACTTCCTAGAGCAGTGATCATCAAAGACATTTGTACAAGGGCCATTTTTTTCATTAAAATATGCCATGGAGCCACAATTTTTAGATAAATTTAAATAATATAAATATCTGGTTGTCTGCTGGGTAGACCCAGCACTTGTTGGAGGGATTATGTATCCTGTTCAGCCTGGGAACACCTTGGAATCCCCCAAGAGGAACTGGAAAATGTTGTGGGGAAGAGGGACATCTGGGCTGATCTGCTTGGCCTGTTGCCTTCATGACCCAGCCCTGGATAAGTGGAAAAGATCAATGGATTTTCCCCAAACTGTCCGTGTTTCTTAGCCTTTAGAAGTCAAATGAGTCCATATTACCCATTCTGCTGCCAGTCACTTGTGACAGTTGCAATATCTTGGCTACTTCTTGCTGGAGCTGTCATGCTTTGCATCTCTGGGTTTGACTGCTAAAAACTTGTCCTGGTTTAATAATTAATTAAACAAAGCCTTCCATTGACCTCAATCAAATATGGAGGAATTCCTGATAAAATGTTTCAACCATAGATGTTTTGGGTTGCATTAATAGTTGTAGAGCTTTGATGACAAAAATAACCTTAAAGCCACAACTGATTTTTCCTCCACAAAAATCTCTGAATTCAAAACACTCTTGGGACACTGTTTACGGCCTGATGTGGCCCCAGGGTAACCAGCTGCTGGTCACTGCCTTTGGAGTGGGGAATAGTTTTGGGTTTTCAGATAAAACCATGGAAAAAAATGTGGTCTCTTTGTCTAACTCGTTGAGTCAAGTCTTGGTTAAAATGTTGACAAAAATGATTTATGTGTGACTCATTTCCTTTCATTATCATCTCTCAAAAACCCACCATGAATAAAAGTTTTAGAGTGGCTGCATATTACTGCATTTTTATAGACAATTTTTGAAGACTAACATTATTTATTCCACTGCTGGCTGGTCATTTTTACCTACACAGACCTTTCCGTTTCCTTTCATATGCAGCTCTTTCCTCAGTCATAAAAATAGACCCACTTTTTTCTCCTTCCACATCTCAATATTTCTGAGTCTGTGCTGCCTGATAAACAAGAGCAGAGTTCTTTAATACAGCAGTGGAATAAAACCCTTTATTAGGTGTTAATCTCAGCTGGCCAATGGGTGACTAATCACACCTATTACTGGACACCACCTCTCTGTTTAAAGAGCTACCATGAGCACTCGTTTGTGAGCAGAAAACTTATTGACATGAGACGACCACTAACATGCCTTTTTCAAGCAATGTTATACAGTAACAACAATAACCCAGAGAATAAAGTGAAGCTGCCGACGAGCTATACTGGAGAAAAAAAAGCAATTGTGTTTACTTATTCTTATGTGTGACTTGTTTTTAGAATTTTTTAAAGAATGTTCAATAGATGATGTCCTCTACAGAGTCCTGCAGAGATGACTTATTTAAAGATCGGTCTGGAAGGAACTGCATTGCCCAGGCTCTTTTAACAACTACATGTTTTTTCTTCCTCCATGAGTTTTTGGATCATTGAAGAAAATAAGCTATATGGCAGAAAAAGAGATTATGACACCAGCCTGTTTAGATTATTAAGATAATCATCACACATCACACAAATGCTACTTTTACAATTTTTGAAGTTTAAATGCTATTTTTATTTTTAAAGAGGCTGATGTAATTGGCCAGCCTTGCCAAAACACAAGTCCAAATTAAAAACCTGGAATCCTAAGGGACTCAACCATAACATGAGAATCACATTCACCTCCATATTTTCATTTCCTAAACAGAAACATCAGCCTGCCAATGAGCATTTTGTCAATCCCTTCACTTTAATTAGTAAAAAAAACAAGTTCTGGCACTTTCATTAGATAAAAAGAAGTGATTTCAAAAAATGACAAGTTCGGTCTTTAGGCTGTGTTTGGAGAACTCCTAGACTTTGGAAATATAAACATGATTTGCTTGTTTTGGTTCTCTTGACAAACAAACACTACTTTTATCATTTATAACATAACTGTAATTGTAAGAGCAAAGAGCCAACCTTAAAATGTTATGGAAGCAGACTAACTTGAATGCAGCTACAGCTAAGCTCTGACTTCTATTTCACGCTCTTAAGGACATGACCTGATCAAGCTAGCGCTCATGGCAAAGTTTCACATAGTTTTTTTAAAGATAAAATAAAAAGCTAACCAACTTACTATGTTGTCCTACAAACACCTTGTCCCCAAACATCCCTTTTAAGACGTCTTAAAATTCCCACGTTTGGTATCTACCTTGCCTTGCAGTACAGCTAGATCAGCCTGATTCAGTGTCTGTAATCAGGCAGATCCATCTTGCCGAGCTCCAATCTATCTATCTGATTGGCCTGTAATAAATGTTGATTGATGGACTGATTGTCCAGTCACTTGCCCAATATGCTTTTGAAAGGTTGTGCCCTCCCCAAACACTTTCTATGGGCTGTTGCCCAGATGGCCCTGTGAGGTATATTGAACAGTCCATCTGGTGTGCCAGGTTAATCTATACCAAAACTCATTAAAAAATCTCATGGACTTTTCAACAAGGGAACCAAAAGTACTAAAAGGATAACTCACTGCTGTGTTTAAAGACTCATACAGAACCACTCCTCAGGTTAAACTTCAGTGTCACCACTACTAAAATTACTGGATGTTTTTAGACTGATGACATTTAATATCCCCAACAAAGTCATAGTCAGTGAGGTCAGGACTGGGCACCAACAGTGATGGGCAAGCTACTTGTTAAATGTAATAAGCTAAGGTGCCATGTTTTCATGAAAAAAGTAAGCTACAGGACACTAAAGCTACACCTGGAGAAAAAGTAGCAGGGTAAGATATCGCAACACAGCAGAAGTAGCTCATCACATTCTTTTAAATTTAGCAGATATATAAAATTCTAACAATGATAGCGATAAAAAGTTAAAAGCTATGATTTTTATTATAAGACTGCATCACTGCCATGAAGAAATGGTCACTTTCTGCTAATATTAATGTCTCTGTGTTTTTACTTGTTTCTTTCACTTATTGTTAAAGTGTGTTTTGGGCACTGTGACAGAATGCTCTGCTGCTGCACTGCTGCTCCTCGTCTTTTATGTGGGGATTAGTAGTTTACTGGAATGCAATGCACTACTTGATCAGTAAAATAACTGAGCTATTTGACTGAGAAAACAACAACACAACCACAAAGCTATTGAAAAATAATTAAGTTACTAAAGACTCTATTTGTGGTACTGCAATAATAATGAGTAACTAGTAATGTGTTTACAATGTCCAAAATAATAAAGTTACTAGTCAAGATAACACTAAGTTAATAAGTAATTTTTTGTCCTAGGTGGGTTCTTAGCATGATGATGTGGACACACAGCAACTAACTAAAGAGTTAAACAAGGCACAGAGGATGAGAAGGAAAGAGTGAGCTGTGCTTTCAACAACTAAAAAGTTGTGTTAACCACTGGTCGTATTAGGCATCTGACGGAAAAAGTCATGTTTATCAATGGCACATGGCCTGGACTCTTTATAACCACTACTTTTGCTAATAGATACCCGAATTTCTCCAAGGGGACTAATAAAGTATCCATCTATCTATCTATTTAAAAATATCACAGACAGATATGATAGAACTAGGTAGTACAATGCTTATTCATTTCCAGGTCGTAGGACTCATTACAGCAGCACTCTGCCTCTTGTCCTGTGTTAAATGTCAGACAAACACCATTAGATGGCTGATTTTATCTCCATCAAAGTTTGCATCCTCCCTGTGACTTTAATGACAGACTTAATGCTCATGACCTGTTTTGCTCTCAGTTTTAATTAGGCTGCACCCTAAAGCCCTTTATGATCATTATTCCTTGTTAGGTGAGTGAGCGTGTCAGTTTCAAGGTATTGTGCTGAAGTGCCATTGTGGCTCAAGATGTCATCTTCGATGAAACTAACAGCTATAATAAATGTGACAGCAGTACTTCATTCACAGAGCAAGTATTCTTCAAAAGCACATAGTTTTTATTCACGTCCTACATCGACGCCTGGGTATTTCTATAAGTTAGACACAAAAAATGTTGAATGAAAAGAGAAGCACTATTTTCAATGAGTCCAAGCACAAAGAGGCATGATGCGCTGTGTATTGTCTGAGCTGTTGATCTGCACAAAGGAAGATCAAGGCAGATGGGTAGTGATGAAATAACAAAGCAAGAGATCCCTGAAACGCAGCTCAGAAAGTTAGTTACTCTGACCTCTGTGGAGATGGAGCATGGCAGCCAAGTATTAAGAATAAAATAACAACTCATATGTGATACAAAAATAACAGACTACTGTGTTCAAAACAGCCCTTCACTCTATATTTAGCATTTCGAAATGGAAAAAGAGATGATAATGGGGAGCAACACTCGCAAAAACATTAAAAAACTGAAATAAAATTGCTTCATTTTAAAACATCAGATGGAGCCAAAAAGATGGTCAGTGCCACATAGTATAAAACGTCTGTCTTGTATTCCTCCAGTGCTTTATTTATTTACCTGCTCTTTGAAATTTTTCTGAAATGACTGAGTAGATTTTAAAGTAGCAAACACTAGCATGAAAGAAATATGCAGTTAACATACAACACTAATGGTGGGGTCCCACAGGGATCAGTTTTAGGCCCATGGTTGTTTATTTTGTTCATAAATGAATTATCTTTTTCACTGTTCTGTTTGATTCAATTCCCTTGGTCTTTTAATTTATCACCTTTATTTCCTACCTATTTCTTAATCTGTTCTATACACTATGAATTACTATTCCTATATGTAAGTTTATCAGTGTTGTTCAGTTATGGTTTTGTCCACAACAATAATGCACAACCTTTTATGCAAGAATGTGGGTTTGCTATGGATGTAAAGACACTGAATGACTTAGCGTGAAACATGTGTCACAGGTACGTGATAAGCTTTAAGCCTTCTTTACTACAGCTCCCAGCCTTGTGTGTAATCTCTAACCACTGCTCGGTCCTACATCACTGAGCATGTAAAATATTAACAACAGTGCACAGGCTTTGTTCATGACACGAGAGACTGAAGGAGCCTTGCAGATATCCAGATCTGACACTGATTTTAATACACCCACTTTAAACAAGAGGTGTGAGGAACAGTAAGGAAAATTAGAAATTATTTTAATCATATGAAAGCATTTAGAATAAGAAAGCAGAGCTCAGAGATGGTAAATGAAAGACCAAGAGATTTGTTTTGGTCCGTCAATGGCCAACAAAACCATTGGACTTTGGTTTTTACAGGTTGTTCAATACACATTACAGCATGAGCAGTATTATTGACCAGTTTTATTCCTTAAAGTCAAAATAAGTCGCAATAGACTTTAATCTTTATCTGCCATATACCAATTAACAGTGTTATCAGAGACTCTGATTTTTACCTCTAAACTGAGCAGATTTTTGTTTGGGGTCAAATAAATCAGACCTCTCACACTGGACACTGGGGTCTGTGTCAATATTCAGTATAGTCCGACTGTCCAAGAGTTCGAAAGTAATCCATCCAAACTAAAGAAAGCAAGTAAGTTCGATTTCATACATTTTTTCTGTTTTTCTGTTTTCTAAAGAAGAAACAAACATTCAGTATAAGACTTATTAACATCTTCATTTTCCTCTTTACAGAGCAGAAAGACAGCATTTTAATGGATTAAATAAACTTGAGCTTGTGTAGTGCTTTTATAGTCTCTCTGACGACACAAAGTGTCTATTCAAAACAGGTCACACCAACCCATTCACATCCATTCACCTCACATTCACACACTAATGTTTGAAGTTTCTATGTAAGCTCCTTCAGTATTTACTACCAATCACTTCATGCTAATTTACATGCCACTACCACAGCAGTGGTGGCACCTTGGGGTTAAGTGTTTTGCCCAAGGACACCTCGACATGTGGCAGCCAGAGTTGGGCTCAACCTTCAGATCGATGGTTATGCATCTCTCAGACTAAGCCACCTCTCAATACTGGTAAACTTTACTAGATTAGAGGTTTTTGTATCCTCCTGATCATGCTTGGCACCATGTTTTCATGTCTCTGCATTTATTCTACCACCTTTGTTCTGCACTGGGCTTGCCAGTCAAAGCCAGTGGGCCTAAGCTAACCATTTTTTGTCTTGTGCATGCAAGAACTATATCAAGCAGAGGAGACATGTAAAATGCACAAAGGGTATATAAAACCAGAAAAAGAACAAGACAGACTCTTTAAATCTGGAGAAGTATCAAGTGTCTCAACACACTTTAGGATATGTACTTAACTACAGTACTTAAGTGAACTAACTTTATCGTAATCCATCACTGGCGACTGAGCACCAGAAAAAGTGGGCCTGTGGGTCACTTTCTAAAGTTTCATTTCTGTGTTGTGTTTTACAGGACTATGATTGGCTGTGAGAGCCAGGAGGGGTGAGAGCCTCAACGCTTCGATGGCGTGGACCAAGCCATTATGGCAACCAGACCCAAAGCCAGGACCAAAATGGATAATCTACAGTCTCCGAACTCAAACAACTCTTTCTTCAAACATTCATCAAATCCAGTGTGCAGCTATCTTGCCTCTCCTCCTCATACTTGCTGCCTTCACTGACATGGTGATTGCTGGGCCAGCTCAGCCAGCTCGCCCCCCTCTCTTGTCTGGACAGCCTTTTATCATCTTTTGGGGCATTCCTGACTCTGCCTGCTCCAATCGACCAGATCTCAGAACTTTTGGAATAGAACCAGAGGGTCGCGTGGCTGTCTTTTATGAGGACGCACTGGGAAATTATCCATACTTTGCAGACAAAGACACGCCTATCAATGGGGGGCTCCCACAGAACACCCGACTAGACAGCCACATCCAAAGGACTAAGCAGGACTTGGACATAGCTTTACCTGCACCAAGGTACCTGGGGTTGGGGGTGCTGCGCTGGGCTGAGTGGGTGCCCCAGTGGTCAAGAAACAGAGATAAGCAGACCATGTATCTGGAGGCATCAAGGAAACTGCTGAAGGCTTTCTTTCCTAACTGGACCCCAGAGGAGGTGGAGAAGTGGTCACAGGTAACAAAAGTTCACAGAGAAGGTGATAAAAAGTTTAGAAAGCAGATGGTGGGAGGAGGAGACAACCGTCCAGGAAATAATAGGAGCTTGAAAGAGCAAAGGTGAAGATGAACTGAAAATAAAGAAAAAACAAAGTTGTTTGCAGAGGTCTGAGTGTTCAAGATTCTGATAGAAAGGAATTACTTCCTCAAGTGTTTCTTTTTTAAGTTCTTGTTGAAAAAAAAACAAGAAAACAGATAAAGATTTCTTTCTGTCACACTAATTGTTTAATTTAATTAATTTTATCAAATGAGGTATTCGTAGCCACAGTCAGTGCATTTACATGATGTTTAAAACGTAATTTTTGTGGGTCATATGTTGCGTAAAATAGCTACCCACCACTCTGTGTGGCTGTTGTTATGTTCAGTTGCTCCTGCCATCCTGGTTTAATCTGACACACCAGGTGGACCATTCAATATATCTCACTAGTCCATCTGGGCAACAGCCCATAGAAAGTGTTTGAGAATGGGCAAAACCTTTCAAAGGCATTTCCAGCAGGTGACTGGACGATCGTTCTGACAATCACACTGATTTGGGGACAATCAGATAATGTAGTCAGCCGTGGTGAAAAGAACAAAATGTAATTCACTTCATGGAGTCAAAACATGTTGAAAGTAGAGAAGAAAATATCCTTCTGATCAAGAAGTGCTTTAAGTCCATATCTGTTAGAGCTGCAACTAAATCTGTTAGCATCTATGCTAATCTCTGTACGAGCAGTCAATTCCTGCTGTCGTCTCACAGCTCCCACCTCCTCCTCCTGCTCTGATTGAGCAGGAGGAGGAGGTGATTTGAGCTTCTTACAATTGTTGTAGATTGGAGCTTGGCAAGATGGATCTGCCTGATTACAGACAACAAATCAGACAGATCCAATTGCACTGCAAAGTTAATCTTGCCTATTATTGCACCATGAGCCGAACCATGACATACACAGCAGTACAATGAGACAGCATCTGCAGGCCCAGTGCCAAAAAATAAACATTCAGTATAATGAAAAGTTAAATGCAGGCTGAGCAAGATGATATAAGCCAGAGCAATGAGTCAACACATTCAGCAAAGACTTATGAAGGTTGTGCTGCAAGAAGAACCTGAGGCTGGCTGTGCTCGCAATGCTAATGTTAGCCACACTCTGCTAACCTAATTCATACTGTTTAAAAATGCCTTGTTCGGGTTAGATCACTTTCACACATGTAGCAAACTGGACTTAGAAGAAAACCAAGACCCCCAGTTTGCATGTGGACCCCAGTCTAACTATCTCATTAAGTAAACCAGAGTTTGTTTGAACAGAACCAAACAGATGAGATGTAAAAGATACCTGTAAATAATTTCTTTGGCTCAGACTAACACCAAAGATAACGTGGCGCTGATCAGTGTATGATGCATATACAGATGCAGCCACTTCAGTTTTCCCCTTTCAGCCGAATGCCTGCCAAGTTCCAGCCAGGGAAGACCGGGAAGCTTACATGATAAGGGTATGAACATGATGAGAGCCAGAACAAGAAACACGAGGTCTTAGATGGATGAGAAGTCATTTTGTGTCATGTCAGCTGAAGGAGTTTAATTATGACAGTTCGGTATATGGATGGAAGAAAAACACTCAGTGGTGATCATACTAGTATGTGTCCAGAAATACCAGCTGGAATAAATTCCATTATTATTTAATGTGGTGGAGTCAGACATACTTCCTGCTGCTTATAAACTAGAACAACTGTCAACCTGATTGAGCTAAACTTATTGACATATGTAAACACACTGATTGGGATGTCAGGATGTTAGCTCACTCAAAGAGGAACCAAAAGAAAGAACAGCAGGAGAGAGAGTTTTGAAGAAAAAGGAAGGACAGGACAAACTTAAGGGCACTACCACTGAAGAGTCATTCCAATGAGGGATAAATAAGAAGTCTGTGTATTCAAAAACGACTGCATAATGCGTTTTAAAAAGAAGAAAAAAGGGAGGCATGATGTATAGATGCACAGCCTTCAATCCCAGTGCATTTATGGAGAGGTAAATTAAACTATTGGAAAGGTTAGGTTTAAATCTGCTCTTTGTTAAGGTTGAATTAAACACTAGTTAATGTTTTGGAGGTAAAGTTACAATCATGAGTTTGGTAATTTATTTATTCATATTTTGTAAATGCATTTTTCCATTTTTTTAAAATCAAACTGATGAATTTTCTCTTGAGTGATCATCAGTAGTTTATACTCTTAGCCTCAACGAAAAACTGTCAACAGAAAAAGTAACTGTCCATCTCATAACCACTGTGTTCAAGTTTTTGTGTAAAAATATGATTTCACAAATTCAACTGGGTATTTGATATCATCAACAAAGCTATCTGTCCCCTGATTGCAAGTTGTATTTTTATATAATACAGAACATTATCAGTGCAGAAAAAAAAATATGACAGACACAAAACTTTCTTATAACTATAGTGAGTCACTTGCATCTGCCCGCATGTGTACAAAAAGAGAGATGCACATACAGGCAGAGAGGAAACAAATACCTTCTAATGGAGATCAACTAAAAGAGCAAATAATGTAAAATGGAGTGGTGATGCTTCAGCATGGGTCCACAAATCACCATTAATGCATGAATTCATGCTTGTAAATATGATAACATTTCAGTAATGCAAACATATTAACAGTGTCCCATACCTGACTTCATAGAGAAGGTTACATTCATCCAGGCATTTCAGTCATTATTCATAATCAACGGTCTTTATAGGTTAGCCAGGAGCTGAAAGCACAAGATAAAAATCCAACCAGTCACCTGAAATCTAACTGTTGTAATGCTGATAATCCCATCATAACTTCTTAACACTCTTTAAAAATTGTGAAAATGAAGAATGATATGTTTTTGACACTGCTGCTTATCATGAACACTATAAAAACTTCAATGTGTCAAGAACCAAGATGACAGAAATATCTTTGTTCATGCATTTATTGATTTATGAATTCAGGTTTAGTGTTTTATTGATACTTTTTAATGACTGTATTCATCATAATGCTTTATCCATGCCATTCATGCATGAAAATCATGATAATTTGTGAAACCTTTTCTACAATAGCATCCCATCCATTCATTATTTATACTGCTAATCGCTCCTAGAGCCAGAGAGGCAAGAGGCTGGATTCACCCTGGACAGGTTATAAGTCAATCACAGGGCCAGTATGTAGAGACAAACAACCATTCACACATACAACCAAACCCAATTCAGAGCCACCAGTTAAAGGAACAAGTGTGTTTTTGGTCTGTGGGATAAACCCACTCATACACTGGGATAACAAAGAAACTCCACACACACAGGCTTGACCAACTTGAGAGTCAGACCAGCAACCCTCTTGCTGTGAGGCACAAGCATTACCTAGCACCATGCAGCCCTATACTAAAGCATTATGAACGAAATTGTTCTATTGTACACACATGAATATAGATATATATATATGTACATATATATATATATATATATATATATATATATACACACAGGTATTTTTTAATTACTCTTTTTTTTAAAACATTTGACTTTTAGTCTCTATGATACATTTAGTTACTGTTGGTAAGACCTCCTAACTCCAAAACTGATGCTTTTCAGGAAACAAACAAAAAAAAAAAAACTATGCTTCTGGATGAATAAATATTGTATTGTCCTGATAACAAATTCTGTTTTGTACATTTATTTTGTTAAAAAAAATTACAAAATCTGTTCACCAACATGAAAGATGACCAATCATGATGGATGCAAAAATAATAACACTGATTACCAAACAGTAATTTTGGTGCATATTATATTGCGTGTTTTTAATACATAAAAATTCAATTTATAAATGATTAGTGAACATTTTACAGTAGTGACTATAGATTTTATGGTAAAATGCTGTTAATTTTACAGAAATCTGTATGTTTTCCCACAATGTTTTGCCATTTACAGTAATTTACTTTATAGATTTTCAC
This sequence comes from Cetoscarus ocellatus, assembly GCA_037902135.1. NCBI lineage: Eukaryota > Metazoa > Chordata > Actinopteri > Labriformes > Labridae > Cetoscarus > Cetoscarus ocellatus. Next base: position 530,073 of record JBAMNC010000443.1, read on the forward strand.
AGTAGGTAACTGCAGATATTTTGGTAAAATACTGTTAAGTTTACAACAATCTGTTACAGTGATATTAATCCTTCATACTTGGCAAAGTTGTGTCTTTAGAAAAGATTAAATTAATAACCAACATTTAATTATGATGCTAATGACAATGGTGATTACTAAAAGTTGATCTGTTAATCCTGTCACAGGTGGACTTTGAAGCTGCAGCCCAGGCAGTGATCCTAGAAACACTACGGGAGGTCAGAAGATTTAGGCCCAAAGCATTATGGGGTGTCTCCCCTTACCCCAGTTGCTACAACGGAGATCCTGCCCAAACCACTTTAGCCAATTACACCGGCCAGTGCCCAACTGCAGAGATGGCCCTGAATGATGATCTGCTGTGGCTTTGGAAACGATGCTCCGCCCTCTTCCCTCTACTCACCCTGGAGAAGATCCAGGTAAAATGTGACATATAATAACAGAGCAGATCATCTGTTGTGCCTTTATTTCACTTTAAAATGTAACACAAAAGTATAATTAACATTGCTGCACTTTTCTAAATGATGAGAGCGAATAACATTTGTCTCCTGAAGGGTGGGACCCCTGGTGGCAAACTGTATTTGTCCAGTGAAATCAGTGAAGCACTGCGAGTGTCGTCTCTGACTCGGTCAGCTTTTGACCTGCCTGTTTTCCCACTGATCAAAAGTATGTACGCCTCAACCAACACCTTCCTGTCACAGGTGAGAGTCTACCTTTGGTTTTAGATCTCAGCACCAGTGATCAATCCTTAATCTAAGACCAGTTGGCAAGTGGAGGAAACTAGATAAATTTTGTATCATGGCACAAATTATTTACAGGTTTTGAAGTCTCAGTTTTATTAGAGTAAAGATCCAGAGGGCTGAATGCTGCTGAATCTTCTTCTGCTCATGTTGGATTTAGGGTGAAATGTTATGATATTCTCACTGTTTCATATATGACTTGTACAAAAACAGAAGTTGAAATACAGCCTGCTATGTTCTGACTTTTTATAGCTTCTTCTTTTCTTTCTCCCTTCAGGCGGACCTGGTGAGCACCATAGGGGAGAGCGCTGCCATGGGAACAGCAGGAGTTGTCATCTGGGAGAGAAGTGAGACTAAGACAGAGGTACATGTCTATAAATATGCATCGAGTGCAAACATACAAGAATATGTCCTCATGCTTATTCAGCAATGGATAATTATAGATGGTTCTTCTAATTAAGACTCTTTTACTGTTTCAGTCTGTCCCTCTTAATAAGTCTCAAGGGGTTGATTTTGTGCTGGAGTGTTTACGTGGTCTACTATATTTAATGGAGGAAACTATTTCTACTTTCTATTCACGTCAAAGTGTTTACTTCTCCTTTTCTCAGCGAGAGTGTCAAGACTTGGCAGACTTTGTCCAGAAGGTCCTGGGACCCTACTCCCTGAATGTAACCACAGCAACTGCACTCTGCTCAGCCTCTCTGTGCCAGGGGAAGGGTCGATGTGTCCGTCAAAACCCAGACAGCTCTGCATTCCTCCATCTCCCACCCCCTCCAGAAGTTGTGGAGAAGGTGACTTCAAATTCATTTGACTTATTTACCTTTATCTGCCTTTCTGCCAACCTGCCTTCCCATTCACACTTCCATCTAGAGCTGCAACTATCGATTCTTTTTGTAATCAAGTACTCTATCGAGTAGTTTTTTTATTTATTTTTGTATTGGTAAAAAGTAGTTCCTACATAAAACTGCCCACAACAATGTCTGTAGATTATTTTGAGCAACCAGGTCCTGATTTTTAGAATGAGACTCTGGTTTTTAGTTTTTCAAATGTATTTTTGGAGCTTTGAGCATCACAGGACTTTTGCCAATTAGTCCATTTATGCCAAAGAGAAGGCAGACATCTCTACAGCTGATATCTCAAAAATGTACAACTCATACCTAGAGTAAAAACCTAAATGGATAAACAGGCCCTTTAATTATAATGATAACTGTCTCTGCAGTGAGCACTAAACCAAGTACAACCAATCAAATGATATTGATATTTACCCATGTGCAATGGTGTAAATATTTTTGAACTTTTAAATTTGTTTTGTTTATGTTTTTTCTTGCAGTTTTATTTTTTCTCTGGGTCATATCTATCTTTTTAGTACTTCTTTGTTTTAGTTTGGTTATTTTATTTTATTTGTTTTTATTCATGCTTATCTGTTTTTGCTATACTATTGCCTTTACTGCTGTAATGATGCTAATTAACATATTAAGGATCTTTTTTAGTTTATTTTATTTCTAGGCCCAAATAATGTCATATTTAGATAAAGCATAATTCAACTAACTACTGTACATTGATTTAATTTACGAGAGGATGCCCTACACCTGCTTCCTCTACTCACTGTCAGTATTTTCTCATCTATTTCTGTTCTACTCACTGCAATCAAAATAAAAGGAAAGTTATTGGATGTGAAACGGATGTGAACAAACTACACATAATACAAGCCAAGTAGCCACCGCATTGATTTACATTCTGATCCAGCCTTTGCACAGAGCCTTAATCAAAGGACATTATTTACTTGACTTAATCTCAATTATTGATCACATTAACTGCTCCTGCTAATGCATTGTAGGTGTTATCTTGTTATGTCCAGCCTGCGGACTTGACGCACAGACCGGATGTTTACTGTTGATGTGCAGCAGCATTGATTGATTGATTGATAAGCTATCATGCTAAGCTAACTCCATTTGACAACAGACACACTGCACTGTTTTCTTTTTGTTTCAACTTGTAGCGATCCCACACTTGGGACACTTTATGCCATTTCTTCTGCAGACTCTCTTCTTTCTGCCCCTCTCCTTTCTCTTCCTGCATGATTTGACAATCTGCGCCGCACGTCTACGTTTCAGCCTCGCAGCAGCGGCAGCAGCAGGCGCGTTGCACCACAAAAATGACCATCCGTGCCAAACAACATGCGCTTTATAGTGGTCCAGTTTTAAACGAATCCTCAAGGCACATAATTTTCCCTGAGGATTTTTTGTCATCGAATTACCCGGATTATCCGAGGAATCGTTTCAGACCTACTTCCATCCATTCATCCATTCATCCATCCATCCTCTTTACCACCTCCCAAATGTCATTGGTGCCAGAGCCTATCCAAGTTTACACGAAGGGAGGCTGGGTTTACCCTGGGCTGACATACAGAGACACACCAGCACTCACAACAGCACCTAAAGACAGTAAATTAAGAGCCACCAGCTATCCTGTCAAGCATTTCTTTGTCTATGAGAGGAAACCAGAATAACTGCTGGGAACCTAGACATGCACGGGGAAAGCATCAAAGTCCACACTTAAAGAACCTTTCTCACAAGGACTTGAACCAAAAACCTTCAAGCTATGAAGCAACAGTGAATAACCACAGTACCATCGTGCAGCCTGTCCTGTCATTCAGTCTTTTTTAATGTAGACTTTACATTTACATTTTTTTACACAAACAACAGAACATTTATTTGCTGGATTTGTATAGCACTGATTATCTAAAGCAGGGGTCATCAACTACATTTGTGTGTACAAGGGCTAGTTTACCTGTTAAACCTGAGGGTCCCCCAGTTGGGGGGCTAGAGGCAAGCTCAGCAACAAAAAGCAAAATACAGTGATCTAATCATGTAGAAATATAGTCATGTTGCATATTAAACTAATCAGGAAAAACTCAGCTGCAAGCCCATATAAGCCATTTTTACACACACCAAATACAACTACAACACCAAACAGATTAATTATCAAAGATCAAAGTCTGTGTAGCGCCACCTAGTCAACACACTCGCCCCATTTCCACTGCTAGCTCTCTGCTACATCATGCCACACACAGAGATGAGTTATCAGCTGACAGCTGAGACTGAGACAATTCCACCAATACCATCTGTGTTGCTCTACCACCAAAACTCAGGAAACCAGCAGCCAAAGAAGACAGCAGTAAAAAACCACTTGTGTGCAGCGAGAAACAAAAAAAACTGGTCTTACCTTTGCTGTTTTGTGATGAAACGTCGTATTTGAGAGCAATACATGCTCGCTTCTGATAGTACAAAGCTTCCATGTTGGTTTGAATCTATGGAACTACACTTCCCATCATCCCTTGCGTTTGGGGGAGGGTTTTGAAAGTGGAGAATGTAGCAGCGTTTGATTGGATCACAATGCCTTTGCTTCCTTGTGGTTGGCACATGGTGTTTTGGGCAAGGATTTTGGTACTGCCCCTCAGTTCTATAGGCTCTGACGGTTTGATAGAGGTCTTAATCACCCAAATCGACAATCCACTGCCGAGATTTTGCCTGCATATCTTTACAGTCTCTGTAAGCAGCAGACCTCAATTGAGATTTCATACCTCAATTATCACAGTTTTTGGACTGATTTGGTGGCATTTTTGAGTAAAAAATTTCAGGACAACGATCCAAAAGAGTTTATTCTGTGGAGGAAGTGCTGCATATGCATTTTTACAGATTACATTTTCAAATTTTGCTTTATTTATTGGTTTCACCTCACCAGTCTGTACTAAAACCCCTCTAATTTAGCTCTGCTTCACTGTATCAGAATTAACCTTGTCTGAGGTAATGTTCACACATTTATCTATTCATTTTTAGAGATTGAAAGCTGCAACTGCACCATTCCAAAGGGATATTCACTGTAAAAGTGTAATTTTCTTTAAGGCGAAAATGAAATCTTTCATTTATGCTGTGTGCCATCTTCATTTATTCGGACCCAGTAACATATATATATTGATATTTACACATCTGAACAAATTTCACAAGTGTTCCCTTTACTATGACACCAAAGTTATTCAAATAGACCTTGTAGTTGCCGAGATATACTCTTGTCTTTATGGGCATGTAATGTTCGAGCAGAAGGCTTAAAAAAATGGCGTGAGATTTTAAAAACAATGAAATAAAACAAACATTTTAGTCTAATTTTTTTATCAGTTTAATATTTTGTTTTTCCAAGCATTATTGATTTTTTTTTCCAGCTTTTAGAGGTGAGATCAGTCTTTATCACCCATACTACTGCAATGGGACATGGGGCATTTAAGATATTTTGGCTTCTTCATCATCCAGGGGCTGTTATGTTTTTCATCCCTGGTGTGACTCTCAATAGACTCAATATTAGCTAAAAATGGCTGCTCAGTGTCACATCAGACATGAAGTCACACCTGATAAAACAGTTTGAGTCACCATTATTTTGAGTGTTGTGTCAACTTAATTGGAATATAACCAAAAAAAAAGATGCCCTTAAATGCATTACATCTTTTCCTCTCTCACATTTCCTGAATCTGATGATATTTTAAGGGCCAGAGTGGAAGCTGTTGAGAGTCAGAAGTGGCCCCCGGGCCGCCTGCTAAAGGGTGGTAGAGTCCACCATCTCTCAACCCTAAGGTTTGGGGTTGGATCACCAGCTCCTCCAGTCAAATGCTGAAGTGTTTTAAGGATGCCTAACCCTAAAATGCTCCTCTTAGATCAGTATGTGAATGTGTAACGGTGTGAATACTCCAGTGCTGTTGGACATTTTGGCACTGGATAATACTTCTGCTACACTGCACTGTCTCGAAGATTTATACTTATGCATCTTGTGTTTATTAATATTCAATACTTGCCAAAATGCTTGTTAGCAGTGCAATTTATAATTGGGTCCTACTACCAGGAGACTAGTGTTCAGGAATCCATTGCAATGGATATAAAGTCTATAATGTTTGAAGTACTGAGCAGGCATATAAAGAGCAGCAGTTGATTATCTGCAGTTATTTTAAACAAAAACAGTGAAAACACATCAGGAGTTGAAATTACAGCTGCTGAACTAGTTTGAGAAGAGGACAGGGATTTTTTTATTCCTCATGTGGCCACTGGATGAGACATGAATGTGAAAATGAATTCTGACATATAAGCAAATAACTTAAAGTGCTGGTCTATGTTTTGAAGCCATTCTGTTACAGTACAAAATCATGCCTGAGACATACACAGAGACAGGCAGTCACCTGGTGCTGTGCAGCAGACCAGTCACAGGGCTCATAATCCATGTTGCAGTTTCATGTGGTTGGCACGCCAGGTCACTGCGTAGCCCTCTGCATTGGTTTGGGACCATGCAGACTTAGAGCATAGGCTACAGGGTGACTTCCATGCAGAGTTATAAACCAGCCTGGGTGTATTTGACATGCAGTGTAAAAGCACTTTCAGTCGTCAGAGGAGGACTATAGATGTGTTAGGCTGGCATATTGACCATTATGAAGGGTTGCTCTATTATTAAACTGCTAAAGTCGAGCAGGGGAGGCTATAAAGGGGGAGAAGTCAGAAACATTGACTGACACAGGCCCCTAAAAATATTTCATTGTCAGTATCTTTTACATTTCAGTGTATTCACTTTTTGCCTTAGGTCTGTAAAGACCTCTTTTCTCTTTGTGTAAAAAAATACCAAGCTTTTCTTAAGTTTATTTGCAAAAAAGTTCTTATTTGGCATCTTTTGCATCATTTAACACACATAAAATTACAGTTACACAAAAAAGAGGCAGTTTTGAAAATTTTTTAGAGCATTTCAGTTTTGTTTCTGCTCTCTCCCTTCCAAATAGCATGTCTTTAAAAAAAAAATAAAGGTTGCAAAGCGAAACAAGAATATAATCTGCACAAGTTTTGAATTTTTAAAGGGTTAAAAGAATGGAATTATGAGGAGTGTTTTTCCTTTAATTAAAAACATTTTTGATGCTTAAAATGTCTCAAAATGCCAGAAAATTCTGTATAGTGCATAATTTAATTCACCATCTGTTTTGTTAAAGAGTTTTTTCTCTGCTGATAAAGCTAATTTGTTTCATCAAACAGAATAACTTGGCTGCAATAATTATAAGTGGTCATTTCAAAATATATCATCGTATCTATTTGTTCTTTGCAAATGCTTGTTTTGAGAAACAGTGCAGGCTGGTTTGGGATGGTGCCCCATCTGATATCTTTTCATGGGGCCCAAAATTTCTGGCAGCGCCCCAGAAGAGAAGTACAACTCAATGAAAGTCAAAAGTTTTCACTCATTTCATTAAACAAAATAAACTGAGAGAATATGCGAAAAGATCTCCAATATAAAAAATATAATTACTTTAAAAGTAAATAACATAACATAGTGCTTGGAGTTTTAGCTGTTGTGGGTGTACATTTTTCTGAAAATATATTTATGTCTCTGTTTTCATATTTATTTGTCAAAATGACAGGTAAATCATGTAGTTGGGACACCTGAAATTACAATAATATACGTTTCTCCTGTCAGGGGTTCATTTATGTTTATAGAGTAACAACGAAAATAAAAGAACATCCTCTCTTTTGCAACAAAAAATGGTCCCATTACTCCCACTTCTTAGCAAGAGTTGTTCCTTTAACTGTCACAAAATAAGTCATCAGTTCTATTTTCTATATTTTTGTCACTATTTCATTCAAACTTTGAGATCTGAAGGCTCAGACTAACAGCATCTCTTTTTTAATTCACATTGTGAAGTATCTTGAACAGATAGAACTTTTTTGTTATCAGGCAAACAGACTTTACTTTTACTTCCTTGTTTTGAGTTCTTTTTTAATAAGTTTGTCAAAAAGCTTTCAAAGTTCAGAGTTCATGACCCTGGTTTTGCTGGAGGGGGAAACTGTCCTAATGGTGTGGACACTGAGACTCCAGTGCCTCTTGCCAGATGGCATCACCTGAAACAGCCTTTAGTTGGGGTTGTTAGGGTCTCTAATGATTCTGCTGGTCTTACTGACTCTTGGCTCTTTTTTTAACACATTGCTGGAGGGAAAATCACAACCATGTATGCTCTGGGCTGTCTGAAACCTCTGTTGAGGATTTTGGCTCAGAGCGAGACAGTTTCCATAGCAGACAGGGAAGTATCCAGTCAGGACACTCTCAGCTGTCCCTCTGTCTGCAGGATCTTAGGCCACATGCCAAACCCTGTAAGCCACCTGAGTTGAAAGAAGCTTTGCCGACACATGGCCAGTCACTCGTCCCTTGATGAGGGCCTTAATGATGTGGACGCAGAGGAGCTTGAGGCTTCTGATAGCAGCAGGCCTGTGGATGGGGATGGTGACCATTTTCCCTGAAGCTGCTTTCCTAACTATTTGACTCTAGCTGGCTCTCTCTTGTCTCTCTGTCACTGGTCATTTCAATCACTCTTCATATCACTGGCTTGGAATCGAGTCTGACTACCAGGTTTAAAGCCGTGAGTGGCTGAGCAGTCAATCCAACAGAGACTTAACATTAACATTGCAATTCTTGTCTTGATCTAGAAATGGCATCTTGAAGCAGATTTCCTTCATCTGTCAGTTTGTAAAGTACTGCTGTTGAGGGTGACCCTGCAGTCTAATAACCTGTGGTGGAAGAATAATGACAGTTTAGATAAAGTTAAACAAGACCACAGATCTGTCCATTTATTAAATTATAAGATCACAAATAAGTTATTCTTCTAAGATTTTTCACTGGGCCTTGTCTCTGTAGTCATTCATGAAGGCAGAGTGTGTATGTGTCTCACTACAGACAGTACCAACAGGCAGAGTATATGTATGTCTCAGGAGCTGCTGATAAGCACACACACACACTGGCCCCTGCTTTCATGAAGAGGTATTCGTAGGTGCCTTACCTTTCTGGCTGACTTGTGCTGTATTGCAATGTGCAAGCATTCCCTGACCAGGACATCTCTGAGACTTGGCCTTCAGATCTCTGAGCAGTACTCCCCCATGAAGCCAGAGATCTGAATGCATCCATGTGAAGGTTGCATGCCCTCAATGAACCCAATTAGTAGGGACTTCTCATGGCCCGTATCTATTTGTCTCTGCACTTCAGTCTCAGACACAAGGTGGATGTGTATTTGTGTATGTTTTTGAGACATATCTCTCCCTGTGCAGTACAGTGAACAAACAGCTCTGTATCAGTTGCAGCGACCTCAAAGTTGCACATCATGGAGCATCCTCACCTAGAATTATCCAATCATGTCATAACACGATTGAAACCTTCCAACCAGAAAATATTTTATTGAGTGATGGACCCTGTGCTCTGGACGCTGTGCAACTATGTAACGTCCACCAAATATACTATAAAAATGCTGCCTCGTCTTTGTTCTTTGGAGATGACTCTGCAGACCCAACTCACCCGTCTGTTTTGATGACTGAATAAAGACCACTGGCTGCAAGTTGGTTTGACTCTTCTCCTGATTTAACTCTTCTCCTTATTTTTGACTTTGTATCTTTTTCTACGACAAAGTATTTGTCTCCTGTGCATCACTAGAAGATTAGACTTAGAGCAGCAAAGTCTTTCAGTATAGAGGCCCAACATATGGCATAATCTTCCAGAAAATTAGATACAACATTTTCCTCACCCCTGAGTCCATGACAAGCAGTTAGACACCATTCTTTGGGCTGTGTGTGCAGTAACAAGGCAGAGACAGGCAAAGCTTGCCCACAGCTAATTAGCTTAGCTCAAACACTAGGTGTCAATGGGTAGCGTTTGCCTGCCCCTGCAACTCTCCCTGCATCCCTTTGAGGATGTTGCATATTTAGAACGCTTGCAACTATCAGCATGTGTAAAGGTTTAATCTTTCATTGATAACTGTTTAAGGGGTATGTAGATGAAGTTCATAAAACTTGAAGTTGATTTTTGTCTGTTTACTCAAGCAGTCTGCAACTTCCAAACAACTCATATCTTAATGCATGCATGAAGTGCTTAAGGATTTACAGGATTTGAAAGTGACTCATATAAACAAAGCAGAATGTTATCTTTCCACAAAATCATATCTCATCATTTTGAGACAATTTTGTCATTAAATTGAAAAACAGAGCAGTTGCTTTTCATTAAAAAGTATCTCAAAATTCTGAGATTATTCCAATGATCCTAATTCTGAAACACATGCCAAAATTTCGTTTCCACATATATGCGATTCACTTCCGTCTTAAGCATCACGTCATGCAGTGTAGCAAAGCCGGTTGATTCAGAGTCCTATCAGTGTTAGAGCCATTTTCAGATCACAGTCAAGTGTTCGTACAGTCATGGGTGCTCCCTCTGATGCACACTAGATTCGAGGAAGGAGGCATGGCACTCTGAAACAGTGAATAGTCTGGGCAACACTGCAGGCTTAAGTCTCTGTCAACAGATCAATATTATCTTGTAAGCACAGCTCAAATATGTGTCGGGTTCTTTAGCTTTTTGTACATCTGCTCACGTCCAATACCTCACCATTCTGTAAATAATTACCTTTAATCTGGTCATTAACAGGGATTTATATGGTGTGCCTGCTTAATGATTTCTGTCAGATGAATCAGTAGCTTGAACCTTATCTATTAGTAAAAAAATAAAATATCAACTAATTGTTGATTTGATTTTTATTTACCAGTTTAGGCCTGTAATCCCTGTTAAATGCTCTGTCTTAGATTGAAGTCCTGCTACACCTCTGCTGGTCATGCCGCGTCACACTGCTCAGGTCCTCATGCCTGAATTAAGAAGTCTTTAAAAAAAAAACTATACTCCACATCAATTATTTATTTGTAAACCATTAATTTTTTCCAGTTTCATTAAGTATTTCCTTTTTATTATAGAGAAAAGTGCTTTAATTGTTACAACACTTCCAAACTCTAACCTTGCGATGCATTCTGGATGCACCAGCAGCGAGGGGCAGCAAAGCGTTGTCACTTTCAAAGCTCTTTCTTGTTCAGTATGATAAAATCATCAGTGACTTTGTTTTAAAAGACCCCCTTATTCATATAAGACAGCTGGTGTCAGGGCTAGTTAGACCATGGGCATTCGGAGAAAAGTGTAGTAGGGCGACACTGTCAAGTGTAAAGCAGCTTCCTCTCATTATGTGCCACCCGTAGCCTCAGTTTATAAGTACTGCTGAGCTGTTGCGGTGCTCTTCAACCTCAGATGTGAGCAAAAGTGACAGAACTGAAAACATATAGCATCTCGTAGGAACAGTGCAAAAAGGCAGTATTTTGATTCAGAACATGAGTAATGCATTCTAATGGCTGTGTCAGGTTATACTTACAGTTAGCATAACCTCTTGACCTGTTATGAGTAACCACATTTACCACAAGCCTGCAGATGGTCACATAATTGGATGGTTGTGTCTGACTGGTGTTACTATCAGCAACTCTCGAGCAAACCTGTTTTCCCATTAATGCAGTGATCTGGTGTTAAATACACAGTACAAAGTTTTATGTTTTCAGAGTGTTTTCTTTACTTTCACCTGTAAGCCAAATCCATTAATCCTATTAGCAAGTTGCTAAATGGCTGTGAAATCGTGTTGACAGTATAACTAGAACAAGTGCACATACCTCACAAAGGCCTTACTGACATTCTTTGCCAATGTATTAGCAAAAGTAGAAGACTGCCCTATCTTGCAAAAGTAACAAATTCTTCAGAAAAAACACTGGACATGCATCAATATTTGGATCACAACTAAACCTAATCATTTGGTCTTTGTCCCATAACCAACATTCCCTGAATATTTCATCAAAATTGATATAGAAATTTTTGAGTTATCTTGCTCACAGATGGACAGAAGAACAGATGGATGGACCAACAGACAGACACGGAAACAAATAAACAAACAGAATAAACAAAAGTTCAAGATTACAATTAACGTGCTCAAGACAAATGAGATGTAAGTACCAGGCACAACGTACTTCAGTGATAAAAGTTCCTTTATAATACCCACTCCCACTTTGAGACCCTCTTTTTCTAATATCAATGAGACACACATCCGGTGTACACATGCAGACACAAGTTTTGAACTTGTCTTTGTTAGAAAAGCTAAACAATGAACAACTCACTTGAAGTCATGACAGAAGAAAACCAAGACTTTATTAAAAAAGGGGAGGGGGCAGCAGGGGGCTGCCTGAGGATCTTCTTTGTTGAGACAGAAAGTAAGCAGAAAGGAAAATAGTAGCTGAGCAGTGACAGAGATATCTGCTATAGTTTGATCAAACAGAGAAGACTGAGGAGCACTTTTTTTCTTTTTAAATCTCTGGATATATGAAGTTTTAGTTCTCATAAGGAGTGTAAGTGTCAGTGTGTCTGTAACTGCAACATTTGAGTTGAGGTATGCAATTTAACCTTAAATATTATACCAGCATGATAAAACATTTCAAGTTCCCTGAGCTAGTCATAAATTTATTAATAATATACACTGCCTGGCCAAAAAAAAAGTCGCCACCACAAAAAAAGGTCACACACTCTAATATTTTGTTGGACCAGCTATAGCTTTTATTACAGCATGCATTTGTTGTGACATTGTTTCAGTAAGCTTCTGCAATGTCACAAGATTTATTTCCATCCGGTGTTGCATTAATTTTTTCATCAAGAGCTTGTATTGATGATGGGAGAGTCTGACCACTGTGCAAAGCCTTCTCCAGCACATCCCAAAGATTCTCTATGAGGTTAAGGTCTGGACTCTGTGGTGGCCAATCTGATGTCTCATGCTCTCTGAACCACTCTTTCACAAGTTGAGCACGATGAATCCTGGCATTGTCATCTTGGAATAGGGAAGAAAAAATCCATTGATGGAATAACCTGGTCATTCAGTAAATTCAGGTAATCAGCTGACCTCATTCTTTGAGCACATAATGTTGCTGAACCTAGACCTGACCAACTGCAGCAACCCCAGATCATAGCACTGCCCCCAAAGGCGTGTACAGTAGGCACAAGGTATGATGGGTGCATAACTTCACCTACCTCTGTTCTTACCCTGATGTGCCCATCACTCTGGAACAGGGTAAATCTGGACTCATTAGACCACATGACCTTCCTCCAGGACAGTTCTTAATCCAATTTTAGTAGTTTCGGCAATCCCCTTAGATGTTTTCTCTTCTTGATGCATGCCAATGATTTGACCCTTTTTGAACAGACAAACATCTTTTCCACGACCACAGGATGTGTCTTTCGACATGGTTGTTTAAAAAATGAGAAGCTACTCATTGCATCAGCTGGGGTTATATAACTTGTTGCCAGCTGAAAGACAATCGCCCATGCGGTAATTATCCAATAGGAGGCTCGTACCTATTTGCTTAGTTAAATCCAGGTGGCGACTTTTTTTTTGGCCAGGCAGTGTATACTGCACTGTAGTTATGGTCGTACTATATCCTTAATAATTTTTTATTTTTCTTTTACTTATTTTTTTCTATAACTTCGAAAAGCCTCCCATGGACTGGTATTGCAAAATGAGCATTTCCCTACAGATAGAGCTGCTTCAGTTTTCCCCTCCCAGCCAAATGCCAGCCGAGTTACACTCAGTTACCAGCCTACTTCCAGCCACTGGGACTCTAACCAAGGGTTATTTTTGCTCCAGATTTCTTCATAGTGGCATTTTCCATGCTAAGCAAAAGCATTTATATAGCCTATAAAATTAAAGTGTAGGGTTACATGTTTATCACGTAATCGCGTGGGATCCAATTGCAACCATTCATGTGGGCAGGTCTGAGCCCTTCCCTGTCACCACCAGCCAAGACTCTGTCAAAAATTAGGGAAAATTTAAGTGGCTCCATCTGTAATCACTGGAAGCAATTACACAATATAGTACCACTGTAACTGTCTGCCCATGTTACATACATGAATAAATATGTAAATAAATGCAGAAATGTGTGTTGATGTTCATCTGAAATCAACCAGCACTAATAAAATATCTAATGTGTCTCCCATTATTTCAGGCTGAAGCAGCAAAAGCCACAGATCAGCCAGACACAGACACTAAACCAGCTGAACCAGACCCAGCAGAGATCTGGAAGAAGGATTTCCAGTGTCAGTGGTACAAGACTGCAGACAGGGACGTTTCAGATCTGCAGTCCCCCAAAGATGGAACATCTGCTGGAGCTACAGGGACAGAAACAAAAGGGACAACAGCAGCAGGGGTTATAGCTGCTCCTACAGTCGCCTCTGTGACCAACGTTTCCCCTGTGACAGAGTTAACAGGAGGGACTTCATCTGGGAATGTGACTGTTTTACTGAACACAACCACAGACGGCGGGTCAAATCCACTGAGTGCCCCAAACCTGACTCTGCTGCTGTCTCTGCTGGCAGGAAGTCTACTCTAAACCTTCAGATGTGAACGTACCTGACTCTGCTGCTGTCTCTGCTGGCAGGAAGTCTACTCTAAACCTTCAGATGTGAACGTACCTGACTCTGCTGCTGTCTCTGCTGGCAGGAAGTCTACTCTAAACCTTCAGATGTGAACGTACCTGGCTTCAAGGTTTGGGTTAGTATTAAAAATGAGCTTGTCAGAAGTGCCTTTGAGCAAAAAGATGGATTTCTGTTGGCTGCAGAAGCTCAACTGCAGTCAACCATAAATGATGTTAAGTGCCAAGATGTGAAAATATAAACTGGTCACTCTGCTCAGTTTTTACTGACTGTATTATGGAAGAGGAGATGTGACACATTCAATTTTTAAGTGTGCTAAAATCAACTTATCAAACTAGCAGCAAAGCTGGAGTAAATCATGCACTGAGTTTAAATCGTTGGCAAATATTGTTCTTGCATTTCAGAGATTTGTCTTCAGAAGATCTGCTTTGACACTCTAATGGGGCGCTGCTTATTTTCCACCTGTTGTCCACAATAGAATAATGTTACTGTCTTTTACATTTATGTTGCACAAAGAAAAATAATTTTATACAAATTTAGAAAACAAAAGAAATAAAGATTTTTAGTTGGCTTTCATTTTCATTTGATGCACAGTAGATTGTAAGGTCAAGTGGTTGAAATGCTCTTCTTCCCACATCTTTTGATTATACTTACCTCAGCCTACATTACAGTAACTTCCTTTTTTGTCCTATTTTCTAAAGCTTTTGAAGTTTTATGCAATTGACTAATTCTACATTAAATATACATTTCTTAGTTGAGCACTTACACTATATTGCCAAAAGTATTTGCTCACCTGCCTTGACTCGCATATGAACTTAAGTGACATCCCATCCCTAATCCATAGGGTTCAATATGACGTCGGTCCACCCTTTGCAGCTATAACAGCTTCAACACCTCTGGGAAGGCTGTCCACAAGGTTTAGAAGTGTGTTTGTGGGAATTTTTGACCATTCTTCCAGAAGCGCG
The DNA here is from genome assembly GCA_037902135.1 of Cetoscarus ocellatus. Lineage (NCBI taxonomy): Eukaryota > Metazoa > Chordata > Actinopteri > Labriformes > Labridae > Cetoscarus > Cetoscarus ocellatus. The sequence continues at coordinate 545,119 of JBAMNC010000443.1, forward strand.
TTTGTGAGGTCACACACTGATGTTGGACGAGAAGGCCTGGCTCTCAGTCTCCGCTCTAATTCATCCCAAAGGTGTTCTATCGGGTTGAGGTCAGGACTCTGTGCAGGCCAGTCAAGTTCATCCACACCAGACTCTGTCATCCATGTCTTTATGGACCTTGTTTTGTGCACTGGTGCACAGTCATGTTGGAAGAGGAAGGGGCCAGCTCCAAACTGTTCCCACAAAGCTGGGAGCATGGAATTGTCCAAAATGTCTTGGTATGCTGAAGCATTCAGAGTTCCTTTCACTGGAACTAAGAGGCCAAGCCCAGCTCCTGAAAAACAACCCCACACCATAATCCCCCTTCCACCAAACTTTACACTTGGCACAATGCAGTCTGACAAGTATCGTTCTCCTGGCAACCCCCAAACCCAGACTCGTCCATCAGATTGCCAGATGGAGATTGGCTTGGATGCAGCTGCTCGGCCATGGAAACCCATTCCATGAAGCTCTCTGCGCACTGTTCTTGAGCTAATCTGAAGGCCACATGAAGTTTGGAGGTCTGTCGCGATTGACTCTGCAGAAAGTTGGCGACCTCTTCGCATTATGCGCCTCAGCATCAGCTGACTCTGCTGCAGTTTACGTGGCCTACCACTTCGTGGCTGAGTTGCTGTCATTCCCAAACACTTCCACCTTCTTATAATACAGCTGACAGCTGACTGTGGAATATTTAGGAGCGAGGAAATTTCACGACTGGATTTGTTGCACAGGTGGCATCCTATCACAGTTCCACGCTGGAATTCACTGAGCTCCTGAGAGCGACCCATTCTTTCACAAATGTTTGTAAAAGCAGTCTGCATGCCTAGGTGCTTGATTTTATACACCTGTGGCCATGGAAGTGATTGGAACACCTGATTCTGATTATTTGGATGAGTGAGCGAATACTTTTGGCAATATAGTGTATTTCCCTTAATTATTTCTGAATGTTTTCTAAGTCAGAGAGATTCTTAATATTTATAATTCTAACTGACTACATATTTTAACAGGTTGTCACCAGAGCTTGTTTTTCATTGCTATGAAAACACAACACTAAAGCCGCTTTCCCACTAAAATTAGCATGTAAACAGGTTTTTTAAACACGGGTAAACCCACTAACAATCAGCAAATGACTCGTTTCCTATTGCCAGCAGACCCGGGTCTAATCGCCAGAAGACGAGCTGCGTAACTGTTCTTTTTCCTCTGGTGCATCGAGCTGATGTCATCACTTTAGTGACATCATCAGCTCGACGAAACAGGTAAACAATGGAAAGGAGGATGGCAGCCATGGACACGGTGGTCAGCTGTTTTCTTTACTTTGTACTTTTGTCACTCTTTAAAAATGTACAAACTCAGTGCAGACTGAACGACATCCAAGCGCTGATGATACGAAAGCGGATGGAATTTGTTGCTGAGATGCCGGCATCCTTTTTCCCCAAGTTACGGACTTGATATTATGATGTAGGCACGTTACACCAACGTCATCCCGTAAATTACCACATTGACCCGGGTTTGACGTTCCCACTGGAGCCAATCAGAGGTGAACCGATAAAAACCCGTGTCCCTTGCAGGGTCAGTCAACACGGGTCTGGATGCTGATTAGACCCTTTCCCACTGCCGACAGGAGCCGATTGTAAGCGTGTTTAAATGGGTTTTTCGGCCAGTGGGAAAGGGGTAGAAGTCAAACACTCATGTGTACCTGCCACTCAGTTCTGGTGTTCTGTTTCTATATCTCATTCATATGATGTAAGCTTATTTGTGATGGACTATAACTCTGCCCTGGCTGCTGTCCATTCTGTCTCCAAAATCTGATATATGTAACCATTCTGTGTAATTTGATCCCACTGTCCCCATACTGGAACGGTCAAACTAGGCATTTCATAAGCGAGTAGGGACCTGCTGTCACCTGCAACTATCTTTACTGTTTACTTTTCTTTCAAAGTGAGGACCAAAGTTTCTGTTTTGTGGGTACATTTCACTTAATGAGAATGGACAATCCCAGAATGCTTTGCAAATATCTCACAGCGTGCATGAGGAACCCCTGTAATAGGTGATTTCTTCTTGATTCTGAGAAATGTATCCACAAAATTGAAAGGCTAGTTTGCCATTTAGTAAACACACCTTATGGAGAAGAGCTTGCTCATGAACAGAATCCTAATTTCAAATGGAAGTAAACGTTAAGTGTATTGTCTTGGCTGAGAGCCCTCTGACAGCAGAATTTTACACACTGTGTGTCCAAATCAAAAGGCTTTAAGGGTCCCATATTGTACTCTTTCAGCAAGTTTATACTGGTCCCAAATGCCCCAAGATCATTTCTCAAGTTCCATTTTTTGCCAAAAATGTCGTCTCAGACATTGCATGTCCATAAATCCCTCTGCTCAGAACAGACTGCTTGAGTGTAAATGCTCTTTAGCTGTGTCTCAACCACCTCCTCTATAGAAGCTTTAGCTTTCCAGTCCTTATGCCCTAAAGTTGAGTGGAGCTGCCTGTGGGTTGCACAAACATCTGGCTCAGGGGGTGACTTTCTTCTTGGGTTGGGTGGGGGGTAGCATATACCCTAATGACATCATTAGGGGATTTTGTTTTTTTTTCCTGTTGTAGTACATATTTTCTCAAAGGTGGAACAAGCAACATTGGAAAGGGAGGGACTCTTCTCGTGTTTTGGGAGGTTTGTAGACATGCTGTGGGATTTTATTCATAAAGAAAAACACTTTAAAAGTGTAATTTGCATAATACTTGACCTTTACTGTATTTGAAAAGATGTGGGAGGAGGAACAGAGGATCCACTTGACATCACTACCCACAGTGCACTGAACAACAGCAGCAGCCTTCATGTGAATGTAATAATCATTTGAATACAGTCAACACATCTAAATATGCAGGGTTCCCTTTGAGGTCTAATGTCAGGACTTCTTCCGTCATTAGTTGTTATGCTTGAATAAGGATGTGTTAATACAAATTTGACCCTGACAAGTGATCACAGGGACCATATTTCAGAAAATCCGCCTTCGGGTGTGTCATCCTGATGAATCTCCCAGACTTTACATTTTAGCCCATTACACAGTTGATCATGCTACTGTCAAAATGCCTGAACTGAACGGCACATAAACTGAGCTCTCTGCCACCCTCTGCCTGAGTGAGAGCAGAACTGCACGACTGACTGTGCTCCCAATGTCACACGTCACTGAAGGAAATCCTCAGTAACATGTTGAATGATGGCTGGGATCATTTCATCCATTTAGCTGCTTCTTTTCAGTGTCTTCATTCGTGTGTGAAAGCAGAATCTCTGCTGCTGTTATTAGCTCATCTGTGACACATCAACTAAACGTCTGTTCTCTCCAGCTTGTTATTAAAGTGGATGTGTGGTAGGATGTCTGGCATTGCAGTCTGTGTTCATCAAACGACCTCTTAAGATTCACTCAGAATTCAGCTTTTTAATATCACATTTACACCCATTCAAAACGCTCAGTCCTCCTACGACACCATGCCAGATGACACTGTTGTGCCAACAGACTGGAAACACTGTAAGTGTGATCCTGCTGTCTTGGTGACTGGTAAAGGAGTGGTGATTAGGCATACAACAGAAGCACTGTGTGAAATGCTAGCTGTTGCGACGTTAAAAGCTATAGTGAACTTGTCTCTATGTGATCGAGCATTTCAAGAGGGTTGGTCAAATTAGCCTAGCAGCCAAACTTAACACCAATTATGAATGTTAGCTACACTAACATTGCTGTATGTAGACAAAACATCCCCAAGAGGGACAGAACATTGGGTTTTGGGAGGCATTCTGTTACCCTATTGACAAGTCCCAATAATGTGTCCCATAGAAAGATGCTGTGCTCGGTTGGGGTGGGGTGGGGTACAAGGTGGGGTTAAGAATGGGAATTGACAACCATCTCCAGCTGAGACTTCATAAGAACTAAGAAAAAAATATTGTCCAACCTCAGCTCACGGGACTTCAGAGTGAACAAAACACTAAAATGTTTTTGCTGCTCATGTAAATGTTTTTATTTTTCATTAAAATATACACTCAAGACAAAGGGTATCTAAATCAGTTTTTAGTTACAGAAAGAGGTCATATGTACACAGGTGCATCTGATTTTACAACAGAAAATTAATCAGACATTTATATATTTATATACGTATTTATATATTATTCACAAGAAAAGGACGTTTTCTGTCACATCTTCCATCCCAAGGTCCTCTTCACCTTCAAATCTATAAAGACTCCCAATTCCTCTCAGAACCTTTTAACTCTCATCTGCAAAAACAAACATTTAAATAAAACAACAATGGACATGTTTGAGTAATTTCAGTAACATCAATGGGATCTAGGATCATCATATTTTCTATCATAAGCTGCTAAATAATGCTTCCTTTCTTCTTTGATTTTATTGTCCCTGATAATTTGCACAAACCTTTGCTAACAAGGTAGTGTAAAGTAGTACAGAGCTTTTTGTGAAGTCAATGTCAATACATTTTTGCAGTAGTAGTGTGAATGCATTAGCAGGTGCAGCGTGGAGAGACAGTTCAGACAATACAGAGCCAAGATTAAAATATGTCTTTCTATGCGGGCCTTATTGCTCCAAAAACCTTTTTAGATTCATTATTCCAGCTTTTACATCATTAGTTGGAGTGTTGGACACCTTTCCATTGTTTCATGAAAGAAAGTTATCACAAGACCAACATTACTGAGGTCAAAATACATCATTTCTGCCATCAGTTATAAGTGCACATACTAGTAACAACAGTAACAGTATGACAATGTAATACAAACACAATGATCTACGACAAGGTTACCCACCAGTGCAATGACAGAAGTACCACAGGCTCTTCATGTACTCAGTGTGGTGCTCCATTAGAGCAAAACGCTTCAGGTCGGTCAAAGAATCCCAAACATTGCTGCAGTTGTTCAGTGGTTCATCATTGAGTCTCACTTAAGCCTAATAAAATGTGAACGAGTCCCAGTGAGGCGGTGCACCAATTAAAACAGCAATATTTCCAAGATTTGATTCTTCTTTGGTAAAATAAAATGTCCAGTCTTCTGCGTTGAAGAAAATGCAAGCAAGGACATGCTGTACTGCAGCCAGTTGAACAGTGATTGAATCATTTCTCTGTGACAAAACAGCACAATGAGAAACTAAATTTATGTGATCTGAATCTGATTGACAGGACTTTTATTTCCCAGACATGAATATTAATGTTGTTAGGACAGAATAACTTTAAAAATATTTCAAAAAAAAGGACTCAAAGATTTGACAAGAGTCAAGATACTGGCAGCCAAACCCCCCTAAACTTACTTATTATTAGTTAAAGATAAGCACCAAGATAACTTGATGATCATAAAAAAAGCCCGGATTCAGAATGTATTCTGAGTGCAAAATCTTGTCTTGTTTATCTTTTCATTACTTTGACTGAATCAAACAATACTGTCAGAATATGGTGCATTTCCACCAAGTGGTTTGATTTAGTTCAGTTTAAAACACAAATATTTGCATTTTCACCTTTAGAAGTTAGGAAAGGTGCAAAAATAACCAGTCTACATCTTTCCACCTCCTTTGGTACTATTTCGTTTGTGTACCAGGAGAACCTATTCCACTCCAACATGGCTTTTCTACTTCAAGGTATTAGTTTGAATTTACTCTGTTGTTTTTGATTTTCCATTCAGGAGCGTACCCACGGTAGTGTCTGGTACAGATATTACATCACCTTCTGGTGAGGTTCCTTGCAAGCTGAGTCAAGACTAAAATGTGACATGGAGACATTACTGGCCAGTCAATGGAGTATTGCTAGAAAGAGTGGAGGGTATCTGACATGGAAATTAAACACCTCCCTTGGCTACGTAAGGCTGTATGACTTCCCAAACTCTCCTCTGATGTTCATAGTTTGTTGCTTTTAAGTATCTCTGGAACATAACTCGTCTCCTTACTGTGACAGAAAGCCACGAACCGAAGGGGGCTCAGTTGCTTCTATTTTCTTCTTTCCTGTGAGGATGTCACAGCAGTTTTACAAAAAATAATATGATGACCAAACCCACCTTAAAGAGGTACCATCAAAACTACTTTAATGGAAAACAGAGCAGGTAGTTCACAAACCACGTGGAGTCGAGCTGAGTTGAGCAGTTGAGATACCACAAATGAAAAAGTCATCAAAAAGGCTTGAGCTGGATCTGCCAGGCACTGATTTAAACACACTGGATGCATGTTGGCTGCAGCACGTGTCAGTTTTAATTTTGTCATGCAGGTCAATAAGTCAAGGCTTTCAGACTGCTGGCATTCAAGCCACATCTCCCAAATCTAGAAAATCAAAGGCTTGCTATTGGTACCATGAGGCATTCATTAGACAGGAAAATAAAAAATCCATCATATATGCTGCTTGTCCTTTTCAGGGTTGCAGGGGGCAGGAGCCGACACCAGCCACATAGAGCATCAGAAAATTGTCCATGCTCACACTCGCATCTACAGGCAATTTAGAGTCACCAAATAACCTAATGAACATGTTTTGGTCAATGTAAGGAAAACGGAGTGCCAGGAGAGAACCCACGCAGGCACGGGGTGAACATGTAAACTCCCCACAGTAAGACCCTGGTTGACACAGGGAGTCGAACCAGCAACCTTCTTGCTGTGAGGCATATGCACTAACCTGCTGCACTGCTGTGCTCCTGAAAATAAAAAATAACGAGCATTATTTACCTTATTTAAGCAGATATTTTCTGTATGTCTGCAAAGTCAAAATATGTCACAAACAAAATACAAAACTTAAACTTAAGGTCAATGAACTAAAACTATGTTATGGCTTTTCTGAAGTTTTCCCATGTCATGTTATATGAAGAATCCTGTCTATTGTAGGGAGATTTATTGTGATTCTTCCAGAAGATTAACAGGGCTGTGACAGTAGGAAGACATGATCAACAGGCAGCAAATACGCACCTGATATAAAAGCTGTGGCATCACAAAGCAGAGCTGAGACATGCCCCACCCGTCACGCAGCATCTAGTGTGTTAATGGCAAGTGCGCAGTTTGTTGTGGAAATGCAAGACAGACCAGAGTTCACCATCCCAAACTGTACCAAAGTCTACCTTACCAAACAAGAACATTTGGCAGAAAAACATAATTACTGACTTGGAGCAATTTGCAAGCTTCTAAAAAAAAATATAACTGACTTTAGATTCCATGAAAAATCCTCTTCTTGGTTAAAAAATGCAATATTCATACTTAAATACATTTTCTTAAAAAGTCTGATCCTGTTTTTTGTAGCTTTTCAGATACTTCAGAGTCACTGTGTAAGACATTTGTCTTGTTACGTTCAAAGAAATGTTTCAGACTGCAATGTGAAAGCTAAAGAAGCGAGAATTAAAGGCTAAATTGAAATTACATGATAAGGCTGACAAGCTTTCTTTTAATTGATCATCTAAGGGAATCTGAGCTAAAAAGGTGAAACACATCCTCTACCTTCTTCATCTACCTTCAAGCTGCATTTGAGCTTTGACTTCAAATGCGCCTGTGAAGCATTTCAGAGGCTGCCAGAGGAAAAATCCCACTGGACTGATCAGTCCCAAATGACACCAAGCAGCAGTTTAATTGAAAATGTGAGCATGCCGAATAAATAAATACAAGAAAAAAATGAACAGATAGAAAGACAGACATGACAATCCCCTCCCCTCATTGATCCTGTGGTGAAGAAAATTGATATTTGTTGCATAAGATTAAAAAATAGACTTTCTGTTCCTGTGCAAAAGTCACTGTCTTCTGAGCAGTTCATGCAGTCCTCTCCATCAGCCAGATGAAGAGAGCAACATCGCCCCCTCGTGGGAAGGAAAGGTTAGTGCAATCTGAACCAAACGGACTGGACGGATAACAAACATGTCACCTTGGACAGTTAATTTAGAATAAAAGGTATCCCCACTCCCCCGTCCTGAAGGATGTGTTTGCATGTGTGAGTGTGTGAGCATGTCTGTTCAGAGCACTGACCAAGCGTCCTCTGAGCAGGTTACTTTGTGTGTTTCATGACAACTTCATTAGAGGAAGAGAGGTTGTTTTATGAAAAAAAAAAAAAAAAAAAAAAAGGTAGAGAAAGCTCAGCCCTGAGGGCAAATCAACCTTGATTCAACTGAAATCTCACGACACAAACGTGGTCATCTTCAGAGGATGAACAAGCAGAGGAAGAAGGAGCGCAATCATCCAGCATGCCTTGTAGCAATGGTTCAGGGATCCAGAGGTGCATTAAGTCTTTGCTGCACTGTGTGTGCTACCTGCAGGAAGGTGGTTAACTCGCAGACAGCCTTGTTCAGGGTGTGCTTGATGTTTGGTCTTTGTAGCTAGATGTGTACTCATACCAGATGGTTATTTGCAGATTGCCTCTAAAGCGTCCAGAGTGCGTTTGATGTCACGAATCTGTGCAGCCAGGGTGTGTATGGGCTGCATGGACCGATCCAGCTCCTCGCAGCGAGCCATCAGCGTGTACATGCCCTAGAAAAGTGAAAGTATGAGATGAGGGAAGAAAAAACTGGTGCTTGAAAAAGGTCAGCAGCCAAACAGCAAGGGAGATAAGAAAATGGGATCATAAGTACTCTGATGAGGTTGGACATGGCTTGCTTGATGCTTTACTTTGTAACGATCTTCATATTATAAATTTGTAGTATTTTTAACAGAATTTTGCAGCATCTGAGTGGGGGCTTACATTTTTTAATCTTATTGGAGTTAGGGACGCATGACATCATTATACCAATATCAATATTCAATCAATATGGAAAGACAGTTGCCAGAAAATGTATGCATGCCCACCGGCAGATGTGAAAATTGTTGCTGATATTTAAGCTACACAAATCTGACATATATTGGTTGTAATATTAATAGAATGTACATATGTACCACACACCCAACACAGCATAGTGTGGATGGCTGTTCATCATGAGACTGGAATCCACATTCAAGATTTCCTACTGCTTAAGAGAGGTTTTTTCTTGCCGCCATGATGAGGGATTCCTGATTGAGTGTTTGGATTCATGTTGGGTGTTGGATGTACGTATATATATATGTACGTATATATATATATGTACGTATATATATATATATATATATATATATATATATATATATATGTGTGTGTGTGTATATATATATATATACATATATATATATATATATATATATATATATGTATGTACACACACCTCAAACCTGCACCCCTTCTTCATTACATGAAGCAGATTGTCCTGCTAGATGTCGTTTTTTAGGTTGACTTGTTTTGCTTTCAGCTTTTTTGACAATAATAATCATCTGTGCTTTTAACAAAGACACTTTACACTACTCTCATTCTGAAAGTTTGACTTGATATCCTGCTATTACAACAGGTGTATGTGGGCCGTTCAACTGTAGCAAAAATTATCACAATTATTTTGAAAGATACTGAGATGACCACTATAAAAAACAATTACTCACTGATTTTGCATCATGTACCACATGCAATCCTGGAACTTGAACATTCCTAACTCTATCATTCTAAACAATAAAGAGCCATGGATGAAAATATATGTGGAAAAATATTACACAAAATATTTATCAATGGAAAATGACAGAACAAGTGTGACATGTCAAGTAGCACAATGATGTTAATCTTGATTATTTAGTTTTCATAATTGTGGGAAGCCTTGAATTTAAAATCAATTAACAGGCCTGCTCTACTGTGAAGGATTGCAGATGATCTCGTAAATCCCTGTGATCAAGCTTGACAAAGAGCCATAAACACATAAGCAGCAAGAAGCAGAAGAAAAACATTATGAGGTCGGTATAAGTCTCTGGTTTTCATATGAGGTGTCCCACAGTCACTTTAATTAAAGCCTTTATGGGATGGACCTGAAACAGGATGTCCCACTCCAGGAGATGGTGATAATACATGGTTATAGATAAGTTGAAAAAACAAGAGTAAATGGTCAGCATATGCTTGGGTCTCCTAAAATATACTTGCAGGGCTCACTTGAGTGTTAAATGTTTGTGGAGAGTCCTGGATTACTGACCTCATATCTGCTTTTCGTCCTACTGTGTTTACAGAGTTCCTCTACAGAGGGTAAGTCAAGTCTATGAAATAATAATAATTCTTTGTTTTCTGTATTCCTGCACTTTAACACATTCATGAAAGCATAATTTTATATCCTGTAGTGGCAAATAAAAAAATCAAGTAATTACAATCCAGAACCATAAAGAGGATGATTGCACCAACATCACATTCAGCAAAACCCAAAATATCACCTTTATGCTCATGTCCACCGACTCTCCCAGGCTGTCAACAGAGTCTCTGTAGGTCTGAATGTAGCCAACACTTAAAGCTGTCATCTGGAGAAACAGACGAATAAATAACCCATTACACATGCAAAAATGATATATAATAGTTCATAGACAAAATGTTTATGTGACGAGAGAGAGAGAGAGAGGAAGAACAAAATGACTAAGCTAAACAGACTAAAAATTTATAGACCAAAACTGACATTCTGGATGGTTCCATTGAGACTCCGCATCATCATCTCCACACTCTGAGCCACCTCCTGAGCGTGTCTCTGCAGATCCAAGAGGACAGCTGGATCAATAGGAGGGATGTCTGCTGGTCTTCGTGTGAGCCCCCTGCTTCTGTAGATAGGACCTGAGCAGTCCGCTGGTAAGAATAACAATGTCCAGGATTACTTTTACGTATAAAAATGGCTGCAACTGTTTGACATTGTTCAAGATTCTCTGAGTCATTTAAGATCTCTCATGAAGACATATTTTTTTAATCAGTAAGCCTTCCTTGATTGTTTTTGTTCTTTAATATTACATCAATTTTACTTTTTCAATTATTAAAAAATTAATCAGTTTTTACGAGTTATTTAAAAGTAGTTTTACTCAATAAAATGCTTTATAGATCTCAGTCCTGCCTTAGTTCCTGGGTTTATTGCCCAATATGTTAAAATTTGCTGTCATTGTACAGCACTTTGTAACTGTAATTTCAAGGTTTTGGTATTAATAGCTTTATTGACATATCAGTTTAAAAAAATGTAGGTTTACAAAATGCTTAAACAAGCACATAAAAGTACATCATAATAAAGCAGAAGAACCCAAACAGCAAACATACTCACTGAGCATTAATGACCTAAGCATGGGAGAAAAAATAAGTAGAAAAAAAATCAAAAAGCATAAGAGCCCAGATATGGTCGAATTATTAACCATGTAATCAGCAAAAAAAAGCCCCCCACAAGCTTCAAGACTCATATGCAAAGAACATTTTTGTGCAAAATTGAAGACCCGGAGATTTATTTTTCATGTATAACGATTGTAGATTGTCTCGTGAGGAACTGCAAACCATGTTGACACCCTCACTATAAGATGACATATAACAAACTTGTTGACAGATGTCTGAGAAGGCTCTTAGTCGTCCAGGTCATGATAATCTAAGGTTTCTGGGCCTGTTCGGGTTTCATGAAAACGTTTTACCTCTTTTCCAAAAGGCTGATCAATTCTACTGAAACCATGAACTGAAGAAGCCTTCTGGAGAAGAGGTGAAGCATCTTTAAGAAACCTGAACAAGTCCTGTTGCCACTTCAGAGGAAACCTCAGACTTGTTAACAGTGTATTTTTTTCTTACTGTGGACAGGCAAATTATCCCAGGATCTGCACACACAAACATTCAGACCACATGGAGAGGTCTTTAAACCACCAACAGAAGCAACTTACGTGGATGATTTCAAAATTACAACCACAAAGGAGAAGCTCTTGACGGATAAATCATGCCAAATTATACACAACCAAAAATCAGTTTCTGTTTGAAATATCACCGGTTTCCATAAAAATCCTGTCTCCACAGATTAAAATACATTAAAGCACTAAATTGAAGGATTCATATGCCTTCAATCATTTAACCTGAGGATGCACAAATTGCCTGTGGCCAGTGGACCGAAAGCCGAAAACAGGTTTCCATCTCTGAAAATGATTCCTGTCAGGCTGCAGCCTTGGTTATAAATCCTTCCAGTCCAAACAAAGCCTGAGTCATCCATCCTAATTGAATCTGCAGGTAGACGGAGCGGCTGCCACATGGGGCATATTGACTGTGTTCCTGCGTCTAAATTAAGTGGCCAGTTTAGCTTTAGACCAGAGGGGTGTTTCTCCAAGAAAAGGACTACAGCTCCTCTCTTTCCCATGGAACATTTGACAAGATAGATGACAGCTAACAGACAGGTTGGGTTGACCTGTTTCACTTACAGAAATAATTTGGTTTCTGAAATAGCTGCACATACATGACCTCCACAGTGTCATTTTTTATGAGTCCCTGCAGCCTCGTTAGAACAGTCTGAGGCTCGATTTTATGTGCCAGAAACATGAATGAAGCAAGAGAGAGTAAGGATGGAGTGTGAATCACTCCAGCATTTTAATTATTCATCCAAAAAATCTTGTGCAGAGTGAATACTGAAAGTAGAGAAACTGTTTTGGTTTAATGATCCGGCCTGAGATTTCCTTGCTTCATGTAAGATTTTTATTACAGGCTTTTTGGTCTCTACTGGACAGAGGAGATGGAAAGAGGGCTGGAGGACACACTGGTAAACTACTCAGCAATTGGCACCTCTGGGAAGGACAGTTCTACGTACAGCAGCCACAGGTTCATCTTACTGAACCCTGAAAAACTGTCCCATACAAACACAAAGCCATTGAAAATATCATTAAAATTAAAAGAACTATAAGGACATAGATGGCCCCAACCTGACCTTTCAATATATTTCACTAGTCCATCTGGGAAAGAGCCCATACAAAGTGTTTGGGGAGAGCAGAACCTTTCACGGCATATCCGGCAGATGATTGGACTATTGTTCGGTCAATCACATTCATTACTGACCAATCGGATAATGTTGTAGGCGGGTGCTACTGCTGCGGTGTAAAGGACAGATGGTGAGTCAATTCATAAACAAACTCTCAGCAAAACATGTCAGAAGTGTAGAAAAAAATATCCTTTCCGTAGAGAAGTTTGCAATGTTGCTTTTTGTTTTTTATTTACTTAAAACAGTGGTTCCCAAACTTTTCACAGCCTGTACCCCTTCAGACACTCGACCTCCAGCCATGTACCCCCTACTCTCACGCACTTATAGCAGCTACCTATAGCAGCTCAAGTGAATTATTTCTCACAAAATAGATTTATTTACCAGCAATTTCAGTGGGTAACACCAGTTCACTTTCGAAAAAAAAACCAACTACATTTCGGGAACATATTCATCAATGAACTTGAAACTGTAAAGTGTAAACTCACCACAGCTTTAACGTGAAGGGTGTCTGACTGAACTTATGTTACTATAAGAATCTTACACAATTCAGGACAGGTTTCCTGACAGGTATTCGCATACCCCCACGTCACTTTGTGTACCCCTGGGGGTACGAGTACCCCAGTTTGAGAATCACTAACTTAAAAAATGTGGTCCAGATCTGATAAAACTGCTACTTAAGCTGTTAGCATCTATGCTAATCTCTGTATCAGCAGTCCCTTCCTGCTGTTGTCTCACTCATAGCTCTCACCTCTTCCTGCTCTGATTGGGCCATCCCACTTCGTGTCGCTCACAATCATTGTAGGTTGGAACTTGACAAGATGGATCTGCCTGATTACAGACAATGAATCAGGCAGATTCATCTGCACTGCAAGGTTAAGATGGCCCAGTGTTAAAGTGAAAAATGACTAATAAAAGAATAAAAGAATAAAATGCCATAACAGAAAATTTAACCCCATGTCTGTGACGGATGGCAAAGAAGTCCAATGCAGCCTCTGCCATCCACCCCAACATAACCCACCACCATTCTAAGTTTCAGCAAGAAATATCTGTGCATTCTGAGTGCTGCCTCAACCAGACCACCAGCCTTTACACACACTAAGGTGAAACAGAGGAACTTATTCCAGTTAAAGCTATGGTCTACGATTTGGAAGCTTGGTACATCTTAATAACACCGTTTATAAGGCCGTTATGGTCATATGGTCCGATCTACGCAATATAAAGACCAAAAAGAATGAAAAAAATCCATTCAGTATATCCGCTGCAAAGCGGCATAATAGTTGACCAATCCGAACCGCCGCTCCCCGCGGTTCGGATTGGTCCGTGAGTCCATCGAATCCCCTGTCTCCCCTGCTCCGCACCGTCCAGCCCATGGTCCCGCCTCCTCCCCACTACCTCCCTCATGTACCGGTGAGCAGCTAGCTGCACAGCTACTGAAGCGTCATGGAGCCGGAGAGGACCAGCATCGAAACCGGGAGGCCGCTTCTGTTACCCTCCACATCGAAGGGAAGGAAACGTAAAAGTTTCGAGGAAAAGGCTGAAGTAAGGAAGAAATATGAGCAATACAGGTCCCAACGGAGACTCAACATTGGAGAATCGTACGACCGGTGGAAAAAGCTGCAGAATGATTTGGGACTGAAAACTGACGCTGAGACAGCCGAACTTCTGTTGAACAGGTAATAACTTTGTTTACTACAGTGGGAGATGTCTGCTGAATAACTCTGGTTAGTCTGTGCCTATACTGGCTAATGACTGAACATTGTTGGTCAGAACGGGTAGGCTCTGTCAATAGATTTTAGCATAAGTTAGCCACGCATCGTTAGCATTGTAAACTGAGCTGGTGAAGACACGCCGAGAAAGGTAAATCCTGATCGGCTAACAGCGGCGACGCCAGACCCGCTTCGCGGCCGGTCCAATTGAAATGGCTACCGCTGTGTGTTACAAGGGGGATGACTGTCGTGTTTGTTACTTTCAGCTATGAGCAATCTGAAATTGTTGTTGCTGCTGATATTTTCTGCCAGCCGGCTTCGTGCTCTATCGGAGGGGGCGTGTTGTTAGGAGGCGACACGAGCTGGGGGGCGGGATCTTGGAACACGGAGGGGAGGGGTGAGTGAAGGGGGGGCAGGCTGCGTTTTTCAAATCTGTCTTAACAGCCAAACTGGTTTTCAGATCGTAGACCATAGCTGTAAGAGGATTTCTCAATGCAAACAAGGAGTGCTCACACATTCAGTCTGGGTACATTTCACATCTCCCAAAACCATTTTTCTGCAATAAGATGAAACCAACTTACCAACTATTATCAGAGTAAATTAAGCAGCCAACATGAATTCTTTAGTATTTATTCATCACACTTATCTTCACTCATCACAATATCACAAGATCGATAGAACTTCAAATCACAATTCTCCTCTGATAATGTCGGCCTAGGACAAAAATAGACCTAAAGCTCAAAACAACTGAATCATGATTGCACAACAAAAATATTCTTGTCAATATTTACTCTAAGCCTCAGTGCATTTCTTTGGAATAACTTCCTGTGTTTTCACTGTAAATCAATGGCAGGAAAGGTATCACAATGACACCTTTTTCAACATCTTTCAGTTATAATTTACTGTCTTTTGAATAGGTGAGAAAGAAGAGATATGTGGCTTTGAAATGACCTTGAATAGAGGAGGAAAAGCACTTCTCTCCTTTTGAATTTAAGCCTTCAGGAGAGATGATCGTTGTAAGAACTGTTCATAAATTGGGTTACAGAGAGTTCATGATGGCAGGATTATTGAAATTATAAGATTTACTTGAATTACAGACACTAACTATAATGTCCAAAGCTAAAAGTAAAGTGTTAAAAGATAACTTACAAAAGCTGTTTGTTTTTATCTCAGAAGATGAGGAGCAGAGGCGGAAAATTAACTTCAAGCTTCAGTTTGCAAGAAAGACTTTAAAGCAGATGTGTGTTTCTGTTACTGTGGATTTATTAACAAAATGAGTTAAAAGGCTGTTTGAATATTTCTCTGTTCAAGAAAATGTATAAAGACAGAATTATCCAACTTAATGAAATACGTGGCTAATTTACTTGGTATTGACAAGGTTGAGGGTTCATAGAATCTGATTCGTTGTCCATTTTGTTTCTATGATGAGATTGTAATTGTGTTTTGATAGGTAAAGTCAACTGCTCACTTGCAGTGGAAGAAAGACAATATTACATATATATGCAAGGTTTATTCTCTTCCTCGGTCCTTTCCGGACATATAATGCAGCAAAACTGTTAATTATTATTATTTTCATGATCACCATTAATATTTTCAATGATCATTTTCTTTTCTTGTGAAAAAATAGATGTATCTTCATGGTTGGAACAAATAAATAATTAAAGGAAAATGTGATAATAATACATAAATCAGACTGACGTAGCCACCACAACAATTAAGCTTGTGGGAATTCTTAAGTGTTTGTTATTTATTTCAAATTATAGTGTCATTGCAAATTTGGACAATGTTATTAAATTTTGCAGCTTTTCCTCGCTTGTATTTGGAAATACATTTTGGAGAAACTTGACTGCAAAGTTATTCTGGTTAGGAATAATAATCTACTGCTTGCTTGGTCAAGTTAACAAAAAGGGGAAAACTGTGCTCAGATCAAAAGGGGGAAAGATCAAGTCTGATGAGGATGTGGTGATGAGTACAATTATTAAACAAATGTGTCTCTTACAAAGGATTTATGTTCAAAGAGCAGAGAAACATCCCATAAATAATAACCGTGCAATGTGAGCCCTGCAGGGACGCAGATGATTCATGTAAGCACTCATGAGACACAGTAATTAATTTACTTAATGTAACAGATCCATTACATCTTATGGTTTGAACCAGAACAAAGTTATGCATAAATGATGAGTGGTGGCAGACTGGGTGTGTTCTTTCCTGCAGAGATTAACCGAGTGTGGCTGTGAATGTAAGTCAGTCACCCTGCAATGCAGATTCAGCACCACTGCCAATAAAAATGTTCTTAACTCACCAAAATGACATTTTAGACAGCTTTCTCTGCAGAGGAAAACACAAACTCTCCATTAGAGTCTCTAAATACACAGATGTGATGGAGTTATGAAAGTCACCGACATGAATGCAATATCCACCTTGCAGGTCTTTTGTAAAATACAACAAAACGAAAACCTTGCATTCAAAAATGTTTAGCTGAATTTGCAATCTTTATGTTTACACGCACTTGGGTTGACAAAAGCATTTTTGCACAAAAGTTGAACCCCTATCATTATCTGAATTTATCTGCACATTTAACAGTAATCAGACCACAACAACATTTTATTCAGATGAAGACATATATCGAAGGGAATTTAGGAGTTGCGTTATCAGTTAAGGTCCAAATCTGAACACTAAAGAACAAAGTATAAAAATATCACAATGTGTTTACGATATACCTACTAAGTGCCATCTACAGGTTTTTACTCAGCTACAGCAATTAACGTTTTTTACTGACTGAACTCTTAAAGCAGGTGACATGATGTGCCAGCTTTCTTCCCCACCAATCAGAAATGTTGCTGTGACACTTAAGAACTGTTGAAAGTGGAGTCTGTTTACCTAAAGTTGCAAACTGACCATGTTTACCTCAAAACCATATTAACAACACGTTAACATGTGTCTCTCCCGAGTCCATACACCATCATTGTTCCATTTAAATCCTCTGCTGTATGTTGAGGACCAGTAAATTTAGTAGAAGTAGCCAACTGCAGTGCAGAAGTGTGCAGCAGATGCTACTGTAACACTCTGGGATTGTGTGAAGTGTAGTTCAGATGCTAATAAACCATGCTTTTCTTTAAACAAAGTTGAGAAGGTAGGGACTTGTTTCTCCTTTGAAAGCATACACTTTGTTTACACACTAGGTAGCTCACTGCTACTTTATTTTAGTCATGATAACATAACTGATGATCAATAATTGGGACATTACAAGGAGGGGAGTGGGTGTGTCTTATACCTGCTGCATCTAAGCCCAAACTTTGGGGTGTAGCTACTCTTTAAGATATCAAGCTGAATTCAGCTAGCTGCGCTATGAATTACACCCGTGAAAGAGCATTTTATTTTCTTATTTCACTGTGGAATCTCTTTAAGTTTACTTAGACCCCATACTCACAGTCACTGCAGTCCAGACTGGGCTTGGAGCTCATCTTGATTTTCTGCTCTAGGTTCTTGGTGATGAAGTTTGTCAGGTCTCCTTCATGGCTGACTGTCCCCTCAAGTTCCAGAGCTGATGAGATTGTGGCCCTTCTTCCCTCTGACTGGCCACCTCTGCCGCCTCCTCGAGCTCCTGAACCACCTATTAATGAATTTAAGAAGATGTGAGATACAAAGAACAATTTTTTAAATAGGACTCCCTTCTTTTAATAAATATAAAGAAATAGGTAAACACAAAATCAGACTTCTCCAAAAGATACCAACCTCCACAGGCTTGGCTGATTTCATCCAGACTCTTGCTGTCTTGCATACCTCGGACATTGCGTACCCAGACCTGGGCCATGACATGAGGAGGGCAGGGGACATCATCTGATGGGAGCAGAGGGGGTGGAGAAGAAGAGGACGAGGTGCTGGGACCAGGAGCCGAAGACGAGTAGTGTCGTGAGGACTGAAAAAATGGTGACAAGGTGGTTAAAAAAATTACGTAAGGGAAGACAAGAATCTAAAAAACCTGTTACAAATCATAAGGACACATTGTGAAAAACAGGCTGCATACATCTTCTATACTTTGATTGACTGCTTCTTGTTTTACCCTCAAATTTGGCCATTAAGAAAAGGACGATCAACTTTCAGACATCATCACTGGTCATACGAGGTTGATTTAAAGCATGCTGAAGTCTCAGTAAGGTCATTTCCTGAAGTCTTGACTGTACTCATTACCTCTGTGGCTGCTCTGTTATGTCCATTATTCTTCTCTCATTGGTACATTTAATCAAATAAACTTGAAGTATGCTCACCACCTCACTTCTCCCTCCTGCACGTTGACTAATCCAATTTTTTTCATTCTTCTCATCCTCTTCCTCGTCCTGCTTCTCTTTTTCTCCATCCTCCTCCTCCTCCTCCTCCTCCTCTTTACAGCTGTCAGCACCTCCATCTTCACTCTCTCCATCTGTTTGCTGGCTGTATTTAGTGACAGCACCTCCTTGTAAAGATGAGTCTTTGGGGTGCGTTTGCTCTTTTGAGTCCATAAGCAGTGGTGTACCAGGAGGCTCAGCAGTGTTAGAGGCCTCAGGAATGTCTGTTTCTTTGCAGCCTGCATCTGAGCCTTCTGAGGGTTCTGTCACATGAGATGTGTGAGATGATAAACTAGACGTTCTCTCAATGTTGTAGGTTTCTGAGTCTGAGTGGTCTTCGCACTCATTAATTCTGTTTCCCTCATCCACATGATTCTCTGTTTGTCCAAGGGTTCTGTCCTCTGGTGCTTCCTCAGAACAGGGAACTCTGCTCTCTTCACACTTTATAGGACCATGAGGGCCATTTTCTGAAGACACAGGCATCACATCCCCATTAGGTGTATCTGGCACTTCTGTGCCAATCACAGGGGAGAGACTCATCCCTCCGCCTGTTCGTAGAGAAACAGAAAAGGTGAGAATTTAACTTTTAAATTGAACATATTTTTTGCAGGATCAGATAGCAGCCCTACCAAATGTCCTAATGGTTTACATAAGCTTGGGTACCGAGAACCGGTCCCAGTTTAGAATCGGTTCCAAGTTTCGAAAATTCATGCATTTGATAAGACAAATGAGTTTCACTTCCTAACAGATACCGTACATAAATGTATTTTATGGTTAAGCCTCATATCTTCAAAAGACCTGCTGTGTCGCCAGTGCAATTCATCATATTTGATGCAGCAAGTACTCAAAGTTTTGAAAGGAGGATCAAGGTGGAGTGCAGAAGTGCAAAGTTTGACTAAACTTTGCTAAAAACAGAAGGACAGCTCCTGCAATAAAACAATTTGTGCAGGCAAGACAGCAGTAAGAATTGTTTAAGTAATGTTTCACACAAGTTTTTCAATAAGAGGCCAGAGAGCTTCCCATCCACACCCACTCACTAACAGTGCACGTCAAATAATGGCAGATCAAATGCTTAAACAAAGCTGTTCTCTGCTAAAATTGTCTCTTTGTCTCTGCAGTGAGACATGCAAGATCATCTTTCTATTCAAATAGGGGTATGTTTCATGACGATCTTAGGTCCTGAAGAACTAGAATGTATCGAAGATCTGTCAAAGCAAAAGGATTGTAGGATCATCTGTAGTGTTACTGGAGCTAAGAGAGGCCAAATTTATTCTTTTTTTTTCAGAATGCAGGGAAATCAATAGGTTCACACTAAATTCATCTATTGGAGACCCCCACACCCTCTTTACCAAATGGTTCAACTGAAAGGGCAAGTATTTCAAAACTCTATGTATTATCCAACTTAATTGCAAAGTTTAGTATTTGTAAGTATTAAGGATATGAGTGGATATACGTTTGGTTCCGGTCAGTAATTTGCAAAAAAGTGTTAGAACAAAAGGAATCATGGTACAAGCAATATCACTGTACTGCCATAAAAAATCATGATATTGTTTATTCTTCCATAAAGCCCACCCCTATATTTGAGGTATGCAGCGCCTGTAGCAAGCACTTTGACAATTGAGAAGTAACATCCTTCAGCCATTTAAACTTATCAATCTGATTTATATCCTTGCAAAGCTCCACCTGATTCCAATATATATATATTAAGTCAACATCTGCATGATCAGAGCATTTATTCTCTATTCTTAGGAAACTTTGGGGTATATGATAACTTACTTTAAAGCAGTCCATTTGATTAAAATGAGGTTTTAACAGAAGTAGTACAACAATACAAACAGGGGGATATATGATTACACTAATAAACATGCATGGCACAAACAAATTGGTCCATTTTCTGTCTGATGAAGTACTCTTACATAGTTTTGATTTAGTTGCCATATTTATCCAACTACCTGTTTTCAATGTTCTCGTTTACAGGGTGCACTAAGGGATTTTTAGTTAAGGTGTGTCCTAAATTTAGTCAGCTCAGTGTAAGGAAAGACTTAATTACTGTCTAAGCGAGGGAAAATGCAGAAACACCCCAATGCTGCAAGATAAAGACATGCCACCTCCTCAGCTTGTGAGGCTTAACCTGATGGGAGAAAACGCGAGGACTGTAACTTCAGACATAATTTACTTCATTAGACACCTTTTTCACTAACTCTCATTACCACGGGCATGAACGCTGCTGTGTGTGTCAGCTCTCCCTCTTCTGGGTGAGGGCCAGTGTCCTAAAAGTTTAAAATGACGTAATACATCTCTTAGCTTAGCCCCAGCTCTGGCTCTGGCTCTGGAGTCAGTGTTTACATTAGCTTGAGTAGCTTTGACAATACTTAAATTAAACAACTCTGGTGGACATTAATGTCTGACCAGTAAGGACAAAGACTACGCAGCCTTATGGAAAACAGGAACAAAGACATTAAGGACAGAAATATTAATGCTAACGCAGGTCTGCGATGGGGAAGTTGGTGCACAGCTGTCATTAGCCGCCTAGCTCACTCGCTGTCAACGAGTGTTGTTGTGTGATGTTAGCGCAGCAGGCTAACGTTAGCAGCCCGGGCCTGAATATCAATGTGTTTTCAGAGTTAGCGGTCTGTTGTCTGATACTGTTACAGCATAGCGACAACAAGACTGTAAAATGTGTTTTAGCTTTGGTATGAATTTATGTGGCAGTGCACTGGGGCTTAATAAAAGAGGAAAACACTCACCAGTTTAGTTTCTATTCAGAAAAATGTAAGCAGCGACTGAGTCCGACGTGAAAACCAGTCCCCGCAATGCTCTAAGAAACGTTCCGCCTCGCTCAAATTAAACTACTAAATTGAAACATTTCCGAAACTATCCCGTTATTATTTTTCTGCTATAACAAAGTAAATATATCAAAAAGTAATAAAATATCAAATAATCGTGACAACTTCACCGTTGACATGCCTTTGAATTTTTTGTGGCAAAAAAAAAACAAAAAACGGCAATTAACATTTTAATCAACCTTTCTTTGTATTGTACAGAGCCCCTGAAGGGACTTGGCAGAAAAAAAAATAAACCAAAATTTTTACATGCACTCAAGAAACTAATAATTTATTTTTTCTGCCAAGTCCCTTTAGGGGCTCCATAGTATAGCGCAAAATCATAACAAATGTTATGATTCGTTAAGCCATCTTAACAATAGGCCACTGCCAGGGTGGCACAGTGACATAGCAGGTAGAGCAAGAAGGTTGCTGGTTCCATCCCTGTGTCAGGACCTTTCTGTGTAGAGTGTGCATGCTCTCCCTGTGCATGCATGGGCTCTCTCTGGGCACTGCGGCTTCCTCCCACAAATCAAAATCATACTCATTAGGTTGATTAGTGACTCTAAATGGCCCTAAGGTATGAGTGTGAATATGAATGGTTGTCCGTCTCTTTATGTGGCCCTGCTATCGGCTGGCGACTGGTCCAGGGTGTACCCTGCATTTCGCCCAGTGTTAGCTGAGATAGGCTCAGTGCCCAGCAACTCCAAAAGGAACAAGCAATATCGATAATGGTTGGATGGATGGGGGCCAATGCCAAACTCTTCCTCTTTTAAAATGTATTTTTATTGTTTTTTTTATTTATATCCTATTTCTTATTCTAAATTCAACATGAATACACCACGAGAAAAATCACTTTGCAGCAACTAGCGACAGTTACAGCGGCAAGAAAATCGAATCTGTTTCACTGCAGGAAATCTTGAGCAGAATCAGACTCATGGTGAACAGCCACCCTGAAGCCGTGTTTGGGGCATGAGTGGGCAGAGGACTAACATAAGAATTTATAAAACTGATGGCACTAAATCTTTGGCCAGACCATAAATTTGTCCTTGTCATATTTGTCTCTATTGAATTGAAAGCTATCAGAAGATACTGTAACCTCTTGGAATGCAGCGTCTCCTTTTCAAGAGAGTCCCCTTCTATATTGTATAGTAACAACTACTATATGTTGGGTATTATGGTGGTATTAGCAATAAAAACCATGGAGAGAGATATTTGTAATATTAACATTACCAGATTTAATTATTATGAAGTGGAGAGGACTGAAGTTGATAAATATAACAGCATTTAGCTAATCTGCAACTGAATTGGGTTTAATCAATTGAGATTGAGCAGATAGAGTCGAGCAGGTCCACAGCAGCAGGTTGTAATGATATTGATGGACTGGGACTTAAAATAGGCCAATCATCTGCAGTTTGTGGTACTTGAAGCTAAAAAGGTCCACAGCAGCAGGCAGTCCACACTAACAATCCAGAGCAGCTTACAAGACAAAAACCAGAGTAGAGCACAACAGCAAATTTATTTATTCCTAATGTTTTCAATGTTTGTCAGGGAATCTCAGTATATTAAGATTTAAGGTAAGGCAATTTTAAAAATATTTTTCAGTCAAGTTTATGTTGATTTGGGTGGCATGTGTGGGGTGCATGCTAGGCCTATTGCTTACACACGGCAATATGCCTGTTGACCAAAATGACCTATTAGGAACAAACAGTCAAGAAAAATTTGGCAGGCATTTTAATTTATTTATATATTTCCATAAAGTAGAAGGCCAAGTTGATTTACATGTCATTTTTGTTGTAGCCTATGTGTTAATATTATTCTACTGGCTGTTTAAAAAAAATATCTAGTGTGATGTTTGGAATTCGGTTCCTGAGGATTAGACCCTTAAGTGCTGGTGCCTCACAACAAGAAGGTCATGGGATTCACTCTCCAGTCAGACAGGGGTTTTGTGGAATTTGCATGTCCTCTTAGTGCATGCATGGTTTTCTCCAGGTTCTCCAGTTTCCTTCCTCAGACCAGAAACATGCCCAGTATGATACCTGGTGGCTTTAAATTGCCCTTAGGTATGAGTGTATGTGTGAATGGTTGTCTGTCTGTCTTTGTCAGTTGTATGATCGGCTGGCAGCCAGTCCAGGGTGCTGCCTGGGAAAATGATGAGTGGTACAGATGATGAATGAATTGATTTGACCTAAAACTGTCTTAAATTTGTTGTTTCATTGCAGAAAATATTAACAATTGTACTATCCCCATTCAGAGAATTATGAAGATATGATTTTTTGTGCATATTTTCCAGCCTTCATGTTGATTTATTTGTTGGTTACATGTTGGTTTCCTAATGGCTTCACTGAGGTCCTCACTGCATGTATCTGTTTCGTCCCACAGATGGAGACAAACACCTTTACTTTGTAAAGGCGTATGAGTCAAGCCACAACAGGTACAATATGCTTAGAGGATACTTTAGAACAAAAGAGGTGTGAAAGCATTTCTAAGGAAAAACAGGATGAAGGGGAGCCAGAAGTGCATGCTGGTCAGTCTGCAGGGTCAATGATCTAGTTACTGACCCTTGCATATTTATGGTAAAATGTAAATGGACTTGAGCTTATATAACGCTTTCCTAGTTTCCGACTACTCAAAGCAGCTTTACACCGCAGGCCACACCTACCCATTCACACCCATTCACTCACTGATGGTTGGGGTTTCTTTCTCAGTTATCCATCAGTATCGACTAGCACATTCACACCCTTTTAGGCCCATTTACACACCACTGACACAGCAGTGGGAGCAACTTGGTGTTAAGTGTCTTGCCCAAGGACATATCACCATGCAACAGCTGGAGCTGGGTTCAAACCTGCAACCTTCTGATTACTGATCAGACTGAACCACCAACACCATATGCCGTACGGTGCTCAGTCTAACTCAAAGTGCTCCGGTTAATGAATTTAACAGACACTAACAGCCAAATTATAAGATACAAAATGCTTGTTCTGTTTCTACAAGGTTTATTAATGATTTTTGAAAACGAAAGCAGAAAGTTTGGGCGCAGACCTTACCTCTTTATGCAGTATCTTATACTGCCTCAAGAAGTCCACTCTTGGGCAATGTGCTTAATGCACACTGTATATTGTCAGAGACTAGAAACGTATTAGTGCAAAACCTTTTTATGTTTGATCATACGAAGTTTCAGAAATGCTGCTCCTGCAGACTGGAATCTGCTACAAAAAAAAAAAACTGTATGTTGGAGAGCTGGTCTCTTTAAATCTTTTCAAGTGCAGGTTAAAGGCATTGGAGGAAGAAGTAGGCTGTAGATGCTTTGACTGTTAAAACTGCTGCTCTGTGACTCTGACTTGATTGGTTCATATGTATGTACTTGTGTCTGTAATTGTTTTATGTCTGTAACTTTGTAAATGCCTGTCTTGGCCAGGACACTCTTGCAAATGAGATTTTAAATCTCAGTGAGGCTCTTCTGGTTAAATAAAGTTCATATATATATAAAACAAAAGTAAACTTAGAGAGTCAAACCAAAAACATTCTTGCTATTGGCACAAACCTGCTTCAAAAGCCTGCTGCCCCATGGAGTAGATGGTCATTGGTAAAAAGTGTCCAGCCACTAGGGTCCAGGGGTCTCACTAATAAACGCAAAAATTTCAAGGTAATTCACCTACATTTTTGGAGACAGATCCCCATCACTTTTCAGAGGTACAAACTGAGACTTGGTCCTTTTATTGGTCAAAACATCAGTAAATGCTGGTACAGAGAATTCCATTTATAAGGAACAGGATTTTTTTGTTCTGTCATCATTCATAAGTCTTTTTTTTTTTTTTTTTTTTCAGAAAATTTTTCATGCATTTAAAGAATTAGGCTGACAAACTCACTAAATTTAATTTCATTTAACCTTTATTTAAATCTCGAGGAATCACTGAGGGAGAGCCCTCATTTACAATGATGTCGAGAGCACAACAACAATAAAAAATCACAAGAAAAACAAGCCAATAAACAACTGAAAGAACACCATTAAAACAGTTACATTCAAAGGTAAAGTAGTTGATAATCATATTTTTAAACTGACCAATATTAACCGTCGAGTTTCAGTGTGCGTTGCAAGATGTTCGAGGAGGATGCTGCAGAGGAGCTAAAAGCGGCTTTACCAAATTCAGTCTCAGTCCAGGGAACATCAAGCATCAGACAATCTGTTGAACGTGTGGAGTACTTATTATTTGACCAGTTCAATAAAGTGCTGAGGTATGGTGGCATGTTGCCGTTCAAAACTTTATAAATAACAGTAGCCAGTGCTTATCTCTTCTAACAGATAAAGGTGCCCATCCCACCTTCTCATATAAGACCCAGTGATGGGTGGACTAAATGTTTTTATAACTGTATATGAAACATATTTCTACAGGAGGGCATTTTCCTTATGACTAACTGCAATCCCTGTCTTACCCTACATCTTTTTATTATTGTTTTATTTATTTTTATTTGTTCATTTGTTACCAACAGTGTTTTATAATTTCTGCTATACTGATAATGTTTTATCATTTGAATTTTATGAGGCTTTTTAATAACTAATTGTATTTTTATTTTACATTTTGTAAAGCACTTTGCAACCTTGTTTTAATATAAATACATTTATTGATATTATCTATCAAACCATTCATCAGCTATGCTTATCCCTTTCAGGGGCACTGGAGGCCGGAGCCCATCCCAGATGTCAGGACACCCTGAACTGGTCACCAGCCAGACAACCATTCACCTTCATACCAAAAGGCAGTTTAGAGTCACTAGTTTGCCTAAAAAGTATGTTTTTGGTTTTTGGAAGGAAACCAGAGTGCCCACACACGTACAGGAGACCATTAAAACTGCACAGAGAAAGACCTTGGTCCACAAGGGGAGTCAAACTGGCAATTTTCTTGCTGTGGGGCATGTGCTGCCCTATTATTAGCATTACTGATGTTATTTGAAGAAGTACTAATTGATTATTTTACTTTTTTTATACCTTGTATGCTAACATGATTGACAAAACCTATTAACAATTCATTAAATGTTTTTAAAGGTGGATAAAACTCAAAAATTGGTGAAAATCTTGAAAATTACATTTCAGTATTGATTAAAATAGTGGCTTCCCATAAAAATCAAATCAATATCATGAGATTTAAGGATCACAAGACAATTTTGTCCATTTATTTTCCTCATTTCACTAAGAGAGCCATTAACATTCAAATAATTAAGAGTGCTTAATAACAGTAAATATGTTTGATGCACAATATAAAATCATGGGATAATTGAGCTAAATAATCAGGATTTCCATCTTCTGTTTTTTGCCAAAACTGAGAAGCCCTAACCCAAAATGCAAAAGTTTAATCCCTTAAGGGCAACAAATCCTCTGAGGTGCAGACTGTGAATGGAAAAGAAATGCCATGCTTTAAAAGGCAGCATAAAATTGTTTTCACAGCCTTGATGAATCAAAAAATAGTAATGAAAATGTAGCCGATGGTAGCTGAATGAGTGTTTGGCTATTTGCCTGGCAGCTGGTGCTTGTGGAAAGCCTTGTAACTGATGGAAACTCAACATCCTTTTCTGTTAAATAATTCCCATTAAACCATCGAACAAACAGCTTTATTTTTATCAGTGACACAAGCCCTCATTAAAATACATTTCTAACATGCAAACAGACTATCAGGCAGCCTTTCTCTCAGTTACTCATTAAATTAGCTGCAAAACTGCTGTTCTGGTGTTAATAAATGTGTCTGATTCATTCTGGGGGAGGTTAAATATGAGGCTGAAATATGTTTCCATTTAGCCCATTTGCATTCATAGTAAAAGTCAGCGGCTGTGGCTTTTTAACATTTTGACTGTGGCCAGAAATGACAAACACAGTTGCAGAAAAGGGGAGAATATCCAAAACCACAAACCAACCGCACCTAAAGGTCTTAGAAGACTTCTAATCCACGCCCTCTACTCAGGACAGCTGCTCCCTCTCCCACAGTGGGTAATTTTACTTCATTTGATCCCTGATTTGGTTCTTCACATCAAAGTCTGAGGCATTCACCTAAAGACAATTAACTCCTGAAAGAGGCAATGGCTTCAAGAGATTCTCAGGAGAACACTTCATAACAACTCTGACCCTCTCCAGATTTATTTGCCCTTGTTAAAAACATTACTGTCAGACGGTAGATATTTTACTGGGAAAGTTACAGCCACAAGAAAGGTATCATTTAGCAAAATTGATGCATTCACAGCAAATCAAAACCATGTGGATTCAAACAGATGTGGTTTCTTCATAATGAAAGTTGGAGACTGCATGTGGGACATTGGCAACCAAAATGACAGAGAAGGCCAATGAATGGTTAATATTAATCACATCCCAGTTCAGGGGAGGGTTGACTGTTTTGTCAAAGAACTTGAACTAAACATGCTCCATGGCCACAAATGCCATGGTTTAGCATCAGACTACAAGAAGGACCCACAAGTTAAGATACCATAGAACTTAATATTATGCCCTGGCTTGAATTTGATTCTTTTTTTACCATGTCATTATTTTTCTTAGTTCAAGACAGATCTTTATTTATCACCCAAAGACTAGAATACGTAAATTTCTCTAGAAAAATGTTGATGATGATGGTGATGAAGAGATGACCTCTTTGCCAAAACCTCCACCACCACCAGGTCTGAACTCCTCTGGGGGGTTAGACGAACCTGCTGCTCAGGCCGGCTGAGGGTCCTTCAATCACTCTGTCCCTGAAGAGTTTAAGCACTGAAGTCTCTCAGACAATAAGACGATATCACATCTGTGTTTGATAATTGTTGATTCATTAAATAATCCCTTCTGAGTAAAATAATAATAAAACTGTTAGGAGTCCAGTGTCCTGGTGTGTTTGATCATTCACATCATGTCTCTGGTGTCTATTAAGCAGGGATTTAATTTAACCCTTTAATGCCTGAAAACACAAATTATAGCCAAAAAAACCAAATTTTTTGAAGCTGAAAAGTTTATTTCACTTTCTTCTGAAATCCCCCCCCAAAAAATTCATTAAATTTAACTTAGATATTTTTTGTATCTCATTTGATACATTATGTGTTTTGGAAACTGATAATCCACTTGAGGACATTTTAATCATTTGTCTGATTGTATTCATTTGTTGTTTTAGTAATTTGTTGATCATATTGATTAGATGCGGTGGCTATGATAATGACCTCTGCACTGATTGGCTGCTAAAACTGTCTTGAACAACATACACAGAACACTCTAAAGCAGATGACCAGGGTCCGAGAGGCAAAAACAGGGTCTTTACAGTCCAGGTTTGATACACAAAGGTGGCAGTCAGACTAGGCAGAGTTCGATACACAAAAAGGCAGGCAAAACGAGGCAGAGGTATCCAAAAAAGCACAAGTCAAAAGACGAGGGCCAAACAAAGGAGGTCCTGATCAGAACTATGGCTGTGACATGAATGTGCAACAATCCGGCAACAAGACAAGGGAAGACAGAGGGTTAAATGAACAAGGTAATTGGGGGTCATGAGACACAGCTGGGGAAGCACAATCAGGGAGCAGGTGTGACAATGCCAGACAAGAAGCAAAACCTGAGGGAACAGAGAGAGAGACGGGTGAATTTTCAAAATAAAACAGGGAACATGAAGACAAGACAAAAAACAAGAACAAAACAGGGAACTTAACTAAACTCGAGGCAGGATCATGACAAAAACGATGTTTTGTGGGATGGAGAGGACTTTTAAAACAGTTATGCAGAAAACACACATGTAGGTGGAGGCTGTATAGCTATTATGTTATAAATCACAGGAAGTCGAAAATGGAGCATTTTAGGGGCATTTTCTTGAAAGAGGCATAAAGCATTTCTCAGTAAGCTGAGAGTTTAGTAAAAGGTTTCAAGTTCTTCTGCTACCCAAGCCTCTTCTAGCAGCATTAAAAGAAAGAAAACATGGCAGCAGTACATTGGACCTTTAAAAAGACATTTATTTCAGATCAAGAGTCAGGCCAGGTATGGGAGCACATGCTTTGCCAGCTCTTCACTGTTTATGGATTATTAGGATCCACACTTTGGCACATGACCACAGCTACTCTTCCTTGGGTCCATAACATATTTGAAACAAATTACAAAGACTCCAACATTAAATACAAAGGTACATTCAAAAAGTTAATCATTTTGCTAGATGCCTTTCTTTAGTCCCAAGCAACATCAAAATACGTAATTAACCTAAAAATACATAATATTCCTAAAACAAATCAAAAACAGTTAAACCAAAACAACTCACTAAAGCCTGGCTAAAATATAAGACCTTGGGTATTATAATATAAAGAATCAAATAAATTCATAAAATATAACCCTATATCTATCTTTAAGTTATGTGGTATATTCATTTGTTCATTGTTATCACTTGAATTCAGACTCAAACACATTTCATGTGTTGTTGTGTCATTTGTAGTATGAAAAATCATAACATTGTACAATGGATTCTTGCCAGTGATACTGAAATACAAAACTCTGAGTAAATGTATGTCTTATACAACATCACCAAAAAGATGTTGAGGTCCTGATAGCCATCGTCCAAGCCTGTGCCAAGCCAGTGCACAATCTCTTCAGGTATCCTCCAAGCTGACCCCTCCACAGTGCAAGCGGTCACCTCAGTGACTTGGTCCAACCCACCGGGTCCCGGGCACCCAGTATGAGGTAAACTGGATCAGGTTCAGGGAAGTGAGCCAGGTGCCTGTAGAAGCACAGCTGCCACAGTATAAACAAGTGACAACTACTATGTACATTTACTTCAGACAAAAACTGCAGGTCCAACACTGAACAAAACCAAGGCATTCTTCAAAAACAACGATAGTTTCATTTGTTTTAATATTTGATTTGAAACTCATTAGTTGAACTGTCAAAGGGGGGCATGATGAAGATTGGAGGGAGTTTCCAGTGATATTCTGTACAAAGTCCTTGTTTCATCACGGTAACACATATTGAAAACTAAATCCCAGATCTTAGCATTATTTTTAAATAAATTCAAATGTATGAAATTCTGTGCATATTTAGCTTCCAGGATGACCTGAAAAGTCCAGTAGAAATTTTCTGAAGCAGTTGTCCATGAAATTCAATCTCCAGCAGAGCAGACAGTTTCACACACCATGAGAACTTCACTGAAACCTCTTATTACACCCAAAATCTCCTTTTATATGTGCAGCGGTGGTGAGGGAGTCCTGGGAAATAAGAGTCACAGGGTAGATGAGTCACTCAGTGTGGCAAATGCCAAAAGTGTCTCCATCTGAGAGCCTGATCCAGCTCCCTGCTCTGTTCTTAGGTGTGTTTTCCAATCCTGCTGAATGTTTTCATTTAGTCACTGGCACTAAGCGGAGTATGGCAATAAACAAAGGACATTTTTAGTCACCTCCTCTGTAAATTCTGTTTGTTATTGTTGCCTGTCATCATGTTGGTATGGATTTTCTTTATTTTGGTAGTCACTTGAAGACCATAATTCAGAGTACAGAGGAGTTCAGTGAAAAGCTCCAGTCATTTTTTAACAGGACCATGACAGCTGTACAAATTGTGGCTGTAGACTGTAATATAGTCAGTGACAGTGCCAGGTCAGCGTGGGGTTTGTTGTAGATCTGTCACAGCCTGTGGCTTGACTCACTACCTAACCGTATAAAGAGAGAAAATGCTGTTTGAATTGCAGAATTAGTTCATAAATTAGATTTCCAAGTCAAAGTTTTAACCAAAGCTGCGGTCAGCATTTGACTGAGTTCAGTGCTGACTTGATCATGTTACCATATAAGGTAGACTATTGAGACTTAGCATGTCGTTTTGTGTGGCATGTCAAACATGTTTGCAGTTTTAGGTTAGCATGTTAGCACACTGGTGGTAGCTTCCCATCACTTGCAAAGTGAGGCCAGATTGCTTAAAAAGTAATTCACAAAGAAACATGTCAAGAATCATGAGGGTGGAACAGACTTTGCAATTACTATAAATAACTATAGAGTTCATGATACTCTGGATGGAGTAAAATCCCTGAAAATAAACTCTCAGTTAAGAGTATATTGTAAGTGAAAAATGATGTTTCCAAATCCATAAATGTCACTGTAGGATCCTTAACTTTGAATTTTCACTCTGAACTCTAAACCTGTGAGTGACTCTTGTAGAGTCAACCATTCTGCCTGTCCACCATTACTGTGCCAACAGATGTCACCAGCCAAGTCATGAAAATTACAGTGGATTTTTTTTTTTCAAATATCTTTGCCCGAACCAAACGGGGTATTTTTATTTCAGCTAATTTCCCCATCATATGTGCCACAGTGACACATCAACACAACAGCTGGAGCTTGGCTTGAACCCACAATCTTCAGATTGTTGATAAGACCAAGCCACTGATGACCCGTTGCCTAATAGAAAGCACTGAAACAGGATGGATCCATGGTTTCATATTTACACCAAATTCTGCTTGAGCCCTAGTGAACTGTAGCCTCAGTTTCCTGTTCTTATTTGACAGAAGTGGCACCCTGTGTGGTCTTGTGCTGTTAGTGGCCAATCTGCTTCAAGGTTTGATGTGCTCTTTGTTCAGGAATGGTCTTCTGCATCTTTTAGCTGTAATGGATGGTTATTTGAGTTACTGTTGCATCATCTCAAACTACTCAGGCCATTCTTCTCTGACTTCTGGCATGGGAACTGTCCTCACACTAAATATATCTCTTTTTTGGACCATTCTCTGTAAACCATAGAAATGGTCGTGCATTGAATTCCCAGTAGATCAGCAGTTTCTGAAATACTCAGACCATCCTGTCTGGCATCAACAACCATGCCATGTTTAAAGTCACTTAAATTACCTTTCTTCTCCACTAAAATGCCCTACTGGAACTTCAGCAGGTCTTCTTAACCTTGCCTGCATGTCTAAATCCATTAGGGTGCTGCCATGGGATTGGCTGATAAGGTATCTGCATTAGCAAGTGGTTGATCAAGTTCACGTGTATATACTCCTCAAAAAAAGTTTAACAATGTAATTTTGGTCTATATCATTTCCCTTTTAACCTTTTAAAGCCTGAAAACACAAATTATAGCCGCAAAGTTCTATTTTTTTGGAGCTGAAATGTTTATTTTACTTTCTACTGAAATCCAAATAAATCAACATTTCCATAAAATTTAACACATATATTTTTTGTATCTCATTTGATACATTAGGTGTTTTTGGCAACTGATAATCCACTTGAGGACATTTTTATCATTTATCTGATTGTATTCAGATGGTGTTTATTTAGTAATTTGTTGATCATATTGTTTAGATAGAGGTATCATAAAAGTATGTATCAAATATGACAGAACAGGGTTTAAGGGGTTAATGACACCACTTAGTTTTGTATTTCACGTTTTTGGAAAAGCCTAAACAGTGACTTTTACAATGAGGGACAAGCTGTATCGAATGTGCATTCATGGAATGAGCAACATATCTGAAAGTGTGCTTAGTGCCCAAAACTAATGTGTCAAAATCTCCTCTTCCCCTGGAAAAAGCCTATTGTTCCTTAGTAAAGTAAGGGCAAGGAACTGGTTTAAATATTATTGATATTAAGGAGGCAACACCAGCTGATGGAAAACTTTCATGAGTTTAGCTCTTCTTTTCATTTTGTTAATTATATTTCAGATGCTATGACAAACGTAACCCAGTACAATGAAACATCATGTGAAAGTGAAAGTAGGCCTACTCATTTCAAAACTTCTTAAAAAAAGAACAAATACTGATGTTTTAGTAAAAACAACAACAAATGTGAGGAAGCTGAAAAGAATAAAACAAGATCATAAAGATGTATTTAAGTCTAGTAAGTAAACGGCCTGAACAAGAGTGTAGAATGATCAATCATATAAAAGGCTAAATAGATCCTAGTCCATAAAGAAGAATAAAAAAACTATTGATTAGACTGCACAGAAAATTAACAATTTTGAACAGCAATTATTTTAATGAGGAGGTTAAATGAGACAATGTCCTGATGGCAACAGCAATAATTTACTGGAAAGCAAATCAAATAAAGACACTGAAATATATTCAGTCATCTGGTGGATCTGATGGTTGCAAAGGAGTTAAATAGAAATAAAGGCAAATTTCCAACTAGGGTGAACAATCAAGACTTATCTCTGTTCTATTCTATTCTCTATCTCTATTTCCAAATAAAACAATAGTTTTAAAAAGTTCAAATATACATGTTACCAAAGAATTTTTAATTTTAAAATTTTACTGACTTAGTCATTGGTCCTCAACTTCTCTGTGTTTCCTTAAACTGCATTGCGTGCAGCTGTTTGCAGTAAGAGTTTCTCCACTGCTCCTTACAGTCTGAGTTTTCTAAAGACCCCCCTCTTGAGAGTATCTGAGATGTTCTTTCATGGCCTCGAGGTTTAAACTGACTCCAGTCCATCAAAAAGTTTTCAGAATGATGAGGTCTACTTTGCATGCTAAGAGGAGCCCTTTGGCTATCTTACAGCATAATTAGGAAGTGTATCTAGTAATTACAGTAAAATTCTGATACTTTATCTGACAGAGAAGGCTTTTAAGAAACACTGGAGACTGTTTTATAGCTATTTAAACAAACAATACTGCAGTATACTTAAGACTTTTAATGCACACTTCTCTGCTTTACTGTGATATCCGGTTTCTCAAAGTGGAACACCATTGTGCAGTAATATCCACACTGAGATTTCCTCTGTGATTGTGTTTACAAAGTGAATCTCAGCAGTTAAAAGAAGCCAAAGTTTCTCACAAATAACCAGAGGCTGTCAGGTTTCAAAAGTAGCATACATAATAAACAATCCGAGGAGCGAAATAAGGCTCTGCTGACCTCCTTTTTACCTCCAGGGTTTGGAGGCAGCACTTTAAATGATGGTTGTATACGATATGTAGCTGGACTGGAATGTAGCTCTTAGCCACCAGAATGCTCAGCAGAACATACCAGTTGTTGAAGATTTAATGAGAAAGTACTGTATGTGGTCACTCTGGCAGTGAGGGAGGGTGGTTTGGTATTGTGTGGTATGTTGCTGTTTTGGACTGAAGACATTGATGGACAGAGTGCAGGAGAGATAGCGCAGCTACAACAGAATAAAAGAAT
The DNA here is from genome assembly GCA_037902135.1 of Cetoscarus ocellatus. Taxonomy (NCBI): domain Eukaryota; kingdom Metazoa; phylum Chordata; class Actinopteri; order Labriformes; family Labridae; genus Cetoscarus; species Cetoscarus ocellatus. The sequence goes on from JBAMNC010000443.1 coordinate 579,848, forward strand.
GTTTATATTCAGATTTGGTAGCGTGTATGGAACTTTTTAAAGCTTTTGGTGCACAGAGCCTGAAGACTGTGAACTATTTAAAACCTTTAAATCACTGCTAAACGCTTATTTAGTTTAAAAAAGCTATCCAAGTATTTTTAAAATGTTTCTGTATCACCTCGACCTTGTCCTCAGCTTGTGGGAGGGGACCAAAATGTGGGTCACAGAGCTGTTATCAGTGGTTTACCCAGAAAAAAAAGTGGGAAGAAGTCATACATCCATTCATTCAACTTGATTTCTGCCCTGATATCAAATTGGTTGTTTTCTCCAGACCTCAGCTTTTGTATCTCATCATGATCTCATCTAATAATCTGGTGATTTCTTAAGATTCATTTAAATAACCAAAATTCACATTGTATCATGGAATTTACACACTGACTTTGGCTACAGTTGTTTTTATTTTTAAAGCAGGGCACCAAATACAGAATAACGTTGAAAGGCTTTGGGCTTGATGATGCTTATTTAAAAAAAAATAGTCATAACAATGTTCTTTAATTGTTTGTTATACGGCACTTATTCTTCTAGTTTTTAAAACAGGATATTTCCACCCTTGTAACACCTCGCCTGTGTGACTCCTTCAGGTGAAAATGACTGGGAGAACTCGTTCTTCCCCAGATCCTCCGTTAGAGGTATGCACACTGCTGTGTCAAAGCTGTAAGATCTACGCCCCATGATGCTTCACCTCCACTGTGAATGCAGAGATGGTATTGAGGGAATTAGTTGATCCAAGCTATAAGGCAGCACAAACTTACAAAGACAGTATGCCCTCAAGGTATTAATGTGCATGTTTCGAGGTGTAAATATAACAGAGCCTCATTGCAGCACTTTTGAGTAAAGAATTGGGCTATAGAGGCATAGTGGGGGTTGCACAGTGTAATATAGAGAAAACAAGGTTAATCAGAATTGTGTGACATGCTTTAACGCCTGTTGTATCATATTTGATACATACTTTTATGATACCTCTATCTAATCAATATGATCAAATGAACAAATTACAAAAAAAACGTCTGAATACAATCAGATAAATGATAAAAAATGTCCTCAAGTGGATTATCAGTTGCCAAAAACACCTAATGTATCAAATGATATACAAAAAATATATATGTTACATTTTGATTTTTTTGGATTTCAGTAGAAAGTGAAATAAACATTTCAGCTCCAAAAAATTAGAATTTTCTGTCTATAATTTGTGTTTTCAGGCATTAAAGGGTTTATGCTGCCAGGGATAATGCTGTGTGTGCTAAATATATACATCCTTGTGGCCTATAACTTTTCCCTTGAAAACTAACCTGTGACATCAACAGATATTTTGCTCAATTCTTTTTCATTTATTTCATTAACCTGCATGACACATTCGTTTGAAGGCAAATGATTAGTGCAGCACAACTAGTAACTTCAACTCATATTCATTATTATTGTTAAAAAAAAAAAAACTGGGCTCTGAATTGAAAAATAAATGACGGTGGATTATGTTTTTTGTGAGTGTTTTGGTTGAAAATGAGAAAAGACAAACAGATGAACATCTGTTGGCATCACTGTTTGGCACGATTTGTTTGTGTTTCAGAAACACAGTAATGGTACAAATGGTCAGCTTGCCTGACAGAAATGCCCTCGGCTCTCTTCCAGTCAACCTCTAGAGCAGCTCCTCTGCAGCGAGGACACAATCGACCCAACAACCAACTCAAACAGGGAGACGTGTTCACTCATCACATTGCTGCAGTAGAAAAGCAGCAGCAGTAGTAATTATTGCATGACGACTACCAGGTAAATAACAAAGCAGGCTTACTACTTATTTAATGATAATGTTTGAGATCCTATAGGGTCGCTTTCTGTGAACATGCATAATGCAGAAACAGGTTAATATTACTCTGACACTACAGCAGATCATCACAGGGCATGACAACATTAACTGATTCAAAAAACTCACTATGTTGAAATGATCAAAAGTCACACAATTAAAACCCTTTTCGCACATGTAACCCTGAAATCATCAGGATAATGTCCATGCAGCTTGCCCTGCTGGGCTGGGGAGAAGCATTAGGGGTGTGGCAGAAGTTGGTGTTCACAACACAGGAGCAGATGATCTACAGAACTTTGATGATGTGCAGTGGAAACAACATTATGTCTAGACACACATTTGAGTTTCTGATTCAAAGTTAAAACCCCACATAAAGTCTGGATACTTTCAGGTGGTTCTGTAAATGTGAATGTGGTTTAAGTGTTACAAAGTTTTACATTCAAACTCTAAAAAGAGTCAACAGTTACACTCGATTAGAGCTAAAGCTCCAACTCTCCCAAATGAGTGAAAACAGCACTGCTGTGTGGACCCATATAGATACTTAAGAAGTGTTAACATTAACTCTGATGGTGCTAATTTGTCTGTGCAGATTTTGTTGTGTGTTTGTGAAAAAAAATGTAGACAATTTTATTTCCATCAGCAGTGAAGTTATCGTGGGAAATCACAGGAGTTGTATGTTGTAACTGCATCACAGTGAGTATGAAACAGAGAATGTTTTAATAATTGAGGAGCAGCTCTACACTACACATTTTAAACATGATAGTACATATTTGAAATGATTTTCAGTACAAATATCTCCCTGGACTTCTGCCTCCTACATGTGTGGTGTTAGGGTCTCTCACATCACACACATTTCATATGCACACAATAAACTTGAGTGGGAGTCCAAGTATTTTTATCATTCTTTTCATGTTGTTTGTTGTAGTTATGGAAACAGAAATAGTTATATGGGAGTAAACTCAACAGAAATCAAACTTGGCATCCCCTGAAAGGCAAAATGAAGGGGTGAGGACCAAAAACAAGCATCGGGTTTTGTTTTATGTGCCCAAGGGTGTGGATTCTGGCTGGCAGGATATGTCACACACTGTAATTTCAACAAACCAGGACGATGCTGCAGAACAGAGAGTTAACGCTCACAGACAGTTTTCAGCTGCAGACAGAAAGTAAAAGGCAAACAGCCCACACATCCACTCTTTGCTGATAGCTTAATCAATAGAAGATGTCTCTTAATGAACTTGTGCAGAGAAAACACATTTAAAATGAAAATTAAAGGAGCAGTTTGATGGCTGAATGTTTCTTATTTCTTTGCCCAAATCAATGTTAATATCAAATTTCAGCAGTGAAAGAAATAATGTTTTAAACAGGACAAGAAAATCTTTCAACAAGGCAGAAAACAGTTTTGAGCCTTTTGGCTGTGGCTAATAACAGGAACACTCACTAAGAACACACAATGTGCTTTATGAAGGCAAGCTATAAGAAATATAAAACAATAATGTCTTATTCTGCTTTCTTTGAGATATTTTTACCTACCTCTGACCTAATTATGGATAGAAAATGATAATTTCTCTTTTCAGGATGCCACCGTGTTTTCAGATGAAAAACAACAAACAAACAAACACAACAGAAAATGTATTGTTTCAATTTAATACATGTAAATAAGATTTTTTTTGTTTTGTTTTTGATGATTACAGCCTGGGATATGTCACTGATTAACTGAATCACTGATTTTCATGCATTATTATTTTTTGTGCAGTGTCAAATACTCACTCATTTTCGTATGGTTAAAATGATGCCATCTGGTCAGGTCAGCTTTGGGAGCACATGGCGGGTTGATACTTCATCGTACATCCTTTCCTGACGACTCGTCTGCATCACCAGGAACATTAAATACCTACAACTAAAGTAGGTCGCACAGGTGTAAGTCCTATGACCCAAGGCAGCAGAGGTTAGTGACATCGACCCCTTTCAGCTGAATTATTAATCAGTATAAAATGATTTACAGTGTCATATTGTTTGTTTTAAAAGCACTATAAATATTTATCATTTCTTACAGGGTGGCATGATGGCGCAGCAGGTAGAACTCGTGCCCAACAGAAAGAAGGTTGCAGGTTCGAACCCAATGTCAGTCAGGGCTTTTCCGTGTGTGTTCTCCCTGTGCATGAATGGGCTCTCCCCTGGCACTCTGGCTTTCTCCCACTGACCAAAAACATGCTGGTTGGGTTAACTGGTGATTCAACATTTCCCGAAGGCATGGTGAGTGTGTGAATGGTTTTCGGTCTCTCTATGTGGCCCTGCGATTGGCTGGTGAGCGGTCAAGGATGTACCCTGCCCCACGCCCAAAGTCTGCTGGAATAGGCCTGTGACCCTGAAAGGGATAGCGGTATAGATAATCGACTGATATTTGCATATAGCTAAATGTACAATATGACCCACTATCATCATGTTTATCGCTCATTATAAACACTGGCATTATAATGACATCTGATTACTCTTATAGGGCATTGTAGATTATCACAACTGCTTATAAATATGATTATGTAGCATTGTAAACATGTTATAACACATTATGCTACGTTTTTAATATTCATACATAATTTGTTTATCAGGCATTATAAAAAGGGGCTTTATAATGCCTCAAAGTATCAATTTGCTATCACAGTTTTATTTCTCCTGTGTATTCTGAAGCAGCCCTAAAAATAACTTCGAAACAGATTTGATTAAGACAGCTCTCAAAATGCCATCCAATTATAAGACCACAAATGAAAGACCACAAATTGGAGCCTATCCCAGCTGACATTGGGTGAGGCAGGGTACACCCTGAACCGGTTGCCAGCTGACCACAGGGCAAAAAGAGAGACAGACAACCATTCGCTCTCACATTCGTACCTAAGAGCGATTTGGAGTCACCAGTCAACCTATTGAGCATGTTTTTGATCTGTGGGAGGAAGCCGAAGCTCCCGGAGAGAACCCACGCTTGCACAGGGAGAACATGCCAACTCCACACAGAAAGACCCTGACCGAACGAATCGGCAACCTTCTTGCTGTAAGGCACATGCACTCAAGTGAAAAATACGATTTTTTAAACTTTATATGGCCCAAAATTAATAAAAAAAAGAATCTTTTAAGAATCTACAGCAGCCCTGACAAAATTATCAAAAGGTAAATAAATAGCTATAATTCCTGTTTTTACTCACTAACACTTCATAGTGAGATTAACCTTTGAAGCCTGATTCACTGTAAAAATTAAGAAGCTGCAAAAACTCAGCATTTCAAGGTAACTGAAAGATTTTTGAGGTTTGAGTCCAACTCATAACACTAAGTTGTGAGAAAAACGGTTTAAAATAAAGACTGGCAGGATTCAAGCCCTGCTCCGCTGAAGTACACATGCGATATGCCTGGTTGCTTACAACTGCACCAAACCAGCACTCCAGAATTTCCTGTCTTTACACAAACCATGTGCACAGAACTCGGCCCGGCCTCAAAGTTATTGTTTTAGTTTTGCAGACTTAAGGTAACAAATTAGACCAACTTTACACACCAAACTTCATTCAGATATAGTTATGAGAAATACTTAAAGTTTATAACACAACAAGCAACATTTTAGTTTGTTCTCTAAAAAGTGTATTTAATGCCAGAGATTTTAATTTTTCATCAATATAGTGTTATATCTAAATAAAATCTAGGTTTGCCCTGGAGTGTCAGGAGGAGGCGTTTGACATGAAAAGGTTGAAAGCCACTACTTTAACAGAAGTTACTTTTTTGTTTCTATATCTTATTCTTAATTTTGTGCTTTATACTCTGATGAACCACAACTATTATCACCATGATCTCTTGCCTTAGCTCTTAAATATGGTCCACTTGCAGCTTGTTTTTTATTTGGCAGAAGTGGAGCTAAGGATGTAGAAAGAAATCCCTCACATGATGTTAGTGTTTAAAATAAGATAGACTGTATGCACACTTGGTCTGCCTTTGTTTCCTCGTTCCCTTATTTGAACAACAACAATCTAAAAATTGCACCCACATATTGATGTCATCAAGATTCTGCCAGCTTCACACTCGCCCACTCTGAGTTGAGGCTGTACCTGACGCAGACACACTCGTCTATAATCCCCCTCTCTTTCCTCAAACGCACACATATCAGGTGGAGCTCTGAACTGGCGACCTCTTTCATGTGACCACAGCAAAAAAACCAAAGGGCAGGGCCCATGCTAATTTTCTCTCTGCTCCTAGTCGTCCTGGTTTATTTTTCTAACAGCATCAAAAGTCTGTCTGATCTATTGCTGAGTGCCATGTTTGACAGATTTATGGGGTTGGCCTCTGAACCTTCGTGTCAGCTCTGCTCACACAGAGGCACACTGTAAAAAACACACCAGCAAACATGGAAAAACACACAGGCAGCAGTGAATAGTGCTGGAATATAAATATAGGACGTATTTACTTTAATGTTTGCGTGCTCAGAATCATCCTTGTGGAACTGAAATTGAATATATGAAAATATGAGAGGCTGTTTTTATTGGATTTTACTTTACAAGTAAATGCAGCTCCTTCCAGTAAATCATAGAAAATAAAGTTAAAACTTAATGAAATTAGTGTCTGGCTGCACTTTCTTCCTACTGCATTCCTCTGGATGTTTTAAATTAATCCATGTATATATTTTCATCTCTTATGCAGCCAAATGCATACATTACACTTCCCCTCTGTGGGGTACAGTGAAGGCCTTTGCACACAAAGTCCCATTCATATAAAATTGTTGCAAATTAAAACTGAATACAGTCTCACGCTGTGTCACATATGTCTGGACATTGAATCAGAAACTTAAGTCTATCTTTTCCCAAAACAGAATCAATTTTCAATGTATTCTTGAGGATTTTTTAACTATTCAGATCAGTGGCTGCAGAGAAAACTGTGCTTGTGTGGATTTTGACCACTGAACATGTTAGATAGACAAAAAATGTGCTCACAACCACATAAAGGTAAATGGACTTGACCATGTTTGGCACTTTCCAGTCTTTCTGACTCCCCATAGAGCTTTTACACCACAGGTCACATCTACCTACTCACACTCAGTCACTCACTGATGCCTGAGGCTGTCCATCAGTATTGGCTAACCACATTTCCACACTGGCTTACCCAATGACGTGCTGCTTATGACGCAGCGGTGTAGGGGTGACATATTTTTGTGGGCCGACATAGAAATTGGGATCCTGCTGGTTCTCTTAACTAAAAACCTAAGGGATTATTCTCTCTGTTCTTGAATTCATGAAACTAAGGCCTAAGGCCTAAGGCCTTTCACACTGGATTTTTCATGCTTACGTGACAGCATATTTTCTTTTTGGTGCCCATGTTATCAAGTCACAGCTTTCAGACTGCAAGTGTGAGCCTCATTTCTCAGCAAAAATAGACAGAAAATGACAAATATAGAGCTGTGTTTACCTCAATCAAGCTGGTATGTATGTCCACAGCAGTAAAATATGTCACAGAAATGACAGAAACTGTCCAATCATCGTCCTGTCTGAGGCTCTCAGAGTTACGGCTCTTTTTGCCTCCTCTGTGGAGAAACTCCCCCGTTCAACAGATTGTCCTCATTCTGCAGGTTTCTCAGGTCAGTTGTGCAATGAATCAGGCTCCCTGAGAGGAGATCTACTGTACTTCCTCCTAATTGTGATGATACCCTCCCAAGTGACCTTTATGCAGAGTTTTGGACTCATCCTACTCCGTGCTCCTCTCTTCTCTGCGTGGTTTTCTGGCACTAATATTTGCTGCAGCCCCGCACCTGATCCTTATCACAGCAATCACCTGCACCTTCTGAAGTCTCACTTGGATTCATCACCAGTGCCAGATGATTTCCGTAGCTCCCTGTTGTTTGTTGGCCAAACATTTGAATCTTTGAGTTTTCTAGCCATTTGAGTAGCCTCATGATTTTGGACTGTGCCTTTATCTTACCTGTGTGCTTTGTTCCATCCTTGCAGTGCCTTCACCAGCCAATAGACGCCACCTGTAAACACTGCCTCACTCATGGAAAATCCTATCACCTCAGACCTCACTCTCAGCATGGCTTCACCTCCTAACCTCTGACCCTGGATTCCCCCCTCCTTCCTCCCTGAATTCACTTTAATAATTCTGTTGTTACATCTAGTACTCTGCCTCTGGCTTCTGCTCTTGGGTCCTACAGAAAACAACTGGATAACATTACCTTGCACTAATCTTTCAGTAGAAGCATATTATTGGGGTGATGTATATGAAGAGATAGAGCTGTGAACGCAGGGAGACATGGGGCTGCAGGACATTCACATGCCTGGTGTGAAGGCTGTAGCAGCACTCACCAGAGCTCACACATGCGGGAAGTGCATGCAAAGAAAATGCTTCCAGTGTGAAATGGATATTATGTTTATCTTTACAAACAAAAGTAACTTTCATAAATTTTAAGGCCTCATTGAGCTTTTAAAGCTATCATGGAGCTACGACATGGTGGTTCCACGTTGAAAAATACACATTTCTAACACATAAGGTCACGTTTTCACCTCTTGCTTGAGAATTTCCTCTTAATCTAACAGTTGTGGCTATAGTGTATGTATTTTTGTTCATTAAAAAAACAAAAGAAATATTGTAAGGGTCCCCAGCCAGTTCTTGGTAGCAGTTCATAAGCAACCACCCATTTAACAAAACAATAATGCTTTAAATTTTAACAGTAGGGCCCTGTCAGATGCATTTCATGTTGCAAAATGAAACATTCATTTCTTATGCATGCGTGTAACCTCATTTCAGGTATTGATCCAAAAAGCTATTCAAAAATCCCTTTAAAATACTTTTGGCCTTGGGAACTGGAAATGCTTAAATGCTAACTCACTTCCACATACATGCAGCTCATCCAGAAAAAAATCAGGAAAACTTAATGAGTTTTGTAAGGGGACATACTTCATTTACAGGGAAAGTATTTTACTGTTTTCCTGACTTTAAGAGATATTTATCTTGTAACTGAAAGACACCTTTTTGTGCAGGAAAATGCTTTATTTTTCTGACCAACAGGCATCATTAAATTGGGATGATGAGACACATTTTTAATGTTTATAGGAACTAATATCTAAAATACCAAAAGAAGTGCAAATGCAGGTTGTTCAATGTGTTTTCATGGCCTTACTGTTCAGTTTGATTTAGTTTGACTTTGTTTGGGTTTTTCTGTCTCTAAGTAAAATAATTAATTAATTTTCTATACTGCTTATCACTTTCAGGTCGCGGGGGCGCTGGAGCCAATGCCAGCTGTCATTGGGTGGGAGGTGCGGTACATCCTGAACCGGTTGCCAATCAATCGCAGCGCCACGTAGAGAGACGGACAACCATTCACGCTCACACTCATACCTAAGGGCAATTTAGAGTCACCAGTCAACTTCATGAGCATGTTTTTGGTCTGTGAAAGGAAGCCCAGAGAGAACCCAGGCATGCACGGGAAGAACATGCAAACTTCACACAGAAAGGCCCTGCCCGACCCGGGGATTGAACCAGCCACTTTCTTGCTGTGAGGCACGTGCACTACCTGCTGTGCCACCGTGCCGCCAAAGTAAAATACTGTTAAAATACAGTATATAGTGCTTTACATATCTCTCACTGCCAAAAAAAAAAAAAAATACTGCTGAAAAGAATTTGTTATTGAGCAGGAACCAAGAGACTTCACAGCTGTTAAGAACCTTGTAGAGCAGTTGGGATTGCCAGATTGAATCTATGTCTGTCCTCAAGCAGATCCATTTTGTAACGCTTACAGTTGTTCCTGGACAAAAAAAAGACAGCATCCCTTTAAGAAGGAAAATGTGATAACTCTGCGGTAGGTGACTTTTATTTGTAGACTGTTCCTGCTCCTGCTGCTCTCTCACTCCCTGTGAGGGGGGTGTGTCTACCTGCTGCAGAGACACTCTGCTGCAGCACACTTGTTCCTGATCTCCTCATCACCTGCTCCTACAAAAGCCCCCTGAAGACCCGTCACAGTGCCAGATGATTCCAGCATATACATGTGATATTTTTGGCCGTCTCCTGAGCGCCAGTGTTTTCTTGTTGCCTTGGATGTTTGTTGTATGGATATTGCAATCTGCCTACTGAAACTTAACTGTGCTTCTCCTCTTCTTTTCCAGTGTCTCCACGTGCCCTGGCACTCTCAGCCACACCCTGGATCTCAAGCTCCCTCAGCTCTCACAGATCCCCTCACCCAGTTCCCTGGACAGTGTCCTTAATAAATATATCTTTGTTTACTTGGTCTCAGATTGCTTTTGGGTCCTCTAAAAACCTCAGGAACTCATTCCTTAACAAAAATGTGGAAGCTGCGAGACTGAACAGGAGTGACTGAACCCTTTAACTGATCCTTCATGAATGTAACAGACACTCCTGAAAGCACAGACTCGTTTCTCTTTTTGAGGGGTTTTGCTCGTCCAAAACAGCATCTACAAGATCTTGCCAAGATGGATATGAAATATACCTCGTCAATATGTGAAACAGTCCACTTGAGGTGTCAGGTTACGATGCAGAGTTTGCTCTGACCTGCTGGATGTCGGTGTGGTTCTCCCACTTCAGATGAAGGCTGATTTTTGTTTTAACAAACACATAACGACTTTTTGTGTAGCATGATCTCAAGTGTCTGTGTCTCAGTCTGGTGGTGCACTCTGTCGCACCAAGGTTGCAGGTTCAAGCCCAGCTCTTGCTGTCACATGTCTATGTGTCCTCGGGCAAGCCACTTAACCCCAAATAGCCCACTTCCCACTCCTGCATATAAATGGGTATGGCAGGGTGTGAATGTGTTAGAAAATACTGATAGCTAACTGACATAGAGACTCTGAACCATCAGTGAGTGAATGTGAGTGTGAATGGGTGTGAATGTGTAGATGTGACCTGTGTTGTAAAGCTGCTTTGAGTCAAAGAGACTAGAAAGCGCTATAGAAGCTCAAGTCTATTTACCATTCATCTGACTGGGATAAAAAGGGCAAAATGTTACTTTATTTTCTGCCAAAATGCTCCAATTAATTCTAGGATAAATGATTTAGAAGAAAAACTGAGCAGATATTTATTTTCTCCTGTGAATGCACTACGCTTCCATATTTTTGTGAAGCATAAAATATGGTTGCAGACACGAAGGCAAAACTAACCATGATTTTTTTTTTGAGTAAACTACCCCAGAGAGTAAAAATGATTCTCATGCAGTTTCTTCTGCAGCTTTCTAATAAATACATGCTGGTTGACCCTAATTCTCAAAATAACACAATCTGACTGGGTGTTTGAGTCAGAGGCTGTACTTGTCTCACGGGTGGTCCTCAGTGGTTGAGTTACAAAAACATACATGTTAACAATGGCAGACATTTAGACAGGTGCGTTTTAAATAAGAGACACAGTTTGTGAGTCATTATGGTACAATTTTTCGATGAAAAGCTTGAAGTGTTTTCCAGAAAAATCACTCAAAAATCAAACAATAAATACAAACATTAAGAACATTAAATAGAGATGGAACAAGTTACAGCAAGAGTCCAGAGTCCAGTTGATGCCAGTCCAGTTAAGCACTGCTGCGAGTTCCAGCTTTTCATAATAAAGGCTTCTTTATTACACATGGAGCCTGCGTCGTCATTTACAGCCAGATGTCGTTACCAGCTGGAAGTACAGGAGCAGTTATATAGAACTCCACTTCTTCAGTTGGGCTGGAACCAACTTTAAGTCACAAATGGCCTGTTTAGGTCCAGGGCCACAGGCTGAAAAACATGCATGTTCTGTACAGAGTCTGTGGGCAGATGAGCTCATTTGTGGGGTTTTTCTGTCCATCGTGTGTCAAACAGAACTGAAGTGTCCCAGAGAATCATCCTGATATTTGGACACTTCAGTAAGCTGGCTTTACCGTCATGACTGAAGTGATTCTTTGTACAGTGGAGACAGAAAGTATTTAAAATATACAACCAACCAAATTTCAGTATTTCAAACAATGATCCAGCAATGGGCTCTCAGCACATTAGAAACATTTAATGAAGTATTCTGTCATAATAGTCATGAGTGGATTATGTTCGGTTTTGTTCCAAAAGACTTCACTTTCTCTCACATAGCAGCAGCTTCACTTTTTAAGACGTGACAATGTGTGAATCTGTTAAACGTAAATTTTAACCTAAAACTTTTAAATAAACTGAATCTGTTGCAAGGTACAAAACCAGGACTTCAGAAAAAAAGAAGAAATCAGTATTAGATGGACTTTCCTCTGACATTGTGAACACACTAATTTCAAATATTTTCATTACACCTCTGTTAAGCTGTTTTGTGGCATTAAACCAGTCCAGACTTGGACTAGTGAACTTTGGGCATAAACAAATGGAAACATCTCCTGCAGTGCATCTCTGCTGCTGCAGCCTTCAGGGGGAGGCGATCTGTAACCTCATCAAAGCGTCGCTGTGCTTTTCTCTGCCTTTTATCTCTGTGGGTGTGGTCTGCCATCTCACAGTCGGACCCCACCAAGCTTAAGAAACCAAAAACTCTCACTGTAGGTGGACTGCTGCAACGTCTTTACTTATGGAAAGAAAAACTCATTTGAAGTATTTACTGCTTCTCACAGGCTAAACAAAACTAACGCTCCTCAAAAGTCTTGGATTCATGTCACTGTTGATTATCCTCCAACGAAAACTTTAGATCGACACTGAAATAAATGACTCTCTCTTATATTCTATTGATTATTGTAAATTTTGGAGTATAGGATGCATTTTTAATACTTCTTTCTTTAAATGTTAAAAGTTGGATGCGTCTTTGATAGAGTTGTGTCCAAAATACCACTAAAACGATCTGTTGGGACTGCATGTGGAAAATTCACCTCCATTTATTGCGTGCAGCTGCATCTTCATAAAAAATTATGTGCCAGGTTACAGAGCATTTCCACTTCATGGTGTTGGCTCGACTTGCCGTCTCTGCTGGTTTTTTTGTTTGTTTTCCTTTGGAGATCGTGCCTGGTGCATTTTTTGTATAACCCTTGTTGAGGTTCTTAGCAAGCTGAGGGATACTGAAATATTGTATTATTGTTTGGGCCAGCACATGTCCCACATATCTCCAAAACATACTAAAGCTACAGAGACAATTTGTTATATCAGCCATCTTCTCCAAATCTTCATCTCTTTTTCTAAAACTCCAGTTGTTAACTATTTTAACATCTTCCAAACATGCATTTTTGTCTTTAAAGTTTTAAATCAAAACTCATATTTACCAGTTTGTTTAAGAAATTATTTTGTCAGTAATTCAAAATTTCATAATTATTCAATTAGGCAAGCTAACAACCTTCCATTGTCCAACCCTCCATGCTAAGGGTTAAAACATCTGCTTTTCAATTCTTCATGTGTGTTATCAGTACTTTTAAGGGAGTGAGAACGGCTGTGAGACACACACACACAAGCTCTGGTTACTTAAAACAAGCTGACATTCACAGAGTGATATTAATTTCGAGTGATATTTATTATCATAGAGCGTGATGTCTCCTCCCAGGTTCCATCAAGGAACTCTGCACCTGTAATCCAAAGCTCTTTCTGATGCTACTTTTGCTGCAGGTGGTCGATGGCCCAGGAAGAGACCTCAGCTGAGTAACTTTATTTGTGATCTGATGATTCAATAAATGGACGGATCTGTAGTCTTGTTCAACTCCATCTAACTTGTCTGTGTCATTCCTGTTCCATTATATTTTGAATACAGTGCTCTTTCTGTTTTCAACTGTTACGCTGAATGTCTCCACAAACTCTCCTCTACTTTTATTTAGATATTGTCTTGTTGCTTGCAAGGGTCTCTGAAATAAAACAGGTCTCTTTCCTGTGACGAGAAGCTGAAAAACAAGTCATTTGCTGCTGTGTAAGACGCTACAGCAGTGCCACACAGCCATGTTATGACGACCCCACTTAATGTAAGGGTGCACCATTGGAGTATTCACTGCAAAGGGAAACAAACTGCTTGGTATTAAACATGAACAGAGTCAATACACGCTGAGCTGATACATCAATCCATGGCACCAGTAGGGAGGAAGACCTGGTCAGTGGGGGCTTGGGACAGTTTTTGACAGGTGTTTTCCCTTCACTACGTCATTATTTTACTTTTACTGAAAAAAAAGTGTTGTACTGTTAAGTCCATACATCCATTATCTAAACCACTAATCCCTTTCGGGCCAGCAGTTTTTGTTAAAATAAAGTCATTAATTGAATAACCTTGACTAAATAATCTTAAGTGAGGCTGAAATTAGTTTTCTTGGCAACAAGTAATTACATCAGTAACATTATGTAACTGAGTTAAAAAGTCAAATTCATTGCCTTTTATTAAACTGTTTGCACTCTGTTGGATTGAATTAATACTTTCGATCAGTCTGTCATAATTTTGTTAATTTACAAAAGTGAAAACAAGTAATTAATGATAATAATTCAGATGTCCTTACTGTAGGATACTTCACTGTATTTCTCCATGAGATCTTTCTGCACTGCTTTGTTAACCGAACACTTAATCAGTTGTTAAGATGAAACATGAAAACTGATTGGTATTGGTATCGGCCAGTCTCGTAAACAGGTGATTGGTGATCAGTGCGGGCTAAGAAAAGCCTCGTCTGGGTGTCCTTAGTGACCAATGAAAGGTAGGCGGAGCAACTTAGGAGCTTTAAGTCTATTTCACAATCAATATAAGTTGGTGGCAGAGCAAATTCTATACAACGATAAAAGGTGGTATTCACAGAACTACAGATCAGCCAGAATCTGCATGTTGAGGAATTTGCTGAAGACGTCTGAACTGTTTAACAGCCCCCAACAGTAACTAATATTCTGGTGTCACCTACAATTTGATATTACAGAAACAAGCTATTTATGTCAGAGTCTCTGCCTTTGTTCAAGCCACAGCAATGACTTTGGCATTTATTCCAAAACAAAATACTTCTTGTTGAACAAGTTTTAAGCAGTCGAGCCAAAATGGGATAAGAGCCAAAAGGATGGAGTGTCATAGAAATTCAAATGCAACACAATAACTTCTGGAAAAGGCTGCCTGCAAATGCAGTCAAACTGTAGCTGGAGGGAATGAAGTCAATCTAAAAGACATCTGTGTGGCTTTGAAGAATAATCAACAGTGTATATGTCGTTTGGGCAAAATCATGCAAAGTCATCAGTCTGATCCTTTCAAGGCAGGGCTCATTACAGAGGATGGATGATTACATGTTTTTAGAGTAACACGTCTCTTTTGTAGATCTTAATCACTTTCTCTGTCATTGATCCATACACGCTGTTCATCCTTCATTCAGCATGCTATACAACCTTACTTACTGACCTTTTGTTCATTCACAAGTCTTTAGTTCACATGTTGAAGTCTTCACTGCTCACACCCTCCTGTACATACTTCGGTTGTTTGTGTGTAGCTTAGTTTCAAAGTTTGTCATTGTGATGAAAAGATGCCTTTTATTGGGAGCTAAGTGCATGCGCATGTCATAGTCTCTGTACATACAGTATGTTTATCTCAGTGTTTAAGTTAGATGTGTGTTTTGTGTGTGTGTAAATTTGTGTGTTTGCGTAAGTGTGCATGCGTGTGTTGAAGTCAATGAATCCACACTCCTGATCCAACACATTCAAGCGCTCCTTGGTGCCCTCAGCTGCGGCTTGCTTCTGCTCTTCCTCCCTGCTGCTCTTCCTCCCCCTCCTCCTCCTCCTCCCGCTCTTCCTCCTCCATGCTTGTGCCTCTCCCCCCTCTCTTTCTCCTTGTTCAGCTTCATGAACTCGCTGTGGCGACGTTGGTTGCGTGGAGGTCGGTATCCCAACGCCCTGCAGTGCTGGCCGATGTTTCCTGGGTGAACCAGTGCCATCACGTCCTCGTACCACGGCTGGATTCCTGCGCTCTGATAGGACGAGCTTGACCAGGAAGCCAGGAGGCTGTTAGCTGAGGGGCTCCAGACGGCGAGGCGGACAGTGACGGCGGTCCAGTGGTAGCCGTGCTCCTCCACCTGGCAGTGGTAGACGCCGCTGTGAGACAGCTCAGCCTGACGAATCAGAATGCCCCGCTCGATCACCACCAGCTGGTCACCTGTTAACACCTGGAAAGAGAGAGGGAGTTGGAATTAATAAATTTTTTTCTCATTTGGAAATCTTTTAAAGTGTCAGTGAATTGAAAGTTAATTGAGTGATATAGCACTGATGTCGAGCGTACCTGGTTGAGCTCAGGACTGTTCTCTCCTGCCTGTTTGTACCAGCTGACAGCAGCATGTCTGGATCGGGGCAGACACTCCAGGTAGGTGCTGTTGCCCTCCACAACCATCATCACCCGCTGCTCTGCCTCCACCTGCAGCCCGGCTGCATAAAGGAAAAGATGTTACAGCTTAAAGGTCCGTTTGTTGTTAATGTCTTTATGTGATTAAATTTTGACTAAACTGTCATTTTGTACATGTCAACATTTAATTTGTCTGAATTTAACAATTTCTGTAATAACATCTTCTTCACCTTTTTTTTCTGATTTGAGAGTTGAAGGTGTGATGAATATTTGATAGATCAGAAATCCTCTAAACCAATTTAAATCAAATACTAACTTTAGGTCACACAAATTTAACTAACTGGGACACTGCCATGTAAATGTATCAGGCAAAAAGAAAACACACAACGTGCAACATATGCTTCATATTTAACATACTGATGATTGTATAGATAAAGACACTGCACACGGACATATAAGTTCATCAAATCTTTAGATGTAATACAAGACTGCAACAAATATATCTTCAAAACAAAACTTTAGACCTGGAGCGCGTCAGCAGCACTGAAGAGGACTTTAGTTTATTGATCTGAATTGATCATTTAAAATTGTCACTGACTTTTAGGTCAAAGGAAACAATTTTCTCTTCAAGTCAGTGGTTTGATTTCATTTAATGTCTCCATCTGCCTCAGAGGCTCAAAGTGAAAAAAGAGTAAACATTAAAACTCTGTGTAGTTTTTCAGAAAACACTTTAGTTTTAGAAAATGTCTATTATGACCAACAGGTCTAAATTGGCTTGTTTAGTATCCTTGTAACACAGCTGGATCTGCCTGATTCAATGTCTGTAATCAGGCAGATCCATCTTGCCAAGATCCAATCTATACTGATTGTGCTCGGCCCGTAGCGGCATGGCCCAATAAATGTGCTTTATAGCAGCAAGAGGTGGGAGCTATGAGCGTGATGACAGCTGGAGGTCACAGCTCGAACTGATATTAGCAGAGATGCTAACACCTTCAGTAGCAGCTTGTCAGATCTGGACTGCATTTCTCTATTAATTGTAAAACAATAACAACACTGAAAGCATTTCTCATTGAAAGGATTTTTCCGCTCCACTTTCTACATGTTTTGGTGAGACTTTGTTCTGCAGCATTGCTCTATTTTGTACTTAAAACCGCGGCAGTAGTGCTCACTGACTACATTATCTAATTGGCCCGTAATGGATGTGATTGACAGAATGATCATCCAATCATCTGCTGGATATGCTTTTGAAAGGTTCTGTCTACTATAGGTACTGTCTCTATAGTTTATACTGAACAGTCCTTCTGGTATGTCCGGTTACTGGTTTAGATCATATTACAGTAAAACTCTACAAAGTAACTCTCTGCAGTGTCTCAGCTCCTCACCTCCCTGTCTCACACACTGGGTCAGTGGATCTTCATCCTCTCCTAGGTGACGGGCGTTCCTCCTGCATGAAAAACAGATAATATTACAGTAAGGCAGTTGCAATATCTTGGTTTTGAGGATAACCATTGTTCTGGAAAAGCATACTGATAGCATGCAAGAAATAGTCATATAGTGAAATCATGTTAAAAAGGATTTATAAACAGGGGCTCTTAAAACTTTTTAACATTTGCCATAATATGCCACAAAAACCAAAAAAGCAACAGCAAAACAAGGCTTATTAGGCCATGAGTAAGCCATCCTTTAGGGCAGTGCAGTTCTAAGGAGGATGACAGATGGAAATGAGGTGCTCTGCCAGCACCCAAAAAAGGTTTCCTCACCAGTTAACTGACTTTTTGATTATTACTAAAGATTACCTTTTTTTGTAAACACTAAAGTCAGCAATAAATGCATGTTCTATCAATAAAAATATTGTTATCATGATTTATTTTAAATTGCAAACGCGATTGTAAGGGGGAGTTCTAACTGATGTGTCAGTGCAGTAGATACATGTTTGTACGTATGTGCAAGTCTAGGTTCACATTTTGCCCCTTATGTGATGAGTTTCAATAGCACTGTATTCTTTTTTGTTTTGAGTAAGTGAGCAATTGTTAAAGCTTAAAATGAAATGACTTTGCATCAGCATAATGACACATTTAATTGACCTGAAAGTAAGTCAATCACTGCTGAAAGACATGAGTTCCTTTTGAATCACTTTATATTGGGTATTAAAAGCAGGAGTCATCTTCTGGTTATCACAGCAGAACCCAAGAAAGATTAAGAGTCTCAACAGGATCATCATTGTTGGTAAAGTTAATCAAATATGCTATTTTTCATCCTTGGTTCCAGAGCAAAGTGTTGGTCAAGTGGAAAAAATGCATGAAAATCAGTCATGAGGATCTCAGTTAAAATGTAATAAAAAACGTAATTCAAACTCCTACATTGGTTTAATCTGATTAGAGTAGTTGATCCCATGCTTGTGCTCTCTCTACTCATTTTGGTTGAACAAATATTAACTCTGTCAAGGATGTCAGACAAAATCAAATTAGGTTTTGTTTGCTGATGTAATTTGTTGTCTGTACCTGCGCACTGTGGGCATGTAGGGGCTGCAGGCATGTCCGTCCCAGGTGCAGTAGGGGTCTCTTGCCAGGCAGCACTCAGCACATGCCTGACCATATAGCTCACACTGGTACAGAGCCAGCTGGGACACACCCTCTCTGGAGCCCACAAACAACCACTGCTAATGGACAAGGAGAAGAGAGGGGGGATGATAAGCAAAAATAGGGATGGAATGGATAGAGAAAGGAAAAAGAAAGAGGAGAGAAATAATGAGGGAGAGCCAAAAGAGAAAGAGAGCCAACAGTTTGCCTTTGCAAAGAGACACATTGATAATCAATACATAAACCAGTCAGCTTTATTTTTAATCACACAGCTAATTTAGTCTAAAACCCAGATCAGGATTGAAGAGGTATTTTAACGTTCTGAAGTTGGGTTATATCAGGCACCTGACAGTAGTCAATGAAGCGGCTGAAAGGGCTTGAACAGCGCTGTACCTTTAAGGAGAACAAGCCCACACTGCTGGTAAGGTACACTGCTGCTTGCGGGTACAGTTATTTCATGTAATTTTGTGGGTTTAACATAAAAATAAAAACACAAAACCATGTTGGGTCAAATGTATAATTGGGTGACACATTTCAGTTCCCTTTATTTTTCCTCCAGGAAGTGTCAGTGTGTGGAACTGTTTTACGATGCAGCAAATGGCTGTGTGCTCTTCTGCCTGTGCGCACTGATTCTGCCCGTTAAATCTCAGTCTAAAGAATTTCTTCTTCTGTGTTCTCCAGTTCATGAAGACAACTCCGTGCACCCACATTAAAAGGAATGTCACTTGAGTGACAAAATAACTCATAATTACGTGAAATAACTGTACCTGCCAACAGCAGCATACCTTACTGTTAGTCTGAGGGCCCGAGAGTTTTCGCTGCAGTTGCATCATCCGTTTACATGAGAACGGTGCCCGGAGCGCCTGAATCCGCAAACTTTTGAAACCAGGGTCCGGAGTGAAAAGTTTTGAAAAAATCTTTGCATTAATCTCTGTGTAAACAGGAATCAGCGTTGTCAGGGAAAACAGTGACTGAATGTTTACAAAGTGATTGCTCAATATCAAACAAATTGGCTAACAGCAATTTAAATTTTCATTTACATTGCCATACGATTATCCTTAGTTTTCATCATTTATTGCTGTGAGCTCGAGTTCAGAGATATCCCCACTTTTGCCAGTTCCCCCTGTTTAAGCAGTGTCATAGATTAAATGACTTGCAGAGCAAATACTAACAAGAGTGTGTTTGATGAGGGAAATGGCGAATGATACTGCTGTGCTTACTTGCAACACATTGGCCATGTACTGTAGCTTATGTACAATCTCATTTCATTCAATCCTTCTCTGGGCTCCAAGATGCTGATCAGCTGTTGAAATTCAGGGAGTGCCTTACATTTGAACCAGAAAAACACACCCTTAGATTGCCTGATTCAAGATGCAACAACTCAGTTCTCACAGCTGTAACTGTCCTCTGCAACTTTCAAATACAGTCTTGTTGCTTTGCTAATCTCTGGTCTGGTCTGAACTTAGAGTTTCACAATTTCAGAGCATGGTTGGTGTAGTGTCAATGTGTAAGTGTGTATATGCATG